>OX457039.1:22043579-22712329 GCA_949752735.1 Lumbricus terrestris
CCTAAATTGAATTGGGATTGAAGATTCTTGCCTAGAACAATTGTTGCTCATATAGAAGCTGGGTTGATTAAACGATTTATTACCTAAATGGATGCTGGATGAAAAGCAGCCTAAGGCTGCACGCCGTTAGAACCCGCGATTAATGCGTTAAAATCTTTTGTGATCACAGCGTTTAACCGATTAAAAAATTTACGAAACGAATACTCAATTCTCAGCTACAGGAGAGGGCTCAGCCAATGGACTAGGACAGATGCGAAGCCATAGTCAATGCACAGGCCCGCCTTAAGATGGGTGCTAAGGGTGCTGCAGCACCATGGACCCGCAGTTTCGAGTGACCCTCAACGGGCCGAATTTACAAATGTGGTGACCCTGCTCCTATCCAGAACCTACAGAACCACAACAAAAAGCCACATGAAACATATATTGACTTTGAGCGAATGACATATATAGGCCTACTATTGTGATAACATCTCTTTGTTCTAAAACACTATTATTACGTCACTAATTTTATTTGACAAGATGATGATGTCGTTGATGCGTATTTTAACGACTTCTTGTTGTTGTGCATTTTCCTCGTCACTTCGTCGTGGGCTGCCTAATTGCTGCTTCGACAATAGTTCTGTAGTATTATAATGATGACATCTGCTTGGACCAAAACACTAATGTTATGTCATTAGCTATAGTGTTGCGCTGCTAGGACAATGATTTATTCCGCAATTTGCCCTTTAACGATTAGAATCAACAAGTTACAATAATAAACTATTGAAATAAAAAGAAATAATCTCATGTTCCAAAATTCGACTTGTGCCTGGCTATGATGGAGCACCTCACATAATAGTGTTGAAAATGCTGCTCTATAGAGAAACTCCGCCACTGGTTGTTCTCTGCCAGTGCCAGTCCCAAGCCTGGATAAAGGAGGAGGGCGACACTAATCATCTTTGATATGGCAGTGTCGTTAAACATGTAACAAGCACACAGTAGTTAATAGTTAATAGATGTAGTTGAGACTTGAGTTGTCGACAGTCGCTGGTGCGCATTCTCTGAAAGGACGCTTGGAAGACGGTCACCTTGACGACGCTCTGTGGCTGTTGCTGTGATCGCGCTGAGATAATACATCGTGTTGAAAAGAAATCGTATCCTCGTGTTGATTCCTTCGAGTTAACTGACAGGGGAAACTCCAAGTAATTCAAAAGACCACGGAAGCCGAACTTACGCTCCCGGGTAGCGAGACGACACCTGAAGAATCTACTGTCCGACAAAGACAGTGGAAGAGGAGCCGTATGCGTGATAAGATGTTAGCCATCCAAGGGTCTTGAGTTATAATCACTATTTACAGTACGGATGGAAATTACTAGCTAAATTGAGGGCTAAGAAATATGCCGTTGATGAAAGGAGATCGGCTGAACGTCAATATTATTGTTCTGGTTTCATTGAAAAGAACCATTTGATATAGCACCCTCAATCTCCTAATTTTTACCCGATAGATTATCAAGTGTGGAGAGCTTTGCCGGAGAAATACCACAATCTGCGGTCAAAATCAAGAGTGGTAAGAGAATTGATAATCGCATTGGAATTGATATGGAAAGACAGAAGACTTACCTTTGGAACACATCAACAAGACCATCAAGAATCTCACACAGAGACTGAGAACAAGTGTGAGCACTGGTGGTGAACACAAATTGTGAAGCAGCATCAAGTTTGTTTGATAGGCCTAATAATTATTTGAGATGTGACTTAATAAACTCTTTTTTGTTACCTTTTGCTGCGTTACGTTTTTGGATCGATAAAAACAGTGGGTGGGCCATGGGCGCCTGTACATAGAGGCAAAAGGGGGCACTTGCCCCTGGAAAATTGACACCGATTTTTCTAATCACTATTTTTCGGTTTATAAAAATTTCTTCGCATTAAAGTACTAAGGATACAAATGACACAAACAGTGAAAGTCATAAATCTACGATTAGAAATTTGTTATTAATTTGTTCGAGCGAAAGAAGCTATTCATATTAGTCTAATCATATTAAAAGTGATACACAAAGTGAAATTGAAAAATTTGTATTAAGAAACATCTTTGAAAAGTGCCCGTGTTCTTAATTTCCAGCTTTGCATTTTCAAGCTTTTGCTACTAAAACGTTTAACCGTGACAATTGAAATTTTTTGCCCCCTCCTGCAAAAAATTTCTGCGGGCGCCCATGGGTGGGTTCACTAAAAGTGCATGATATAGTCTAACTTTTGTTCTTTAATTCTATTTCAAATATTTGTGATGACATTTGGCTGTTGCGTGTAGATATGAATTATCTTTAAACCCGTCAAACTTGAATTGTAAACTTCATATTTTTTGCGAGGATATTGTCAAAAACCGTAAGGGATTACTTTTAGGGCCCAACTTTAGACCCTACATGTACATTACTGCACATCGCTGGTATCTAGTATATTATTAATCATTACTTTAGATGCAGACAGGCCCCATTCTTAACAAAATAGGCGAACACTTGCCGTATATTTAAGTAGGCCTACCTTGTTAGTGACTGACGGGTCGGCCCCCATGTGTAGCAGTTCCATAACTGCTGTCTCCGCCTTTGATAAACTGACGTTTCGCACAAGAAGGTGAAGGACGGTATCACCTTCGTAATAGGTCTTCGCATTTAAGTCTGCGCCATTTTCAGAAAGCAGTTTTATAGCTTTCAGAATTTTGTCTGAACGGAATACGCAAAGGTGCACTGGCGATAATCCATTCTAAAGCAAATGACACATCATTGTTATTCATTTTATCACTTGGTGCAGCTCTGTATTGTAAATACGACTCTCAGAAGTCACAGAGAAGTCAAACACCGTTAATAATTAATCGAATTATTAGAGTGTGCTTATTGGAAGACTTTGAAATAGCCTACATGACAGCTGAATCAAAATAATCAGAACACGTTTCACTCTTCAGCTGCAGGGGCCAAATTTATGACGGTATCTCAGACGTGTCTTACCTCGAGATCTTAGTTGCGACTAGTGGGCAACTAACGGATAAATCGGAATTCACCACGACCTCTTAGCCAGCTAAGTCACGACTACGCTAGTAGACCTATCAGGGTCGTGTAAGTCTACTAGTCGCTGTCGTAAAGGCAAACATGGCCGGCGGGACATCTTCGATTCGTCCACATCGACGCGGTTTAAACTATTAGACAGTGTTTCAGAAGCACCAAATTTAATTCCGTTGGCTGTGGGACGAGGAGCTGATTTATGCTTGTGGTCTTCGCCGTCACAAAATACCACTAATGTGTAACAAAACGCATTTTAGATCGCATTTAGTCTACCGCCGAAGATATCTTCCGCGGGCGATGCAACGTCTTTGTTTGTTTCGATACGCAGACTGTGTAACTATATGCAGACAGCCCATTGTCTAGCCCACTGGCTAAGGCACGACCGCCTATTAATATCCCGTGCGCATGCGCGCTAACTATAACCACGCTTTAGTTACCGACTAAGTAAGTGGTCCTGTGGGTGCGAGTGGTGAATACGGGGTGTCGTAAAGTCTACGACACGTCCTTGCTAGTTGCATCTTAGCGGTCTTAGCGAAGACACCTCCCATAAATTTGGCCCAAGATCTGGTTCCACTGGTTCCCAAGACGGGAACCAGTGGTTATTGGAAGCTTGAAAGCAGGCCGGTGGGTTCACGTGGTTTGTGCTGAGGCATCTTGTGTGCAGGAAAATGGCGGACATGAAAGATTTGCTGCAGCGAAAAAGTGAAAATAAAAAGGTACAGCGGAAAATATTACGCTGCGTACGGATGTAAAGAATTTTACGGCGAACGTTCTAAACAGCGAAGAATAACATTTCATTCGTAAGTGATTTTAGGCCATGCTCTAAAAATTAAATGTCTGCTTATCACATGAGTCAAGTGTCAACAGATTCGACATAAGCAGGTATGACTCGGCATTTCTGGCAGGTATAATATTTGCAGTTTAACGTCACTGTGTGGCAACAAAGACCATTATCGACGCCCTCTTCCTTTATCCAGACTTGAGACTGGCACTGGCAGAGTGCAACCAGTGGCGGAGTTATTTACGGCAACGATGTGGGCTTGTTTACATACACTAGCTCCGCAGTTAATACCGCACTCATAAATTCTTATTTCCTGCTCTTTCTAGGCTGCCTCAACGTCATCTGGCAGCTTCACACAGGAAGCTCCGTCTGGTAATATACAGAGTGCGGCCAAAAAAAAATAATCCATTACGAAAATTGCGATTTCTCGAAAACCGCTGAATATTTTGTTAGGCCTACAAATATTTTCATGCTTTTTCTTAACATATTTTTTGCATATTATGTGAAAAGTTTATGACAGTATCTTTATATTTGTGATCATGACATCAGGTAGAAGAAAGAACTTCATTTTTTCAACTGAACACAGCATTCACGAAATAGGAAATCAAATTTTTACATAAAATAGCCTGTGGTGTGCCATAATTACGCCATTTCCGCTTTGCAGACGGTGTTTTGTTTACAATTTGAGTAAAATTGCAAGGTTTTCTTCACCTATGAAAAGATCATTTGGATCAATCCATCCATTAATATTCAAAACAACCGCGTCTGGGCGAAGAAAAAAGCCGATATCCAGCCAAGCCGTCTGTTGGTCGAGAGAGCCAAGTTCTCTCCCCCTATCATGGTTTCTGCAGGTGTCAGATACGAGAGTAAAGGACTCTTGCATTTCATTGATGAGAAGGCCAAAGTCAGTGCTAAGTATTACGTGGAGAATCTTTTGCCTAAGCTTGTCGATGAGAACTCAGTTCCCTTTTCAGCAAGATGGAGAGCACGCTGACGGCACCAAGCTGGCCCAAGATTGGTTAAGTCACTGTCCGGACTTCATCGACAAGGATTCATGGCAGCCTAATTTCCCAGATATGAACCCACTCGACTGCTGTTTGGTGCAATGGTTGAGACCTACAACAAACTTACCACAAAGCCGAAGAACATTCCTGAACTGAAAAATACGCTGCAAATCATCTGGAATGACTTGCCCCTTGAAACCATTCAGAAGTCTGTTCTGGACTTTCGAAAACGTCTGCAAGCTTGAGTAAAAGCAAACGGTGGTCACTTCGAACATTCATTGCACAAAACTTAACACTGGGCCTAATCTTGTCAATAACAATAAGTAACCTGGAACCTTGTTACATTACTCTTTTTGTCGTTACTTTGTTACTTATTGCTGTCAATAAATGTCTGTTGAAACGAAAATAACATTGTTTCAATTCAGGGTTGCACCATTTTGGTTTTCATGATTCCAATTTCATTAGATTTAGCCAAGCTGTAGATAATTATCTATCAAATAGACGGGCGAAGTTTTACAACAAAATATTCAGCGGTTTTCGAGAAATCGCAATTTTCGTAATGGATTATTTTTTTTTGGCCGCACCCTGTAATCATATAATGTCGTTGCTTGAAAGTGACTACTTTTCTTCCACAATCGTTTCCGTTTCCGTTTGCGCATCAGTCGAACGACTGATGCGCAAACTTCGATTGTATTTCTGAAAGACTTTCTGCGAATTAAGTAGAATCATGCGTTGTTAGCCTACCTCTTGACGAGCGTTAGTTCAATTGTAGGGAGTGTATGTGTTCGTGCGAGAAAGAGATCTAGTCTAGCTGGCATAATTGAGTCACAACTTGCTCACTAGCGAAATTGTTGTATTGTACAGATATATCTATATCTATAAGAAAGGAAGTGGATATATTTCTCCCAATGCATTTCCACAGTTTTTGAGCTTTTCACTCCAAACCTTCACTACTGTGTCCGTCTCGACGGTGTCACGACAACTCGTCTACCGACAACTCGTCTAACGACAAGTGGTCCACGGACAATTCGTCTACGACAACTGATCTACAGACAACTGATTCAGAGCTTGAGAAATGGAAGCTGGATGAAAGTTTTTAAGGTGAAATGGAGGTTGGATTGATGAAAAAACGCAAGAGAAATGGAATCTGGATGATGGCTCTTTTACTGGGGAAATAGAAGCTGGATTGACGAAAATAACGTATGAGAAATAAAAGCTGGATGAAAGTATTTCTTGATCTAAAGTAGAAGCTGGATTGATGAAAAAACGCTTAAGTAGCCTAATGGAAGCTGGATGAGGGTATTTTTTACATCTGAAATAGAAACCGGATTGACGAAAATAACGGGTGAGAAATAGGAGCTGGATGAAGGTATTTTTAGATCTGAAGTAGACGCTGGAAGCATGTCGAAATACATGAATAAAATCATCAATCCAGCTTCCATTTAAGCTAAAAAAACATTTTCATAAATCCAGCTTCTATTTCATCAATACTATTCGTCTGCAGACCAATTGTCGTTAGACCAATTGTCCGGAGACGAGTTGTCGGTAGACGAGTTGTCGGTAGACCAGTTGTCGTGGAACCCGTCTCGACATCGGACGCGCAGTGGAGGGGTTCGCGAATCTCTGCCACCATGGGGGCCAGGGTGGGGAGAAAAACCCTCATTTTCCCTGTTAGACCTTGCCCTCTCAGGCTTATGACAGCACTTTTCTTTCGGGTCCCATACGTAATACGTATAACGGAATCGAATGTTAATAATGCTTTTTGAAATAATTATTATGCTTCATGGACTTTCAACAGTTTAAATTCGTCTGGAAAAATGAGAATTAATACTGAGCGTTTGCTGGTAGTCCAATCAAGATATTTTTACTTACTTAATTCTTCCTTGAGAGGCTAGCATTTGCTTAATTTCAATGCGAACATAATTCAAATAAGTAGAATATGCAATTTTTCTCGAAAGTGATCCACATTCATCAAAAGAAATGGTGCGATGTTGTCATGTTGACTTAGCTGAAAAGTGTGAAGAAGATATAGATCTAACTAGTACAAAACCAAGAAAAAGTCTGATAGAAAAATTGCTGATCCAAACCTGGCGACAGTGGCGTAGCCAGGAATTTATTATGTTTTTTTGACTTGGTCGGATGCCCTTTCTGACACCAACCCAACAGTATTACAGTAAATAAACAGGTAATAAAGTAACAAAGGGAATAAAGTACCTGGTAAGATAAACAATTAATTTGTTACTACAAGCAATTGTTTTTTTCTTTCTTATTTAAGTGGATAAATAGCCTTTAAAAAACTTTTTCCCTAGTCCAAAAACCTCCGAAATCCCCCTTGTCTACGCCACTGCCTGGGGATTTCAGTGACAGAAGAAAACTTAAGACATTCAGAACGAGGTACCAAAGAAAACCTCCAGAGATATTGGTAGAATTAATTAATAAAGTGACGACACAGCAGACAGTACCAAGGTTAAACCACAGTGAGCTACGACCTAAATAACCTACAGTACGCGGACTCTCGGCCTCTGCTGTAGTCAGAATGGTGTCACGACAACTCGTCTACCGACAACTCGTCTAACGACAAGTGGTCCACGGACAATTCGTCTACGACAACTGGTCTACAGACAACTGATCCAGAGCTTGAGAAATGGAAGCTGGATGAAAGTTTTTACAGGTGAAATGGAGATTGGATTGATGAAAAAACGCAAGAGAAATGGAATCTGGATGATGGCTCTTTTGCAGGTGAAATAGAAGCTGGATTGACGAAAATAACGTATGAGAAATAAAAGCTGGATGAAAGTATTTCTTGATCTAAAATGGAAGCTGGATTGATGAAAAAACGCTTAAGTAATGGAAGCTGGATGAGGGTATTTTTTACATATGAAATGGAAACCGGATTGACGAAAATAACGGGTGAGAAATAGAAGCTGGATGAAGGTATTTTTAGATCTGAAGTAGACGCTGGAAGCATGTCGAAATACATGAATAAAATCATCAATCCAGCTTCCGTTTAATCTAAAAAACAGTTTCATGAATCCAGGTTCTATTTCATCAATACTATTCGTCTGTAGACCAATTGTCGTTAGACCAATTGTCCGGAGACGAGTTGTCGGTAGACGAGTTGTCGGTAGACCAGTTGTCGTGGAACCAGTCAGAATGTTTGACTGATTTGAAAGTGAAGTTATCACCGTTAGCCCATACGCCATCTTATCGACCAATCACAGTCAATTTCACATACCCACCAATCACAGGCGATTTCTCATACTAAGTGGCGTACCTACGGGGGGCATAAGTTGTTTTACTTTTTACTTTTACGAGTGATAAAGAATGTTATATAATTTCTGACTTATTTTATTTTTTATACAACTTCCTAGTCGTCATTTGCCCATTAGTCCATTGTGTGCCATGAGGTCCCGTTTGCAAAATGGTGTTGAAGCCCTGGGGAACATTTGTAATAGCTCTTTTGGAATCCTCGCCCCTAACTATCTATGTTTAGACACCAAGATGACGATTCTAAGTGCACTGGAAGCTGAGATAATTTAAAATCTGTAAATCGGTCGGCCATTTTGAAAAATGGCTGCCATTGGGGCCAGGGGTCAAATCTGCGATGGCCGTATAACCAAATCTTTTTCTTATGACATTTTTGTAGTATGTGCCAAATTTAATGCATGTATCACAAAGTGAACAATTCCTTCACATTTTGGTTCCAGGCGGCTCCACTATAGCGAGCCCGGAGATCCAGGAGGCTGCATCATAATATATCTGTTTAGAAGTTCTTTTTTCATAGTTTACTGCTGAGAGTAAATGAATTTTTTTAAATTAGGCTACTTACAACGTTTGTTGCGTTGATGTGAACTTCAGAATACATAAGAGCTCGACTGATGTCTTCGTAGGATCCATCAACACATACAGTATGCAACAGAGTCTGAATTAAAGAACAAAACTTTGTTAACTTTTACCTGACATTATCAAAAGAATGGATAGAGAAGAACGCAAACTGGGAAACGCTGATCATATCGAACTTATAATAGAAAGCGGCTGACGGGTGCTGAGCTTTTAAGGAGTTAAGGTAGGAGCCGGTTTCACCATGTTCAATATTAACCGCACGATTAAACATTTTAATCGCAATTAACTGCAAAGAAATCGCAATACATTTCCTTCAAGTATATTGATCCTGATATTTTTTTTATTGACCCCCTAAAGCGAGTGTAGCTGTGTAGACATTAACCACCTTGAACAACAGCAAAACCCGGACATAAACCCCCCTGTCAACCCCCGGACAAAGCCCACCCCATTTAGCCTGGGACATTAACCCCGCCCGGACATTAACCCCTTCACTGTGCAAATAGCCTATTTATGTAGGTATTTTGATTAAACTTTGGCTGATTATCCATTGTACGGTGCTGTGTCGGATGTAAGACATTTTCTTCTGGACATAAAAGGTGACACTAGTTAGTGCCATTCGGATAGACATCTGTCACTGTCATTCAGGCGCGAACTTAGGTCTATAACTTGTTAGTGACGCTTAGTCATTCCATTATTATAAAGCTAAAAGGCTACCTGTTGGTGCTATTTACGACAGCATGAAACCCTGTCACCAATCCAGCTTCCATTTAGGCCTAAGCAAAAATTCGTTTCATCAGTCCAGCTTTTATTTAGGCCTAAAAAGCAACAATTATTTTTATCAATCCAACATCTAGGCTATTTAAATAGCAATTATTAGGCCTATTTATCAATCCAGTTCAAATTCAAGCAAGAACATTTTCATCAATCCAGCTCGAGTTAAGAAAGGATATTTTCATAAATCCTGCTACAATCTAAGCAAGAATATTTTCATCAATCCTGCTCCAATTTGAGCAAGAATATTTTAATCAATCCTACTCCAATTTAGGCCACAATATTTTCCATAAATTCAGCTTCCATTTAAGTAAAAATTGTTTTGCATCAATCCGACTTCTATTTAGTGAGAATTCTTCTCATCAATCCAGCTTGGGCAGGCCTACTTGGAACCGCCGTTCGGAGGAATAGGCTACCACTGATACGCAATATGTTCTACAAGGGGGTTGTCCTACCCTGTGGCTTGTCCGAAGGGTTTTGTCCGGGGGGTTTATCCGGGAGTTAGTGTCCGTGCCCCTAAAGCATAGGCCTATTATAATATGACTGAACACATAGGCTACTTTCTATAACACAGCAGTTTCAATAACCTTTGGCTTATGTGCACACTGCACAAATTGCACATTGAATTTCTCCATTGTATGTATACAATACATTTTAGTGTATTCAACAGTTTTGTATTACAGAAAGAATATTGGACCATTGGACCACAAATCACTCAACTGTTGAAAGTCCGTTAATTTTTAGTCTGAGCAACCTTTAAAATGATATAAATTTGAAAATTATAGGCCTTCAACCGATTTTCTTATTATCAAATTGTTTAGCTTATTCATCCAATTCCTTTGACAGACCAGTTTATTTGCATTGGTCGGTTCAAAGAATGTTCTTTTTAATTAACAATAATTATATATATATAATTATAGACATATAGATAATTATATAATTATACTAGCTGGGGTACCCGGCGTTGCACGGGAAATTTAGATTTTTCAACCCCAAACCCAGGTCCACACGTCCCTGCGGGGCGGCTTCACCGCCCGTTTGGGGTTTATAAATGACAATTTTATGCCCCTCTGCATGGAAGGTCTTCCGCAATTCTGCTGGTCAAGCTCATGTCTGCATGGGGCGCCGCTCCTCTTAGTTACTATTATATACTCTTTGGCCTATGCGGAATTTATCTTTGTTTTTAGTCCCCAAACCCAGGTCCACCCGTCCCTGTAGGGCGGCTTCGCCGCCCATTTGAGGTTTATAAATGGTAATTTTATGACCCTCTGCTTTGAAGGTTTAATAATGCTGGTTAAGCTCATGTCTGCTGCACTGCATGGGGCGCCGCTCCTCTTAGTTACTATTATATACTCTTTGGCCTATGCGGAATTTATCTTTGTTTTTAGTCCCCAAACCCAGGTCCACCGTCCCTGTAGGGCGGCTTCGCCGCCCATTTGAGGTTTATAAATGGTAATTTTATGGCCCTCTGCTTTGAAGGTTTAATAATGCTGGTTAAGCTCATGTCTGCATGGGGCGCCGCTCCTCTTAGTTAATATATATATATATATATATATATATACTCTCTGGCCTATACGTCAAAATGACGTCAAAAGCAACGTGCATTGCAAAAGATTACAAATGGCGTCGTATTCTTCAGCGATAGCGTAATTAACATGGCGAAATATAAAATATCTGTATTTTTAAAGTTCAAGTGACTAAATAGCTGAAAATAGCGTACTTTGGTGGCTTTGGTGAACGTTTATCTAAATGCAATGTTTCAGGTCAGTAGCTGCAAAACTCTGAGCGTGCATCAGGGCCAAATAAATATATATAGGCACATCCTTTCTTATAGATATAGATAATTATAGACATCGACCGCATCGGTCGATGTCTAACGTGTTAATCGCGATTAATCAACAGCCTTGGAATACAAGTGTAATAAAAAAAATGGAAAGCCAGTTTCTCGGAGAAGACAATATAAAATTCCGGTTGGAAGCGGACCGCCAGCAGCTGGAACAACAAGGCCGGATTAAGGCATGTTCAGCATGTTCGGCCGAACAGGGACCCGCACTTTAGTGGTCCCCCACACATGCGGGAAAACATTTCAGGAAAAATTTGTTCATTTTGAGCAAATTTCGACCAAACGACATATAAAGGTCGTCAGCTATTTTTGAGAGGTAAAAATCGGTATATTCTACGGAAATTGCGACCAATCGACTAAAAAGGGTCATCAGGAAATTTTCGGCCGAAGATCCGCACAAAATTTCCCGAACAGGGCCCCCGCATTTCTTAATCGGCCCTGTGGAACGAACGGAGAGATTCGTGTACCTGGAGTGGGGAAGCAATAGTAGCCTATACACGTGGAGATTCCGAAAAAGATGTGAATAGAAGAATCTGGCAAAGGGAATAAAGCGGATAAGGTCTGGAACTCAAAGACAATAGGATGGCCACAAAAGTTCGGTTATATAGACACTATAGTGCCATGGGCGGAGTCTATATATCATTGGGAGCTAAGCTCCCCAAGAAGACCCACATTCATTTTTTACGGTGTAAATGGTTTATTTTCCCGGGCTTAGCCTCCCCCAATAAGGCTTTAGCCCTTCCAAGAACGGAAACCAAACTCCGCCCATGACTAGTGCTGAGCGCATTGCTGTACAACTCGGAGACTTAGACATTGTGAAAAGTACAGAAGCAGCAGGCTGAGAGTCTTTGAAATGCGTGCCTTCGAAAGATAGAGGAAGTCACGAGAAGTGACAGGATAAGGAATGCAGCCCATACAACAGACCGAATATCCAACATGGTATAATAGACAGGGCACAATACAAATGATTATGCTACTTCGGCCTCGTAACCAGAATGAGGAATGAAAGATATCCAAAGTAGCTGTAAACGAATATGTGCATGGAAAAAGGAAAAGAGGCAGGACCAAATAAGCGATGACTCGGCATGATTCGGGAGGATTGTCGGGAGATGGGTTGGTCTGTGCAAGAGGCTACATATAAAGCACAGGACAGAGGGAAGACTTAGTGGAGAATTTCCATAAATGAGAGGCTGTCGAGTGCGAGAGCATCGCCAAAGCCCAGTGTTTGTTTAATCTAGACGTGATGATGATGATGATGATGATGATGATGATGATGATGATGATGATGATGATGATGATGATGATGATGATGATGATGATGATGATGATGGTGCTCTGCCCGAAGGCAGGTTCATTGGCATTACGCCCCTGGGGATGAGATGAGTGAGGTGGTTTCCCGTTGCCTTCCCCACAGACAATGATGGGTAAGCAACTTGCCCAAGGTCGCTCCGCAGGAGCTTGCGCCCCTGCGTCCCACACGTGCTAGCCCGAGATATCTAAATCTCTGAATGTCAACTCCCAGCCCGGGGCTTGAACCGCAGTCCGTTGCAACCAACAGACGAATGCAGCTGTCGCTTACCGGTGTAGCTAACTAGGCCAGTAATCTAGACGTATTCCCTGGAAATATATTCCCCCACCCCAGAACTTTGACAAAATGATAATAGTATTTAGTTGCTATTTACATCATTGTGTTATATGAAGTGTTATAAATACCGTGATAGTATTTGTTATAATATGATTTTAATCCAATTATTTATCTTTATAATATATAACTTGCCTTACTGTATATTTTTGTACAAATACTATTTTTGTCCAACTAAAATAACAGAGATGACATCCACAGAAGAATTTGTCAAAATTATAATAATTTTCAGTTCCCGTTTACATCATTGTATTACACGGGTAAATTTCGAGGATAATCTCAGATGGCGACGTAATACATGTCGTTACAACAGCGCCTTGAATTAAACGCATCCAAAAAACCAACTCAGCAGATAGAAATAGCAAGTGAAAAACGTAGGCCTACTGCAAAGAACCTACATAGCTAGGCAACATCCCGCGAGCAGCCACATGCGGCGTTCCTATAATTATAATAGTCGTGCAATGTGTAACAAAGAATCATCGTGTTTCTTAGTAATAATTAAGGGGCTATGCTTGCATTTTGTTACACAATTCGAAATAATCTTTCATTAGAATAACTGGAAACTCCGAATATTTGACTTGCGACTTTAGCTGCACTGGGGTACAGACCTAGCCTATATCAACTTTTTGGTTGCTGAACCTAACTTTTTTTAATAACGTCTCTGGAGTTCTGTCCAAAGCCGTAGCTAGGGGTGTTTTGGGTGTTTGAACACCCCCCCCCAAAGAAAAATGTAAAAATAGTATAATGCATTTGCTAGCACATAGTGTAAGCAAAGACCTTATAGTCTACGACTATAAAACTCTAATATCTTTGGTGTAAGAACTACATGAACTACGTGATTTTAGCATTTTTTGGACGATGTATAAATCTTCTACAATGATTACCTTGCAGTCCTCCATCATCGCTCACCCACCATTTTCTAATCATGTTCTTCTATAGAATAGAAGAAAAAACACGAATTTAGATCTTTTACGCCGCGGTGAAGGGTTTTCTGGCGAAAAATCCTACGAAAAGCATGTGACGACTAAAAAAAGGTCAAAATATTTGGCCGAAAAAGTTCGTAAACCCCCCCCAAATCAAATCCTGGTTACGGCCTTGGTTCTGTATGTCAGCTCTGCTTAACGATTACCGCTGGTGTCATTTTCGTTCTAGGCGTCCTAATTTTCGGATTGTTGATTCGCCATAGCCATATGGTCCTCCACCTTCCAATTCCAGACCCGAACAATTAACACCCGCCTTGATAGCTGTTCCGGCCCCCTCTGATCCTCTGGCAACTTTTGACTACAGTAAACTGTTGCTCACCACGCTTTTGACTCAACGCAGTGCTGGTGAATAAGCTGGTGCCCCGCGCTTGGCTTTCGAGTAGCGCTCTAGAAGTCTGGAGATTATGATTACGATTGCTATGGAAGTTGCAAATTAGAAATTAGTAGAATTATGCTGCTCGAAAATTGGGCACTGCTTTTTATTCTGCTATAATTTTCATATGCCTCTTTTCAACCATGGTAGCCTATGTCTAAAATATCACACAAGCACATTCATAATATGTGCAGAAAGAATTGGGTATAGGCATCATGTTCGAAGAAAATCTATGACATGCACGTATCGGTCTCAAGTCGCCTCAATTACTGTAAGTCACTTCTTGTTTGCGTTACATGGTCAAACACGATTAAACCACAGATGGTTCAGAACTCTTTCCAGGCCATAACTAATCGCCTACCCCAAAATATGAACATTAGGGTTGTCCAGAAAAACAAAAAGTTTCAGAAAACACCCATACTCAAGTTTTCCCCATGCTTTTATTCATGTGTGGCCTACAGATATTTTTTACAGAATTTTAAAATGTCATCCTAGGGTCCCTCATGGACCCTGAACTTATGGACCGATTTTGGTAGAAATCGCACTGTATTTTCAATACGAACAACTGATAGCAAAGTAGATAGGACTCACAGTTGCACCATTAGACACCAAACTGATATAATTTTCATTACTCTTGACTAATCATCAATAAAATAAGCTGAAATGTACTATCTGAGCAATATAAGGGGCCGTCCATAAATGACGTCACGCAATTTGGGACGATTTTTGACCCCGAAACCCCTCGTTGCATGTCGTCACAAAATTTATACGATATCTAGTAAGAAACTGTCACAAATAGTCACAGATGTGTGACCCGGCCCTTCCCCCGGGGTGCGTGACGTCATTTATGGACGGTCCCCAATGAAGCACCAGTACGCACCCGCCGCAGGCGTCGCATCATATGGTTCAATCCCTATTTTTCACATAATGTTAGTAACGCGACTGATGCGAATACCTTTGACACAAAGCCTATATGCTTAAAGATGTTGACTCTCCAACAGCACCCAGATTTATTCGTATTGTCTTGCTTAATATCTTCTCGTCAAAAGTTTGGAATTACTTGATGTGCTCTTTGACACCCTGCAAAAGTCATGGAGGATCTTTGTTCAGGATCGGTCGTAACAGTGCTTAAATTGTGGAAAAAACAAGTGCCTGGACAACCATTATCTTTCCAAAACAAGTGCCTGGATGCTCCATACCTTTCCAGGCTGTGCTGGCCAATAAGTGGCAGGACGGCGTTCAGATTTTAAACTAAGTGCATGGACGCCGTCCATGATCGTCCAGCCGCACTTTAAGCCCTGGGTCGTAATAATGGTTGCAAGTATAAGCTTCAGTCCACGCTCAGCTGTGTCGTTTGCTGATGCTCCAGCAAGATGATCTCCCGCTTTGTCCATGACATGATTGATTTTAGTGTAGTAGATAATGGCAGCCGACAATACTGAAATTGATTTACATGGCAACCACCGATGGTACCCAGCCCCAGAGCAAGAATCCCCAGGGTGGTTGGGGTTTCAACCTTCCCGTCTTTCCTACAGACCCATAGTAAAGTATACTTTTCACACACCAATTCCTAGTGGATCATAGGAGGTCAACCCATCCCGTTATTTGTCCACAATTCTCACACTGGTGGTACCTCACGGAATGAATTGTTCCATTTGTACTTTAGAGCAAAAATTCCATGATAGCAACAATAATAGTGACTCGATTGTTAGCAACACCACTGCATGCCTGAGGCCATCTACAAGTTTCGATAGGTCTTGCCTTGAAGCAAGTTGCTCGCGGTACAACCTTAACGAAACTTAACTGACCCAGAATCACACACTCTGTTCTGACTGCTGGATATCAGCAATGACTGGCTAGTTAAGCCAGCCAATCAATGGTCATGCGACCAAACATACATCTCAGCTGAGAAATTGTTTCGTGCTGTAAAAGTTGTAAAGGACACAGCTGAGCGTGGACTGAAGCTTATTATCAGTCTTCGCAACCATTATTACGACCGATCTTGAACAAAGATCCTCCATGGCCTTTACAGGATGTCGAAGAGCACATGAAGCTATAAGCTTACCAAACTTTTGACAAGAAGACATCAAGCAAGGCACTACAAATAGTGTCCCGTAATCATAGTCTGGGTGCTGTTGCAGAGTCGACATCTTTAAGCATATGGGCTTTATGTCAAGAAATTCACAACAGTCGCATTACTAACATTATGCGACAAATAGGGATGTGATGCGCCTGTGGCGGGTGCGTACTGGTGCTTCATTGGGACCGTCCATAAATGACGTCACGCAATCCGGGGGCGGGCCGGGTCACACATCTGTGACTATTTGTGACAGTTTCTTACTAGATATCGTATGAATTTTGTGACGACATTTAACGAGGGGGTTCGGGGTCAAAAATCGTCCCAAATTGCGTGACGTCATTTATGGACGGCCCCTTATATTGCTCAGATAGTACATTTCAACTAGTTTTATTGCTGATTAGTCAAGAGTATTGAAAATTATATCAGTTTGGTGTCTAATGGTGCAACTGTGAGTCCTATCTGCTTCGCTATCAGTTGTTCGTATTGAAAATACAGTGCGATTTCTACCAAAATCGGTCCATAAGTTCAGGGTCCATGAGGGACCCTAGGATGACATTTTAAAATTCTGTAAAAAATATCTGTAGGCCACACATGAATAAAAGCATGGGGAAAACTTGAGTATGGGTGTTTTCTGAAACTTTTTGTTTTTCTGGACAACCCTAATGAACATACATGATAGGCCTACAGGTAGACCTACCGTCACTGTGATTAAATCTTCCATTGGATTTATATTTAGTGAAGGATTTGATTTGTTCAAATTAAGCTTCGTAGACGTAGGAAGAATTCCAAAGTCTAGGGTCATAATCCATTATCTGTCTTAGTCGCGTTTATGTCATCTGCTTTGCAACGTATGACTTGCCTTTTATCCACTAGCCTATTGCTTGTCCACTGTTCAGTGGCGTAGGCAAGGGGGGGGTTTCGGGGGTTAAAACCCCCCCCATTGGCTCCGAAAAAAAGATTTTTTTAAGGTTATTTTTCCATTTAAGTAAGAAAAAATAGCAAAAAACAGGGTTTCCGGCCATAAAACCCCCCCCCATGAAAAATTCCTGGCTACGCCACTGCCACTGTTGCCTGTGTCTGTCTCTGAGTAGACTGAGTTAGCTGACTTCTCTTCTGGATGATGGTCTAATTGCGATTTTTCGATTAGATGGGCCATCGCTTGAAGCCTTGCGCATCAGAACACATTGGAAGTTACTATAGGCCTGCAATTGCATTCTGGAGCCAAAGGAACAGATTCAACAGAATCTACTTCAAATGTTAATTCGAAGTTTAATCCTTATTTCTTCCCTTATGAAACGCCTCACGGATCTTTTTTCTCTTGGGTTTGAATTTATTAATTTTTGATAATCCTGGCGGCCGACAAACCTTTGTTTACGTCAGATTCTCGATTTTGAGTGACTTTGTGTGCGTTAACTATTTGCTTAGTAATTAGACCTTGAACAATACCGGTAACGACCCAGTTTGAAAGCACTGGACTAGAGACAAGTTAGAACAGCGGTTCCCAACCCGTGGCCCGCGGGCCAAAAGTAGCCCGCCAGGCCTCAGAAAATGGCCCTCATCTCTAAAAGAATTATTAAAAATATATGAACAATTAACAATTTGGACATGATAGAACACATTATTATTTTCTATTACAAATTATTTTATGTAAATGTCGATAAATAACATCAAACATTATATTTTGAATCAATTATAACAATTTTATATGCTTTTAGTTAATACGATTTTAACCTTGTGGCCCCCTAATGTCCTTCGACTAAGAAAAAGTGGCCCTCGTGTCCTCCAACTTAGAAAAAGTGGCCCTCAAGTCAAAAAAGGTTGGGAACCACTGAGTTAGAACATCACTCACTCCTGATTTCGCTGAAATATCCATGTAAACCTCCTTTGTCTGTTGGCGGAGATTTCTGTCTAGTTTCATATTTCGTCGTCATGCAGCCAACGTGTGTCAATATGCGTTCAAGGGTCGAGTATCTACCACTCGAACCAAAAGATAATACACGAGGCAATGCGCTGCGTTGTCATAAATCTCAGTCTACAGGGTGGGCCATAAAAAGTAGCCCCCTTCGGTTTTTTACCCATATCTTGGCCAGAAATAAGAATTTCGAAATGAAATTTTACAGGCTTATAGACAATTCATATTTACACATGATGGCCAGATTTCAATAAAATATTTCAAACAGAACAAAAGTTTTACCACTTTTAGTGAAGCCACCCACCGTTTTTTGTCGATTCAAAAACGCGACGCAACAAAACGTATCAAAAAACAATTAAATTATTCTGGCCAATATCTTGGCCAGAAGTAAGAATATCGAAATGAAATTTTACAGGCTTAAAGACAATTCATATTTACACATGATGGCCAGATTTCATCAAAATATTTCAAACAGAACAAACGTTATACCACATTCAGTGAGGCCACCGCCCTTTTTTGACGATTCAGTAGGGTAACACAAATATTTTTAGCAAAAACACAATTTTATTAAGTCTCATCTCAAATATTTGTTATCAAATAGCCTTGAATTTGCCAGATGATCATTATTATTACTTTTTAAAATAGAAACAGCCTACAGGGTACCAGCGTAGCTGCACGTCACTGAGAAGTCACTTAGCAAGATGACAGTCAAATTCGTAAATGAGCAATCTGTCAGATTAATCAACAGGCCCATCAAGAACTTTGCAAAGAGACTCAAAAGTAGTTTTGGCACTGGTGGTGGGCACATTGAACACAAGTTGTGAAGCACTACCAAGTTCATTTGACAACAGTTATTTGAGTTGAGACTTAATAAAATCGTGTTTTTTAACTTTTTGTTGCGTTTCGTTTTTGAATCGTCAAGAAACGTTGGGTGGCCTCACAAAAGTGGTTTAACTTTTGTTGTGTTTGAAATATTTTGATTAAATCTGACCATCATGCGTAAATATGAATTGTCTTTAAACTTGCAAAATTTCATTTCGAAATTCTTACTTCTGGCTAAGATATTGGCAAAAAACCTTAGGGGGTTACTTTTTTATGGCCCACCCTGTATGTCTATAATTAGTCTGCATAGCAAATTGTTACCACTAGACACTGTAGGCCTAAAACGTTTCTAAAAACGTTATGCAATCCCAATCGACATTTTCAAACGATATGAAATATATAATGGTTGGCACCGATTTTTAGCAGGGGCATTCTTCGTCACCACATAACATTAGCCTAAGTTTCAATCCCTCGTAAAATGCACCAATGAAGCTGCGTGGTGGCATGCTGTGTATGTGCGTAAGCGGTAAGCTCCTAAAGGCCCTTTTTATGTATCATGGAAGTTGTAAGCATGCATACAGATCACAGAGTGCAGGATTGCAGAAATTAAAGCAGCGTAGTTCTGGAACAGATAGTTGTCGCAGGTGATTTTATCGATGGGAAAAGATCAGCCAAGCTTCTGCGTTAAGTTCTTGTTAACCATGCCTTGCCTTGCCTTCAACCTTCCTCGACACGAGGGTTGGTCGCATTTTGGACAGTTCTTCTCCATCCTCTCCTGTCTTCGGTTGCTCTCAACAATTCTTCTACTGATAATCCCGTCCATTCACACATGTTGTCCCACCACCTCTTCCTATAGGTCTTCCTTTTGATCTTGCTCCCGGAACCGTTCCTTGCATAATCTCCTTCTCTAAGCAGTCTCCATGTTTCCTCATGATGTGCCCGAAGTATGACAACTTCCTTCCTTTAATTGACTCCAGTAGACTCCTTTCTACGCCAGCCATCTCCAGAACCCATTCATTTGTTTTCTTCTCAGTCCATGATATTCCGAGGATTTTTCTTATACCTTTCATTTCAAATGCCTTTATTCTATCTTCATCACTCTTTTCAATTGTCCAACTCTCACAACCATACATCATCACTGGCCATACAAGCGCCCTCATTAACTTTAACTTTGTAGATAGTTTGATGTTATGGCTTTTCCACAGTTTCTTCAGATCTGCACTTACTCCATGTCCTCTCGCGATTCTTACTCTTATCTCCTTGCTACACTCTGCATCTTTTGTTATGAGTGAGCCTAGGTACACGAATGTGTCCACTTGCTCTATCA
Organism: Lumbricus terrestris; assembly: GCA_949752735.1. Taxonomy (NCBI): domain Eukaryota; kingdom Metazoa; phylum Annelida; class Clitellata; order Crassiclitellata; family Lumbricidae; genus Lumbricus; species Lumbricus terrestris. Next base: position 22,063,990 of record OX457039.1, read on the forward strand.
TGATGTCCTGCACTTTGATGTTACATTGTTCTCCTGACAGCGCCATACACTTTGTCTTCCCCATGTTGATCTCCAGACCTTTCTTTCGACCTTCTCTGTCCAAGCGAGACACCAGATCCTGCAGTTCTGCTTCTGTGCTTGCCATTAGCACTATGTCGTCCGCGTACCTTAAGTTTGTTACCCTTCTTCCTTCAATTTGAATGCCTCCTGCATATCCTTTCATTGCTTCCCTCATGACCATTTCTGATAGTAGATTAAACAAAGATGGCGAAATCACACACCCCTGCCTAACACCCCTTCTTATCCTGAATCACTCGACATTACACCGCCAATTTTTACCTTTGCTGTCTGCTTGCTATACAATTCGGCTACCAGTACCAGGTTGATAATATGTGGTGGAAAGCCCATTTCAATCATCGATAACCATAGTTGCTCATGGAACACACAATCGAATGCCTTCTTAAAATCGACAAAGCACATGTGCAGCGGTTGTTGGTGCTCTCTCATCTTTTCAATTATAATTCTAAGATTCGTCACCTGGTCTCTTGTCCCTTTGCCACGCCTAAACCCCGCCTGTGCGTCCGCTAACTCCGATTCTGTACGTCTTCTTATTCTTTCCAGTATGATCTTTAACATGGTTTTGCTCGCGTGCGAGACTAGTGCAATGGTCCTGTAGTTCTTACATTGTTTCAAATCCCCACTTTTTGGTATTGGAATAAATATTGACTGTGTCCAATCCATCGGCCATTCCCCCGTCTCCCACACCTCCACACATATTCTATGCATTCTGTCCGTAGCCGTATCTCCCGCAAACTTGAACAACTCCGCTGGTACCTCATCTGGCCCGGCACTTTTCCTTCTTGCTGTTTCATTTATCGCGCGTTCTATCTCTGATCTCAACGGCGCAGGTTCCCTTGTGTGTACTGTTAACCATGCAGACAGGTTAAGAGATGAAAGAGGAAAGTTGTCTCCATAGGACCTAGACCTATTCCGATACTTGGGTTAGGCGTTAATCGAAGAAGTTGACCAGCAGAAAAGGTCATCTATTTTTTATATTGCAATTAATATTTTTCATTGTTATTATTTTGTCAAAGTCTAAGCTGGTTAAAGCACCGTGAATGACTATGTGCTAAAGCGCTGAATTTTTAGTGCAAGGCTTTGAAATGAAAGGTGGTTTCATCATGGGCGAAGTTTGGTTTCCGTTCTTGAGGGGAGGGCTAAAAAGAACTTGGGCTTTGTTTGGCCGGAGACTTGGTCCATCATTCGATTGAAATTTCGTTCGTGAAAAGAACCATTTTCCCAGAACAAATTTATGAGTCTGCGCCTTCTGGGGGGGGAGCTAAGCCCAGGAAAAGATACCATTTACACGGGAAAAGGCTGAATCTGGATCTTCTTGTGGGCTTAGCCCACCCTAGCCCCTGATAAACTCCGCCCATGGGTTTCATGGAGGTCTTCCGCAGCGCAGCAGAAAGGAGGGCTAAGCCCGCGTTATCAACCGGACCCGGGTATTCAAAAGTCAAGGAAACAAATGTACGCTGTGTCCGGATGAAAAGTAGAACACCCAAAAAAGTGTCATAACTCGGTCAAAACTTTTAGGATTTGTCTGAAATGTTAAGCACAGCAACAGTGACCATATTTACACGACATCCTAGAACAAATTAGAAATATTCGCGAGTTTGTAAAATTTATGAGCGTTTCAAATGCAGCACCGAAAAATTGAACTTTCCAACATGGAAAACCTGAAAGGAAGTGAAATTCATGGGCGTCCGCAGGAATTTTTCTAGGGGGCGCAAACTTGCAAATAATTGTCACAGAGGTTAAATAGGTTGTCGAAAGCAACAGATCGCTCCACCTTCGACGCTGGCTCCCTGTCGATCAGCTGTCACGGAATCAGCATGCGAAAAATCATAGACATTCATTGTCGCTTTGCAACAATCAAAACCAAGTAATCAACATTTATCTGCAATTATGCGAAAAATCCAGAGGGGCGCAAGTGCGCCCCCTTGCGCCCCGCTGCGGACGCCCATGGTGAAATTCGGTTATACATGTATATTATGGTGCTCAAAATGTCCTCTTGTTCACGGACACGCGACCGTAGACGTAGTAGATTAATAGCTGTCCCGTAATCGTAATCGTAAACTCGAAATTTCTAAAGCGCCACTCGAAGCCAAGCGCGGGGCACCAGCTTATTCACGAGCTCTGCGTTGAGTTAGAAGGGTTGCCCGTGAGAGTAGTCCGCGGTGGTCCGGGTCGAGTTACCATAGGATCAGGGGGAGGACCAGCTACTAAGGTGGGTAGCGTCTGAGCCGGGAAATGGATGGTGGAGGATCAGATGAGACAGGGTAGGCCTAAGAGTTCGTGAAAAGAAGTGCCTTAAGTTTCGAATGAAATGTCCCGGGAGACACTCGGCTTCATATCCCGCAGCTGTGGCCGTCCAGCAGCTCAGACCTTGATCCGGAGTACATGTACTGGAGGAGCGCGTTTTTCGTTCACGCGTTTTCATTACATCGATAACCGTATAGTGACCATATATATAGTCGTAGGGCGGGTCCGTTTGAAGAGTGGCAGCTGTTTGACCAGGTGATCATCGACCGGACCATCAAACAGTAGCGTTTACGTCTACGGTCGTGTGTCCGTGAACAAGGAGTTATTGCACTTTTTGTGTGTTCTACTTTTTATTTGGACACAGTGTAGTCTATGACTAACAGATAGCCTAGCTATTCACAGTACCGGTATTTTGATGTGTTCAAGGGCGGATACAGGAATTTTCGAAGAAGGGCCAAAATTTTCGGTCTTGGAGCAGGGAAGATTCTCGTCTTGATAGTCGAAAAATCTGATGACCTTTTTTTAGTCATTTGTCTCCAATTCCCAAGAAAAGATACCATTTCATCCGCCAAAAAAGTTGATGACCTGGTTGAGGCGGATGACAATGGACCAATGGTGACCATGCGTTGCTGGGCCTTCTCGATCTCTCGGCTGCGTTCTACACTGTCGATCACAACATCTTACAAATGGGATCAGATTAGGAAACGAGAAACACATGCACCATAAAACAAGTGTAACTTATTGTGACTTGGCTTGCTTAAAATCAGGAAAAGTGGTGAATTCTGATCAATTGTAGGCCTACTACTCAGTGTGCTTTGACAAAGAAACTTTAAAGCACTGCAAGCACCATCATCTGTTGACATAATTGCATGACTTTGTATTCATTCACGATAGCTCCCACTTTGCGACAGACTAACATTTTGTACAACAGTAGGACTGTTGACAAAGGATTTAAACGTTAAGTAATGTAATAGTAATGTAATAAGACCCATATTATATGTAGGGAAAGGAGATCCTAGGCCCACATAATATAGATATAGCGACGCCCTTGCTGCAACTGGTGTCCACGTGTTCCCTGCGTGTAGAGAGTGTGTGACCGAGTCAGCATGACTTGCAGATTTAACTCGGCCTGCCCTGGAAAGACAGCGTGTCCCGATTGAGTTGGCAGACTGCCAATGCATGGTAGTAGCAACAACTGGGGCTGAAGCGTCCCCCAGAATCATATAAAAGCCCTTTTGCGACGGACCAAAGGGCCGATGCCCAGATTCTTGATCCAGGAAGGACCTACGCTGGTATCGTCAGAGCCCGGAGGTGAAGAATAATGCCGCCTTCGTCAACCCAGGAATAGACGATCTGCTTTCCGAAGTGTGAGTAACCAACTCAAAGAAGAGTTTAGCGTCTCCTTCGTCGAGTGCAGGATAGTCCTCTTCCGATCCGTTCTACCTCAGGACAGGAGTCCGTAACCGCGTACTCGGAATGGATAGTCTACAGCGAGATCCCCGCCATTGATCGGGAGTATAAGTTGTTTTCTGTTCCGTTGCCACTGTCAGCCGTACAAACAGGTCTGGACGGATCTAAGGTATGAACCGTAGGGATTATTCGAGTGCTCTGTGAATCCTAAATTCATAGAGAATTGCCTCCCCTCCCTATTTTATTAAGGTAGAATCAAAGACTATAATAAGACTGTGCTTTGTCGAAGGTTCGTGTGTGAATGCTCTGACATTGATCTGAATGACTGCATACTTTGTGTGCCTAAATAGATATTAGTTTGTAGTACTAGCTTAGAAATTATTTACTCTGCTTTGACAATATATACTTTGAAATGGAAGAGAGTTGTGTTACGGCTACCACCGATGGTGAGGTATTGGTAAAGGAAAAGACAGGTGACCATACGGCCGAATTGCTGGAGCGTATGTTGACCCAGATCACTCGGATTGCCACCACCCAATCCGACCAAGCGTCCCAGCTAAATCAGATCACTCACACCCAATCTGATCTGGCTTCCCAGCTAGACGAGGTGGCCAGTGGTCAGTCTGGTTTATCCCAGAGCCATCAAGAAGTAGTCGAAAGAATGAGGGAGATGGAAGAATACGTACACGATCGAGTGGGCCCAACCCAAACGAACCCTGACTTCTACTTCCCGGAGGAAGAAGTTGTGAATCCCACGATCACCGCTCTTCCACTCAGACACCTATCGTCAGGAACCATCTTTCCCCAGCTCCCGTCACGATCTCGCGAGTTCGAATACCTCTCGGATGAACCGAGACAGGAGGCCAGTGCAGCTTCCTTCCAGCCTCGCAGAAGCGAGAGAATCCGAGAGCGACAGTCGTATCTGTATCATCCAGACACTAGAGGCCCACTAGCTGCTGCAGATGCTTCATTCAAACCCTCTCTGGTAGCGCGGAGAGGGGAGGCATTCATTCCCCTTGACGAGGGCGGATCTAGGGATCGTCTTCGTAAGGGGTTGCACCGGCGAAATCACTACAATGGCGACGAAGATGCGGATTTAGATGACCCTAACGATGATGATTGTGATGATGACACAGAACGACTGGTTGCCAATAGACAGAGGTCTAGTGATAAAATGGTTAGTTTTAGCATGCTGACGAATCGTTCTATTGGACAAAACACGGATTTAAATGAGTACGGCGAAACAAACTCTCAAGTAAAAGCCGTCTCTAGCAGTTTAGGAACGGTAGAGGGGACGTCTGCAAAAGAATATGACGTAACCTCTTACCAGTTCATTGGCACTAGTGAAAAACAAGTCGGTGGTGCTACCCAATCAAACCACGAAAGACAAACCGACTTTATAAATGTAGGAACCAGGAGAGAAGGGCAGACAAAAGAAACTGCTTTCTGTCTCAATCGGTTCAGTCGTAGGTCCAAAGAATGTGATGATGATGAAGCTGATGATGAATATGAAGCGTGTGATGTGGCTGAAGATGAAAATGCTTTGTTGTGCAATGTGAATCGAACCGGAGACAAAGAAATAGGGAAAGATAGAGGGTTAAGCCAAAGTGGGGTGAATTTCGGCCAAAGTGAAATTATCGTTCATTCTGAAATTGACCACGACAGATCCCGTAATTTAGAACCACGGACGGCCACTGCCTTGCATTCATCGTCTAAAGACAACCATGCAACACGACAGCCAACAGATCGTCTTTCGCAACAAGTTCACTGGCCGATGACTCACACAGCGTCTGTGTACAACGGCGACCCCGTCTTCAGCCGCTCCGTTGATGCTGCTGCCGCTTCGACCACCTCTCGCTGCAACCACAACCCCCGACGCGCGATGCCTTCGGATACCGCAACCCTGATGACGTCAGAGCGACGGCCGATACTTGCTGTGCATCAGAAAGCGCCACCTTACGGACGACAAACCGTCAGCGGCCATTCTGATTACTACGCTGTGCCGAGTGATTCGTATTACTCGGACAGGCAGCACGAACTATTTGTGCCTCGTTGTACTGATGACCTTAGAGTGACCTACGTGAACTTACCGAATGTAAGCAGCAGAATTGGCGCTCAACGCTTCGAACCACTGTACAACAACCCCTACCCACCCCGCTTGTCCACCTTCGCCCCAAACAACCCTGTAACTTCGGTGGCGACACAAACTGACTCAACTGATCTGTGGAAAGAGTACGAGCGACATATTAATGCGCCTGCAACGAAAAATAGGCCTACGATTACGTCGACCGCGACTGCAACTGCCAATGCGCCTGAATGTCGGAAAGAGCCAGCGAAGAAAAGAAATCCGTTGAAGCTACGTGACTATGGAGGCGTTGAACCGCTTGAGGAATTCCTGCACAGATTTAATATCTGTGCCAGTCATAACGAATGGTCTGAGATAGAAAAAGTAAACCATTTGTCTTGCGCGTTAGTTGGAGAAGCTGCGCAGGTTCTCTGGTGTCATGAAGCTGGTCCGTGTGATTCTGTAGATGAAATAATAGAGCGACTGACCAACCGTTTCGGTGCGACTGAACAATCTTCTCTGTATCAGGTGAAACTGGCGACCCGACGGCAGAGGAGAGGAGAAGAACTGGCTGTGTTAGCACAAGACGTGCGCCAACTGATGTCAAAAGCCTTCCCTGGTAAAAGCTCTGTCCATAGCGAGGCCATTGGCATAAAATCGTATCTCGACGCTCTCCATTCGAAAGAGTTAGCCCTTCGCACAATGGAACTTGAACCAAAAACATTGAATGACGCCATCAAGATATCCCTCCGCCTTCATGCCTATAGACAAGCAACAGCAGGAAATGATGAAACCTACCACAGAAATACTGGCCGAGTCAGTGCAATCAAAGAAGTTAAATCACCGCTCGCTGAACTCTCTGAGCGAATCGATCGCTTAGAGCGCGCTAACACGGCCAGAATGTCATCACTGTGGGATGACCTTCCAATCACTCGCTCTTTTCACCGCCCAAACCCAGTCAATCAACGTAATAACGTCCAATCCAGGATTTGGCCTACGCAGAACCAGGGCCATGACCAGCGACGAAATCAACCCCCTCGCTTCGACCAACGCCAGTGGTATAACCAACGATCTCCCCAACGAGCACAGACGCCATTCAACGACCAACGACAAAACCCACACGGAGACGAGTTTGCGTCTGTCAACCATATTCAAAACTGCGAAAGTGCCTACCTGCAAATCCGCATCCATGGAAAGGAAGTCTTGGCCCTGATCGACTCTGGGGCATCTCTGTCTCTCTGCCCCTCCCACCTTGTGGAACCCCACGAGATGCGACCAACCACTCGACGTCTACTGGCAGCAAATAACACTGAAATCCCTGCAGTTGGCCAGACACTACTGTGCTGTGAGATGGATGATGCGTCGTTTCAAGTGGAATGTATCGTGACTCCCGCTATTAGTCAGCCGATCCTAGGTCTGACATGGCTGGAACAGGAGCAAGTCAAGTGGGACTTTGGACGAAAACAGCTGACGATTAATGGTCGACCGCTGCCACTCCACTATCCATCTGATGACGTCAGATGTCAACGCGCCGCTGCGACGAAGAATGTCCACCTACCACCCCTCTGCGAGATGAACGAAGAGGCAGTTGCTACACTGTCGAACCCGGAAGTAAGCGAGGATCTCGGGGCCACGCAATCAACCGTACCAGACACGGGACAGCCAAACGAAGCTGAGCCATGTCGACAAACTGCGGAAATGCCATGGAACCTATCCCGACGCCGGAGAGCAGCCAAGAAAAGAAAGCGATCTAACGCCAATGCCTGGCGATGATGGCGATTCACGTATAGTAGGAAACTCTACGATGATGACGATGACTCTGTAGAACTCCCGATCCCCCGCCCCGAACGCACCATGCGTTTACCCGCACGTTACCAGGATAACGTGTAGTGTTTCGTGTAGTTTTTGTAGCCTTTGATCTGATGTGTTTTATGTTGCCCTATTTTGCTTTTATTGAGCTGGCATTTGAATCGTGAGTCCAAATGAGCCGGAAACAGACACTTCTTCTGCGAATTTACCCCTTATGCGTGAAATCTCGTCTGCATAATCAAGTGCTCTGATTTCGGACAGCCGATGGAATGTTGATGTTATGAGTGACACTGAACACTATATGTTATAGGTAGCTTTTAGTATGCATAACGGACACTGATTGCATTGACATGGTGATTATGATGTGAAGGAAGATTTATACTAGCGTCAATTTGCCCTAATAGATCTAATCCCCTGTATGGCTTGGACAAATAAGAGACTGAGGTGGTAGGAAAGGGAACTGATCCGAAGCGCGTCAGTCGACCTCCAGACCACCGCAGTACGAGAAATGTCCTCGAGGTAACCTGAGACCAGGGTTATGCACGGCCGAAAACGATGTCTCCATGAGACGGAAGTAGTTGAAAAATTCCGACCTACAGCCTGAATTTTTCACGAGTCGGTCGCGGAGAGTGTACAACAGTAGGACTGTTGACAAAGGATTTAAACGTTAAGTAATGTAATAGTAATGTAATAAGACCCATATTATATGTAGGGAAAGGAGATCCTAGGCCCACATAATATAGATATAGCGACGCCCTTGCTGCAACTGGTGTCCACGTGTTCCCTGCGTGTAGAGAGTGTGTGACCGAGTCAGCATGACTTGCAGATTTAACTCGGCCTGCCCTGGAAAGACAGCGTGTCCCGATTGAGTTGGCAGACTGCCAATGCATGGTAGTAGCAACAACTGGGGCTGAAGCGTCCCCCAGAATCATATAAAAGCCCTTTTGCGACGGACCAAAGGGCCGATGCCCAGATTCTTGATCCAGGAAGGACCTACGCTGGTATCGTCAGAGCCCGGAGGTGAAGAATAATGCCGCCTTCGTCAACCCAGGAATAGACGATCTGCTTTCCGAAGTGTGAGTAACCAACTCAAAGAAGAGTTTAGCGTCTCCTTCGTCGAGTGCAGGATAGTCCTCTTCCGATCCGTTCTACCTCAGGACAGGAGTCCGTAACCGCGTACTCGGAATGGATAGTCTACAGCGAGATCCCCGCCATTGATCGGGAGTATAAGTTGTTTTCTGTTCCGTTGCCACTGTCAGCCGTACAAACAGGTCTGGACGGATCTAAGGTATGAACCGTAGGGATTATTCGAGTGCTCTGTGAATCCTAAATTCATAGAGAATTGCCTCCCCTCCCTATTTTATTAAGGTAGAATCAAAGACTATAATAAGACTGTGCTTTGTCGAAGGTTCGTGTGTGAATGCTCTGACATTGATCTGAATGACTGCATACTTTGTGTGCCTAAATAGATATTAGTTTGTAGTACTAGCTTAGAAATTATTTACTCTGCTTTGACAATATATACTTTGAAATGGAAGAGAGTTGTGTTACGGCTACCACCGATGGTGAGGTATTGGTAAAGGAAAAGACAGGTGACCATACGGCCGAATTGCTGGAGCGTATGTTGACCCAGATCACTCGGATTGCCACCACCCAATCCGACCAAGCGTCCCAGCTAAATCAGATCACTCACACCCAATCTGATCTGGCTTCCCAGCTAGACGAGGTGGCCAGTGGTCAGTCTGGTTTATCCCAGAGCCATCAAGAAGTAGTCGAAAGAATGAGGGAGATGGAAGAATACGTACACGATCGAGTGGGCCCAACCCAAACGAACCCTGACTTCTACTTCCCGGAGGAAGAAGTTGTGAATCCCACGATCACCGCTCTTCCACTCAGACACCTATCGTCAGGAACCATCTTTCCCCAGCTCCCGTCACGATCTCGCGAGTTCGAATACCTCTCGGATGAACCGAGACAGGAGGCCAGTGCAGCTTCCTTCCAGCCTCGCAGAAGCGAGAGAATCCGAGAGCGACAGTCGTATCTGTATCATCCAGACACTAGAGGCCCACTAGCTGCTGCAGATGCTTCATTCAAACCCTCTCTGGTAGCGCGGAGAGGGGAGGCATTCATTCCCCTTGACGAGGGCGGATCTAGGGATCGTCTTCGTAAGGGGTTGCACCGGCGAAATCACTACAATTTCTACGTAAACACAGTATGTAAACTATGTATGTATTGTATGTATATATGTACATATGTATGTGGGTAGGCATGTATGTTTGTGTGTGTATGTATGTATGCAATATATATATATAATATATATATATATACTATTATATAGCCCAATATACATGTAGGCTATGTACGTCACTCACTAACAAAGAAATGAAATATTCAGAAATAGGTCATTGCATAAATTATCCACCATCAGTCAGTGTGTGTTTTCTTTTTAGTTTAATGTATACGCAAATACGCAATGCATACACTGAGACAGTGACACAAATACGGACACCACGGAATTTTTTATTGGAGTCCCATGGATGCATCGTTAATAGGCCATTGCAAAAAATATTTTTTTTGAATGTTCATTGTGCACCCCTGCCATGTTGTTACTATTACTTAAACATAATTGCCTGCAAATTTTCAGGTCTGTAGGCCATGTTTTGACCCCCGCCCACCTAAAAAGTAGTTTTATGTTCAAAATGGACATCGACAACATGATAGCAAATTGTAAAATGTTTGCTTTACCTTTTAGAGGCTGTACCCATGGTAGCAAGGAGTGAATATATGAAAAAAGAACCACCTCGGGAAGTAGTTCCTCCAATTTCATCCACACCAAACCGCCCATTACTTAGAAAGGATGATAGAGAAGTGCCTGAAGCGTGGCTCATAGGTGGCTTGTTGGCATCACATATTTGAAAGAAACTTGAGTTCAGTTCACAAAGACTTGTTTGGTGCAACATCAGACCCTGACAACACCAATTTCATACAATTAAGAGATTCCATTTGGCCAGCAATTAACACAGAAGCTGGTTTTAAAACCCTGGTAATCAAAGACAGGTCTTTGAAACGCACTAGGAAATCCTATACAGTCACTGAAGAGAATACTTTCTACTTCAAATAAATAGAACTTGCTACCTCGCGCTGACTATCGGGAATGTGCTGAATTAATGTTGATACTTCTGGGTGAGACACCTGAAAGAGGAATAAACTGGCTGAAGCCAGGAGCAGCGCATCATGCTCGATGGATGCCATCCATTTTGAATCCTGCAAAGATGTTGGATTTCAGTGCTCAAGAAGGATATGACAAGGACATGATCGGCAAATTGGAAGCACTGTGTAAATTTAATGCGCTATTCTACGTTGAAAACTGGCTCTCTTCATCCATTGGGGCCGATGGAGCGTATAATGATCTCAAGCTATGGCATGACTTGAACAAGTATTGCAAGCATGATCCACAAATTGCCAATGCAGCCATAAAAGCCTTGGAAAGGCACTTCTGGTACTTAACAGAAGAATGTGCTGTATTCTCTCTCTTTTCAAACAGGCTTTCCATTTCAGTAAGACAGCAGATTGCTCAAACATTGCTCCGAATTCCTAGACCAAGACAGTTTGAAAGGGACCATCCAACGTTTCCTATGCTGAGCCACAGTACAAAGCTATCATCCCTCATTTAGCCAAAATCTTGGTTCTTGTTTCACAGCATGGGAATTGGCGCCGACTGGCTAGAAAAACCTGTTAGTGAATTTCATAATGATCCCAATTAGGCTACTAAAAAGCTGATACATATGTGCGGCATGTCAAAGTGGTGAATGATCTGGCGGAACGGGCTGTGAAACTAATCCAAGACTTCTCAACTAGTGTTACCAATGATGAAACACAAAAACAGTTTTTATTGCAAATGGTCGAATATCAACGCAAAGAAATTCCCAACTTTCAAAAAGAGACATTAAAGAAATTAACCTTCTCCTCCACAAAAACCTTAAATTCAGTAAAGTGATTTGACATGATATCATTGTGTAATGCGTGTACACTATCAAACTTGCTAGTTTCTATATGTAGTTTGCATTCTTTGTATAGTAAACTGTCTTATATTACAAACATTTTGTCATGCAGGAAAACAATGATTTATTAACTAAATCAGTTGATCGTGATGGGCGGGGGTCAAAACACCACGAAATGACCTAAAATTTGGTGAACATTCACATTTTGCCATGAGAAACAATATAGGAGGGGTGCACCATAGAATTTTTAAAATAATATTTTCCCCATACATAAATGAAATGGCCTAATCGTTAATTTATTTGTGCGTCCATCCACAATTTCGGTGCGTCCATGGACGCACCACGGTGCCACCACCTTTATTTTTGTGCGTCCGGCGTCAAAATTTGTGCGTCCCGGACGCACGGACGCACACTAACGAAATCACTGGTGGTAGGTGATATCAGACAGAGGTCTAGTCAAAAGGTCAAGAGGTCACATTGGGGAATGGAGATTGACAAACCACAGCTGAATTAATTAGATTTGGGTTTGTCACTCTCTATTTCTATACTACTGCTGTCCTGTCTACCTCAATCAGTGGTCTATCCCACACCCTCTGCCTGCTCCGAAGGGGTCTGCACTGCTCGGCTGGGTGGCTGGTCCACCTCGCCTTTCATTCGAAACTAAAGACACTCCTTTTCAAGAACTCTTACCCTGTTTCATCTGATCCCCCACCGTCCAATTCCCGGCTCAGACGACACCCACCTTAGTAGCTGTTCCGCCCCTCTGATCCTACGGTACCTCGACCCGGACCACCATGGACTACTCTTACGGACAACCCTTTTGACTCAACGCATTTGATCCTGATCCTATGGTAACTCGACCCGGACCACCACAGACTACTCTCACGGACAACCCCTTCTAACCCAACGCAGCTCTCGTGAATAAGCCGGTGCCCCGCGCTTGGCTTTCGAGTGGCGCTTTAGAAATTAGGAGATTACGATTACGATCACGAGATCTTCTCTAAACACGCTAGGCCTATGCATTATACGTCGCATGCGTTCAATCCAACCTTGCAGTCGGCCTTCGATCGGCATTGCAATACGTGTTTGTCTGAAATGTCGCAGACGTCTAGTCTGACGAAGATTAGGCCTAAGCTTATATATATGTATATGTATATAAATGTATATGTGTGTATGTATATATATATATATATATATATATATATATATATATATACATGAAGAGCGAGTGGACTGCTTAACATAGACCAGACAGTATAACCTACAGTATGTAGGCTATACAGAGAGGCTGTGCCTACAGATTGAGTGGCAGGCTACTGGCGGGGAGGTACGGTGGCTCCACCCTAGATCTCGATAGTGGAAATACCCTCCTCAGTTTATCAAGATCTTGACCTTAGTGCTGATTTGGATATTCTCTGGCTCGTGCGCTGCTGCTCTGTTGACTGCATAAAAACTTAGGCCTACTTCCTTGCTACGCTTGATACGCTGATAATTAGCTGATGAACTCTGGATCCAGATTTATTTGTTTAACCGAAAAATCCTGCCTAACGAAGAACCCGTCGACGAGCGAGCCATCTTTTAGATTTGCCCATCAGCCACAGTGGCAGCGACAGACATTTGATGAAGCCACGGCATAGTCGAGTCAGTCACACAAGACATGTAGTGACCGAAGCAGAAGGCGATTTATGGCGAGCGCGATAACACGAACTTAGGTCTATAATGAGTTTTAAGGTGACCACCTGATCTCGGCTACCGCGCTCGCTATAACTCGTCTACACTAAAATTATGGTTGAATGGTCAGAGGGTGAGATGGACAAAGCCCCTAAAGCTCAATTCTTTATGATATTCTGTGTAAAGTACATTTCTAACACGTCAGTGAATTTATGAAGTGTTATAACATTAACATAGTGCATCTAATGTATTTAAAACCGCTTGCTGAGCAGAGGAAAGTGAAGTCATAGGAAAAATAACGCAGCGATATATAATAATTAGGCTTAATCGCCTACATTGTGAATTCCAAACTTCTAAAGCATAACTTGAAAGTCAGGCGCAGCACCAGCTTATTCACGAGCGCTACGTCGAGTCAGAGGGGCTGTTTAAAATGTAGAGCAGCTGTCGTAGTAGGCTAGCTGTTAAGGATGGAGTCAGATCACGCAATAAAATAACCTACCAGAAAGATTTTGCACGTACCAAAACAAGACAGTTTAGGCTACTAGTCGTAGACCTTGTGTATGGAATCCTCTGCCTGCTCCTTTTACTAATGTACCTACTTTAGGAACCTACTTGAAGTTAAGGTAATTGGGGTTCGATCCCTGGCAGCGGAGCATTGCTGCTTCTTTAGGGATGACCCTTTGACACTAAGAAACATGCTTTGGGGTACAGAGTGTGACTGTATTTAATTATCTAAAACGAATATATGCAGGCAGTGTTTGTTTCAGTTATTGGTTTTCAATTTCGGTTTTGTAACAGTTATCTTATTTTTTTATTTTTTTCGTCACAGTTACAATTAACTGCAACCTAATTTTTCAGTCTTCAGTTGCGATTTTTCAGCTTTCAGTTGCAATTTCAGTTATTATTTTCAGATGTCCAGATATGTGCATGCCTACCCGGTATGTGGAGCGATGCACGTGATTCTGCGTTTCTTTTTCAGATAAATGGAAAGATAATTTAATTTCCAGGGCTTTATCCTATCGCGACTTTGAGCTTAGATTGAGTAGCTCTAACTTTGTCATGAAGCTGTTTCTTCTGCTTTTCCTTCAGCAGCAGAGTCGCATGCACATTTGCACATCCTTATGTTTGCTATGCAAATGGTTTTAAAGATCTGTCGAAATCCCTCCCCCCGTCCGTCAATTCTTGTTTTTCAGCGTAATTGCGAGCAACAGTGCGAGTAGCCTATAACATCAACTCCTGTCAACTGCCCTTTCATAAACAAAATATTCACACACACAAACCACTTTCTACTTTTCGACCGCTGCTTCTCTTCGACACTTTTCTTTAAATCAACGATTTGTTAACGGTTAGAGAATGAACGCTGATGAACATTAACGAACGATAACACAGCAAAAGAGAAAGAACCCGGAAGTTAAATGAACATAGAAAATTGACCTTAGACTACAGTATAGGATTAGCCTACAATTCAATAATCAAGTTAAAAACACTCGTGTTCACTTTAAAGTTAACACTTCGTGATTATTTAGTTATACAGTTTTTGGTTTTCAGTTTCTATTATAGTTACAGATATTTAACATTTTCAGTTGTTGCTAGATGCTACAGTTAACTGCCAAGCATTTTCCAGTTATAATTTTTATTTCAGTTACAGTTTCAGTTAATACAAATAAAATACTGAATGCAGGTTTCTGATCGAATTTGTTGAGGCTGTGATGTTTGCTGTCAATAAAAGTCTCGACTTGAATTGAGTTGAATTCAGTTAGGGCAGAATAATTGGAATAAGATTGGGGTAAGAATTTTTGAAGAGGCAGAACAAGTTTTGAGTGGATAGTTCAAGGACTGTTGGATAGAAGGGCTTGAGTGATCGTGGGTGATTGGCAGTGGTGGTGGAGAAGCTAAAAGAGCAGGATTCATAGGTAGGCCTAAGCATTATAATAGCGCAATACAAAAAAATAAAAGTATAAACAGTTGTAGGCCTATCTTCAACAGTGACTGTTGCCACAATCGATGATGCTGGCGTCTCGAACTCAACAGTGTGGCGCTGATAAACATAGCACAAGCCCTCGGAACTCCGGTGCTATGCTGCAAGTTCTTGCATGCAATCGCCGGAAATGCTAGGTGAATATTTAACAATAAGCTTAGCCTAATTATAGGCTGCAAGAAGTCCGAATACAAAAACTTTATAACAATGAAAACTTACAACCAAAATAAACACGCGTCGCCTTCAAAAACAGATAGTTCAATGTTACAATGTCAAATAGTTGCTTGTTAAATACTGTGAAATAGCACCTGTGGAGCGTAGCATATTATTTTTGCTAATCGAGCTGAAACGCATCATAGGCCGCATCAAAGTTTTAAAGTAAGTCTATGGTCGTTATGAGCTGCAAATCAAACGGTAATACAAAACGATTCTAATGAAGCCTACATTAGAAGTAGACCGATCATACAACCATGATATTATTCTTCAATTGTAATCTTATTTGAAATTAAAAGACAGACGTAGGCCTATCTGACTGATCCGAGCAAGACAGTATTTGTCGCTTATCTTATTCTTTCACGTGTCTGTGCTGTCTGGTGTTTTGAGTTTTCGATCGCTGTTCACCTCCTTTTGCGACGTGCCAAGGCCGCCGACCTTTGAGGCTACTTTTGCTGTGCAGCTGAGTGGTCGATTGTCGACGCAGAAGCCATGAACATACGTTCCTAGTGAGGTCAAGTTTCTGATCCACTGTTCGCTACAACGACAAGCTCGTATCGGAGACACAAACACGCTTAAATTCTTAAATGAAAACTTCTCCGCAAACATGTTCCTTTGTAGTCCTGTAAACTTGGCGATGTTGTCGGTGAGGGACAAACGTCGGAGGTTAAGCATAGAAGAGAGAAAGCGATCGGGCAGTCTCTGGTGCACTATTTCTCCGATGCTCATCGTCTTGAGACGACCTAAACTGCCAAATGTGCTTGCTGTTAATGTGCTGACGTTCGCAATGTCGATCGACAAGTACTCTAGTTTATTAATCGTCCGAAAAGTATTGTTTGCAATGCTAATCAACTGATTGTTCTCCACCTTCATGTTTCTGAGGTTGCGAGCTCCTTTAAATGTGTCACGATTGAGTGATTTAATCATGTTGGATTCCAATTCAAGCCATCGAAGACTTTTAAGACCTTCAAATGTTCCTGGCAAAATATCGAGTATAAAGTTGTGGGAAATGTCAAGACTCGTAAGGTTTGTCAAGAACTTAAATAGTTTTGCAGGTAAGCCGTGGATTTGATTCTGACCAAGTTTCAGCAGCTTTAGATTTCTCAATTCAGAAAATGCATCAACACTGATTGTCTTTATGCTGTTGCGGTTAAGATATATTTCACGCAATTGTCTGTTCATGGAAAGAAATCTAGAAGGAATCTCCGACATACGATTTTCTTCAAAGTGCAAGACTTTCAACTTTTGCAAAATAGACAAACTTCCATTGGGGATTTCGTGCAAACCGCAGTCACTTAACCATAAAGTTTCTAATACATCTTCCAATCCAGTAAATGCCTTGTTATTTATTCGCTCCATGTGAAGTGGGTTACTTGAAATGTCAAGTAAACTCGTGCGTGCGCCTCTGAATCCGTTCTCTGGAAGTTCAGTCAAATTTTTCTTAGCCAAATGAATTTCTGCAAAAGTTATATTCAGCTTAATAAATTCAGGAAGTCTCTCAGATACCTTGATGCATCTTACAATAACATCTCCATGTTTTGCAGGCTTACATTGGCACCTCGGATGCGGACACATCACATACGATTCTCTGGGTTTTTTCCTGTCTCGTTTGATGCTGTCGACATTAGGAAATAATCCAACCAGTAGACACACCTCTATCGAGTAAAGTAGAAGTCTGTTGATATTAAACACCAGCATGATTTTTTGAAAGATTATGATGTTGGCGTTGATCTGTGGAGTCGTTCATTACATCGGCTATTTATAATATTGGCCGTAGGCCTATATGCTGTTCAATGTCGGCTGTAAGCGAACTTAGAGAAGCAGTTAAGAAGTAGCTCACCTAAGAGTTTATGCAAGTTCTATGAAGCATCGTACAAATCTCTATACCATGGTGAATGGAACGAGTGTAGTATTCAGTTGTTTCCAGTTCTCGACATATTTGTGCAAACATCTGTAATTGAAATTGTTAACGTGAATACTGGCGATGTTGACAGCTTCGTTACATAGTCTCAAACGCATCAAATCACAAGTTAATAAACACACGAAAAGATGTAAAGCAATCATCGTAAACTAGTCAAACTTGTAATCCAAATCTTGATGCCTCAATAATCCCGTACTTGCTCAGTTAGTATCTTTTCTGCTCTATATCGAAAACACAGCTAACAGACGTGTAGGCTACTGGTCGATTGCCCGCTGTGTGTATGCGTTCGTCTTCGAAAGAAAAGTAAACTCAAGCCTCGGTTTAATATATCGGCGGCAGGCTCCCATCGAATGCTGGCTAATTTCCAACCATTTGCTATGCATTATAGCGTTGCGTTAGGCACAGCCCTCTGGTATGCTGTCTGCGCAGCCTATGTACTGCATCTGACGCTGTATCTACTGCGGAGAGATATAGCTGCAGTTGTTCCAAGCCTTGCTCCACGCCTGTGCTTGGGCAGGATGGTCTGACCAGGTAACACTAACAGCCAAAGACTCTACGCAGCCGGCTTCGCATTTAAACGGTTGGTTCACCGGGATTTAATGCGAAAACTTGATTTACGCCTAGATTGTAGAATACTGCGATTATCTAGTGTTACAAAAGAAAAACATAGGCTACTGGCTTAGGTTGTCCAAGCTCTCTAAGACGTGCAATCCATCCGCATTCATATCATCGGAAATTTATGCATGCGTGTCTAAGGTTAATTATTGTTAATCAAATAGTCTTGCATTTAAGTTAGTCACCTTCTTTCTTGCTCTCCGCTCAAACAAGGACATTTTCCCCATGTAGGCTAAGCTAGACATCAATTGTTATGGCGCACTCGATAGTTTGTCTGAATTTTGACATTCAGGCCTACTTCCGATTTTGTGCGTTCTTTCAGACTGAGTTTCAGTTCTCTAATGTACTCTAAACGGTATGAGACTATATAGGGTTCTTCTATTTAAAATCGTTTATCCACCGTTGCTTACATGGAGAAAATGTCCTTGTGTGAGCGGAGAGCATGGAAGAAGGCGATTATAACTTAAATGCAAGACTATTTGATTAATAAGCCTTGCTTGACTTCCTCCCCAACCAACTGGATTTGACTTAAAATCATTACGAATTTTACAGCTGTTTCACTAAAGAGTAAAGAGCCAACAGACTAACACACACACACACACACACACACACACACACACACACACACACACACACACACACACACACACACACACACACACACACACACACACACACACACACACACACACACACACACACACACACACACACACACACACACACACACACACACACACACACACACACACACACACACACACACACACACACACACACACACACACACACACACACACACACACACACACACACACAACACACACACACGCACGCACGCACGCACGCACACGCATATATATATATATATATATATATATATATATATATATATATATATGAGTAGACGGTAGGCCTAAACCCAGCGGCGCCCGCAGGCGTACGCACTTACGGAAGAGCGTACAGCGCTTAAAGGCTAAAAATAAAAATAAATTACAAATTAAAGCGCAAAATATTATAAGCTATGGAATTCTTAGTCTATTGAATTTATATAATAATCTATCGTTTCAAACAATGTAACAACTTGGTACTTCTAGGTCACCGTCTGCTTTCGTCACTTGCTACAGGCTAATAGGCCTAGAGAGTTATCCAATTTCGTGGCAATGAGCGTTTTCGAGAATCTTCGTGATTTAGTCTCGCCGGGAAAGCATTGTTTTTGGGTTATGTAGAAATGAAGCAAGCAAGTCAAAACACAATTTAAACTTTCTTCAATCTTCAAACGTCCTAACACCAGGAGCAGGGCCGGTGTCACGAAATAAAGTCTCCCCCCGATACAAAGTCTCCCCCCCGAAACAGAGTCTCCCCCTGGCTGAAAATCTGTATTGGAAGACATTTTTCTAGTGTAAAAGTACATTTATGTTCGTGTTAAATGATCTAACAACGTAAACTAACGGTTTAATATGCTCATCTATAAATTTCAGGCGACTGTAGACGATTTTACGCTCAACGGGGGAGACTCTGTTTCGTAGACGGAGGAAATATTCTCTCCCCCCGGAGACTTTATTTCAGAATATAGTCTCCGGGGGGCGAATTTATTCTGAAACAGATCCTCCGGGGGAGAATCTATTTCGAAATAAAGTCTCCGGGGGGAGACTTTTAGGGGGGAGACTCTGTCACGCGACACCGGCCTTAGCCCAAGTGGCGCCCTAGGCAAGGCATACATTTGGCGCCCCAGGCATAGGCCTGCATTTGGCGTCCTTAGTTTCCCACTCAATTGTTCAGCCCACGTTAGAATCTAGAGATGAATATTATTAGGCAGAGCCGGTATACGCTAACAGGGCCGTAGCCAGGATATTATTTCGGGGGATGCTTTCTTGACCGTGAATTTTGATGTGCGTACACGCTGCGGGCGACTTTTTTGGGTGAAATTTTCTGACGACTTTTGTTAGTCGTCGAATTTTCTGTTTTCTAAAAAACACTATTTTCCGCGATTTTCGACTATTTTCTGCTCAAAATTACATTACACACTGTCATGTGCTAGCAAATGCATAATTATTTCGTTTTTACATTACTTCATTTGGGGGGGTGTTCAAACAACCAAAACATCCCCCTAGCTATGGCCTTGTAGGCCTACGCTCAACCGAGTAATTCATTATAATTTCTTTATTAGTAGGCCTACACTGAAGACTGGATAATATTCAATTTTGTGGAGAATGGTATAAGTTAAAAAATATTTAAAAACACTCTTTATGGAAATGGCGCCCTTTTTATGGAAATGGCATTATGGCACCCTCTAGAACTTGGCGCCCCACGCAACTGCCTGCTTTGCCTATGCCTTAGGTCGGCCCTGCATGCCTCAGCTACTGCCCTTTCTTCATCATCGTCCCTACATAACTAGACTATTTTATTTCAATATGAATAAAGGGCAGGCTGTAATGTTGTACTCTCATCTTCATAGTCAGCAAGGCCCACTCCCATTTCATACATTTAATTTCTTGCAACATCTTCACTATCGAAATTGAGCGTCGCGTATTTTAACCTGTCTCCTAAAGCAAAGAGTACGGAATGCCGTTAAAAATCGAATTTTATTTGTCGATTTAAAATTTATGCAGTCCTTGAAATTGAATTAGGCCAGCCTGAACAGGTGCAAAGAATACATAATTATTTTAAATTCTTTCCATTAGCGAAAGTTTTGAGTTTAAAAGAATATAGTGTAAAAAAATAAATTCGCCGGAGCCGCGGCGCCCCCCAAAGACTGCGGCGCCCTAGGCAACTGCCTACTTTGCCTATAGGTAAGGCCGGCCCTGACCAGGAGGTAAGTTTACAGGCTTGTTCTGCAGCATAATCAAGGTCGCTTATAGGTCTATGTAGTGCGAATGGCGTTTCAAAATAGCGCGCACGGCGTTCAAAAGATCGCAGGTCCTTATAATGTGTCATCCTCTGCAGTACGATCCACAGCATATGTAGCCTGCTTCAAGATATATGATACTCGGAGCAGATTATGTATGTGCGGTGTCGGTCTATAGGTCACCCACATACTGCCAAACAAACGCTCAGTTGCAGGCCTATAGGCTATAGGCCTATGTACTTACTTACTGTGAGCCTATCCTGGCTTAGCTTTACTTCCGGTAACTAATGGCTAGTTATAAGTAGGCCTATCTACAGTTCTTTAACTTTGTAACGCAAAACAACGACAAGTTTCTCGTTTTTTTTCTTCAAAATCCATCAATAGAAAATGACATAAACGACACGACAACGACTAATTTTACGTGTATCAAAACAACTCAACGTTAAGACTACATCGCCATCTTATCAAACTCTCTCTCTATACTCTTTATACACACGACTGGCACTCCTACCCAAGCCTATCTCACTCTTAGTGTACATCCCTCCTAACCTCCTTTAGCCGCTCTGTCTCTCTTAGTCGGGTCAATCTACGAAAAAACTTCGGTGAACCCGGAAAAATTTGCAAGAAAGCGTTTTATGATGATTTTATGGTATATTGGGTCTGGTGATGAACATACTAAAAGTTGACAAAAATTGCACCACGGCAAGTGGGCTAATTTTGGCGGGAAAAAAGATGGCCGCCAATTGGACTAGGCATGGAATCTGGAAATTATACTGTTATGAGCAAATCATGTAATATATTGCTAACATGCTTTTCTAAACTAATTCGACCCTCCTGAAAACGAAAATCGTGGTTAGCAAGCTTGATTTTCAGCGGTTGCATGGGAAAACACGATGGCGGCCAAAATGGCGGTCTATAATTGATTCAAAAGGTTGTATAGTCGGGTCAATCTACGTAATGATCCGCAAAATTGTAAGAAGGCGTTTTATGATGATTTTCTGGTGTATTGGGTCTGGTGTTTAACATACTAAAAGTTGCAAGAAATCGGACAACAGCAAGTGGTCTAATTTTGGCGGGAAAAAAGATGGCCGCCAATTGGACTAGGCATGGAATCTGGAAATGATACTGTTAGGAACAAATCATGTAATATATTGCTAACATGCTTTTCTAGACTAATTCGACCCTCCTGAGAACGAAAATCGTGGTTAGCAAGCTTGATTTTTAGCGGTTGCATGGGAAAACAAGATGGCGGCCAAAATGGCGGCCTATTGCTTAAAAGGCTGTAGGTCGGGTACATGTATGTGATAAAATTATGAACACGATTTTGCAATTAAAATTAAGATGTATGGGTTCTAGGCATGCAATGGAATCAAAGACACGTATGTAGCACTGGAAGAAAACCAAAATGGCGGTCAGAATGTTGAAATTGCTAAAAGTGAAGTGATGTATGCAATGGAAACATGTCTCGGAAATGAATGGATCTTTCGAAGGCGGAGGCGGACGAGAAGTGGAATGGGGTAGAAGGCGAATGGAATCTATCCTGCGCAATACCATCCTCCACCAACCCATCCACATCATCATCAGCATCATCTCCATCACAGCCTGACATCAAAAGGCGCTGGAGGGGGTTCATTCCAGCAACGTCTCAAAAGCCAGGCCTAAGGGCACTTGCCGGGAACACTCAAACGGGACAAGAGTTTGCTATCCATGGCGCATCTATCAGCGCACCCCTACGAACCGTACACCCGAGGGAGGCTGCCCTTACCATCCGCTGTTCCATCGTCGTCGTCGCGTGTTCTCCAGCCGTCGTCCAGTCCCAACCCGCACACTACGAACTTCTTCTTTTTGCGCTATTCTCCCCCTCGCGTTGCCAGCCTTCGTCTGGCAAAAGGAGCGCTAAGAGAACGATCATCTCCCACGGGTGGCCTCGAACGACTCTCTGGCAAGGGCGGTCACGACCACCAGCACCACCAGCTCAACACCACCACCTAGAGATGGAAGAGATCAACACGAAGGACCTAGCGCAGAAGATTAGCAGTGGGGTACAGCAACCCTCCTCCAACTATCGATTCAGACTGAACCCCTGAAACATCGCTGTACAAACAGTGGTTTCTAATATAATGTGATCTGCGTTTGGAGTGCAGAAAATAGTTCAACAACTTCCATCTCAAGGTGGTGGTGGAGCTGGTGGTGCTGGTGGTGGTGACCGCCCTTGCCAGACAGTCGTTCGAGGCCACCCGTGGGAGATAATCGTTCTCTTAGCGTTCCTCTTGCCAGACGAAGGCTGGCAACGCGAGGGGGAGAATAGCGCAAAGAGAAGAGGTTCGTAGTGTGCGGGTTGGGACTGGACGACGGCTCCTGGACACGCGACGACGACGATGGAACAGCGGATGGTAAGGACAGCCTCCCTCGGGTGTACGGTGCGCTGATAGATGCGCCATGGATAGCAAACTCTTGTCCCGTTTGAGTGTTCCCGGCAGGTGCCCGTAGGCCTGGCTTTTGAGACGTTGCTGGAATGAAACCCCTCCAGCGCCGTTTGATGTCAGGCTGTGATGGAGATGATGCTGATGATGATGTGGATGGGTTGGTGGAGGATGGTATTGCGCAGGATAGATTCCATTCGCCTTCTACCCCATTCCACTTCTCGTCCGCCTCAGACCCATACATCTTAATTTTAATTGCAAAATCGTGTTCTTATCACATACAATACCCGACCTACAGCCTTTTAAGCAATAGGCCGCCATTTTGGCCGCCATCTTGTTTTCCCATGCAACCGCTAAAAATCAAGCTTGCTAACCACGATTTTCGTTTTCAGGAGGGTCGAATTAGTCTAGAAAAGCATGTTAGCAATATATTACATGATTTGTTCCTAACAGTATCATTTCCAGATTCCATGCCTAGTCCAATTGGCGGCCATCTTTTTTCCCGCCAAAATTAGACCACTTGCTGTGGTTCGATTTCTTGCAACTTTTAGTATGTTAAACACCAGACCCAATACACCAGAAAATCATCATAAAACGCCTTCTTACAATTTTGCTGATCATTACGTAGATTGACCCGACTATACAACCTTTTGAATCAATTATAGACCGCCATTTTGGCCGCCATCGTGTTTTCCCATTCAACCGCTGAAAATCAAGCTTGCTAACCACGATTTTCGTTTTCAGGAGGGTCGAATTAGTTTAGAAAAGCATGTTAGCAATATATTACATGATTTGCTCATAACAGTATAATTTCCAGATTCCATGCGTAGTCCAATTGGCGGCCATCTTTTTTCCCGCCAAAATTAGCCCACTTGCCGTGGTGCAATTTTTGTCAACTTTTAGTATGTTCATCACCAGACCCAATATACCATAAAATCATCATAAAACGCTTTCTTGCAATTTTTTCCGGGTTCACCGAAGTTTTTTCGTAGATTGACCCGACTAGAGCATGGAAATTTAAGGAAAAATAACAATTCGAGAAGACGCTTTTGAAGTTTTAAACCACGACTATCAACAGGGCCGTAAATCTGCTTCTAGATGTGGGGAGGGACAATTAATTTCCCCTTCGGAAATGTGCGCAGTATACCGGTACCCCCTCAAGGAACCACTGGTCGCTGAGTTCAGTGACACCCTATATATAGGTTAGGGTTAAGGTTAGTGCGAAAAAATTGTAGATTGACACTCATCATCTTGACCATCGATCCTCATTGCTGCGGATCGGAGACCAAAGCCAACAACGTCAGTTTCCTCCGTCTAGGGTTACCATGCGTCCGGGTTTCCCCGGACATGTCCTCTTTTTAGGCCCCTATCCGGGCGTCCGGGCGGGTTTCCGGAAATATGACTTTTGTCCGGGTTTTCCCGTCCGTCTCCGATCGATCGATCTTACTCACTTTTTCGTGTTATAATACTATTCCGTTCCGTGAACTAAACACGCGTTCCAGCAATATTTTAGCTCGATGGGTGATTACAATTGGACTTCCGCTTCCTAAAGCGGTTTTTTGTAGACCAAACGCAATATAACGCGAATTACATAATGATAGTTGTAAATAAAATGATTATTTTTTCAAATTACCCCCAAAAACGAAAAAATACCGAAACGTAAGTGCTTATTTACAGACCCACTGAACGCCCAATAGGGCCTACAATAAAATATGTGCAGTAGTGTGACTGTCGAGGAGTGGATGGGCCGGGTTGTCGATGGCAGATTGCATAAGGAGAGCGAGGGACAGAGAGGGATGGAGGTAGGGTTACCATAAGTGCTCAGATGAAAAAGAGGACACATAAAATGTTTATCCAGTTACCGCTGCGCATGCCAAACAGCTTCCCAATCATAACGACCTGCATGGAAACCTTGTATTGGGCGTTCAGTGGGTCATCCTGGAAAAGATACCATTTACACAGTAAAAAATTAATCTAGGTCTTCTTGGGGGCTTAGCCCCCCCTAGCCCCTGATAAACTCCGCCCATGACTGTGCATCAGAAGCAACATATTCGTTGCAGAAAAGGGCTCACCATAACGGGCGCCCATGGGCCGGACCACCCTAAATCCGGCCCTGGTCTCAGTTGAGTGGCCTTTTCGGAAATCAGACTGAAAGACCGGAAGCAGACGGTCGTTGAAGCACTGAAGCAGACTGTGCGGTTGCTAGGTGAGACTCCGCCCACCATCTGTAGGCCTACCCAACGTACCTGTTATCAGCAAAATGTCTATCGGAGGCGGGGACTATAATAAACGTCTATGCATCATACTAACGACGTTCCAGCCTTATTGACTGATGGAATGCGAGTAGGCGAGTTAAAAACATCCATTTCCTGCAAAGTGTTTGGGAACTGCTCATTGGCATTGCATGGCTATGTATGATTAGGAATATAGGTTACTCCTATAAGCTCTGTTATTTCTAGTGATCTCTGGATTCTTTGAACAGGTAGGCATTGCAAGGCATATTATCGGTTGGCTATCGCAGAGTAGAATTAGCGGACTAGCTGTAGGCCTATTTGATACATCTTTAGAAGTAGGCCTAAGAAGATTATCTGATATAGGCTACTTAAAATTGTAAGCTTGCATTTTATCGTCGTAAGTCATTCGTTCGTTGCAGTAGGCCTATGATTATTTTTTTCAATCAAACCAGCTTCTAGTTTTGCAAAAATCCTAATCGATCCAGCTGGCTGCCAGCGGTCCTGTTCAAAAACACCAAATCACAAAAAAAATTGCCGTTTTTTATATATTTTTTGCAAAGCAATTAAAATTTAGTTATTACATATCGCTCACTTGCACTCTAAGCCAAGCTGGGAATCGAAATTTAACGTTTTTGCTGAACGTTTGATCCCCAAAAATTAAAATTTCTCCACCCGGAATCATTCACTGGCCGAAAACACGTATCCGGTTCGGGCAAACAATTTGGGCAAAACTCCGAACGACGGTCCCAAATTAAAATTGCTGTTTTCCCATGCTATTTTGTGTGCAGGCCCACATTAATGTGGATGCTAAGGGTGCTGCAACACCCGGGCCCACGGTTTTACTTTTGAGGGTGTCACAACTGGTCTACAGACAACTGGTCCAGCGCTTGAGAAATGGAAGCTGGATGAAAGTTTTTACAGGTTAAATGGAGGTGGGATTGCTGAAAAAAACACTGGAGAAAGGGAATCTGGATGAAGGTTCTTTTACAGGTGGAATAGAAGCTGGGTAAAAGTGTATTTTAGCGTATTTTATTATTTCGAAATCGATATGGTGTATTTTAGCATATTTTATTATTTAGCGTATGTATTTATACATTTCGTTGATGAAATCGTTATAACGTGACAAACAGACAAAATTGAGTGATATGGGAAGCTGGATTGATGAAAACTTCTGGATGAAATAAAAGCTGAATTGATGAAAAACACTTGAGACATGGAATGTGGATTACTTAAGGTATCTAATGGCTGACGTAGGAGCTGGATGGACAAAAATAACGCTCGAGAAATGGAAACGGAATTGATGAAAAGATTGCTTGAGAAATAGAAGTTGGATTGATGAAAATTATTTCCCTTAAATAGAAGCGGGTTGCTGAAAAGATACTTAATTAAATGAGAGCTTGATTGATGACAAATAATTGTTATTTAAATAGAATTTGGATTGATGAAAAAATAATTACTGCTACAACAGAAGCTGGATTAACGATTGATACATGCCAAGGTAGAAGTCTGATTGATGAAAATACCTGCGGAAGTTCGAAAGCGCACACAAATAATAAAATACGCTATTTATTAAATAATAAAATACGCTATTTATTTTGAGCTAACCTGTCTTGAATAAAATACGCTAAAATACACTTTTACCAGAAGCTGTATTGAGGAAAATAACGCATGAAAAATAAAAGCTGGATGAAGGTATTTCTAGATCTGAAATATAAGCTGGATTGATGAAAAAACCACTTAAAGTAATGGAAACTGGATGAGGGTATCTTTATATCTGAAATAGAAGCTGGATTAACAAAAATAACGATTGAGAAATAGAAGGTATTTTTAGATCTGAACATCCACACACAGACTATTGAGGGATTTTGGATGCATGCCAAGCGCAAGTTGCATTACCAAAGTGGAACAAGTCGTGGTCTTTTCTCAAGTTACTTGTCTGCTTTCCAGTGGCGCTTTAGCCACAAGTTGGATGTTTTCGGAAAGTACCTCAAGTTGTTGTGTGACAATTACAACATTTGACGATATAGATTATGTATTTTAATTTGGGACCGCCGTTCGGAGTTTTGCCACAATTTGCATGCTAGCATGTCATCACAATAACACGAAAAACAGTTAATATACAATTCATTGTTTTTCTCGGATTGTTTATCTCGGATTAGTGGGTGTAAAGGTTTCAAATTACCCCCTCCTAAACATTACCCCTTCCCCCTGTAACTTGAAACCGGTTTCAGATTACCCCTGGACACTAGATTTGCGTCAATCATCGCATTTATTGCACTAAAGAAATCAGAAAAATCATCCCGCTTCTTGTTTTGGTCTGAAGATTTTCATCCTTCATCCCACTTCGTGGTATGCTATCAATTTTTTTATCAGAAAAATAGCCTCGAAGCCATTTTCTCCATTGTAACTTCAGCGGCGATTAGTATTTTAGTTACAGATGAAAATATTGATAACAAGCCACGAAGTGGGATGACGGATGAAAATCTTCAGACCAAAACAAGAAGCGGTATGATTTTTCTGATATTTTTAGTGAAATAAATGCGATGATTGATGCAATTTACAGTTTGCAGAGGGGGTAATGTTTAGGAGGGGGTAATTTGAAACCTTTACACCGGGACAGTCCTGGAATCGGTCCTGAGCATCCTGTGTTCCGGATTGATCCCATATTGTCCCGGAATTTGCTGTAAAGATCGGCTTCATAAAATGTTCTTATTTGGCACACTAAACTCAGGAACTTGTATGAAATTAAACTTAACTTGTCTGAACATCGAATGCTGGGATGGGTCAATCTTCAAAACTTTACAAGCCACGGCCACATACGTAGAATACTGTAAATCCGTTTTAAATACTTTTTGCATGGGATTATATAGCGATTATTTGTTTTAGTATATTGTAGACCCTAAATTGAAATGACACAACATTTAAAATAATTTACTTTATGCAGCTATGTGGACAGTGTCAATTGGTACTAGAATATCGAGAGACTAAGTCTCGGAATGGCAAAATCCAAAGTTGGCAACCCTAATCCAGTTTCTGTTTTAAAATCCAAGAATTCGTTTCGTCAAGTGGCAATCCCCGACAGCAATCTTTCGGCAGCAATTATTTTTCATCAATACAACTTCTTTTTAATTAAAAATTATTTTTCGTGAATCCAGTGTCAATTTCAGCTCATGGGTGCCCGAACATAGGGGGCAAGAAGGGCACTTCCCCCTGGAAAATTGGGTAAATGGACACTATCCCCTAGACATTATCCCTTGGACAAAAGCCCCTGGACATTATTCCCCCAGGGTAGGACATTATTCCCCAGGCTATGATATCATTATCTAAAGGTGATGCAAAAAAATAGGCCCAGGGTTTAAAGTGGGTGGGAACTGTGTTCCCAATGCACTGGAAATTCCTGGCTTGCGTTCCCACTGTTCACCATACATGGAACGCTGGAAATATGAGCGTTCCAATAAAACTCTCTTCAGTGTTCCTACTGCTCGCACATTCAGCGTTCCCACTGCTCATCCAAGGCACTTTGACCACTGAATAGGCCTATGTCGAGGTCAATATCTATGCATTAGACACTGGTTGAATATTGTAAGAATATGTTAGAGTTTATATTTGTGTTCCCAATGCACTGGAAATTCCTGGCTTGCGTTCCCACTGTTCACCATACATGGAACGCTGGAAATATGAGCGTTCCAATAAAACTCTCTTCAGTGTTCCTACTGCTCGCACATTCAGCGTTCCCACTGCTCATCCAAGGCACTTTGACCACTGAATAGGCCTATGTCGAGGTCAATATCTATGCATTAGACACTGGTTGAATATTGTAAGAATATGTTAGAGTTTATATTTGCATATTATGCATGAAAACTATACATTGAAACAGGGCCATAAATCTTTTACTAAATGTGGGGAGGGAAAATTGTCCCTTCAGAATAGTATAGTATAGAAGGCTTATACCTCCCTCAAGGAGCACACCCAAAGGTAATGTTAAAAATTGTTGGTTCACACTTTAGGCCTACTGCACAACAGTGCACATAGCCTATAATATGTTCGGACTATACAGGGAACGACACGACTGGTCACTAGAGGTTCTTTTGCCAAACCGAGAACCTCTAGTGACCAGTCGTGTCGTGTCGTTCTCTGTATTATTAGGCCTCTTCATTTTAACTTTTCCATCTGCATGGTTTAGTAGGCATAATACATCCATCTTTAGCAACTCATTTGTACTGTAAAGTGAGCTGCTCCTGCTTCTGTATTCAGTGTCAAATGTTTAATCATCAAGTTAAACAACAACACGGTTGTAATCTGCCACAATGAGTTGACAAGAGATTTAAAACATGTCTAAACGTTGAGTGAATCTCAGTCAACTATAGGCCTAAGATGAAAACTAATTTTTATTATACATAACTTCCTACTTGCAGGCTCATATAATCCACACCAATACTTTATCATATCATTTTGTCGTTTTGTCATTTCTTGCCTATCGATTGTTTTAATAGCCGAATTTATTTTGACTGAAATCCACAAAATTGTTGTGCGTAAATTGCCTTTAAGCATGTAAAGTTTCATTTAAAAATTGATACTTTTGACCAAGATATCGGCAAAAATACTTAGGGGTTACTTTTTTGACACACCCTGTGCACACATAGATACAAAGGCTTACATACATACACACATACATACATAGGGGTCATTGCATAATTATGTAACACTCAAGGGTGGGTGGGGTCATTGAAAACGTTACGAAATGTTACGTGGGTGGGTGGAGAGAGCTGAACGTTACGTAACGCCTTGAAACATTTTTCAATGAATATTACCATCGAATGACACTTCAGACAAGATGCGATCGAAGTTTGTACTTCGTGATATTGATTTAAAACGTAACCGAAGTAGGTTTATATATTTGAAGAAGATACGGCAGCAGACACCAAGGTCAACATTAGCCTGTCTATTCTCCGGTTTGTGCAAACCGGAAACCGCTGTTCGAATTTTTTGAATCTGTGATAGTTTTGCCAACGGAACAATTAACGCACGCGGTGGGCCTAATTCCCCTTGGATTCCTGACATCGAAGAAACACTTTGAAGCATATTTTACTTAGTGGACACGAATCTCAAACATTTTAAATTCATGCTCAACAGAACTCTGCAATATTTCTATTAATAATTATTGAAGTGCCCAGACTAAGCAAATAATTAGTTCATCTTAATTTTGATTAATCAGTTGCTCATGTGAAGCCCCAAACGATTCTTTAACCCCTTTACCGTTCGCCCCGAGTTAAGTCGTCCGGAAAAAATCGTATGACAAACGTTCACCCCGAGTTATCTCGTCCAATAGATGAAAAGGCTACCCTAGGACATACATACATACATACGTACGTACGTACGTACGTACGTACGTACGTACGTACTTACGTACGTACGTACATACGTACGTACATACATACATGCGTACATACGTACTTACGTACGTACGTACATACGTACATACATACATACGTGCGTGCGTACGTACATAGTACGTACATATATACATACATACATACATACATACATACATACATACATACATACATACATGCGTACATACGTACATACGTACATACATACATACATACATACATATATATATACATACATATATACATACATACATACGTACATGCGTACATACGTACTTACGTACGTACGTACATACGTACATACATACATACATTCATACGTACGTACATGCGTACATACGTACATACGTACCTACGTACCTACGTACATACGTACATACGTACGTACATACGTACATACATACATACATACATACATACATGCGTGCGTACATACATACATACATACATACACACATGCGTACATGCGTGCATACGTACTTACGTATGTACGCACGTACATACGTAAGTACGTACATACGTACATACGTACATACATACATACGTACATGCGTACATGCGTACCTACGTACACACGTACACACGTACACACGTACATACGTACATACATACATACATACATACATACATGCGTACATGCGTACATACGTACTTACGTACGTACTTACGTACATACATACATACATACGTGCGTGCGTGCGTATGTACATACATACATACATACATACGTACGTACGTACGTACATACATACATACATACATGCATACATACATACATGCGTACATGCGTACAAGCGTACATGCGTACATACGTACTTACGTACGTACGTGCATACGTACTTACGCACATACATACATACATACATACATATATATACATACATATATACATACATACATACGTACATGCGTACATGCGTACATACGTACGTACGTACATACGTACATACATACATACATACGTACGTACATGCGTACATACGTACATACGTACCTACGTACATACGTACGTACATGCGTACATACGTACATACATACATACATACCTACATACATACATACATACACACTCATACACTGTAAAACGTTCTGTTGATGTACGTTGCTGCTGTCAATAAAAACTAGAAAAATTAAAAAAGTTTAAAAAAATTTAAGTGACCAGATAAGGGTAGGTTTTAAAAAATTTAAGAAACGGTAAAGGGGTTAATGTTGAATATGAATCATTATGCGTCTGCCTATGTGTATGATGCATCCAAGACTTAAACCAAGCACAAATTTTGAAGTAAACTTGAAAAAGGATTCTTTAACACAACTTGTCCATAAAACTGATCAAGAACAGATCGTAATTTTCATGCTTCAATATTCTATTCATCTGTCAGATGGATGGGTAGTTGTTGCTGAAATAGAACAGAAATGCAGTTGTTCTCTGACAGTCTTTTGACTCTTTTTGTAATCGTACACTCAAAATTTCTAAAGCGCTACTCGAAAGCGAAGCATCAGCTTATTCTTTTGTGCACTGGACCAACACTTCTAGAATTCTAAAGCACGTATTTGCAATGTGATACTATTGACTGCATCAGAAGTGCAAGTAACGTACATTTAATCTAAATATTACATAATTTTACAAGTTACAACTGTAGGCTAAGTATTTGCTAGGTATTTCTTGAAATACTGGACAGGTGAAACGTGCTTTGAGAAAAGTTCCGCCACTAGAAAAGGTTG
This sequence comes from Lumbricus terrestris, assembly GCA_949752735.1. Taxonomy (NCBI): domain Eukaryota; kingdom Metazoa; phylum Annelida; class Clitellata; order Crassiclitellata; family Lumbricidae; genus Lumbricus; species Lumbricus terrestris. Next base: position 22,096,618 of record OX457039.1, read on the forward strand.
AAAACCACTGACTTGCCAGCGCACCATCCTGCTTTAAGTCATTTGGAAAAAATGAAAGAGATGAGTCTTCTTAAATCATTAACGCACAGCACTCTATTCACGAATTTTATTTGTTTACATTTATTTGTAATACTCTGTCGGCCTTCAGTCGAATATGCGGTATAACGTGGATTCTTATTGTCAGCTGTTTCATTTAATCGATTTCTACATTTTACTTCTGGTCCAGTAAAATATGAGAATGCAGTTATGTGGCAAATGTTAATTGGGGTGTTCTTTAACTAGCCCATTCCATACATCGATCAGTGACAGTTGATTAGAATTCTGCTTCATTTGCGTTAGGCCAATAAGAAGTTCGTAGTCTTCAACCATAGAAATATGATGTTGATGAAATGATACTCTACGAACCTGCCTGAGGGCAGAGAACGTCAAGAAGAAGAAGACAAGAAGAAATGATACTGGCTCAATGTCAATTGTGCCGGTTTCATTGAGAAGAACCAATGGCCCTCAAACCTTCGGATTTGAACCCGATGGATTATCAAGTGTGGAGAGCTATACTGGAGAAATCCCACATATCTTTGGCCAAAACCAAGAGCAATAAGAGAATTGATGGTCACATTGCATTGGAATTGATACATTGGAGGGAAGATTTTCCAGTGGAACACGCCAACAGAGCAATCAGGAACTTTACAAAAAGGATGAGAACAAGTGCTGGTACTGGTGGTGGACAAATTGAACACAGGTTGTGAAGCAATATCAAGTTTATTTGATGGCAATTAGTTGACATGTGACTTAAATAAAATCGTTTTTTGTTGCTTTTTTGCATTATGTTGTGGATCATCAATCAACAGTGGCCTGTGGACTCACTAAAAGTGCTATAACTTTTGTTCTGTTTCAAATACGTTGGTGAAATGTATGTGCACTCTTCAGATTTCTACTCGGAGCCACTCATGACTACAGCGCGGATATTAAATCTGAATGTCACGCCGAAGCGCATGAGGAATTGCGAATGAAGGACTTGCTCAAGGTTCCTACAAGGCGGCTGAGGTGGATTCGAACCTGCAACGCTCCAGCTGCAACTACTGTTGTACGCAAATATGAATTACCTTAAGCCTGTAAACCTTGATTTGAAAATTCTTACTTGTGGCCAGAATAGTAGCAAAATAAAGTAGTGGAGTATTTTTTTTGGCCCACCCTGTATGTGCAAGTAAAGATTGCTTTCATTATATATCTGTGATCATCTTCATTAATGTGACAGAGTTAAAAAATGCATGATAACTTACATTTCAGTTGAATTTGATTCAGTTTAGTCCAGTGGTTCCCAAAGTGATGGTCCGCAGACCGGCATCGGTTCGCGGAGATATGATCGCCGGTTCGCGGAGACGTGTTAAAAATTAAAAATAAACTGTAATTATTAATTTATTCGTTTGAAATTGTGAAATTATTCGAATTGTTGTCCAATATTTATTAAAATTTCTGTCTTAACATTTAAAAAAATCAACAATGACTGCAGTCAGTTTCGAGCATAGACAACATATACACGGTGTCTCAAAAAAAACTGTGCAGAATTGTTTTTGCCAGAACATCGTCAAATTTCCACCAATCTTAGTAACTTTTGGTAGGTAGATGGCAAAATGGCTGAAATTTTATGCTATATATAAATTTTCCACCTCACCTGATTCATATCTCTGCACTACCTTGTTAAACACAGATGTACCAATTTTTCATATAACGGCGTCTCGAAGCCTGGCTGCACTGAAATCCATTGCATCGCGACGGATGTCAAAGTGAATAGGGCATAGGCCTACTATCGCGACAACCTACTTGCCCAGAAGATACCATCAGACATACGCCGGATATCCCAGGGCGAGTTTATTGTCTTTCAACAGGATGGCGCCCGGGTGCATCAAGCGCTCGACGCTGTCTCTTTCCTGGAGTGAGACGCCCGACTTCATCCCTCCAACACTGACCACCAAATTCCCTGAATCTTCACCCAATCGACTCTAGCATATGGAGTGTGCTGCAGGAGGTTTACCAGTCCAGCATAACCAACGACTACGAACTCAAAACGTTCCTGCTTGACGAGTGGGCGCGCTTTGACCAGTCGATCGTTGATGCTGCTATAGGCCAGTTGCGTCGCCGTCCAAGAGCTTGTGTCCATGTATTCGGGGCACATTTCGAGCACCAATTCTAACACTTTTAAGCAGATCTGTCATAGCTATTAAAACACTCTGCTAAGTAAGCCATATTTTACCTTACTGAATGCTAATTCAGTCGTCAGATAGTTTGTTGCAAGTCATAAAATTTGAGCGTTATATTGCAAATTGGCACATCTGTGTTTTACAACGTAGTGCGGTAATATGAGTCAGGTGAGGTGGAAAATTTATATATAACATGAAATTTCAGCCACTTTGCCGTCTACCTACCAAAAGTTATTAAGATTGGTGGAAATTTGACGAAGTTCTGACAAAAACAATTTTGCACAGTTTTTTTTTGAGACACGGTGTATTAGTAAATGTAAGATGTCTATGGTTTCGAGCTTATTAATGCTGATCTATGGTGAGCGATAACCTAGTCGGGGTGGGAGCGGTAGCGCAATGGATAACCGCTGGCATAGAGTGCGAGAGGTAGCGAGTTCAAGCCCCCGTTGGGTGAACATGCTTTGTAGGATGCTATTAGCGCCATGTAATTGCAAAGCTGTCTGTTCTGTTAGTAGTTAAGTTTAATTAAGTTTACTGCATAACTTGTAAATGTAAAGCACAGAGCGTCTTGCAGGCGCTTCATTAAAGAAAAGATTATCATTATTATTATTATTATTATTAAACCTGGGACTAATATCGAATATTATAGTTATAATATTATAATATTATAATATTATAATATATTAATATTATAATATCGAATATTATAATTTCGATATTAGTCCCAGATTAAACGCTGGATGCAGAATTAAAAAATTGTCTAACATAGTATACAACTTTTAGTTTAAAACTTTAAATATAAACAAATGTCTTTGAATGAAAAAAAAGAGCAAACGTAAGGAAACAAATCTGAAAAAAGAGCAGATGCAGATGGTTAAAAGCACCAAGGTTAGTTTGCGCATTGAAAACATCTTTCCCTGCATCTCTACACAGTGTTTAATCTAGTCCCCTTCCTCTGGGGGGGAACTGGGGTTTCTGGGGGGGGAGACATTTGAACGTCCGAAGGACGCTCGTGATGCGCGTAGCACCGAGACTGGGAGAGGGAGGGTATGGGGAGGGGGATACACCTCTCCCCATCAGAAACTTTTGAATTTCCACATTGCAATGGCAGCATTTAAGGTGTCGTCTTAACAAAATAGCTGTACTTTTTCAGTGACCCATCAGAAAAATTTTTGGATTTCCACATTGCAATGGCAGCATTTTAAGGGGTCATCTTAACAAAATAGCTGTACTTTTTCAGTGACCCATCAGAAAAATTTTTGGATTTCCACATTGCAATGGCAGCATTTTAAGGGGTCATCTTAACAAAATAGCTGTACTTTTTCAGTGAAACATTAGAAAATATTTGGATTTCCACATTGCAATGGCAACATTTTAAGGGGTCATCTTAACAAAATAGCTGCAATGTTTCAGTGACCCATTAGAAAATTTTGGGATTTCCATATTGCAATGGCAGCATTTTAAGGTGTCATCTTAACAAAATAGCTGTACTGTTTCAGTGACGCTTTAGAAACTTTTTGAATTTCCACATTGCAATGGCAGCATTTTAAGGTGTCGTCTTAACAAAATAGCTGTACTTTTTCAGTGACCCATCAGAAAAAATTTTGGATTTCCACATTGCAATGGCAGCATTTTAAGGGGTCATCCTAACAAAATAGCTGCACTGTTTCAGTGACCCATTAGAAAATTTTTGAATTTCCACATTACAATGGCATGCAGCATTTTAAGGTGTCATCTTAACAAAATAGCTGTAGGCTACTTTTTCAGTGACCCATCAGAAAATGTTTTGGATTTCCACATTGCAATGGCAGCATTTTAAGGTGTCGTCTTAACAAAATAGCTGTACTTTTTCAGTGACCCTTAGAAAGTTTTTGAATTTCCACATTGCAATGGCAGCATTTTAAGGTGTCGTCTTAACAAAATAGCTGTACTTTTTCAGTGACCCAATAGAAACTTTTTGAATTTCCACATTGCAATGGCGCCATTTTAAGGGGTCATCTTAACAAAATAGCTGTAATTTTTCAGTGACCCATAAGAAACTTTTTGAATTTTCACATTGCAATGGCAGCATTTTAAGGTGACGTCTTGACAAAATAGCTGTACTTCTTCAGTGACCCATTAAAAACTTTTTGAATTTCCACATTGCAATGGCTGCATTTTAAGGTGTCATCTTAAAATGATAGTATCATATATTACAGTAATAAAATAATGTCATTATAATCATATAATAATAAATAATATCACGATATATTATAACACTTCATGCAAAACAATGATGAAAGCAATAACTAAAAACCAATATCATTTCGTCAAATTTTTTTTTGGCGGGGGAAATGTCAATCCTGGGGGGGGGAACTTTCCCCCCCAGAGACGTCTAGATTAAACACTGATCTCTACACATCGCAAAGACCATTATTATTATTAGTAGTAGTAGTATTATTATTATTATTATTAATAATATTGAACTGTCATTTATTTATGACACGCCTAAACAAAAAAGGCACAAATAGCATTTAACAGCAGTCTACTCATAATAAATCTTAAACAAATAAGGCTTCAAGGACATGCAAATGTAGGCTAATTGTAAATGGCCTTATATATTAGTTTTTTATAATTTAGGTTGCTTTTGTTTGCCATCGCCATTTAGGCCTAAGTTAGCAGTCCGTGATCTTCACCAAAAATTATTGCCAGTGTGTGGCCTACTGAACATTGGGAACCACTGGTTTAGTCAATGCTGCTTATTGTTTCAGGTCTCTAAATGAAGTCAAGATGAATAAATCAAGAGTTGATGGTTTTGCTTATGTGCTGGTAGTATATATTCTTCTTATGGTCAAGTTCAGTGTTTCATCAGATTGTCCGATTGGGTGCCAGTGTGGAAGCGAAGCACCTTTTCTCACTTCTTGTATAGATAAGGGTCTGTCTGAAGTTCCATCTGGAATTCCAGGAAATGCAGAAGAACTATACATTAAAGGAAATCACATACAAATTTTGCCAGAAGGAGTCTTTGGTGATCTTCGTTCCCTCAAAAGGCTTGTTTTCACGTACAATAAATTGAAGACTATTGAGTCAAATGCATTTGTTGGGCTTGAAGAGCTTGTTCATTTAGATCTTCGTTGGAATCAGTTGGAACTGCTCCAGATCCATGGATTCAGTGGGCTGTCCAGTCTAAAAAAACTTGATCTTGACTTCAACAAAATTCATTCTATTGCAGAATTGGCTTTTCATGAACTGAACCTGACTAAACTTGGTTTGGAGAACAATCCGAACCTAACAGAGATGTCATTTGGTGCATTTCAGGAGTCTGACATTTCTGAGGTATACATTTATGGCAGTAACTTAAGCTCTCGTTCAGCAAATGCCTTTAGGGCCCTGAAAGGTAGTTTACGGGAACTCTACTGGCAGGAAAACCAACAACCTGTAATACTGCCAGTAGATATATTTGAAGGCTTTAAATTTATAAAGCTCAACTTAGACAACAATGGTATTTCAGATGTATCTTTCCTGAAACACATCTCAACAGATGATCTGAGTCTTGTGGGAAATCCTATTGGACCAATAGACTTTAGTCGCTATGCTTTGCTGCGTACAGTTCAAGCTTTGCATCTTGAATCCACTAACTTCTCACAGTTTGACCAGACTTATTTCTCTGGTCTACAACAGTTGGAAATTCTGCACCTCGAAAATAATGGAATCACTACACTTCCAGAAAGTCTAAAGTCAATATTTTCAAAGTTAAAGAGTCTAAGGCTGGAAGGAAATCCACTGCATTGTAATTGTGAACTAATATGGTTGAAAGACTGGTTGACTCAACTAAGCAACAGTGGTGTTGATGTAGCAGGAGCAGTTTGTTCAACACCATTTGTGGATGATGTTACTTCTGCAGATGAAAAAAGCATGCTGTGCTCAATGCCTAGGATGATAAATATCACTAGCCAAGTGACTGTACAACATGGATCTCATCTGAGCATCACTTGCACTGCAGAAGGTGATCCAACTCCACAGATTTACTGGGAGTTGCCTGATGGGCGGATCAAGACGTACCCGTTATCCCATAATCGAACAGAGACAGTCACTCGGAAAACTTACCAACTGAAGAATGCCAAGATGCTGGATGCTGGACTGTACCATTGTGTCGCTGTTAATCTGAGAGGCAACGACTCGTCTGCTGCATTTGTTGAGGTCTTGAATTCATTAGCTGCATCCTCATCTTCCTTTTTACTCATTGATACTGAGTTTAAGATAAGCATGTTTTTTGCCTTTTGTTTTGCCTGCTTCATGTAATTTACATCTCATGTTGATGATGTAGGTTATGCAATTTTTATTTTGACATTTTCAAACAGCGTTGCAAGATTCATCTGTTTTATGGTATCATGGTAATTGGTGCAATGCTTTCAAATTGATGCCTTTACTAGAACTGACAGAAAATGGCAATCCACTTTTTTCTTGCTTTTAATGCATTAGTTTCTTTTTATAGCATATACTCGCTGTTTGCGTATGATACGAGTGTATCGTTTTTTAACTCATTTACATTTTTTTTCTTGTTGACTAACGAAGTACAGGTAGGCTGTATCAGCAGTGGGTCATCAATTGAATATTGTCATGAGCTTCTAAATATCATTAAGCCTGTTATATTGTATCCATATGATGCTTTGTGGACCAAAAAAGTAATCCCCTGCATTTTTTGTCAATATCTTGGCCAAAAATAAGAGTTTTCAAATCACGTTTTATGGACTTGAAGGTAGTCATATCTACAATTCTAAATACAATGGTCAAATTTTACCAAGAAATTCTAAACAGAACAAAAGTTATATCACTTTTAGTGAGCCCACCCACTGTTTTTTGGCGATCAAAAAACTTAACGCACAAAAGTAAGAGAAATAGATTTTATTAAGTCACTTGTTATCAAATGAACTTTGTGTTGCAGACAATCGTTATTTTTTTTATTTTCAAAAGTTACATGTACCAGCGAGTCACTGTGAAGTCCCTCAGCAAGATTACATTCAAGTTGGTCAATATGGAATCAGTCAGATGAATAATTTTTTATTAAAGCAATGAAATTCAAATTTATAAAATATGAAAATGGTTAATGTGTCAATGACAATGAGAGTTAAGAAATATGCCATTGATAAAAGGAGATCGGCTCAACGTCAATATTGTACTGGTTTCATTGAGCAGAACCAAAAGCCCCTAATCTTCGTATTTTTATCCGATAGATTATCAAGTCTGTAAAGCTATGCCGGAGAAATACCACAATATGCGGCCAACACCAAGAGTGATAACAGAATTGATGGTGGCATTGGTTTCGATATGGGCAGATTTACCTCTGGAACACATCAACAAGGCCATCAAGAACTTTACAAAGAGACTGAGAACAAGTGTGAGCACTGGTGGTGGACACATTGAACACAAGGCATGAGGCATTATCAAGTTCATTTCAATTCAATTCGCTTTTTATTGCAACTAGAAACCAGAAAATCAGATTACATCAAAAGCATAAAATATAAAAGCATTGGCTACAAAGGGCTGTAGGGATGGATATCCCGCTGGGGAGGGTCACTCCAGTAAAAAATTACCAAGAAATATTATACAAGATAGCGCCTGCGTGCCTCTTTGATGGACTCCAGTCGGTGCTTAACGCTGCGGCGAGGCTAGTCTGCAACAGGAGCAAGTACGACCATGTCACGCCGCTGCTATGTGATGTCCTCCACTGGCTGTAGTAGTTCTCTTTTCGTAAACGTCTCCTTTCCAATTGCAATCCTCCTTCTGATTTCCTTATGACATTTAGCATCTGTTGTCATCAAGCTTCCCAGGTAGCAAAATTCCTTCACCTGTTCTATCTCCTTGCCTTCTATTTGAACGTTGACTGTAGTTTCATCTCCCTTGTTGATCTTCATTACTTTTGTCTTCTTGATGTTAATCCTCATGCCATATTCAATTGACGTTGTGTTCAGTCTATACACCACTTCTTGTAGCCCCTTCTGGCTTCTCGCCAACATTGCCTGATCGTCCGCAAACCTCAGCGACTTAAACCATCTTCCTCCCACCTATATGCCTTCTTCCAGATCATCTAGTGCTTCTCTAACCAGTTCTTCTATATATGTGTTGAATAAAAGAGGTGATAGAAGGCACCTCTGTCTTACTCCTCTGCCCACCTTTCCTGGTTCTGAGTACTCTCCGTCGATTCTTATTCTTACTTTCTGCCCCATGTACAACAAGTTTCCTATTAATCTTCTGTCTCTCCAGTCTATTCCCATCCTCATCAGTACATGTAGTACAATAATTGTTGTTTATTGCTATTCCTCTTAATTTCAGAACAGTTCTGTGTAACAGAAATAATCGATTAAACACTAAACAGTAAACAATTCAAATCAGCCAGTGCTGCCAAAAAGTTTTCTACTTTCCTTTTAGTTTGAGCTAGGCCTACTTTACAACGACATCAACTTCTATTTATTTATTTATGATTTATAATTATATTAAATTTAAATATACTAGAAACGGTGACAGGACAATTACCCCCTGGACAATTACCCCCCGGACAATTACCCCCGACAATTACCCCCTGGACAATTACCCCCCAGGACAATTACCCCCCCGGACAACTACCCCCCATGCCAATTACCCCCCGGACAACTACCCCCCGTGCCAATTACCCCCCGGACAATTACCCCCCGTACCAATTACCCCCCGGACAATTACCCCCCGTGTCACGTTAGATGCAAGTTAGTGTTAAGCATTCACGAAAAATATTAAATAAAATCCAATCTAAAAACGGCTCTAAGCTAGTTGTAACGCCTGCCTAATAAAATCTTAAAATGTTTATCTTTCCCTCTCTGAGTGCTAGAAGGAGGTATGTACGCAGATAGCTGAGAAATAATGGTAGTAAGGTAAGGATAAATTAAGTACCCCAGCTATAGAGTATATATATTATGCAAGAGCGTGCAGGTAACGTATGCATGAGAGCGAGAGAAACAGATACATGGAGATAAATAGAGAAAGACAGCGAGAGGAACAGAAGAGGCATGGAGTGCTAGAAGGAGGTTTGGCGCTGTCTCGCGGGTGTGGCCCCTGTCTATTTGCAGGAGCTCTGTTGCTCCACCCTGAACGTTCAGCGCCGTGGCTCTCTCCGCTCTTCTAAACAGGCTCAGTTTCTTGTCCCCTGGTCACGCACTTCTATTACACAGCACCGTGCCTTTTCTGTCGTTGACCCTATAACCTGGAATGGGCTTCCTGTGGAACTACGTCTTGTGCCTAGAGCCTTTGAGACTACGTTCTACAACTGAACAAGCTCACACTGTGCCACGGGGGGGTAGTTGTCCGGGGGGTAATTGGTACGGGGGGTAATTGCCCGGGGGGTAATTGGCACAGGGGGTAGTTGTCCGGGGGGTAATTGGCACGGGGGGTAGTTGTCCGGGGGGTAATTGGCACGGGGGGTAGTTGTCCGGGGGGTAATTGTTCTGGGGGGTAATTGTCCAGGGGGTAATTGTCGGGGGGTAGTTGTCCGGGGGGTAATTGTCCAGGGGGTAATTGCCCTAGACCCCTAGAAACTAAGGGTTCAACTAACACATAAAGGTGAAACTAACACATTTTCGTTAATTACATTAATGACTTAGTCAATTGCTTAAGCAAATAAGTTTGTTTACGTTGGCTGGTTCAAGTAAGGCTGTTTTTTATTCACAGCATAGCCATATACAGAAAAGAGACGTTCACTTGGGACTGTGGTGGCCGGGGATCCTAGGCATTTCCTAGCTAACTTAGCTAGGGCTGGGTATTTGTCCTCCTGTAACTTCCACCACTGCAATGGATCCAGGTCTTTCTCTATTAATTTTGTCGAACAAGTTTGTATCGTTCAACAACTGATTTCGTGGAGGACGAACAAGACATCAGTGGCTCATCTTCAGAGTCGGATGACAGTTCATGCAGTCGCATTTTCTTTTGGGGTGGTTCTTCTGTGTATACTGAAGGTCAGCATGTTGGTCTGAGTTTTCCACAAGAACTTTCAGCTCTTGCCAAACCTCGTCTCTTCTGTCTTTTTGCAAAGCATTTCAGATGTTTGAAACGCAGGTCAAGAGCAGTTGCTATTCTCAACCATGACATGTTGAAGTCTTGTTTTCGTTGTTGAAGATCTGCGATGAAGGCAGTTTTGAACCGTACGATGCTTGCAGGATCATCATCGTGTACTGCCATTTCTAATTCAATATTAGAGATAGGCCTACTGTGGCGTGCAATGGTCATTATAATTGGTATTACAGTAACGTGCGCGATTAATGCGTTAAAAAAAGTAATTGCAAATTTTTTTAACGCGTTAATCACTCGCGTTAACGGCAATTAATCAACAGCCCTAGTTTAAATTGTAAAGAGCATGTGGAGAAACAAACTTTACTATATACTTAAATAAAAACCTTAACTCCAAGTGCTTAGTGGTCATGTGCACTTCTAAGTAGATTTAGTGGAGGAAAATAGAAAAACACGAAGTCTCTTTTTATTTGATAACAATTATTTGAGATGTGACTTAATAAAATCGTTTTTTCTACATTTTGCTGCGTTACGTTTTTGGATCATCAAAAAGCGGTGGGCGGACTCACTAGAAGTGATATAAATTTTGTTCAGCTTGGAACTTCTTGGTAAAATTAGGCTAGTGTATGTAGATATGAATTGCCTTTAAGCCCATGAAATTTGATGTGAATTTTTTTATTTTTGGCCGAGATATTGACATAAAATTGTAGGCATCAGTTTTTTATGGCCCACCCCGTATATGTGCTTAAGAAAGTTGGACAATAGCATATATACTTAGTTAAGTACCACATTAGCAGAAGTACAAATATATAGATCTTATGATATATCGATGGCCGTCGGGTACCAAAGGTGTGCTGGGCGCAAAGGCCGTCTGTCTGCATGGGGCATATATAAGGGAGAGGAGGGCTGAGATGCGAAGTCGTGAGTGGTTATGGGTTATGCACGCTCTACTATACCGAAGAAAGTTCGATCGTAAGAAATCGCAGAAAGGTGCAGTCAGACGAGGATGGAGCACAACGTTGCGACCAGACGAGGATGGAGACAGAAAGAGCGGACATTTCTCCTCAACTCCTCTGACACTTCTATGCCAGACGTGGGCTGTGTCAGAAAGAGTGGAAGCTTCTCTGCCACTCCTACGCCAGATGTGGACACTGCCAGGACGAACAGACACTTCTCTACAAGGCACGACCAGCTGTCTTAACTTGAACACCGGCAGGGCTGCGACTATCAACGCTGGGGCCATCTTCCATCCTGGGATGAGGACCAACGGAAGAAGTCGCCTTCAGAACGAGCCAAACCAGGGGAGAAACGTCGACAGAAACCCTTTGCTGCGTAACATGTATGACTCCTTTACACCTGCAGAAACTGTCACCATGTGAACGGAAACATGAGTGCTCCAACAGTTCCTGGGAGCGGGGAACCTGAGGAGGGCATGGCCATCGATTAGGGTACTCTAGGTTTAGTCAATTGACGATAAAAATTGCTCTACATGTACATGTTTTTGGTTTATTGTTCAGTTGTTTTTTACCTCAATAATTTTTCAATCGGTATATATGAGTTTGTGCTTTGTTCTCTAGTAATTCGATGACAATCCTAAACACCCTGGTCCATAATAGGCTAGGGCTTAACTCAACATTAGATAAAAACCCATGACAAATACATCCTTTCTTCAAGTTTCAGGCACCTGGGAAGGGGAATATGTAAAGTCAAAGGAAAATCGTGAACTCAGAACTTCCACAGCACTCACAAAAGCTAAGTTGCAGGAACCAGCTTATTCACAGGCGCTCAATAAAAATCAAATAAGGGAAGAGGATTCCAGAGGTATTTTTATGGACATTTTATATAGTTGACTCAATTGCAAGGGACTGTGGGCCAACCGTAAACTATACACTCATAGGTTGGTCTGGTATATGGGGGTTGGGCTGAAGTGAGCCGATACAGTTATTAGGCCAAAAAAATAATGGTGTGTTTCCGGTAACAGAGCTAAAAAAAATTGGGTAGGTAGGTCGAAAAATATTTTTATTTTGGTAAAATATTTTTATACAGTGACTATTCGAAAAATTATACCCAACTACTCTTTTTTGCAAAAAGGTACATGCTGCAACAAAGTACGTGTTCTAAGCAAGTATAAACTGCCTATGAATCACTGTCTGCACCTAAAATTGCTCTAGAAAACAATTCTATTAATTGCATTTTGTTGACATTTCTTCTGGTAAGATAAAGTGGGAAGGGAAGGGGAAGATGAGTGCAAACAGAACATCACTGCTAGGGGTCGTTCCAGACTGGCCGAGCCAGTGACTAGTTACACCTAGATGTTGCTAGGTTTATTTTCCCTAGTCACCATTAGAGGTGGCTCAAGTGAGAATGATAAGGCTAGAGGTTTCTCAAGACTGGCAACCAGGAAGTAGTTAGGCAGGCGTGAAACTCTAAGGCAATGTCACTGTAAATAAAAAAAATTACACAGAATTTTCCGAGTCGCGGCAATAAAAGTGAGTCGGTCGGGTTACCCGAAACACAACATTTTTTTTGCCTAAGATCCAACTCTATACGGAAGGCAATGTCACCGTATTATGCCAATACAAATTTTAAAAAACAAATTTAAAATTTTTAAGAAAAAATTTTTTTATTAAAATTTTTTTTTATAAATTTTTTTTAAATAAAATTTTTTTACAAAATTATTTGGGTCGCGGTTATAAAAGAGGGTCGGTCGGGTTACCGGAAACACATTATTTTTTTTTGGCCTTATTATTAAATAAATTTGTAATGCGCGCAAGGTCACACCAAAATGTGAATCTGAGGCACATATAGTCATTTGCCAGAGGAAGATGTAGTTAGAGATCCATGTGCTTGAAAGCCAAGGAGAAATAGTAAGTTTTGAGCCATTTTTTGAAGGTAGGAAGTGAAATTGAGCTACAAAGAGAGCGGAAGCCGATTCCATTCCCTGGATGCAGAGGCATGGAATGCACGCAAGCCCATAACTGTTTTGCATCGAGGTTCAGCTATAGTTACTATACCGATGAACGCAAGCAACGAGGAGGAATGTAAGGAGTTAGTAGTGACTGAAGGTAGGAAGGTGTGTTGGTGCTGGGGGATTTGCAGGTCAGACATACCAATTTGAATTTTATCCTGTACTGAACAGGAAGCCAGTGCAATTGATGAAGTAAAGCTAATGAACTAGTTTGTATTGGGACGCGCAGCACTACCCACGCTCAGGGGTTTTGGATGTGTTGCAGCCTGTTGAGCTCCAGAGGTATTTTGATGAATAAATTTATGCCCCCGGATGGAATTAACCGGTCTAGACTACCCGGGGTATAAACCAATCTATCCCTTTATTGAAAAATGTGTAGAATTGAAAAATTTGTTGTAATCAAACTTTAGAAGTGAGTCTAATTGCTTTAAGTGTCCTAAACAATGTTCAGAGCAAGGCAACTCGAATTTACTTAGTGGCTCAAAGTGTTCTTCATCGTCGTCGGTGCCCTATTTGTAAGTCCGAACTTTGGCGGCACAAAGGACGATATCCAAGAAGATCTCTGCTGCGTTGCTCGAATCGTCTGCTCCAACGTCATCCCAGTCTACTCTTTCACATCGTTGACCCACACACTACGTGGTCTTCCGTCTCCTTTTTCCCTTCGTTTCTTATGCAGGTCAAGTGTTCTTAAGCATTCTAAATGTTCTAAGTGCTCCAAAATCAAAACAAGCAACAATTATCTAATACCTGACCTGTTAGTGTCATTGTTCAAAACAAAGCAGATGGAATTTAATTTGAACAAATAAATGCACTTGCAAGTGACTTTTTCAACTTCTGTTCCGTTCATAGGGCTATCAAGTTTCTTCTACCCTCGATGGCATCGATGCAGTCGACCCTCACAGTTATACGAAAATTTCCTATATTTCATCTCCTCCGTCCCTGTGATATATTTCCCAACTGACTCACAACGTGTAGTAGATGAAGTTGCAGTTTAAAGAACCTTGTGACAACTCAGATAAATTATGGATTAGCATTCTTCTTTCATCTAGCGGGGTATGTTTAGAAGGCAGAGACGTCATTGGGGGGGGGGGGGGGGCAGGGAGGGGGCATTTCCCCACCTCTGAATTTCACCGATTGTTCTTACATGTGACATATTTTGCAACGCCACACGTTGTTCAAAATAGAAAATGCCTGTGTCTTCACGGCCTGTGTAATTTTGTATTTGAGGGCAGCTTCGATCTGCACACTAGCACAGTATATAAGGCCCCAGATATCGGCCTTTGTGTATTGTCTGCTAAGCAGCTAAGGGAATGAACTCTGGCTGATCCTCAAGAGCCGTACAGTTTGTTCCTGCTAGATAAAGGGAAGACCTTGTCCCAGGTCAGTAAGGTCGCCAGTCGCCAGATGTGTGGGTCCTGCATGTAAGCCACAGTGCAAACCGCCACCCAGACTGACCCAGTTACATGAAGCAGCCAGACAAGATTATCCCCTCCAGCCTTACAAGCATTAGGCTCACATGCACCCCATCCCGTCTGACCGGGAGCTGGAGCGGTTTCGCCTTTCCTCAGCCTATCAACACCAGGGACCACTAGGGCAAGTAGCCCGCAAAGGAAGAATGAGCGGGAAATTCTGAAAGGCAGTAGAAAGACAGATTGCAAGGTGCTGACTGCAGCAGTTGAGGGGGACTCTGGGGGAGGTTAATGAGTATGTGTGTTGCCAATGGCGGGCGTCAGTGGGCTCTGGTGGTCAACTGATGATTGGAGTTTCTTGAGAACTGGTGAGAGGACAAAAGCGGACCAAAGGACATGAAAATCCAGCCAGAAATCGTAGATATACCATACACGCTAAAGCACTCACGGTAGGCCTAATATTATGTGACATCTAATTGAACTGAAATTTACAGAAACTGATTGGATTTATAGTGCAATGGTTGGACAGATTTACTTCTTATACATGAAGTCTTGGATATTGTAACGAACTTGGCCGTTGTTTTCGTCTACTTCTTCTTTTGGTGGGTGGCGCTGTATGTTGTTGTTTCCCGCTTCACTTTGAAGCGCTTCACGCTTCACTTGAAGCGCTTCACGTTACGTCACACCTTGCGCTTCACGTTACGTTTCACTGAAGCGCTTCACTTTCGCTTCATGCTGCCGCTTCACTGAGGCGCTTCACTTTGAAGCGCCTATATAAGGGGCTCTTCTTCGTCAGTCAGGAGGGACGCAAAGAGAGACACAAGCTGAGTGATCGAAGGAGAGGCAGAAAGCTCGGAGCTCAGTCAAGTCAGTCGGTCGCCGTCAGTCGCAGTCAAGTGCGCCGTCAGTCGTCCGTGGAGTCAAGGGAGTCAGAAGGAGAGAGTGGAGCAGACAGTCGTCGTCGTCGTCCTCTTCACCGGACGCCATTGCCTGTGGTCTACATCGTCGTCGTCGTCGTCAACTTCTTCGCCGGGCTGTGACATTGCCCGTTGCACCGACGTCGTCGGCCATCTCCTCTTCGACGGACGTCATATAGACCTGGGAGTCGACCCCAATAAGTCGACCCCAGTCGACTTGGTCATCCCAAGTCGGGTCGGGTCGTTTTTGCTCACCGCAACTGACCCCAAGTCGAATTTTGTAGAGAGAAGTCACTTCAAGTTGTTTTTACCTCAAGTGGACTTAAACCGACTTCAGACACAAACCACAAACATAGTTGAATTTGTCACTTCA
Organism: Lumbricus terrestris; assembly: GCA_949752735.1. Classification (NCBI taxonomy): domain Eukaryota; kingdom Metazoa; phylum Annelida; class Clitellata; order Crassiclitellata; family Lumbricidae; genus Lumbricus; species Lumbricus terrestris. The sequence goes on from OX457039.1 coordinate 22,112,496, forward strand.
AACCAATGATTGTGACGACATTTAAGCAGCTTTTGTTGCCTATAGTGTCTACAAGAATGAATGAGGCCTTTGCTGAACAGAGACTTAGGCTAGGCTGCGGATTATTTTGCCGGTAGGCCATAGGCGGAGACCTGCGCTGAGAATTGGGGGGGACGGAAAGACGCGAGATTTTCCGAAAATTTCTGACGACCGGCGAAATCTCGGAAAATTTTCTATTTTCGCCGCCAAAAAAGTTGATGACCTTTTTTTTTTTTTTTTTTTTTTTTTTAGTCATCCGGCCAAATCTCGACCAAATCCCGAAGAAATTTTCTATTTTCGCCGCCCAAACAAGTCTTGACGCTCAAACATTGGGGGGGACAAATGCATGGGCCGTCCCCCCCCCCAACACTTTTATTGGGGGGACCGTCCCCCCCTGTCCCCCCTAGGTCTCCGCCACTGCGGTAGGCTATCGTGCAGACTGCCGTCTGCCGATCTATTCATATAATTTGTAATTTTATACTTAAGCGTCACGCTTAGGCATGCGCTTAATTAAAATGGTGAAACAAAATGTTAATAAATATTAGCACGTGTGCTTATCAAGCAATCAGTGAACTTCTAGGGGTCAGTGAATTCGGCGCAAAGAAAGCTGGATCTACAAGGCCTATAATAAATCGATAGTTTGGCGCTACTTTGGAGCGCTGCATCTGGAGTTGTCTGCAGACGGAAATACTATTGTAGGGCCAATTTGACAATGAAAGACTTTATACTGTCAGTGAGTAGGCCTAGTAGCTGTAGGCCTATATAGTAACCTACTTTAGGATGATGCGCTTGCAATGCTATAAGTAGGCCCTATGCTAATTAAGTTGCGAAATGATGTTAGGGGCCAAATAATTATGAAAACAGAATTACAAATTGCGCTTATCATAACACGCCATTCAGTGCAACCATGCAGTCCGCGGTCCGCTAATTTATCTTAAATCTTGCGCTTTTTATAAATTTATTTAATATTAATATAAAAATAATAATAATGAGTGTAATCTGAATAATCACAGACAATGGACAAGCTAAAATTCATAGGCCTAATAATTTGCCGTCGCATTGTCTATAGGTTACTAGATGGCCCAAAGCATCACAAAACTATTCAAACTGAAACACAAAGAGCTTGAAATGGGCTTAGTAACACTTTAACAAATTCATGCATCAATTAAGTGTTGAGGCCTCATCACTCATTAGTAGGTCTATATATTAAATTAATGCTTGCCAGGAAAAATTGGCTATAGACTTCTTGCATTAGTAGCCGTACGTACGTAGACATGTAGGCCATTACCATGTCAGAAGTCGACTTCAAGTCGGAAGTCGGTTGTTTTTCTGCCAAGTCGGGTCAAGTCGTTTTGACGCCGAGAAGTCGACTTCAAGTCGACCTCAAGTCACTTTAGGGTCAAGTGGGGTCAGATTAGCTGACCAAAGTCACTCCCAGGTCTAACGTCATAGTCCGTGTCGTCGTCCTTCTCTTCGTCGGACGCCGTAGTCCGTGTCTTCGTCGTCGACGGGCGTCTTAGCCTGTGTTTCCCCGTCGTCGTCATCGTCCTCTTCACGGGTGTCGTAGCCGTGTCTCTCTTCGACGGCGTCGTAGCCGTCGTCGACAGGCGTCTTAGCCTGTGTCCCTCCTCGTCGTCGTCGTCCTCTTCAGTGCACAGTTGTCGACGAAAGACGTGTAGAAAGAACTGTAGGCTACTGTGAAAAGGAACGTTGAAAGAAGCGAACTGTGTAGTTGATTAACTCTGCCGAACTGACGTCAAAGACAGACGTATTTCTGTTGCCATATTTCACGTTTTATGATAAATAAAGTGTTTAACTTATTTCAAATCTCTGGCTGACTAGCGGAGTCGAACCCAGCGCACATATGCACGTATTGAGATAGTCATCCTAATAAATAAAAAAATCTTTTCTATAATTAATTGAGCGCCTGCAAGACGCACTGCGCTTTACATTTACATGTTATGCAGTAATCTTAATTAAACTTAACTACTAACTGAACAGACAGCTTTGCAATTACAACGGCGCTAATAGCAGCCTACAAAGCATATCCGCCCAACGGGGGCTCGAACCTGCTACCTCTCGCACTCTTGGCCAGCGTGTTAACCATTACTCTACCGGCCCCCCCTCCTGGTAGTTTAGATCTCAATACGAGTAATAATAGTAATATACTAATATGCACAACTGATGCAATCTTACCAGTTCGTCCCTTTGGCTTTGGAAACAATGGGACCAATCAACGCCAAGGGACAGGCATTTCTCGCCGACCTGGGACGTCTCTTGTCCCAAGTTTCTGGTGAACCAAGAGAAACCAGTTGTTCCAGCGCCTGTCTATCATTATTCAGCGCTTCAATGCTGTTGCCTTTCGCAGCACTTTTGTTCTCCGGAACTTCTCCCTGATCTTGACTCGGATGGTCACTCCAGAGTTAAAATTGCGTATTAATATCTGACACCTGAGGAATTATAGATAGGCCTACCTCGGGTAAAAAAAAATAATATATCATTATTATTATTATTAGGCTATCGCCATCATCGTCATCATCATCAATAACCCAGCGCGCGGTCGACTTCGATGATGACATGTTATTGGCAACTCGAAGACTTTTTTAAAGTTCGCGCTCGAGGCTTAGCTGTTGTCTGTTGAATTAACCTTGTTACTGTTAAGAAACGAAGCGGATCACTTGGTAAACGATAAGATTTTAATAAGATTAATCGCCATGATCTAGAACTGAAACTAGCTGTCTTTAAGCCATTACCGGAAAAGGAAGAACTAAACGCGAGAAAGAAGAACTGACGACTACATAATGTTAGGATAATCATAGTCGTTATATAGCGCTAGATCTATAAAGTCCAACACCCCTCCTTAACGACTACTTTACCATAGCATCATAACAAAAAAATAAACTGTTCTCTCAATTTAGCCCAATTTCACTAGTAAACTTCCTAGTTTTAACTGCTTCCAAAGGCTTAGCTAAGAGATCAGCTATCATGTGTTCACTAGAACAATACTTAATGTCTAGTTCCTTCTTTCTGTACATTTCCCGTACGAAATGATATTTAGTTCCGATATGCTTTGTTCTGTAACTGTTTCAAAACACCCGGATCTTCATGACCATAGTTTTATTCATAAGTTCTTCAAACTTCTTTAACATTGTAGATTTTGTCGATGCTACAATCAGGTCATCCACATGAATTGAGATGTAAATCCATCCATCATCGTACTGTTTTGAATATAAACATAGATCATTGTCACTTCTCTTGTATCCATCAGTGACAAGTACTTCATTGAGCTTTTTGTTCCATTCATTTGCTCCTTGTTTAAGTCCATATAAATTCTTTTTCAATTTACAGACTTCTGTAGTGCCTTTCTGATATCCATCAGGTTGTTTCATGTAGACTTCATGAGATAGTTCACCATTCAGGTAAGCTGAGTGTCTGTAGTTTCTGTAATTTCCTTATCAGGCTGTGTAATTTCTTCCTCGGGTAATTGATGTGTCGGAAAAAGAATACTTTCATCATCAAAATCCGAATTTGATGACAGTTCTTCAATGTCCAAATCTGTTTCACCCTCTTTCGACAAATGTGGATCTGTCTCGAGAAAAATTACATCTCTACTAATGTATACTTTGTTAGTATTCACATCTAGTAGTCTGTAACCTTTTGTGCCTCTTTCATAACCGACGAAGGTCAATTTCTTGGCTTTATCGTCCAATTTCTGCCTTTTCTCTGCAGGAATTGCTACGTACGCTTTAGATCCAAATCTCTTTATGTAGCTTAAACTTGGTTTTCTTTTGTTCCATCTTTCATAGGGAGTGACTTCAATCCCTTCCACTGGTAATCTGTTCTGTAAATGGTTTGCTGTCTTTATGGTTTCACCCCAAAATTGTAGCGGTAGATCTGCATCCTTTAACATGCATCTTGTCATCTCGGTGAGATAACGATTCTTTCTTTCTGCACAACCATTCTGTTGAGGAGTATAAGGGTTTGTGAATTCTGCTTGAATTCCTTCACTTTTCATGAAATTCTGTAACCTTTGAGCTGTGTATTCCCCTCCTCTATCTGATCGAATTCTTTTCGGTGTTTTACCAAACCTTGTCTGAACATGCTTGACGTACTCTTGAATCTTTTCAGGTACTTCAGATTTATTTGCCAATAAATACACTTCTGTATATTTACTGTAATCATCAATCATCGTCATGAAATATCTTTTCCCACCAGGTGTTGTTGTCTGCATTGGTCCACAAACATCTGTATGTATTAAGTCTAGAATCTCATCTGACTTGGAATCTGACTTCTTTGGAATTGACTTTCTTGTCATCTTTGTTTGAATGCAACATTCACACACACTTGAGAATTTACACGGCTTGATGATGATCCCTGATACTTTATTCTGATTCACCATGTTTTGTATGGCTTTTGGATCTCTGTGTCCCATTCTGTTATGCCAAACGTGTATGCAACCTGTGCAACTTTGTGCAACCTGTGCGATATGTGTTTCCTTTACTTTATTCGTTTGGTCACAGATTCTCAATTCAAACAAATCATTTTTGTCATCTGCAATTGCAATTGCTTCTCCATCCTTTATGATAGTGCATTTGTTTTCCTTGAATCTCACCTCACAACCTTTACTGACAAGTTTCTTTACTGAAATTAAATTTCCTTTCAATTGTGGGACGTACAAGACTCCACACAATTTTGCAACATGTATCTCTCCGTTTTCCTTTATGAAATTTATCATCACATCACCACTTCCAGCAGTTTTAATCTTTCGACCATCAGCGAGAAAAACTTCACTGTTGTACTGTCTGTTAATGTTCAAGAAGAAATTTCTGTTACTGCATATATGTGTTGTTGCACCAGAATCAACGTGCCAAACACTGCTTATGTCTTTTTCGTTTGCTTTAAGACATGTATGTGCTACACTTTCTGTTGGTTTTTCTTCATTGAAATTTTCTCTCAACGTTTTAACCGCGTGGTCTGGATTTCTTTTCTTCCACTGGATATATTTTCTGCAATCCCTTTTTATGTGGTTAGGTTTCTTACAGAAATAACATGTGAGATGTTCCTTAGGATTTGTTTCTGGTTTTGTTGCCTTTAAAGCCTTTAATTCCTGTCCTTTATGTGTTGAGGAATTACTTGTCCTTCTTGTAAACTCTTCAAGAAGTTTGTTTTTGACTAATTCAACAGTCAAATCATTTTCAGGTCTACTTTCTAATGCCGTAATCAGTGTCCCGTAACTTTCTGGAAGACTACTGAGGAAGAAAGCAACTGTTAAATGCTCTGCCAACGTTTCTCCCAACGCCGTGAGCTGGTCAATTAAATTTTCCATTTCCGCAAGATGGTTTTGCATATCACCATGTTCTGTTAACTTTAATGCACACAGTTTTCTCAATAAATTGACTTTACTGGACAGTGTTGCCTTTTGATAATACTTCTTTAATTGTTCCCATAAACCTTTTGCCGTAGTTTCTTTCCTTATTAGATGAAGTTGGTTGTCTTCAACTAACAAACCTATCGTGGCTCTTGCTTTTCCATCTTTACTTTGCCACGCTTCCGTAATAGGATCGGGGGTTTCTTTAGTGACAGTGTCCCACAAGTCCTCTTTAATTAGCAGAAGTTCAACTTTAAACTTCCAAATCTGGTAGTTGCTATTATTCAGTTTTGCGATTTTACCTGAGCTTTTATCCGTCATTTTTATTCTTTCGGTGAAAAGAAATAAACAACTGTTTCTCGCATTTCTGTCGCGATGTAAGAAAACAGTCACGCTATACTGCGCAGTTGACCGGATTATCCTTATATGACTTATTAAAGTTCCGTATCATAAACTTTTGTGATCATTACGTGCTCTAGGCTTGCTGGGGCCATAACCTGTTAAGAAACGAAGCGGATCACTTGGTAAACGATAAGATTTTAATAAGATTAATCGCCATGATCTAGAACTGAAACTAGCTGTCTTTAAGCCATTACCGGAAAAGGAAGAACTAAACGCGAGAAAGAAGAACTGACGACTACATAATGTTAGGATAATCATAGTCGTTATATAGCGCTAGATCTATAAAGTCCAACAGTTACATGTTTAACGACACTGCATATCAAAGATGATTAGTGTTAGCGTATATAGGCCTAGGCCTAAAACGTTATAAAACCTATAGAGGCTAGGCTATAGGCTGTAACTGGTGATGACCACGTACGCGATGAGTGCCAAACTTAAACATGGAAGAAGACCTTGAATAGGCCTAGTCTAGAAGTAAATTTTAGCCGACTGTTCTAGCATTTCAAACGTAGGCTATATGCATTTGAATGATAGGCCTAGGCCTAATGATTTATTTAATATTGCTTGTCGTTCGGATCGTTCCTGCTGCCATGCACTGTCAAATTAGTGTCTGAAACTTTTCTTAGAAACAAAAATGCAATTCAAGAAAACATCCTTCATACTCATTAGCAGACATGGTAGAATTATATGCCTTGTGGACCGCTGGCTGACAGATAAGAGGGGGGCCCGCAAGGTTGTCGCATCACCCGGGCCCGCTCTGACCTTAATGCGGGCCTGGGCCTAATATTCTTGGAGGCTCGATCGACCCGCTGCACACACGACACATTCATTCATTCAGTTATTTCAAGAATTTATATAGCGCCCCATCAAGAAGTTCACTTAGAGTCAGGGCCGGATTTGAACAGAGTGAGGCCCTAAGCAATTTCAATTATGAGGCCCCCGGATAAAAACAGACAAAATGCATGCATATTTGCTAGCTCTAAGTATATTCCTAATGCATAGGCCTATTGCGCAAGTGATCCATGTTTGATCAACTATAGTAACTGTTAGTCTTTATAACGAGTCGAATTGTAATTGATGCACTCGTTTTAGGCTATTCCAGTTTTTTATGGTAGGTCTATACATACTAAAAATCACAATGAAGTTTTACGTAAACTTTTTCTGCATTTCTGCATCGCATTATCTGCGATAGGCTAATGCCATCGAAAGGAATTTTGTGTAGTTGTTTGTATTCGATGAAAAGCAAGCTGAATGAGCAGATCGAGTTTATTCTGGTACATCGTGGAGCGAAGTTCGCTTTTTTATGCGCTTCAGCTGCGAGAACGATCGCTCGCCAGTGCAATTTGTTAGGCCTACCATTAGACTCAGAAACATACGAACCACCACTTCAAGGTTAGGAACAGCGCTTTTGATGCCGTCCCTGATAATGTCATGCAAATCTTGATGACTGTATTTCGGCATAGGCCTACCTGGGAACGGCGGTCCCAAATTATAAAATTCCATAAATCGATAGTGCGGAGTATTGGATGGGCAAAAAGACAAAGTGTGGGTTTTTCATCCAGCATCCATTTCTTAAGCGTTTCTTCATCAATCCAGCTTCTATTTCACATGTAGAAATACCTTCATCCAGCTTCTATTTCACCTGCAAAAGAACCTTCATCCAGATTCCAATTCTCTTGCGTGCTTTCATCAATCCAGCTTCTATTTCACCTGCAGAAGAACCTTCATCCAGCTCTTATTTCACTTGCGTTTTTTCATCAATCCAGCCTCCATTTCACCTGTTGCCTAAAAGGTCTTCATCCAGCTTCTATTTCTGAAGCGTGGTTTCTATGCGCCCATCCTATACACCGCGCTATTACGACACGTCAGGTTGATTTATTTCCCAACGGAATGCCGTCAAAACAACGCAAACAATGACGTAAAAAGCTCGAGAAGTTCGTAAGTAAGTGAATAAGTAAAGAATGAAGAAAATAAGTGAATAAATGCAGCATTAACTGTAGTTGGCTCTTCCTCTGACGAAAATATATGCTTCAGAATTTGGGACCGCCGTTCCCAGGTATGCCTGTATTTCCTTATATTCACCATTTCTCCAGTTGGATTGGAAGCTTTAATTTGTTTAGCAGGAATTAGGCCTATATGTCATCAATATAATTTTTAAGCCACTGATCGAGTTTTTTCTTTAGTTCACTTTTGGAGGCCCCCAGATTCCGGAGGCCATATACTATACCCGTTTAATTGTATCCCCCCAAATTAAAAAAAGTCGAAAAAACCACTTCCGCGTGTATTAATTTGTTTCGCAAATTGATTTTCATCTGCTTTGTTTTGAAAAATGACACTAACAGGTATGTTTATTCCTACTAGATAATTTGTTTTGCCCTGTTTTTAGAGCACTTAAAACATTTAAAACACTTAAGAACACTCAGAGTCACTAAATAAATTCGAGTTGCCTTTATCTGAGCATTGCTTAGGACACTTAAAACAATTATTCACTTAAAATTTTGATTACAGCATAACTTTTTTTATTATGCGCATTTAAAAAAGGGGATAGAATGGTTTATCCCCCCGGATAGTATAGACCGGTTAATTCCATCCGGGGGGATAGATTAATTCATCCCCCTGGATAGCTTTCAGGGGGATACTCCGTTTCGTGTCACCGATGACACGAAACGGAGTATCCCCCCTGAAAGCTATCCGGGGGGGATGAATTAATCTATCCCCCGGATGGAATTAACCGGTCTATACTATCCGAGGCAATAAACCTTTCTATCCCGTTTTTTGAAAAATGCGCATAATAAAAAATTGTATGCTGTAATCAAAATTTAAAATGACTCTAATTGTTTTAAGTGTCCTAAGCAATGCTCAGATAAAGGCAACTCGAAATTTATTTAGTGACTCTGAGTGTTCTTTAGTGTTTTAAATGTTTTAAGTGCTCTAAAAACCGGGCAAAACAAATTATCTAGTAGGAATAAACATACCTGTTAGTAGTCGGGCTGCGGAAGCTTCAGACCCGGAAAAAATAGCATGTAACAAAGTCACTCAATTATTTCAATGTTAATAAAAAGAGTGGTTTAATATTTCAATATTAAAATGTAATTATAATTGCAGTAATAATCTCATTGTGTATCAAGTTAGGCAACACTGTTCTGTTGCTACTGGACTATTACAATGAATAACAGCAGCACACTGGAGTATAATATGTACGCTTACTTTGCTGTACTGAAATAAGCTTACCCTTGTTGTTCAAGACGGTCCTCAATTGCTCAACCAGGACAAAATTGGCAGAAATGGTTAAACATGGTCAGTGTTGCCACTGAGGTTTCTGAAATAAACCCAGATTTTCTTCCGAAAAAAGCCCAGAAAAACCCAGACTATTCATATAAGCTATTTTAGACCCCTTTGTTCAAATTAAGTTGGTTTTTCGCTTGTTCACAAGAGGATTAACAAAATGTTCGTCAAAAGAGTCGAATAAAATGTAATTACAACTTTAAAAGTATCAATAATTATTGTCAAAGTTGTCAGAGACTCGGGATCCATACTGACAATGAGCTTAATCGATATATACGTGCGCGAATAACACACGTGGCTTAAATTTACAAAGTTTTTAAGTTGTCCGAGGTTTCCAGCCAAATTTTCTTAATGCACCAACAATCCAACGTTTTAAACACCTAGAACATTAATTCTCTGCAACAAGTTGGCTATTATACCACTAGAGGATTGACCTGACCTACAGTGTATAACTGTATATGTGTGTTATAGATGCAATACGGCTTTACAAGGAAAGAGATGAGTGACCTGACCTATTTTGAAATGTCAAAATGGTTTATTTCTGTGCAGAACTATTCTTCAGGTTATAAATAATTTATGAATTGACAACATGACATCTTGATTGTGGAGTTTAAAATCAAAATTGGAAAAAGTTATGTATCAAAGCCATTTTACATTGAATTTCACAGAATATTCATGTGTTGTAAGTACAAAATGTCAACTCACCAAAATAAACCCAGATCTTGCCCAAAAAAACCCAGAAACCCAGACGAAGGCCAAAAAACCCAGATCTAGTGGAAAAAACCCAGCTGTGGCATCACTGAACATGGTATACCAAGTAAGCAAGAATTACCACACTCCCCAAATTAGGAAGTATATGTAATGATGGTGCTGTTTTACTAAATGTTTCAAGGAACAAAACATTTTGAAATTTAACAGTTTGAAATTTGAAAGATTACACTGGATAGTGGAGATAAGACATTTAATGGTAAAAAATGTATTTTACACAAATATCAACAGTAAATTAATCTCTATTTCTTGATAATGTCATATATTATTAAAGCAAATAACATCATTATAATTATATAATAATAAATAATATCATGGTAGTTTATCAGGGTCCAACCTGGTCTTTGTAATGCAATTCTATGTAATACAATAATGTAAATTGGAACAATAGCCATTATCATTTTGTCAAATTTTTCTGTGGGTGAATGTCATTTTAATTGTACAAAAATAGTATTTGTACAAATATTAACAGTAAATCCTACTCTTTTAATATGATACTATCATATATCATAATAAATAATACCATTATTATTTATAATCATATAATGGTAAATAATATCACGGTCATAGGCGTAACGTTCTATTGTGACGGTGGTGTCCTGTCACCACCACTTTTAAAAGTGGTGGTGACAGTCACCACCACTTTTTGTCCGACAAGGAAATATTTTTTAGAAACATGAATGCATTTTGGCTGTCTAACAAAATAAAGGCTAATATCGCAATGACGCCAATGCTGATAGACTAGGGACCTCCACTGCCCACACTCCACACCGTGTTCATTGTCCACAGTCATGACTTAAATCGTAAGGAGGGAAGGGAAGGAAAGGAATTCCCTACCACTTTAAATTTGGGGAGGAAACGTGAAGCAATTCTCTCCCACAAATCGTTATGGCTCCGAGGCAGTGCATGGCATGCCAACAGCCTCGTGCACAAAACCTTCTGGAATAATTTTTATTATCAAAATAGCATTGAAGAGACCACCGTACCTTTACCACTTCCCCCTACCCAATAAAAATGTTGACTTAGACTTTAGGGAAGGGCCAGCAAGAATATAATAGGAAGAATCTGGATAAAAATTTGTGAAAGAGCTGTTTTCAAAAATTGATTTAGTTATCCGTGAGTGGAAATTAAGATCGTGGAGTTCACCAGCGAGAGAGACGAAAGGGTAAAGAGTGAGAATGGAGAAGGGAGTCACCAGAGTTCATACAAAATTTGTATCTTGGGAAGGGGTACAGCGCAGGAGTTCTCAAACTGTGCACATGGGGTACGCCAGGCACCGGTTAGAGGTAGGGCCTAGGCGAAAAATTCCAGAAATACAAATTTTCTTTGTGTTTTTGGACTTTGTGTCCATCTTTCTTTGATTAGCAAAAGATTTTTAACGTTGCAACATATAACAGCATCATCATTATTTTATTTCTTTCACAACATATAATTAGACTCACATGCTATATAGACCTATTGCATGCAACATATTTGTTTCAGGTATTTTTAAAAATAATTTTTGAAACAAATGGTGTTTAAATGTGAGCCAGAAATGTCCAGCGTAGGCCTATAGCTTAGAGCTCAAAATAGGGGAGAGCTGTTGTTTTGTGGACTTTAAGAAGGCGTTTGACAGTGTAGATCAGAATGTGACATGGGCGGTCTTACAATCATATGGTGTTGATAACAAACTGATTCAACTCCTCAAGGACATAAATGGCACCTCACAGGCAGCAGTCAGAACATGTGGCCAGTTAGGAACATGGTTCAGAACCAATAGAGGTATGAGGCAGGGGGATCCAATATCGCCCACCGTGTTTATTACAGATTTAGAAAGGGCAATGGATAAGATCAAGAGTGAAGAAAAAGGAATATCAGTGCATGGAATTCGTATAAACAATCTGCGCTTCGCAGACGATGTTGATATCCTGGAGGAAGATGCAGCAGAGTTGGAGCATACAACACAGATGCTAAACGATGAAGCAAAGAAGTATGGATTATTCAACTTTGACAAAACGAAAACGATGATATTTGGCGACAAAGATATCACCCAGCGGATTGTTGTGGAAGGTATACAGCTGGAAAATGTAGAAAGGTTTACTTACCTTGGAAGTAACATGACTTATGATCTAGATTGCGGAAGTGAAATAAAGATAAGAATAGCCAAGGGAACAGCGGTGTTGAAAGCAATGGACAAGATTTGGAAGAGCAGTGCAATCAGCATGAAAACCAAAATGGGAGTTTTAAAGACATGTGTGTTCAGCAGTATGATGTATGGGTGTGAGACATGGGTGCTAACAAAAGATTCGCAAAGGAGAGTGTTAACATTTGAAAGAAAATGTTATAGGAAAATTCTGAGAATAGGATGGACTCAGAAGGTAACCAATGAAGAGGTATATAAAAGAGTGGATATGACCGAGAACCTCATGCAGAAAGTCATAAAGCGGAAACTTGGATTCTTCGGGCACATTTGTCGAATGAAAGATGACAGAAAGATCAAGACCCTGATGTTTGGGATGATGGAAGGCAAGAACAGAAGAGGCAGGCCGCATAAAGAATGGACAGATGACATTGAAGAGTGGTGTACAGCAGATTTGCAGAATTTATATCATGCAGCTCAGAACAGAATGGAATGGAGAGACATTATGAGGAGGGCATCGGACTCCTACGGGCACTGTGCCCATGGTTATTGAATTGAATTGAATTGAATAATATTGGCTTAACGATTAATTGCTGGTCGAGCTTCAATTTTTTTTATTCCTTTCAGCACGTCATATCTGTGTGAACTGGTTTTAAAACTCTTCTTTCTATCAAAGACAAATATGGCCTTAAAATTTGCTCTTGAATTTGACAAATATTAAACCAGATATTTAAATCTGCGCTAGTAAAAACAAGCCTACAACACCACAACGCTATAGGTTAGCTCTTTCTTACAGGGGTTATAGACCAATTTTGCCTTTTGTTAATATGATTACATGATTTAAAACTATACATATATTTTAAATTTTGCTCCTTAATACAACTCTAATACACGAGGTTGAGACAATAAGAATGAAGTTTGAGAACCGCTGGGGTAGGCCTACTGTAACATAAAGCCGAGGAAAGAATTTAACTAAAAAGTTGTGTGCCAAGGAATAGTCACCACCACTTTTACGGGGAAAGTTACGCCCATGATCACGGTATATAATAACAAGTACAAAGCGCTTAGTCTATTTAAAGAAGTAGTCATTTAAAATATATCCCATCACTGAACAAAATAGGCCTATAGTATAAAATAAATAAGAGCAAGAATAAACCTCATTTAACCAGTTTTGCACAAGTTGGCTAAATACAGAACTTAAGAAGCTTGTGGAGTTTTGAGCGTCGAAAATTTTTTGCCCCCCCCTGAAAAAAACTGAAATGACGTCCCTGCCACTGAGCATCGGCTTTCTGCACTCCAGGAGATTTCGAGTGAGGAGCTGCGTCGACTCATCCTCTCCTCTGCCCCCAAGACCTGTGAGCTGGATCCTGTGCCGACATTCTTGGTTCAGAAATTGATCGACGATCTCCTCCCCTTCCTCACTGCCCTGTGCAACTCCTCGATCCGTGATACGTGTCTTCCTGCCTCGCAGAAACGCTCCGTTCTTCTACCTGTTTTGAAGCGCGACGATCTGGATCAAAGTGATCCAGCAAACTATCGCCCTATTGCTAACGTTACATTTCTATCTAAGATACTGGAACCAGCTGGTTGCCAACCAGCTGATTACTTATTTGGACATGAATGATTTGATTCAGTCGCAGAAGTCGGGTTTCCGTCGGAATCATTCCACGGAGACTCTCCTGCTTCGACTTTTGTCTGACTTCTATGGCGCAGTTGACCGTGGTCAAGTCACTCTCCTCGCTCTCTTTGACGTAAGCTCTGCCTTTGACTCTGTGGACCACTCAATTCTCCTGCAGCGCCTCTCCACTTCTTTTGGCTTAGTGGGCCAACCTCTTGATTGGCTTATGTCCTTTTTAACGGACCACTCAAACTGTGTAGTTCTTGGGTCGTCCAGGTCTGCTTGGGTCCCTGCCCCTCTTGGGGTGCCCCAGGGTTCCGTCTTGGGTCCGCTGCTGTATCTTCGCTATACTGCTGATATCTGCTCCTTACTGGCATCTCAGGGGCTTCTGCACCAGCTATTTGCTGATGATGTGCAAGCCTGCATCCATACCTACTCAGCTGATGCGGTGGCCGCTGTCAGCCAGATGTGTAGGAAAATGGGTGTTCACTCTCTCTGGATGGCCTCCAATCGGCTACTCTTAAATCCCTCCAAAACACAGTTTATTTGGTTGGGTGGCCATAGGCAACTCCAGGGTACTGACCTTTCCCAACTTGCTCTGCTCCTTGTTGGGCGGCTTCCTAAATTTGCTTCTGTCTCTGCCTATATGCGCGGATCTCATACCGCATTGCTGCTGTGGTCTCTCACTGTGTCCTTGGCTGTGCTCCGAAATACTTGCATGATCTTTGCTGCCAGTCTCTGACATTGCAGCGCGTCGTGTGCTTCGCTCTTCGGCTATGGGTGAGCTTCTGGTCCCGTGGGCTCGCTTAGCTTATAAGCAGCGCCGTGCTTTCTCAATCGTGGGCCTACTGTCTGGAATGACCTCCCGGTTACGCTTTGCTCTCTACTTGTGGTCCATCCGACTGGGTTCTACAAGTCTCTCAAGTCTTTTTTCTTTGTTCGTGGTTGGGTTGGGAGCGCCTCTGAGTAGTTTCTTGAAGGGGCACTGTATAAATGCTCTGAATGAATATGTTGGTTTACAAACTGACCAAATATCATCAAATTCTGAGATGGTGTGGTGGGGACCATTGGTTGATTTGACATGGAATGATCCAATTGCCAATTACATGACTAAGGTAAGGTAAAGCAAATATATACACTTAAGCCTAGTTCCGATGAAACACTCAACTAGCACCTAAAACTATAACTTTTAAGCTAGTATAAAAACTGTTAAATAGGAAATTACACGAGCAGAATTTCAAAAAAAAGAACACATAGCCTAACACCTGATTAGATTTGGCCACAAGATAAACAAGATGCAGGCTAGATTTGAAAACCTTGATTTCCAAAAGTATCACAAAATGTCTTCTGAAGTTGCAGAATGCATGATATCTCTGAAGTACCGGTATTTTAAACATTGCAAAAAATTTGTACTTTTCTTTAGATTTTTGCAACATGTTCAACAAGAAAAATTTCTGAGATGGCCAGATGGGAACAGTTAGAAATTAGAATTGAATTTAAAATGACTATAATGTCCAAATTGTATTATAGCAATACCAAATGAGATGGAGAAGTTGGAAGAACTTCAACTATGATGCAGAGTAAAAGCAAAGTTATACAAAAGATTATGATTTCAGGCAGCTAGTGGGAGGGGCGTGATGATGCATGTTGCTACATAGTCAAAATAGAAGAGCTGCAAAAAGATAATTGGGGAAGAGAAAGCCACTGAATAATAAAAACTGCTCAAGTATAGAAATATATTTAAATGGATTCAGCAATATAATTCCAGCAAAAGTGAAAAATAGCAGTAAATAAAAGACAAGCAGGAAGAAATATCATCAGGAATTCATTTTGTTCTTACGACTTTTGAAACCGTGGCTCCCATTAACAGAACTGTTCGTACTTTTATCACGGAGTGTTGTGTGCTTACCTAATGCCTGCATGGACCCACAAAAAACTACACATCTTGTTTTCCAGTACCCATGGGCGGAGTTTGGTTTCCGTTCAAAAATATTTTCTCGGGCCCAAAAAGTTGATGACTTTTTTAGTCATTCGGAAGTTTCGCGTTCATGAACAGAACCATTTTCCGCAAACAAACTTCTGAGCCTGCGTCTTCTTGGGGGGGGGGGCTAAGCCAGAGAAAAGATACCATTTACATGGTTAAAAAATGACTCCGGGTCTTCTTGGGGAGGCTTAGCTCCCTAGTCCCTGATAAACTCCGCCCATGCCAATGCCTATCAGTGGTGGACCATTATTTTCTCCTTCTGCAACACCCAGAACTTGACAAAAATTAGCCAATCCTAAACACTTTACTTTCTTTGCCAATTACAAATAACATGCCAGATGTAAAAGGGGTCATTGCATAATTACGTAACGCCGAAAATGACTGTTTTCGACCCACCCACCCTGTAACGCTTCGTAACGTTGCCCTTGACCCACCCACCCTCCCCAGCGTTACGTAACGATTGTTACAAAAAATCAGTTGAGATTCAGGTCTATTATTGACTTATGTGAGCGCGTAATTATAATTCATATTTTCATAGTGAATTTAATATAGCCCAGTATGTGAATTATAGGCGGATATGACAGTATAGGCTTAAAATATACACAATGTTTTATTTATATAAATGAGTCATGCGTGAACTGCAATTTTTTTAAATTAGGCTATACTGCAAGAATAAAATTTTACACTGCTGAAAAGTTTCACGGACTAAATGGCTCATTAACAATTAATCAAAATTAAGATGAACTAATTGGTTTTTTTTAGTCTGGGCACTTCGATAATTATTATTAATAAAAATATCGCCGAGTTTTGTTGAGCATTAATAATAAATGTTTGAGATCGTGTCCACTAAGTAAGACATGCTTCAAAGTGGCTCTTCCATGTCAGGAATCCAAGGAGAATTAGACCTACCACGCTGTTCCGTTGGTAAAACAGGTCCAAACAATTCGAAAAGCGGTTTCCGGTTTGCACAATGGGAGAACAGAATTGACCTGACATGTAGGCTTACTGGTGTCTGCTGCCGGATCTTATTCAGATAAATAGACCTTTTTCCGTTAAGTTTTAAATCATTGTCACGAAGTTTAAACTTCGATCACATCATGTCTAAAGTGTCATTCGATGGTAATTTAATATTCATTAATAAATTTTTTCCATGGCATTACGTAACGTTCAGCTTCACTCACCCACCCACGTAATGTTTCGTAACGTTTTCAACGACCCCACCCACCCGTGGGGCGCGGTGGTGTAGTGGTGGCGTCGTTAACTTGAAGCCGGAAGGTTCGAGGTTTGAATCCACCTCGCCGCGTAAGGACCTTGGGCAAGTCCTTCACTCACAATTGCTCAGCGCTTCGGCGTGAAACTCCGATGCAGTGTCCGCTCTGCATTCGGGAGCACCTCTGAGTAGAGAGAGATTGAAGGGGCGCTATAACAAGTGCACATACAAACAAACAAACAAACACCCACCCTCGAGCGTTACGTAATTATGCAATGACCCCAAACTTGAATTGATATCAATGCACATTTCATTTCTTTTTTAATTACAAGCCCATCATAGCACAAAAGAAATTAGTATAATTCAGTTTCCTACTGAAAGCAAATGTTTGCTTGTGGCACGACTATACCATCCATTTTATTCTAATGATACAAACAAATTCTGCAGCCTGTCACCTAAATATCGAAGTCTAATTAAAATATATGCATATCTGCATTTAATTATCTACACTTTTATTATTCAGATAGCTCCGACCACATTATGAAGCTGATCCACCTTTAAAAATATTATATAAGACAGAAAGTGAAAGAATGCAAGCTCCATACACTAAAGCTGACATCAAGGCTGCATTGGTTTTCATTTTCCATTCTAGACTGTTTTCTGTTTTTTCCAAAAGCTTTTCTATTTCAGGACCAACATAAACAACTGCTTTATCTCGGTCATGGTCAGATCCAACAGCTAATAACTTCTTGATTTCTTTAATCTCCACTTCTAATGCCTCGTCTTGTTCCTTCACAAACTCAACGATTTGCTTTGTCTGTGCTTCTAAAGTGGTGCCAAATTCTGCTGGTAACTGTGACAATTTGTCAGGCATGTGCTGCAGTCTGGGAAGAACTTCAGAAAAACCATTTGGAGTATTATCTATAGACTTGAGTTCAGAAATGAATGAATGCATTTGATCATGCTGTATTTTCATAGACTCTGAAAGCTGTTCAACAATGCCCTTTAACTCAAATCCTCCAGTAGCTGATTCTTTCACTAGCGTCTTCAATTCATGCATACGTAAGTGATTATTAATAGAAGTCCCAATGATCCCAATGGCAGCTCCAATAACTGAACCAATGACTGACCAATACCTGGTTCTCTCTGCTCGTGCTCGTTCACGTTCATGGCTTTCTCGTACAGCAGAAGAAAGTGCCGAAAAATTATCCCTCTCAAGCTGTTCATAGTTTCCAAGTTCAGAAATAATTTTCTTCTCCTCCTTAATTATTTCATATTCTTCTGTTAAAAGAGTCAAATACCGTTCATCACCACGCTGAACTTTATCAAGCTGCGCATGAATTTCCTTCAGCTTACTCTGCACTGAACTCATATCATGCTGACGTTGGCGTCTAATTGCTTGAACATCCTGAAAAGCATGTTCAGCCTGAAAAAATAACCCAGACAGCTGATGATAATCATGCATACTTATAATAATAATCACACTCTTTATTATTTCAAACTGAAAAACGCAGTATGACTACAATCAGTAATGAATGAATGATCAAAGCTATTTCAGGAGTCGAATCTATTTCACCATTCCATCCAGCGAATGATAGGCTGAGCGAACCTTTAAGAAGGTAGCGGGAACATCCCTGCTTCCTTTTGATATTCTGCTGTTTACACCAGTGATTTTACCATTACTCTATGGACTCCACTTATCCACAAGACAAGAAAAAATGTCAGGCAATTTAATGTGAGTGATTAGAATTATGTAGTTACAGTAGGTGCAACTGCATTTAAACACTGAATGCAGCACTATTATGAGCATTGTAGGAGTAGTAGGCCTACTACAAATCCATTAAACGAATTTCGGGCAGATCCACCAAATCAATTTTCACAAAACCTACCGGTAATGATTTTTAGATACTAAACTGTAACCAACAACACTTAATAGGTCCAATCCATTACGCCATGTATTCAATTTAACTCTGAATAGTTTTCGGAGGTCCAGCAGCTTTCTATTATAAAACTGTTTTTGAGAAATCGGGTTTTTGTGTATTTTCAGCGTTTTGTAGATTCGGGTTTCAGGGATTCAGCTTGACTCCAATAGCTTTTGGTCGAATCCACGTTGATTTGACGCAAAGATTTTTGCTACACAGAAGTTGGATTGATGAAATGAATTTTTCATAAATTGAAGCGGAATTGATGAAAAGATTCTTCCTCAAACTGGAGTTGGATTTATTAAAAACTAGCTGTACCCGGCCACGCGTTGCTGTGGCTGAAAAGACCGTCCAACCCTCCCTCCCTACTTCCCTTCCCCTGCCTCCCTCCCTCCCTTACCCTGCCTCCCTCCCTCCGTTCCTCCCAACCTCTCTTCCCTTCCCTCCTCCATCCCTCTCCCCCTTCCTTCCGTTTCTTCCCCTCCCTCCCCTCCGTCCCTCCCCCTCCATCCCTCTCCTCCCTCCATCCCGTCCGCTCCCTCCCCCTTCCTCCCGCTCCCTTCCTCCCACACGGCCGCATTCAAATGCAAATAAATTGAATTCGCTGAAATCGAATGCAATGTTGTGTTTTTTCGAGAAAAGCATATAAAAACCAGTCGGCTCCAACGTTGTGTGAAAATTGTCAATCTAGCCTTTTCTTGCCTTTTTTCGACCGGATCTGACCTTTTTCAAAATTCAGAGTGGCATCCCTGGCCTTATTCAAAATTCAGAGTGGCATCCCTGTACGTTATAAATACACGGGCCAAAATGGCGGAGTATGCGGTAAAATGTATAAACGTGTCAACTCGAGGATAAAGTTGTGTTTTTTTTTGGTAAAAGATTTGTTTCTTTCCAGGGAATCCTTTTACAAACATGATGGTATTCGAACGGAGCGTTTTGCGAAAAATTTCAAAAGAATCGGTGATGAAGTTTCCGAGATAACCCATTAGGACCAAACTTTTTACATTTTCATTTATATAGATACTGGTAAATTATCGTTTTTAAATAGCGAATTTAATTATTCGCCATTGTATGAGTTTTAGTGATGGTTGTCTACAAGTTGGATTAACGAAAAGATTACTAACTAAACAGAAGTCAGATTGATGAAAATAATTTTTACTTAAATGGAAGCAGGATCGATGAAAAGATTCTTGCTGAAATTCATAGTTGTAAAAAACTTTTTTCCATTTTTTATTCTCTCCCAAAAACGTCGTTTTTCGGCTTTTATTTTTCTCATTATTTTTTATCGTTTTTTAATATTTTATGTAACTTTCATTTATTTATTTACTGTCTATTATTATTTTCATTATCAATCAATCAATCAATCAATCAAATACTTTATTGATCATCGTAAAACATGTAAGTAGTGTAGGTATACAGGATCTGGGACAAGATGGCGGCTAATTGCTTTTACCACTACCACTGCTAGGACTAATTGCTTTTTAATTGACGGTTGTCCCAGAAATGGTGGCGGGTGACTAATGACTTCCTTTGATCTGATGATTAATGGCTTTTTAATTGCAGGCTGTCCCAGAAGTGGAGACGGCTCTCATCCTTTGATGTGATGATTAATGGCTTTTTAATTACAGGACGTCCCAGAAACGGACTCGGACTCAGCTGACGAATGTAATTACTGTTGACTAATGGCTTTTTAATTGCAGCCGGACAACGAGAGGGGGTCTTACCCTTGTGCTGCCTTTGTTAATTACGGGCTTTTTCTTTCTTTTCGACTGATCAGAACCTCTACGCACCATATTACACGTCGCGACCCTCGGACTATCACTGTTAACAGGAGACACCAAACATTCTCTAAATTCCTGGGCCAGAGGGGCCTAAAGTACATCCATTCTACGGGGCTCAGCCCTAGGCTTCGCCGCGGGTACATTCCTACCTAGTCGACAATAACACAACTCGAAGAAACCCTACCTATCTATCCCTAGGCAATACCGGCAAAATACTCTACAATGCGGCTTGTTTCCGCGAACAAGGGGACACACAAGGAAACACACGGGATTAACCCTGACTTAGGTTATGATACAATTTCGCATAACTATGTGAAAAGGCCACCGGCCAGTTTTCACGGGGAAATAGCCAGTTGTGCAAATGTCACGTCCCTAACGATGGAATTGCCCCAACACAAAGGGTGCAGGAGCAGGCAAAACTGTGAGGGAAGCCAGGGGCAATCACGATCGACAGCAGACAGGAAACACCACAGCGGGAAAAATACGCGAAAACCACGAGTGCAGGAGACGCGGAGATCATACGCTGAATCCGTAAGACAGAAGGCTGCGCAACGACCACAAGCTCTGCTGACAAAAACAACGTGCGGCAGACCAGCCGGAGCAAATAGACCAACAGCCGGCAACTCTAATGGAAAGATGGGGAAACACAAGGGCTTAGCGAGAAAATACCAGGCAAAATTCATGGGAAGCTAAACTGGGATAAAGTTCTACGTTCAACACTAGGCAGCGTAGGCAAGGTAACAGTGCGAGAAACTAACGGCTGACAGAACAATGCTGGGCGCTACAACCAAGGCTGGCGACAGCGAGCGTTACTGATAGGCAAACGTGGAAGGCCACAATGAATAAGAAAAGAGTATCTTCAAACCAAGCAGCGTCCGTCTGCAAACAACCAGAGTCTCTGTGTCACTCTGTAATGCGAATCGCCCGCTACATGCGGTGTCGCTAAATCACAGACTTATCACGAGTAACTGGTAACTCGGGGCACTCTCACCCCATGATCACAAGGGAACACGGTCTCTACCGCAAGGACCACGAACGTTATCAACGGAGTCGCCCTTCTCAGTAACACTGAGTTTATGGCCTGGTGGATGCTGAAGCCACCGTCGATCTATAGTTTGTAATGACAGATGTACCGTCCTCTCACAGACTGCATATTCTGCACTTCTCAAACAGACCCGTGCGCCTCGCGCCAAACAATTCCGGAGATCACAGCCTCTCCGCGATGACACACACACGAATCCCTCACGTCCCCGGCTTCGTGGCTTAGAGAGGTTGTTCTCTAACCACTATCTTTACGTGCTT
The DNA here is from genome assembly GCA_949752735.1 of Lumbricus terrestris. Taxonomy (NCBI): domain Eukaryota; kingdom Metazoa; phylum Annelida; class Clitellata; order Crassiclitellata; family Lumbricidae; genus Lumbricus; species Lumbricus terrestris. Next base: position 22,134,273 of record OX457039.1, read on the forward strand.
CGCAAGCAACGCTCAAGGGGACCACAGCTCCCCCTGTAAAAGACCACCCTCAATAAACACATCGGAGCTCAAAACCCCCGAGATAAACAACAGGGTGAGGTCCTGCCAGATCTTCGCTGAAAGCCCGAGTGCCCAAACATGTTTCTTTCAACAGTGACATGAGATCACCTGAAGATAAATTTTGGATAAAACTGCCCGAAAATAACCTTTAGTGTATCACACAAGAGTGCGAAAGACACAAGGAAACGAACACGGCACTGTATCGAACCGTCACGTATATGCAGAGCAGTAGCAACCACCTTACGTATATAGCAAAGCACCGTGTGGCAGGCTTTATTCCACCCATTTAGTTCTGTCTGCATGCTATGCCTTGGCATAAAACTGATAATTGTTCTTCCCTACGAAAAATTCAACTTTTATGGCGTTGCTGACCATCACAGCTCACTGTGGTGTTGCTGGCCTTTATAGCTCCCGGCGGTGTTGCTGGCCGCCCATCATACCCCACTGTGCCGTGTCCCCGACCGTAATGTCTCACTGTGGCGTGTCTGGCGCATACTTACTTTTGCGCAAGTTAAAAAATTAGAATGTTTGCTATTTTTTCATTGAATCAGTGTAGCAAAGTATCTAACAGTGTTTTTGTCATTTAGTGTTTAGCTTTGGCGTTCTAGAAATTAGACAATCAAGCCAAAAATGCAGTTATAAAGTTCCTATAACCATGACAGTAATGTATTCAGACGATTGCAAAAATGTTAATTTTGCAAAATTTACGCCCACCGAAATCTACGCTCATTACAAATAGGTCTACAACTTCAAAATAGTATTATGTATCCTATATTGTAATGAATCACCAAGTTACCCAATGTGCTGAATAGTAGCCTACCGTCTTCATGTGCACGCCTGCTGCCTATAGATTAAATGCGTTCGTTCTGTCATAAGCCAAGACAGCACGCGACGCTCTTGTGTGACCGCTTTGAGAAACTTCGCCTAATACATTTTATTGTGTGGCCGTGAAGTTCTGGAATTTTTTATACTTTAAGTTTGTGCATTACTACTAAAAATAACGATCTTTAACCAAAAATTCCTCTATAATATCATCCCATTCGGCGGCCGCCATTTTGATTATCGGCCATCGCTGTCGTTGCTATGTTGAACTGTCACGCGCCGCAGTGATTTTTAAGTAAATCATAGACCAATGGTTTTTTTGGCTCATTTTGTAAATGAGCAAAAAACGGAATGCCAGTACCTTGGAAAAGGGAATACGAAGTTTCAGATAAGAGTTAAACGGTCATCAACTGGGACAAACAGAGAATTTCGTGTATCTGGGGGAAGCATGAGTACACAAAAAGACTCAATGGAGGATGTGGTGAGAAGAATTTAGGGTTGGCAAGAGGGATACTAGAGACAATGGGAAAGGTGTGGAGTTCAAGGGAAATAGGGAGAGCAACAAAAGTGCAGATGTACGAAACACTAGTGCAGAGCGTGCTGTTGTACAATGCGGAAACCTGGACACTGAGAGACGAGCAGAAACGACGGCTGAGAGTCTTCGAAATGACTCGCCTGCGGAAAATAGAAGGCGTTACAAGAAGAGACAGAATAAGAAACACAATGAATTATGAAAGATTGAATATCAAACAGGATATAATTGAAAAAACAGAACAGAAGGAACAGAAGACTGCGATATTTTGGACATGTGGCAAGAATGGAAAACGAAAGATACCCAAAGATAACGTTCAACGGATATGTACACGGAAGAAGATCGAGGGGAAGACCAAAGAAAAGATGGATAGATACGATAAGAGAGGACTGCGAGGCGCTGGGAATGTCGGTGCAGGAGGCGACGCATGTGGCGCGGGACAGACAAAAGTGGAGAGCTACCGTGGAAAAGCGGCTGAGGCGTTCTGAAGGCATCGCCTGACGGCCATAAGTCAAGTCAAATCAAGTCAAAGACCAATTAGATAAATTAGCAAGATTTTGTCAAAATTTGCGCAAATATCGCGCAGATTGCGAATTTTTGCACTGTTGCGCGAAACCAATTTTGCGCAAAATTGGCGCTGCGCAAGATTGCGAATTTCTGGGGCCCTACTTAAGTAGCCGCCTATTCGCTATAAGGTGGAACAAAATGTTGCCTCATATCAGAGTGAGAAGTGAACTACCAAAACCTGTTATAACGACAGACTGTCAAATGTTTTGCGATTATCCGAACTGACTAAAGAGCTCAAATTTTCTTAAACTAAGGCATTCTTACCGCATCTTAATCATTCCATTTTCTCCGTAAATGGGGTGAAAGTATCCATGTAGTAAATAACTTTCACAGTTTAAATAATACAAAAGCGTCCGCACCCAACAGGCTCATTACTTGTATAATTATTCATGCAGGTCATTTGTGAGTTGTGACATAACTGTAAAAAGCAAGTAAAATGATTCTAAGTCAAGTCGAGGAAACAACGATCTTGGCAGTTATGATCAACTCGATCGATCAATTCGATCAACTGCGGGGTATATAAGGCAGTGGTTCTCAAAGTGATGGTCAGTGGACCGGCTCCAGTCCATGGAACATTGATCACCGGTCCGTGGAGAAGAGTTAAATTAAAAACAGATTGCATTTTTTAAGATTTTTATATTTTTGTGTTTATTCTGGTTTCTGCGTTTTATTTTGAGCAGATATTTCTATCATTAAAGCACAATCTTAGTAATGTGTCTTTAGCTATATATTTTTGCACACCCACTATAACAGAATTAAATTCACTTCTAATTCAGTTTGAAAATTTGAGTTTACCTTCTAAATCTAAAATAACCTTCTAAAATATAATTGCATGAGAATTAAATTGACAAATAAATTAAATGTTGCCAGGAATGTTTTAACTATTGAAACAAATCCCTGTTTATTTAACTTATACATCGCTTTTGTTTGCACTCACCATTTAGGCCTAAGTTAGCGGTCCGCGAGCTTCAACAAAAAAAATTATTGCCGGTCCGTGGTCTGTAAAAGCTTGAGAACCACTGCTCTAAGGGACAATTGAGGTATGTATGCCTATGCTTTTGAAGTAGCTTAACACATTGACTGCCTACACGCCATGTTAAATGACTGACTGAAGTACGTATATATACGTACGTGGCACTCAATGTGTTAAATGATCAAAAAGTCTTCACTAATACAGCAAAGCTATTGATAAACAGCATAATTTTAATCTTTCAATACTTAAAGTGCCTATAGAGATCGATACGATTGTAGAAACACGTTATGGGCGTCATTTAGATAAACGTGTATTTCAGCGTCTTAAATTATTCTCTCGCTGCAGCATTATTATTTTAACCTTCTAATCAATTCAGCTTCTGTTTAGTCAAGAATTTGTTTAATCAATCCCGCCTCTATTTACGCAGCAATTATTTTTTCGTCAAAAAAACTTCTATTTAATTACAAAATTATTGTTCATCAAATCCAGCTTCAATGTCGGCAAGTTTGTTTTCATAAATCCGACTTTTATTTAAATAAGAATTATTTCCATCAATCCGACTTCTATTTAGCGAGGATTCATTTCATCAATGCGGCTTGTTTTCGACCAATGAGGAAGTCCATGCAATGGCAAATAATCTACGGCACTAAAACACATTGTTAGATACGCTGTATGGAAGGGATGGTGGTGTAGTGTGGAGGTGTGGTGTCAGAGAGGGAAGGAGTCAGTCAGCGCCAAGTCATGAGTGTGAATGGTCATGCACGTCTGATTAAACATGTAGATATGGTCACCAATAAAGTGTCCAAGGTCGTGGGCATTTTATGTAAGGTTGGGCATGTACTTAGTGTACTACCAACTGAAAAATTGAAGCTTTTATACCATACCTTACTAGAACCATATATATCAATTACTGTTGTGTTGTTTGGGCTTCTCCTTACAAAACTTGCAACCTGGACCGCATTCTGAAGCTTCAGAAAGCTGCATGTCGTATTATTTCTCACTCTCCTTATTTGGCTCACTCCAACCCTTTATTCAATAAACTTAACCTTCTCAAAATTTATGACCTGTGCTACTTGTCTATTGTCGTCCTTATGTTCAAATTTGGAATTAATGTCTTACCCCCATATTTAAAAATTATTTTATGAGCTCAATCTCACTCATTTAATGCTTGTGGTTCGTAATTATGTTATTCATTTTGCTCGCACCACCTGTCGCTTCAATAGCTTCAAAATTCTAGGTCCTCGTTTATGGAATTCACTATCAGATGATGTGAAGAGGGAAAATAGTTTATGTACCTTCAAGAAAAAGTCAAAGCTTTAGGCTTTGTTTTTAAACTATACTTATGTTGATTAACTATTTGGTCTTTATACCTGCATATCTCCACTTGCAGTATCTAGGCACTCTGTATGTCAGTATTCCTTACAGATAGTTGATAATGATGCTTTCTGGTGTCTTTTATGTCAATGTGGTTTGAGTTGATATATACTGCTGCACTAATATTTTCTTGGTATTATTATTATATTTACTATTATTTTTATTATTATAATTTTCATATTATTTTTATCACTAGTACTTTCACCAGTTATGTTCTAGTTAAGTGAAATAATAGCATGCATAAAAATAGTCAAGGAAGAGGGGTCCGGGTAGTATAAGCTGTTAGCTTTTCCAGACTCCTATTGCACTGTACTTTATTGACTCACATTTGTACCGTTTGACTTTTGTGTGCAATAAATAAATTCATTCAATTCATTCATTCATTTAGGAAGAAGTCTTCGTTAATCCCGCTTGTATGCCATCAACACTAAATCCCATGCATTGGCGAATAATTTACTCTGCTAAGACAATAGATGATTACCCTATCGCTTTAGCGTTCTAGATTATTCGCCAAGTATAGCAATGTCATTTTTCATCAATCTGACTTCTACTTTGGCAAGAATTCTTTTGATCAATTCAGCTTCCATTTAGGCAAGGATTCGTTTCATCAATCCAGCTTCTGTTGGAGTAAAAATCATGTTTTCATCAATCCAACTTCTATTTAAGCAATTATTTTGGTGAAATATTGTTTAGGTGAATTTAATTATTTTTCCAAATATGTCATTTCATAGGATATCATTTCATAGGATGCAGGGCATTTTTCACTGGAAATATTTTCACGGACATATATCCCTCATGACAGTTACCCTCGGACATTCCCCCTTCCACTCCCAATAGCATTTCACCCCCTATTCCGAAATATGCTAAAATGATCTCTCTGTTAAATATTTTTTCTAATTATTAGTGTCTCTAAACAAATGTGTAACAAAGTGTCTATAAATGATGGATAAACATGTTGTAAGATGTAAATGAAATTGTCTCGTTGTTTGGTCCAGGAGGTCCCAGTTTCAACATCTTATTTCTTCAAACTCAGATAAACCGACACAAGTAGTTCTTTTCCCGTAACATCTTGTAAAGTATTCTTCAGGAACGAGTAACAGAGTTCAGCACTTTCTAACATAAACGTCGACTAGTAATCGATAGGCAGTTATACTGCGCAGTCATTTCTTAATACGCAGAACAAAGAGAATCCTCAAGACGTATCATTCAGACGACGATTGTTTATTCCATTTGAGATTTTCAGTAATTTAAGAACACCCAAAAATTTGGTTTCACGTACACGAGGAAGATGCACATCCTTTACACATATATTGAAATCTGTATCACGAGACGCCTTGTTGTCAAAAATCATAGTTAGTTTTATTTAAGCTCAAGGATAACAAGTTTGCAGAAAACCAGTGGCTTAACAGTCTTAAATCATCAGAGTTTCAGATAGCACGATGGGACTATGGCCAGTGGCAAAAAAATCGTATAATCAGCAAACATTATTAATTTTAAGGCTGTCACAGATTAAATAACAATGGTCCCAATATTGAACCTTGAGGAACTCCACATCTCACCAATAGAGAATCTGAGGAAGAGTGGCTAACAGAAACATACTGCAACCTATTAGATAAGTAGCTACAGAACCAATTTTGTGGGGCGCGGTGTAGTGGTGTCGTTGCTTTGAAGCCGAAAGGTTCGAGGTTCGAATCCACCTAATGTCGCCGTGTAGGGACCTTGGGCAAGTCCTTCACTCGCAATTGCTCAGCGATTCGGCGTGAAACTCCGATGCAGTGTCCGCGCTGTAGTCGGGAGCGCCTCTAGTAGCGGTTGAGGACTGGAAGAGGCGCTATAACAAGTGCACATACAATTTAGAGGCAAGCCTCTAATTCCATAATGTTCAAGCTTATCTAACAAAATCTTATGATTTACAGTATCAAAGGCTTTAGCCAGATCTAGGAAAATCCCTATGGTCAGTTGATAATAGAAGTCGAATTGATTAAAACAGTTATCGTTAAAATAGAAGTTGGATTCATTAAATGAATTCTTGACTAAAATCGAAGCCTGATTGGGCTTCCATTTTAGTCAAGGGTAATCCCGAAGACTGCATGCCCGTATACAAAACAATATGGTTGCCAGCGACTGCACTAAAATAGAGCGCAGCGACCTATCACCTGCATCCCACAATGCAAAGTGGTCAGTAAGTAATGAATGCAATTCATTAGGCCTATTCTTTCCATTATTTCGGTACATTTAATGGTTCGATCATATTAAACGTTGCATTTCCAAATCGTGTTGCTTTCTCGTTTATTTACTGCATATTTAACTGTCATATATCACCCTTTGCTTCGATTACTGGCGAAACTGCACAATCGGGGTCCCCTATTAATAGATTTTACGTAACGTTTTTAATTTTGCGTAATATTTTAAATATGTTTACCTTCTTGTTTGACGATCCGCTATTGGTCTGTCCTGTTTTTCTTCCGGTTGCATGTCGTGCTATGATTGGCCGGCAAGCGCATAACCATAGATTACTCATTATGTAAAAGATGCTACTCTATGCAAAATTTAATTGCATTATTTCGTTCATATGCGATTAATTTTCTTTAAAAGACTTTATGAAGTGAATGAAATGAGGGTCGGTTAGGGCTCAGGTTAGGCGTCGTGAGGGTCGGTTAGGGCTCAGGTTAGGCGTCGTGAGGGTCGGTTAGGGCTCAGGTTAGGCGTCGTGAGGGTCGGTTAGGGCTCAGGTTGGGCATCGTGAGGGTCGGTTAGGGTTAGTATTAGGGTTAGTGTCGACACTCGGTCCCGATACGCGTTATGTCTCGAAAGATTTAAATTATTTGCAGTGCGTCGTGAGGGTCGGTTAGGGCTCAGGCTAGGCGTCGTGAGGGTCGGTTAGGGTTAGTATTAGGGTTAGTGTCGACACTCGGTCCCGATACGCTAGTCATGTCCATGCGGTCATAATGAACATTTTATAACGAAATATTAGATTGACTGATACTAATACTAATTGACATCTCTTGTGATATCTACTCCAATATTTCGTTTCCGTAACGAAGTCACGCCCAATAATTAAAAACACAACGTTACGTAAAATCTATTAATAGGGGACCCCGATTGTGCAGTTTCGCCCGATTACTTACTTACTGACCGCTTTCCATTGTGGGATACAGGTGATAGGCCCCTGCGTTCTATTTTAGTGCAGTCGTTGGCAGCCATATTGTTTTGTATACGGTCACGCATTCTTCGGGATTACCCATTTGCTAATAGCTTATACCGATTCAAACACTTGCCTCGATAACTTTCGCCTGGGCTTCTTTTACTTCCGTCAATCCGACGATATTCTCGTACTTGGTCATCCAGCTCTCCATTCGACTACCAATAATTTTGTCTGCTTTTAGATTTCCCGTCATGGAGTAATACCTGACCATTTTTACTAAACGGCACGTTCTATGCGACCCGCATAAATACGAACTTAACATCGTTCTTAAAATCAAGCTCATAATTAGCTTATGATAAACCGAAAAGAACAATATTTTACCAACTAAACCGGTCTGAGCGGTCTCGTGGCTACTCTTTAGAAATGCCGTCTTGAATATTTAGTATCCTGTGCACCATACCTATTCTTAGCTGTGCACGGTGTCGCCACTGAGAGAAATAAACACAGATTTTCTTATGAAACAACCCAGAAAAATCCAGAATAATAATTTTAGACCCCCTTTGCTCAAATTATGTTGGATTTTTGCTTGTTCCGATCGACGAGGGTTAACAAAATGTTCGTCAAATGAGTCAAATCAAATGTAGTTGCAACTTCAAAAATGTCAATTGTCAAAGTCGTCAGAGACTCGGCATCCATATAATATTGACAATAAGCTGAATCGATATGACTCTAAGCAGGGCCGGTGACACGAAACGGAGTATCGCCACTGAAAGCTATCCGGGGGGATGAATTAATCTATCCCCCCCGGATGGAATTAACCGGTCTATACTATCCGGAGGGATAAACCATTCTATCCCCTTTTTAAAATGCGCATAATAAAAAAAATTATGCTCTAATCAAAATTTAAAGTGACTCTAATTGTTGTAAGTGTCCTAATCAATGCTCAGATAAAGGCAACTCGAATTTATTTCGTGACTCTGAGTGTTTTTAAGTGTTTTAAATGTTTTAAGTGCTCTAAAAACAGGGCAAAACAAATTATCTAGTAGGAATAAACATACCTGTTAGTGTCATTGTTGAAAACAAAGCAGATGAAAATCAATTTGCAAAGAAAAATACACACGGAAGCGCGGTTTTTCGACTTTTTTTAATTTGGGGGATACAATTAATACGGGGGATACTCTATTTCGTGACACCGGACAAGATCTCATACGTATGCCGTATGAAATACTGTATTGACAACGGAAGTGGGCAGAGTCGGACACTTTCATGCCGGACAAGATTTCATGCCACACCTGCTCCGATGAGCGCAGACGTTGACCTTCTACGTGATATTAACTTTGATGATCTGGTGGCCGAATCTTCTAAGTAGAAAACACAGTTTCGCCAATCTTACACGACTGCGAATAGGCTTTTGTGGCTTTTAGTATTATAGTCTGGGTATTTCTGGGGTAGGGGGAGTGGTTTCAGACGGGAGTCTGGGCTTATATCTGAAACCTCAGTGGTAACACTGGTCTTTCAGCGTTGCTAAGCGACGTAAAACTCGCTAAGTGATGATGTTCACTCCGAGTTTTATAACGCACTACGCTGTTGGTGCATTACATTTTCATTAATATTGTTAGTAATAAAAAATAATATAAAATGCCAGTTAAGTCAAATTTGTCAACACTACCAGGTGACGTTTCGAAGAAGAGGAAAATAAGTCAATCCGAAAGTGAGAAAAAGAGCCCGGCAGTTTCCTTTGAAGTTTATCATTCTGAAGCTGCAACTTTTCAAAGCATTGGTGAACCGAAAAAGGCTATTAACAGTTACACCAAGGTAAGTTTCACGCCCAACTTATACACTTGGAGCGGTTAAACTCTAGAATGGTTATTGTTACTGACGGCTGGGTAGCAGATAAACAATATGGGCGCCACAGATAGGGCAGAATTAGAGCGGTCTCACCTACGGCGATCACAGCGGAAATTAGATACCAAGTATTATTGGTCTGAAACCTCCATTCAAGTGTCCAAGCATTGTATTACACATTATTTTTTAATTCAACAACACCAGCATTGTAATTATATAAACCAAGTCTGCTATAAGCCAGGCACCATTTTGTCTATTTTGCAAGCTGCCAGTACAGAATCCAGGGGGGTCAAACTGTAGATAAACTTGGATAAGGGCTCTGGTTATCATGTTTCAGGATTTGCACCCAAAACTGACAAAGAGATCTGTTCAAAAGAATTGGTACCACACTCATTCTGATCCTTGGATCCTCCACCTTCCTCAACGACACTCGCATTAACAGCTACTCTGGCTCTCTGGCTACCAGACTTGGACCTCTTTCTGACTACTCTTTGGAATAGGCTTCTGACTCGAATCACTCGATGCAGCACATGTGAAAACGCTGGTACTCTGCGATTAGCTTTCGAGTGGTGCTTTAGAAGCAGCTAGAGGGGCACTTGCCCCTTGAAAACTGACACCTATTTTTCGTTCATTTATTCATTCGTTCATTCTATGGACTTACATAGCACATCTTTAGGAAACTACTTTTTAACATCTTTTTGATTTTAAAAAAATTCTAAGGAAACTAATCATATTAAAAATTATGCACAAAATGAAACTGAGATATTTGCATAAGAAACCTCTTTGAAACATACCCGTATTCTTAATTTCCAGCATTGCATTTTTCAAGCTCTTGCTACTAAAAAATTTAACCATGACTATCGTAAAAATTTTGCCCTCCCCCTGCAAAAATTTCTGCGGGCGCCCGTGCTTTCATGGTATTTTTACTAACTTACTTTCGCGAAAAAATTGGTCTATAGATCGCCGTAGGTTGCGGAAACATTGGGCTATAGATCGCCGTAGGCCACAGAAACATTGGTCTATAGATCACCATAAGTGAGACCACTCTATTTTGCCCTTATCTGTGATGACCATATTGTTTACTTGCTACCGAGCCATCAGTAACATCTACCGCCCAATGTTTTGAACAGCCTAAGGCGATAAATAGCCCAATGTTTCCACAAAAGTAAGCACTTCAGTTATTTTTAGACCTGAAATGGAAGTTGGATGCAGTTATATTTAGACCAGAAATGGAGGCTGGATGCATGTATTTTTAGACCAGAAATGGAAGCTGGATGCATGTATTTTTATACCTGGAATCGATGCTGGATTAACGAAAATACATGTTGAAATACTCGTACATGACTTAAAATCATCAATCTAATACATATAATTTTTAACACGTGTTTAATTGCTTTTTATTTCGTTTGTGAAATTATGCATATCAATATGGGCAGGGGATGGCGGGGTAATGGACCAGGGGATAAAGTCCTAGAACCATTATTCTCATGTTTTGTAAAATTATAAAACTTTTCATTATTTACTTGTAATTATTAAATGAATAAAATATTATTATCCTGAAGTGCTTACTTTCGCGAAAACATTGGGCTATTTATCGCCTTAGGCTGTTGAAAACATTGGGCTATTGGGCTCTAGGACCATTGCTCATAGGCTGATTGCTCATAGGCTTATTGCTCATACGGCTGATTGCTCATAGGGTCTTTTGCTCATAGGCTCATTGCTCATATGTCCAAAATAAACGAACTTTGGCCTAGGTGTAAAACAAATATACCGTTTGCTATATCGATGACCCTCTTCACGCCTTAGCTTGTGCTTATCAATTAGGGACAATTAGCGTTGGTAGACTAATGCAATGCTCAATTATAAAGTCCAGAACACCATATAGTTGGTATAAACAAGACATTAACTGTTAATCAAGCAAATTATGAAGTCAAACAATTGAAGGCGCGAACTAATAGCTGTGCGACCCCATCGGATGCTCAGATATAAAAGTCCACGAAAACAGAGTAAGACAAATAGTTGCAGAGATAGACACAGCTTGGATACAGTATACCTAAATTTGTCAGTCAGTAATCTTAGACGAAGTTTTAGTATGGATGTAGAAGGGAAATTCGGAGTTTCCAAGCGAGGTAAGCAAACGTTTCTTCTGAACGGATTCGAATACTGCAAACACCGCGTCACTAAAGAAGGTGAAACAGTGTTTTTTTTCTATAACTGCACTCGACTATTTGTGACAGCATATGAACAATAAGCCTATGAGCAATAAGCCTATGAGCAATAAGCCATATATGAGCAATAAGCCCTATGAGCAATGAGCCGTAAAAGCAAAAAGACCTATGAGCAAAAGACCCTAGGAGCAATAAGCCGTATGAGCAATAAGCCTATGAGCAATAAGCCTATAAGCAATCAGCCTATGAGCAATGGTCCGTACACCGGGCTATTGATCGCCGCACGTGACAGCCCTCTATTCTGCGCTGATCTGTGGCCACCATAGTGTTTACTTGCTACCGAGCCATTCTAGAGTTTAACCCTTGGAGCAATTGGGGACTGAGACATGCCTTTTGTTGGGGTAAACGTGTATTTTAGCGTTGTAAATTACTCGCTATTGCGTGGGTTTCATCGTTGGTCGAATAGAATTCTTGCCCAGTAGAAGTTGTATTGATAAAAATAAGTATTACTTAAATAGATATGTAATTTATGAAAACAATCTCGTTGAAATTGAATCTGGATTGAACAACAATAATTTTTAATTAAATGGAAGATGCATTGATGAAAAATGATTGCAGCCTAAATAGAAGTGGGAGTTCTGAAACAAATTCTTCTCTAAACAGAAGCTAAGTTAATGAGAAGAATTCTTGTCAAACTAGAAGTTGGATTAATTAAAAATAACAATTAATTTACAATGCTGAAATGCATGTTTATCTTTGTTGGTTCCATGAGTGGGTAAAACCATAGTCTACATTGCAAAATTATTTTATGTTGTCAATTTAAAATGGAAGTTGGATTAGATTGGTAAAATAATTTTTTTATTGGAAGGTATGTAATCTATTGCTTTACCATTCTAAATTATTCGCCATTGCATAGGTTTTAGCATTGGTTGCATACTATTTGGATTGACGATAAGATTTCTCGCTAGATAGACGAAAATAACTTTTTCTTAAGTAGAAGATTCTTGCTTAAATTGGAGTTGGATTGATGAAAATGTATGTTATTTGAATAGAAATTGGATTGATAACAACAATTATGCTTGAATAGAAGCTGGATTGGTAAAGTAAATTCTTGCGTATACGGACGCTGGATTGATGAAAAGGATTCATGCCAAAGTAGAAGTCGGATTTATGAAAAATAATGATGCTGCATTCAAGGCCAATAATTTAGAATGCTTCAGTAATAGATAACCGAAGTTAGATTGATGAAAAGTAATTTTTCTGAATTGAACCTTAGTTCATGTTGTTAATTTATTTATGTTGTCAAACTAGAATGAAAGTTGGGTTGATGAAAATAATTGTTTGTCTAAATGGTAGTTGGATTTATTGAAACTGGTTCTTTGCTTAAATAGATTTTAGATTGAGGGAAAAACTGTTATTGTAAATAGATGATTCATGAAACTTAGTCTTTGTTTTAGCAGAAGCTTTATTGGTGAAGTTTTTTGCCTAAATAGAAGTGGGAATAATTCTTGCATAAACAGAAGTTGAACTGGTAAAAAATGTGATCGTGCATGAGAAAAGTCGGAAATTTCATAAAATGAGTTTAAGTTTATTTTAAATATTGCAGGTGCAGTTGATTACCTGGGTAGAATGGTGAAAACTCTATGTTTCTCTCTTTTAGAAATGAAAAAGTTATGAATTTTTATAGAATTAAAGTCTTAGAATTTTTGTAAATCATTTTAGTTAGAAATTGCCAGTTAAAAATTACATTCATGGTGTGAACATCACGCAATAGTGAATTGATTATTCAGCATAATTTAGTAATGAGTTCTAAACTTAGAAACTTCTGCTCTTTCTAATAGATTATATTGAAGTAATGGCAAAGTTTAAAGGGATGTTTCTATACAGCAGTAGTGTGGTTCACAGATACATCGTAAAAAAATAAAGTTCAAGCTAAAAACCAGGGCGCGCTCCCAGTTTGTTAGACCTATCAGTAGTATTATTGAGACAAAATTTCAGCTTCTTATTCCAACTGGAAGGCGGTGCTCAACGACTGTGTTACTTTGCATGGGCCAATGAAATGACGTTAATTGTAGAAATAAATGTGTTGAGCATATTCCAATGCAATCGTGCTTTATTTCAAGATAGATCATACATTACTGTAACATGATGATATGTGTGAAATTAAACAATTGGTGAGCTTGAAATATAAAATTTCAGTAGGTTTTAAATATGGAAAATGTAAAAGGATGTCAAAAAACATCGTTAAATCCACGAATGTCTATAGTCCTATTGTTCTCGTTTTATAACTCCAAACATACGATAACGTCTACACTGTAGAAGACTTTGCAAGCACAGTGTCAACAGCAGATTTCTTTGTTGATTGAGTGGGGGCAGCTTTCCTATTTGCCTCAACCACTTGGAGAAAATACTGCTTTCTTCTTCATCAGTGATGAGTCAGTTTAATTCATTGAACAACTTCACACTTCTCTCAGCCGTGTCGTTTAGCACTCTCAATTGCTGACTTCAGTCTCTGCCCTGATGATAATCATCATCGTCAGGCTATTGCTCTGGTGTAAGTATAAAAAGGAATCACCAAACTTCAGGTGTGGCAGTAGTGCCAGTGTTCGCTGGGTTTCAAACTCGCCCAGGCAATCCCCCTCCTTCTGTTTCACAGCACTACCCGTCAACATCCTTTCACCAGGATTTGCAGTCATTCTGTAAAAAATCTTCACCTTATCTGTAACAGGCAGTTGGCAACATAACAGTATCAGACCTTCAGCATCGTCTGAACGGTGCTAAGTACTGATTATTTTCTAGAACCTTAGAGGCAGCAACGCTTAGCTCCTATGGGTAATAGTTAACTGAATCATATTTTCAATCAAAATTGGCATTTCTTGTCCTAGAGTTTCTGCAGCAAGAGGAGACCTGTATCCATGCCTTTGAGTGAAAAAGGGAAAATATTCACACAAATGAATGAATCTGAGTTTCTTCCCTCTTCCTTAGACTGAATAAATGATTGATAAATCGGTATATTTTGATGGCATACAGTAACCTGGCCATTCAACGTGCATGGTCAATTGGGCTCTCGAGTTTCTTATTGAAGGCTGACTTCCAAGGACAACCATTGACACCTCAATGATTTTTTGGTGGTCATCTCTGAAACTGACTATTGTTTCAGCAGACTACTTGAGAAAACTGAATGCTCTCTCTCATGGAAGGATTCAGTAACATATGTGACTTCTAGTACTCATATGCTATTAGGGTTGCCAGGTGGCCTTCAGGAAATTACCGGACAATGGCCATCAAGTTAAGTTTCGGGCCATATATATATATATATAAATATATATATAAAATTATATATATAATTATATATATATATATAATTATATATATATGGCCCGTAACTTGATGTATATATATATATGTGTGTGCGTGCTTGTGTGTGTGTATGTGTGCGAGGTGTGTGATGTGTGTGGTGTGGGGCTTGGCGGGGGCGAAAAACCGAAATTCCCGGGCAACATTGGGTAATTCATAATATAATATAATATATATATACACACACATATATAAAAGGCAGTATCGGTGCCGGGGACAGTTTGAAAGTTGCAATGTGCCATTGTGTGAGCCAAACCGCGGACGCCTAGATAACTGGCTTTTTAAAAATACAGACGTCCGTTTTGGAACTCAGCCAAGTACAGGCCTATAGATCTGAAGGGTGGATAAGATTATTCATAGGCCTATATAGATCTATATAATTATTATAGTGCCCAATTTGAAAATTTGGCGCCGTTACGAATGAGTGAATTCGGATATTAAACAATATTAAAAATACATTTGAGGATTTTAGCACTCAATTTCATTCTGTAGATAACCTCAGTTGAACTATAATAGACCTTCAAAGCTAAATGCGATCGCATCATTAAGGCGGGAATCTTTGTACTGACAAATATAGTTAATCAGTGGGGTGGGGGTTAAGACACAGGCTAGAAAGATCGAGTGGCAGATCGACACAATCAGACATAGACAGAGATAGAGAGGCAGATAAGCACAGACAGATTAGACATACAAGCGTCGGTGTTTAAGAATAAAGGGAAAAGAGAAAGATAGACAGACAGAGAGGGTGAGATCGTTTGTGCAGATAGAGACAGACAGACGAACAAACAGACATACAGAGACATGGCCTAAGTACGGAGATTCGGTTCAACCATTATTTGAACTATGAATCAAGTCTCCAACGTTATACGCACAAGGTATACAGGCTAGCATGATCCGTGCATCATATATTTGGCTGTTATTTAAAGACGCCGTCATTTCGACGATGATCGGTATGTAGGCTATAAATTTGGCTTTGTTTCACAAGGCAATTCATTATACGCGGGAAAATCGTCAGCAGATATTTTCATGGCCCCAAGAAACTATATGCACTCCAAATGCACTTGTTGCTGGTAATAATAATTTACCGGACACAGCCATGTCCAGTAATGTCTGAAATTTCTGACCGGACAGTTTGTGTAAATACCGGACTGTTCATTACCGGACGCCTGGCAACCCTATATGCTATGTCATGTCACCATCCCACATAGCTTTAAATCTGTTAAAGATTGGATTATATTTTGAATTAGATTCTATTTTGAATTAGATGGGCCACAACACAAGATAAAGATTTTGGCTAAAATCACTTCATCACATGACGACAGCAGGCCATCCACAGAATTTTTTCCTATCCGGTCTTCCTGAAAAAACGTACTATCCGCTAAAATGACCGGTGTTGACATGTGTTGTATCAAAGATCAAGACTTGGGCATGCCAGTGAGTCTCCATAACTTCAGAAGATAATGACTATTAATGAGTAACCTTGGATTTAAATTATATCCTGTCATAGAGGAAAATTCGCGCACACCAAAGAGCTTATCCACACCATGCATCACCTGAAATTAGCGCTGACAGACGGTCAAGATTTCCAGTGTACTGCAAGGGGAATATCTGGTACAAATTCAGATCTTACAGCTTCAGCATGCTCCATCCTGGCTTCTTAAACACTCCATGCATGTGAATGGTATTCCGTGAAAGTGGCAGGACAAAAGGATCGCAAGCAAGCGCTGCAATAATTGGCACCAATAATCTCAATGCTTTGTGATCAGGTCATCAGAAGTGGCATTGCTTTCAAGTAAACTGGTCACTTGATGGCTAAATTTTTATAGATGTCTAGTCTTTAATGTGGTTAAGAATAATAGCACAACAGAAACTATTTCAAGCTCATCTATGCGACAATGGCTGAGGTTTTTGATCAAGTTATAAGGCATCAATATTTCTACATAATGCAACTACATGGCAATATTTCGATGTCATTTAGCACCGCCTTCCAGTTGGAATAGGAAACTGAAATTTGGTCTCAATAATACTATTGACAGGTCTAACAAACTGAGAGGGTGTCCTGGTATCTAGCTTGAACTTTAATTTTTTGAACCACCCTAATGCAGCACCGCCTGTTTCATTCGCAACTGGGTCATGGGCGCTCGCAGAAATTTTTGCAGGAGGGGCAAAACACAATGGACAGGGTTAAAAAAATTTGTAGCAAGAGGTTGAAAAATGCAAAGCAGGAAATTAGGAACATGCATGGGTATTTTTCGTAGAGCTTTTTTAGTGTATATTTCTCGGTGTCACTTTTCTAAAAATAATTTTTCATGTGAATAGTTTCTTTGTATAAAGAAATTTCTGTAATAAATCAAAAAGTGGTATTTAAAAAGTAGGTTCCTGAAAGGGCGCAATAAGTCCACTTGCCAACTGGAAAACTGGCACCTGTTTTTGTTTGTTTGTTTGTATGTGCACTTGTTATAGCGCCCCTTCAAGCACTCTGCTAAGAGGCGCTCCCGACTATGCGGACACTGCATCGGAGTTTCACGCCGAAGCGCTGAGCAATTGCGAGGGAAGGACTTGCCCAAGGTCCCTACGTGGCGACTTGAGGTGGATTCGAACCTCGAACCTTCCGACTTCAAGGCAATGACGCCACCACTACACCACCGCGCCCCACTTCATTGAGTTATTCATTATGTTCCCTTTAAAGTTACTTCTATAGTTTAATCGTAATATCTAAACTTCTAAAGCATCACTCGAAAGTCAATAGCAGGCACCAGCTTATTCATCGAGTCATAGGCATAAGAGACGGGGGTCCACAGGGGCAAATGCCCCCAGAATTTCTTGCAAATGTGTTTTTCAGGCAAAACAGGCATGGCGGACTCGAAGAGTATGGACGCAAATAAGTACGGTAGCCGTCTGCCAATTATTTTAGCAATGGCGAGGCTTATCTTTCATGTATATTATGACATTTAGCATTTTTGGGACATTTATAACGTCTACAGTTTCACGGCATGGCCGCCGTATGTCGAAAAATCACGTTTCCAAGTGCTTCTCTGTAGGCACCCTAGCATTGGACCATACAAATTATATCACAGGATTCTAGAATCGGCCGTTATATCCAGCGTATGGCACATTTTCAGCACCTACGGTTTTCCATTGTACGTCTGGCAGTGGAGTAATAAAGGCCATATTTACTTACTGAAATTTCAAAATGATTTATCTGTAGTAATGCGAATTACAGAATAGCCTGAGTGCAAAGCTCTGGGCTGTGTATCAACAATCAATGTGAGCATTTTGGGAATTTTTCTAAAAGTCGATTAGAGCCGATTGTAAGCAATACAGCCTGTGTGGTTTGTATGTAATTAAAAATTATTAAAGTAAGCTTTTATAAATACAAACAAAGACTTTTTCACTGATTGCATACGGAGCTAAATTAGTTATGCCCAGTAATTGTAATTAGTTACTACTATTGAAGTGTGTCAAATTGGTGTGTGTAATTAGTTACTACTATTGATGTGTGTCAAATGTGTAAGCAGCAAATGAAGCTAAGCTGTTATCGCGTGAAGCACCATTGAGCTCAAGCATTTGAATGGAGGTTCTGCAAGATGACTGATCCTTTTCATGCTGTCTTATTGAACTGCATTGAATTTGCTCAGCAATGTTTGAACTCATAATGTGTTTTTAGTCTGCATTTCAAAGTTATTTTCCAAGTGTGCAAAAGACTTTGTGTGTATTTTGGATGGTATTTGATTATATACCTAATTGAATTGAATCAGATCATAGGACTTCTGTGACACCATTTTTTAATGTACTAGGTGTCAATCAATGACACTAGAAAATGCACTTGCATTCTATCAAACCAGAGCATGTACAGAAAGTTAGCCTGCAGAAGATAACAATTCTTAAACAAAAGCTAGTTGGATTGAAAATAGAAAGCACTAAGGACCAATTACATTCCACAGTCTGATTCCAGCAACAGAAAACCTGCAATCAGGGTTCATAGCAAGAGAAAACCTGTAATTGGACAATTTAGTGGAGTGATGATTGGTTCTGAGGGTTAGGTTAGTGTTAAGGTACTGTTGCTGATTTAAGTGTAACACCTCTTACACAGTTACACCAGTTTTGTGTTTTATTCTGTGCTTAACCATAGCTAATTACTGTAAATGATTTTCCATATTTGTAATAGCCGTTGTTAGAGAGTTCTTACTTCTTTAGGAATTTTACAAATTTGTGGTATTTGAAGTAAATTGAAAATGAGTGTTTTGACCAACAGCAATTAAATAGTCATGGAATGTAGTATCTCATTCCAAGAATGTCACAAATTTATGTGGAAATTAGACAATTTAGAGGTGGCATGAAGTCATTAACAGACACAGAGGAGTCAAATGTCATGCACATTATATGTCTGCATTTGAGCATCAATCTTCTCACCACAATGTGTAGAGTTTCGTGTTTCATACAACGTAAACCATTGAGATATACCTAGAAGTATGTGTTGGACTGACTTATGAATAGCAGTTTCTCATGCATCACTCAGCAGAATAATATCAAACATTGGATTCATATTCTTCAACTTTATTCTTCACATCCAAGTCAGATTTGTCTGTTATGGAATGCCAACACTGTCTTGCTAGCTATCTGCACAGACAAGTCATCTTGAATTCTCTCATTACTGATATTGATAGGCCTCTGGAGAGAGACACACGCAAGTGTCTATTCACTCTGCACATTTGACACCTGTGCAAGTGCCTGTGTAGATCATCTTATCCCATTCCCTGACTCTTGCAGTGTCTTGCACCAAAATATTTTACTAATCAAAGTCATTGTCCTTGTTGTCATCACCAGTATCTTATCATTGCTGTTATCATTGGTATCATCATTGTCATTGTTATAATGAAAGAATTTATTATGTTTAATAACCGAAGGCACTTGAGCTGAAACCACGAGAAAAGAATTGCCTAATAGCAAGAGCTCAATGCTATTTACTACTGGCAGAAGCTGACAAGGCATTATCTGATTCCAATGAAACACTCAAAGATGATTGCAACTTTATCAAGGTATTTCAGAGTTAGCCACTGTAAACTTTCTAATAATGTTTCAAATAACAGACAAGGTTATGAGTAACTTCGTCATCATTACTTTTGTAATTATTGTTGTTATACTGGGCCACTTCAACAGACACTTCACAGAGGCACTCTGCAGAGTGGGAAGCTTGTGCTGTTTGGTAAAAACTGTGCATTTTGAAAGACTTAGTGTGAAAGACGTTGCTAAGTTATTTTGATTGTGATTATGGCAATTTCTATAGCTTCCTCAGTAGATAACTTCTTCTGTGATGCTTTGCACATTCTTATATGCTGTCAGCTGTGAAAGCAAATGCTAAGAGTTCGATAGCAAGTGCATTTTAAGTGTTTGTTTTTCAAAGAAAGACTATTGATTTCATGGATAGGTGCAGGATCCTAATGGCCCGAACTCTCATTTTAGTTTTAGTTTTAGGAGTGAATGCGTCATAGGACTTTTATGATCGCAGGGCTCCACAACCTATTAGAGTACTTTGATAGTGTACTGATTTGCTGTGAGGTTGCATGGTGCACAGCTGTTACGGCATTTATGCACCAGGATGTGAAGGTTGACTTTGATGCACTTACATATTTGAGCCACTGAAACTGGTCTTGTATTGTGGTTGCAATGGCATCACAGTTTTGTATCTCAATACCAGACAAGCCGTAGCATTGATGACCGTCTGAAGCCGAATGATTCTGCTCTGTGGCAAGCGAGCAAGGGCAACACTGCAGTAGTGGATTGGGCTCAGGATGAGACTTTGCACAGATTGGTGTGTCACATCCTGTGGGAGAGATTGAGGAACAGACCTCAGCTGTCTCACAATTATTACCTTACTGGCAGACAGCAATGCTACAGCAATTAGACTTCAGATGACATGGGTACTGGAGTAGGCAAGGAAAATTTATGTTGTGTGCAGCCTGACTTGAAAAACAATGCACTCAGAGTATATGTTTTAACGCCGGTACAGTTGAACAAGTTTTCTATCAATTATTCAAGTTGGCTAAAGGAGAAAGTCTTGTATTCAATCTTAATACATTGGCAATTTGACTGAAACATCTAGTTGGACTTGAAATATTGTATTATATTGTATATGAGAATTTATAAAGCGCGTCTTACAGTACTAGCGATTCCGAAGCGCTCTCACTTTGCCAGCCCCGATGAAATAAGAAAGATTTCAAGCAGCAAAGAAGGGTTGAAGATGATGCCCCAATACAGATAGAGGGAGGGAGGTCATTCCACATAATATTATTGTAGAAGTAAGGTGGCTTTGGTTTCTCTAAGGAGCTCTACTTTTTCAACTGGGTAGGGGATTCTGATGAAGGCAGAGTCTTACTACCAAATGATGCAGTTTGAATATGCTCTCATGTTCTATCATCGAGGCAACAAACTTCGTCCAGAAGTACAGGCATTTCGACTTGGAATACAAAAGTCCCGTGAAGCAATTGATAATTCCATTGGTGGTAAGTACAGCATAATCTAATATATCACAACACGCAGTGTTCTAGAAATTCCAACTGAAAAAGCAATATTGAGTTACAATAAAACTTAGTTACAGCTGCAGCAACTAAGAAAGTTAAAAAACAACATTTTCTACAGAAAATTGGAACTGTTATTGATGTGAGGTTGTTATGTTAGTTGTTAGAGTTATTAAGGTTACTTGTGTGAAATTGAGCACTTTTTGTATGAAAATTTCATAGCTATTTTGGGTGAAATTTGAATTACTGCTTTTAGCAAAGCAAATTCAGAATCATTTGCATTACATTAAGAAAATACTGCCACAAAAATATTTTGAAGGAATTTCATGTCACATGAATTTTTTTATCAAGGGAACACAGTGCAGTGCATCTTAATTATGTGAGTGTCACTCTAAGTATGAATTAACTTATAGTTTTGCCTTTGGAATCTTACTAAAAGTAGAAACATGTTTCATGCATAAAATTAGCATGAGCTTGAGAGTGCTTGAAGAGTGTGTGCAAGAATTTTAATATGAATATTGAATAATGATGAATATAGGTGTTTAAAATGTTCAGTAGGTCTGTGATCACCGTTGGTTAGTTTAGGATGAATTCTTTTAAAGCACAGGTTTGTCAGAAAAAAGGATTGCACAAATCCAGCTGTATGGTCATCAAAGAATTTTTGCAAGAATGAAAGAAAACCCAGACATAAGAGCATGAGAGATGGAGATGTATATGATGTGAATAATCTTTTGAAATGCATGCAAATAGATACATTTGTTACTATAAACATGTGAATATGTACCAGTAAAGAAATAAATCAATCAATCGTAATTTGTATAGCGCCCCTTCAAGGTACCTACTCAGAGGCGCTCCCGGCCGAGATCAAGCGAAAAAAGTCTTTAACAGTTTGTGAAATTGAGAACAGCTTGGGAGGTGTCACATAGTCAAGGGAAGTCCATTCCAGGTTGTTGGACCAACCACAGAGAACGAACGCCTCTGCATTGTTGCAGAGCGAGTGAAAGGAACCATTATGTCACCATGGACAGCAGAGCAATATGCAATTTGTCATGACATGTGAATTGCACAGCTTACTGCTTGCTACTGGTATACATAATCTGTTTCACTTTTGAAGAAAATGCTGGACTACACTTGCAGAACAGAGGAGATCTTTCATTCTTTTTTGAAGATCACCAGCAGGTTAGTGAAGATTTTGTAACTTACTTTTTTCATATTTGTTGTGGTGTAACTCTAGCCATTAGGTTTGCATGATGTCAACTTTTTTAACCTAGGCAGTCTGAATGAATCTAATCAGGACTTTAAGCACTTCCGCACTTGCGACCAGCCAGATATTGCATTCGTAATTAAATCAGTTGTTTTAATTTTTTTTTAAATTCTAATTTTTACTCCTCTTCATTATCATTTGTTAACTTCAGAGGACCTTCACCCCTCTTACCTCTAAGGTAGACTGAGGGAAGTGAGAGCTATAGGAAGGGGCTTTCCGAATGCCGGTCTTGGGGAAGTTGGGGTACCACCCCATACTCTGTATAAGGCCTAAAAAAATAATGTTGTGTTTCCGGTAACAGAGCTCTAAAAAATTGGGTAGGTAGGTCGAAAAATATTTTTATTTTGGTAAAATATTTTTATACAGTGGCTATCCGAAAAATTATACCCCACTACTCTTTTTGCATAAAGCAAGTATAAACTGCCTACCGGTATTTCTTGACTGTCTGCACCTAAAACTGCCCTAGAAAGCAATTCTATTAATTTAATCTTGTTGACATCTTTTCTGGTAAGATAAAGTGGGAAGGGAAGGGGAAGATGAGTGCGAACAGAACATCACTGCTAGGGGTTGTTCCAGACTGGCCGAGCCAGTGACTAGTTACACCTAGAGGTTGCTAGATTTATTTTCCCTAGTCACCATTAAAGGTGACTCAAGTGAAAATGATAAGGCTAGAGGTTTCTCAAGACTGGCAGCCAGGAAGTAGTTAGGCAGGCGTGAAACTCTAAGGCAATGTCACTGTAATTATTTGAGTCGCGGCAATAAAAGAGGGTCGGTCGGGTTACTGGAAACGCAACATTATTTTTTTGCCTAACGCTAGCTATTGTCCGCTAATTTCCTTATGGCCACCTGGCAACCCTAAAGCACTTGGAGACAAGCAAGCCTAGTTCAGGCGAGGAAGAAGCAGAATAATAGATGAACAGTTCACAATGGGAGAAATTCTTCCAAAAAACACAGAACACAACTAGAAAGTCATCATCAACTTCATAGACTTCACGCAAGCATTTGACAGCATATGGCATCATGGAATGTGGACGATAATGCAAAAGGCAGGAATACCAGAGCAACTTATCAGACATGTACAAGGGATATATAAAAAATGAAGTACTTAGAGGTTGATAAAAAACATTCATAGAATACTTTCAGTAAAAACTGGAGTATGAAAAGGATGAATCTTATTTTCTTGCCTGTTTTACCTACTATTCAACCTTCTGACTTCTTTAGATCTGCCTTCAGCCCTTCACTGATCTGTCGCCTACTTTGAAGTGTCAAATCGTCTCAAAAGCATGGTTTCTAAATCATCTCCATGGTGGATTTCATACCATCTCCTATACTTTCCTGTTCTGATGTTTTCTCCCACCTTATTGCCCATGTAGCAAACCTGTCTTTTGGTTAAGGGCGTTTTTCGTCATACTTCAAATCTGCTCTAGTCACACCCTTGCTTAAAAAACTTGACCTAGATTACAGCAGCCTTTCTAACTTTTGACCCATCTCCAACCTCAATAGCATTTCCAAGATCCTTGAACGTCTCTTTCTTGTTTGTATTAACCCCTTGGCTGCCCTATTGACGAGAGGCTCTATTCATGAACTATGTGCATGCTGTGTGCCCTGTTGACGAGAGGTACACGTCAATATATACGATCACGTCTGTGCTTTGTCTGGCACTGAAGGCACTGCTTATTATTCAAAATCTAGGCGCCTGGTGGTCAATGCTTTGGGCAACTCTTTAAATACTTTTTTGATAATTTTGTAAGGCTGCTGTTGGAGTTAGAACATGCTAATGTTGAGCGTTTTTTGGCGTTTTATGACAAATGTTTGAAAGTTGATTTGAACGTTCTTTGTGATAAATTTTAACATTTTGTGATCACAATAGACAATTGAACATGGCCGGAAAAAATTTACTAAGGAACAAGTTCTCAATATGTTAGAAGACAACGATTATAGTGAAATAGAGAGCGAAATCAGTTCAGATAAACCTGACGAGTCCGCAAGCGTTGTTCCGGATGAAAGTGGTGTAGATTCGGATGATTCACATATGCTGTATTATTCTGGGCACGGAAGCAGCTGTCTCAAGTGAAGGTCAATGGCAACCATCATTTCATACCAAAATAAAGTACTGGAAATAGCATCTGACTTAGCATCTGTCTAAACATTGACGCTGTCAGCAGCACTTGCTGTGAACATTCAGTTCCA
This sequence comes from Lumbricus terrestris, assembly GCA_949752735.1. Lineage (NCBI taxonomy): Eukaryota > Metazoa > Annelida > Clitellata > Crassiclitellata > Lumbricidae > Lumbricus > Lumbricus terrestris. The sequence goes on from OX457039.1 coordinate 22,159,088, forward strand.
CATACCCATGCCTTTCTAGCATACCAATTCGTCAGTATCTAGTGAAAATAAATAAAGGCATTGTTCACAATCATAAACATAAGATTTTTATTGATGTAATCACAAATTATAATCATTGCAACAGTTAATGCACCTCAGAAACTAAAATTGCAATAATGCATTTTTGCCCAAGTTTATATGTTTTGTGTTGGCACTTGGGTGTCGTTTAGCCCTTGATGGCATGGCAGCCAAGGGGTTAAGAAACACATCACTTCCTGTCCCAACTTCAGTCCTTATCAGTCGACTTATCGCAAAGGATATTACACTGAGACTGCTTTTTATCTCTACACTGGACAACATCTTCTCGTCTATTGACAATGAGAAAACCTGCCTCTCGGTATGTCTTGACCTCAGTGCAGCCTTTATCATCGTAGACCATCAGCTACTCCTTTCAAGACTTGCCAATTGCTTTGGTGTATCTGGGACAGCCTTAAACTGGTTGGCTTCTTACCTGTGTGACCGGAATCAGCAGACTACTCGATCTGAGCCGACTGCTTGCACTGCTGAAGTGCTGGAGATCTGTCCTTGGCCATTTACTATATACTGCTTTTATCTCCCCAATCAGTTGTATTGCTAATGGCTTTGGAGTCCAATTGCAGCAGTATGCGGATGATACTCAACTCCATATTGTTCTGTCACACATTGATCAGTCTAGTAAACTTAAACTTGAAGATTGCCTCTCATCTATTTATGCCTGATTCTGTTGAATGGTTTGGACATAAACCCTGACAAGTTTGAGGCAATTTTGTTCGGGTCACGTCAGCGCCTGCGTTCTTTCCCTCCACTTTCTAATAGCAACCTTGCCGGTGTCACGTGATAATTCTATCCCCCCTGAAAGATATCCGTGGGGTTGAATTAATCTATCCCCCGGATGGAATTAACCGGTCTAGACTATCCGGGGGGGATAAACCATTCTATCCCCTTTTTGAAAAATGCGTATAATTGAAAATTTTATGCTCTAATCAAAATTTAAAGTGACGCCAATTGTTTTACGTGTCCTAAGCAATGTTCAGAGAGAGGCAGCTCAAATTTATTTAGTGACTCTGAGTGTTCTTAAGTGTTTTAAATGTTCTAAGTGGTCTAAAACCAAAGCAAAAAAATTATCTAGCAGGAATAAACATACCTGGTAGTGTCATTGTTCAAAACAAAGCAGATGGAAATTAATTTGCAAAAATAAATACATGCGGAAGTGGCTTTTTCGACTTTTCTTCCTTTGGGGGGATGGGATTAATACGGGGTACTCTATTTCGTGACACCGTCACTGCTGTCAGATACTGTCAAATACACTTGGAGTAACCCTTGAGAGTAAGCTCACATTTTGATCACATGTATCAAGCATTTGTAAATCTTGTTTCTATCACATTATGGCAATTCATCAAATCAGGTCGGCCCTGACTATGCATATGTCTCAATCCATTGCCTGTTCTTTTGTCTACTCTCACCTTGATTATAGCATTTCAGTTTTTGTGTGTCTGTTTTTTGTGTGACGTTGCAGTCTATTGAACTCAATAGACTGCAACGTATCCAAAACCCCTTAGCTCGGGTGGTACTGCGCATCGTACTACGAGCAAGTTTCTCAGTCCTACTCGAGCTGCCTTGGCTTCCTGTTCAGTACCGGATGAAATTCAAATTGGCATGTTTGACCTACAAAGTCCTCAGCAGCAATACACCTCCCTACCTTCGGTCACTGCTAATCCCTTACATTCCTCCTTGTCGCTCATTGGGTTCAAGTCTTTTAGCTGAACTTCGATGCAAAAATATTTTTGGGCTAGCGTGCAAAGGCCAAGCCTCAGCACCCAGAGAATGGAATCAGCTTCCGCTCTTTCTTTGTAGCTCAAATTTACTTCCTTCCTTCAAAAAGTGGCTCAAAACCCACTATTTCCTTGACCTTCAACCCCATGAATCTCTAGCTGCATCTTCCTCTTGTGGCTGACTATCTGCGCCTCAGATTAACATTTTGGTGTGACCTTGTGTGCGTTACAAATTTATTTAATAATAATAATAATAATAACAGCACTGAAGCATGAATCAAATTAAATAGAAGGCTCCTGAATAATTCCCAATATTGCTTACAACATTAGTCTCCTTATTAGAAGCAGACCAGAGCGACAGAATATTACATCACAGATTGATGAAACCAGTGGAAGATTTGACGTAATGATCAACTCAGGAAAACTAAGATAATAGTGATTGAAAGGATCAAAGGTATCAACTTCAAAGGAGAAGTTATTGAGCAAGTAGTTCCATTTGTCTGCTTAGGAGGACTAATAAATGCAGATGGGAGCAATATACATGCAAAAAAGAATTGGACACACATCACAGGCATTTGAAATGATATTGTTAAGCAGAGAATTTACAAGGAAAAACGAAGATAAAAAATGCGCAACACTATGATACAGCGAATTTTCCCATACAGATTGGAATGCTGAACTGAACAATGAGAAAATAAGAACGTCACCTCTATGCTGATGCCATTCAGCCATGCATTTATGTATTGTATTGTATCTTTTAATTTATAAAGTGCCTTTCACAGTGCACACCAATCAGTGGCACTCCCATTGTGAAAAACCAAGAAAAAAGAAAGTGGTTTGAGACAGAGAAAAGATGCACTTGGGACAGCAGTTAGCAGCAAAGAATGTGTCAATGGAGGGAGCGAGTTCCGGAATGCAGGTCTAATTGTAATTGAATTGTAATTGTAATTGAACATTTATATAGCGCCGCTCACAGATTCAGTGGCGCTCCCGACCCAAGCTAGTGCTCACCCCTAACAAATAGTATAGTTTTCAGACGTTTACGGAACAGGGGAAGAGAAAGGCCAAGAAGCTCAGAACGGAGCTTGTGAGGAAGGCGGTTCCAACAAGTAGGACCAAGATATGCAAAGCTTCTGGACTGGGCCGTAGCTCCACGCATGCGCGGGACAACTAGAAGGCCATTGGCAGCAGATCGAAGGGCAGAGCGGCCAGGAAGAGTGGAGACCAAGTTACACAGTGCCCGAAGATAAGAGGGGCTACCCCGAGAAGAGAGTTGCGCATAAGAGTCAGGATCTTGAACTCAATGCGCTGAGGTACAGGAAGCCAATGAAGAGTGTCCCGAATAAAATCAGATATGTGAGAGAATTTGGGAAGACCAGCAATTAAGCGGGCAGCAGCATTAAGAATAGACTGAAGCTTAGAGAGGTTAAGAGAGGAGAGACCAGCATAGGCAGAGTTTCCAAAGTCGACTCTAGAGCAAATCAAAGCATGGACAAGCGCCTTGACCGCTTGAAGGGAGAGTGAGTGGCGGATAGTACGCAATTGTCGCAAGTGATAGAAACATGTTCGAGAGATTCGGTTAACATGATCAGTAAGAGAAAGAATTGGATCCAGAGTAAAACCCAGATCACGAACAGTTGGAGAAAATTGGATATCTGGGTACAACGTGCTGAGGAGCTCCATATCAATCTTGGCGAGCTGGACTCTACCACCAAGCCAGATGAATTGGGTTTTATCAGAGTTAAGGCGAAGACGGTTAGAAGACATCCATTGGTTCAGTTCCATAGTGGCGTCAAGGATAGTTGCAACCAGTGAAGAGGCAGCACTGGGAGAACCGTGGACAAATGCTTGTGTATCATCAGCGTATTGATGAGCAGAGGCACCCTTGCGGGATAATAGGTTCAATAGATCAGCAGTATATAGGATGTATAGAAGCGGCGCCAGGACAGAGCCTTGAGGCAGGCCGTAGGGAACAAAGGTCCAGGAGGAGCGTGTGGGTCCAAAGATCACAGATACAGAGCGATCAGAGAGGAAAGAACTAAGCCAGAGGAGGGCAGAGTCACCAATGCCAAAAGATTTGGACAGACGCTCGAGTAGAATAGTATGGTCAACAGTGTCGAACGCCGCACTAATGAAGGATGGATCCCAGCTGCTCAGCTCTCCCTCACTGCTCACATTGATGCTCCCACTTTCTGTGCCCGCAACTGAATCCCATTAATTCCTATTTGATGTCCCAAGAAATCTACCTCTGCATCCGCAAACACACACTTTCTCAAGTTTAACATCAGTTTCGCATCATCATTTCGCTTCAGCACCTTCCACAAATGTTCCATGTGCTCCTTCCATTCACAACTGAAAATGATAATGTCATCCAAATGTGCATCACAAAAATTCGTTAACCCATGCAACACTTTAGCCATTAACCGTGAAAAAGACGCAGGAGCGTTCCTAAGCCCGAAGCTCATATACCTCCATTGATAATGGCCATGTGGGGTTACGAAAGCTGTGAGAGGAATGGAATCCTTATGAACCGGTATTTGCCGGTATTTACCTTTGTCATATCTAATTTGGTCATATATCTAGCTTTACCAACCCTATCAATAAGTACCTCCACCCTTGGCATAGGAAACGCATCTGACACAGTTACTGCATTAAGCTTTCTGAAATCCGTGCACAATCTATTCGAACCATCAGGTTTTGGTACCATTACAATAGGTGCTGCCCACGGACTCTCAGATTCCTCAACGATTCCCGCTTCCAACAGTTCTTGTATTTCCTTATCCACCTTCGCCAACTTCTCCGGATGCAGACGATACGGTGACTTTCGTACTGGTTTTGTTCCCTCTATCAGTTCAATGTGATGCTAGGTTTTACCTGGTGTAACACTAAACAAATGTTCAAATGACTACAACTATTCTCTTAGTTCAATACGTTGTACATTGTCAATCTTGCACTCCTTTATTTTATCATCCAAAGTCAATGCATCAATACTCCGTACATTATCAGTCATACACACTGAATCAACCTTGCTGCATGCATGCACAACAGTAACATCGTTCACTCGCTGTACATACTTCTTCATCAAATTTACATGCACAACTCTTTTCTTCTTCCTCCTATCTGGCGTACCAACCCAATAATCCACTTCACCCAACCTTTCCAACACAAGATAAGGGCCACAAAATTTAGCTTGTTATGGCTTGCCAATAAGCGGTAACAATAACAACACTTGTTCACCCTCTTCAAACGACACTTCTTTGGCATGCTTATCATACCATTGTTTTGATTTCGACTGTGCCACCAGAACATTCTCATTCGCCATTGTCATCGCTATCCGCATTCGTTCGTGCATTTCCAACACATACTCGATAGGGTTTCTTCCAGACACTTCATTCATCACATCTTCATTCAACCACGCTTCCTTCATTAACTGAAGCATGCCTCGAACATTCCGTCCAAACACCAAGTCAAAAGATGAAAACCCAAGTCCCAAGACCTCTCTATACGCAAACAACACCCATGGTAATATTTCATCCCATGAACCAGGATACGTTTCCACCAACGCCTTTAACATGTCTTTTAACGTTCGATGGAAACGTTCACAGCATCCATTAGACTGCGGGTGATATGGACTAGTTTTAATCTGTTTCACACCACATTCATTCAAAAACTCTGCATCACTCCACTCATAAATTCTGAACCGCAGTTCGATAAGATTTCTTTCGGAAATCCAAACATTGTAAAGATTGACTTTAAGGCGCTAGCAACATCTTGTGCAGTATGATTACGCAATGGAAAAGCAAACGGATAATGCGAAGCCAAATCGATAACTGTCCATATGAACCTGTTGCGAGATTTTTCGCATACACTCAACGGACATACATCGTACATGATGCATTCACACAAATGTGAATGATTTTTATTCATTGCTTTCTTTGCTTTGCTGGAGATGTTTTATAATTATATTATTTCTAATTTGACTGTTTAGTTTTATATCCTACACTAATTTGTTCAATTTATTCACTTCTAAATTTTGCAGTAGGTCACTCTCTGTAGTTTTTGCACAGAAATGTTAACACCATGTTCTTCTATCACTTAATCATAGCCAGTATGCATGTGTGAACTTGATTTCTAGAAACCAAAGTCATCTGCATCACATGGCAAAGCAGTTACAAAATTTGAAGAAGCTGTGGAAGAACGACAAACTAAATCTGGACACAGAGACAACAAAACATGCAAGCAACTCCTAGGGGAACTGTTTGCTGACAAAGAATTTCTAGAAAAATTGCTGCAGGAAACTGGTGAGAACATTTAGAAAACATTGAGAATGGATGCAATGCACAGTAATGCAGTTTACTTCCATCTTGATTTTGATAAGTCTGTCTGTCTATATCCGTATTGCTTCTGCTCGTGGCCAAGAGACTATTGTTTGTGATAGATTGATTTATGTGCTCCATGCTATTTACATCTGCATATTCTCTGTTGCCCAGTGTCCAACATTGCAGTGTAGTAATAATAACAATAATAATAACAGTGACGATTTCTATGTTGCCGTAACACAGCTACACAGTTACAAGGGCGCCTAGTTTGTTGGGTGCTTTGCTCTGTGATGAGGGTGAGCTTTTAGTTCCATGGGCTAGTAGGCATTGTCAATCGTGGGCCCCTCAGTGTGAACTGATCTCCCAATAGATCTGTGTTCATTACTTGTGACCAACCCACAGTGGTGTAGTTGAGTCCACCTGAGCCATGTCTGAGACAAGTCCAAGTCCATATAAGCTGAGTCGAGTCCAAGTACAAAACTGTTAGAGTCCGAGCCCAAGTCACTAAAGATTGAGTCAAAGTCCGAGTCAAGGTCCTTTAACATCAAAGTCCGCTGAAGCACTCAGTTTTGTTCGAGGATCTTGCATGATGGGTCAAATAAAAATTCTTCTGCTGCTAAACACCAACAGGCAATGCACTATAATTATTATACGGATAAAGTCTGCTGTGCTGAGATTTGTCGCCAAAATTGCTGCATATCAGCAATGTCTCGCTTGTTGCTGTTTAAGGACATTGTGCCATGTGAAGGATGCTTAGTATCACCCTCCTCCTTTCTCCAGGCTTAGGACTGGCACTGCCAGAGTACAAGCGGTGGCAGTATATACCAAATGATCCTTTTATGGTAAGTGTTCTAACTGTTCTGAGTCTGTGGAATGGTGAATAACCAATCCAATATTTGCCCTTCTTACACCCCAATACAAGCTAACTAAGTGACCTGTGATTCTGCGATCATTCTGTAATCGGCCAATTATGTAGGCTTTGAGTTTGATCCTATATGGAGGTGTAAATATAATTCTGCACTCATTCCAAGATCAGAGAAGTTCCAACAGCCACTGTCCAAAATAGCCAATAGATATGTCTAACCCTCCCTCATCCTCATTTGTCCTTCTCAGAATATTACCCGTAGTGTCCACTGTGGTCAAGCCCATAGCCAGAGGCAGAACCAAGATGAGGCAGATCCATCCTCCATAAAGACAAAACTTGTTGTGAGTATGGGCAGTCGATGAATGAGTGGCCGAAGGACAATCACCAAGGTGTGAAGCACCAAGCAGGTGAGGATTTAGGGAGGGATGCACCCCTTGCTATTCTTTCCAATTTTTTTCCTCACTGAAATTTTAACATTTTAAGCTTTCAGCTAAACAAAATTGCTCATTATTTCAGTGCTGTTAGATATGGTTTATGACTTCAATAAATGACTTATTATAATAATAATAATAATAATAATAATTTCTTTATTCATGCATCAAGTTCAGCAATGCAGTTTTGCTCCTGCTCCAGAGCAATGTCAAGATAATGCTTGTGACTGGTGCATCTTGACATTATATCAAATTTTTCAGTTATATGTCACTTGTAAGTGAGGTGAAGATACATACTGAGGAGCACTCCCAGCCCAGCCACGGCAAAATAAAAAAGACTTGAGATATTTCTGAAACAAAGTTTGATTGACCAGATTTAATAAAAGCAGCTTTAAAGAAAGATCATTCCAGATAGATGACCTTTCAACCGAGAAAATGGATTGGGATGGATGACCTCGTAACAGGTATGGACTTGCAGGACATCGTACGCATCGCTTCGATTAACCCAACATAAATGATTTCCTCCCGTACGCTAGTTGGTACTCAAATCAACCAATTGTACGAACAAAAGAAGAACTGGATTCGTCAGATGCTCAATGATGCGGTTTCTGTAGCTGTAACGGCAGACTACTGGTCCTCTGTGGCTGGGGTGTATTCTGAATTTTTTAGGTGAGTACACGCTGCCACCGAAAAAATTGACTTTTTCGTGCAGAAAATTTTGGACGCCATTTTTTTGTCCTAAAATTCTTTTTAGTCGTCAGATGATTTTTGGACGATTTTTTCGTCCGAAATGCTTTCTCACGGCGTAAAACGCTTCGTAAATCACGATTTTTTTCTTGCGTATACTCACTTCGCCTTTGTGAGGTGAGTATACGCTGTATACCCGTGTGTAGTATACCCTCGTTTTCAGAGGTGAGTACACGCTGTCATTTTTTCCCCGGAGATGAGTATATACTGTATACCTGCATATACCCTAGAATACAGCCCTGTCTGTGGCCAAATGACAGCTAGGCCTACTTAGGAATGACCGCAAAGCAACTGGGATTTAAAGACGTTTGCACTTGCAGTATTACATGTAGAAGGACGACACTTTTCTGAAGCCTGTGTTGAGCACATCAAACATCAGTGACAAGTTCATGGGCTATTCGTGATGAAGTAACAACGATTTGGATTGACAATACAAGAAATATGAAAACTTCTGTTGGGTTGCTACCTTTTCATCATTATGCCCTGCCTTGCAAAAAGTCTGAAGCTCGATGTGATGGAACGCATTCCTACATGCATTCAATTAACTGCAATTAAAAATTTTAATCGTGTTATTAACACAATTAAAATTTTTAAGAGAAATGCAACTCTAATTAATACATTTATAACGTGTATAGAATACAGTTAGTGATGTTAATATTTTGTCTATGTTTTTTGAGTAGAAGCAGCAAGTAATCAATCGGAAACAAACAAAGCGATACGAAGTCTTGCAATTCAGGGCTTGGACTATCTGGACACAAGGACTGAGTTTTGGCAGCAGCAGAAGCCCATGTATTCTCGGAAACGGGATAAGAATATGCGAGAGAATACAAGTCAATCAATCGGATATGAAAAATCTAAAAATCCAACTCAGTGGGTTCTAAAGAATCTAGAGGTTATTGACGAAGGTATTTCGAGAATCTTCTTTGATCTCTATTTTTCTGTTTATCAAATAGAGTGAGTCAGTGCTTTCTAAAAATTGTAGCAAGCCTTTTTGAACTTATGGGCTATTTAACAATAAAGGTGAGTAAACAGATTAAAGTTCATTGTTTACTTATGTCTGCCTGAACTGGCTGTTATTATTAAATTAGTGGAAATGATTTCAAACTTTTCTTATGATATCTGTTACAGTGTTACTGCATCGGACCCAGTTAAGAAGTACTCTATTTTCGCGGTGGGGCGCGGTGGTGTAGTGGTGGTGTCGCTGTCTTGAAGCCGGAAGGTTCGAGGTTCGAATCCGCCTCGCCGCGTAGGGACCTTGAGCAAGTCCTTCACTTGCAATTGCTCAGCGCTTCGGCATGAAACTCCGATGCAGTGTCCGCGCTGTAGTCGGGAGCGCCTCTGAGTAGCAGTTGAGGGTTGGAAGAGGCGCTATAGCAAGTGCGCATACAAAGCACCCGTATATAACATGTGCCCGCATATAATAGGGTAACCATTTTCTTGCCATCAAAAACCGAGACACTTTTTTGATAAAACTAACAATTGTAATTCCTTAGGTACGGGACTATATAGACCAGGGGTCTCAAACACGCGGCCCGCGGGCCGCATGCGGCCCGCGAACCCGATTAATGCGGCCCGCGAACAGCTTCCTGGTTTTTGATTTTTTTAAATTAGAAATCGGTTTAAAAGAATTTTGCAGTTCTTTTACGATTTGAACCAATGTTTAAACTTTCTACTCCTTTTGATTGGACATAGAATTCATAACAGGAGATAGGCCCATAGGCAAATGCAGATGGGGTTAGTAGACCTTCAGTGCGATGTAACGCCGAAGCAGAGGAATGCATAGCAAAGTTTGTATGCCGGTGTCGCAAAATATAGTATCCCCGGAATAATCGTATCTCCCCAGATGATAAGGAGAAGTTGAAAAATGTCACTTCCGCGTGCATTTATTTTTGCAAGTTAACTTCCATTTGCAATGACACTAACAGGTAGGTCCTATGTTTATTCCTATAGTTTTGATGACCTTGGGTTTAGAGGACTTGAAGAACGTTTAGAACACCTAAGAACACTCAGAATCTCTAGGCCTAACTAAATTCGATATGAAGTACTCTGAACATTGCTTAGGATACTTTAATAAATTATTCATTCTAAATATTGATTACAGCATAATTTCTTCAATTATAGCGCCCACGAATTTTTCGATAATTGGGATAGAATGGTTTTCCATTTTTGCTTGTAGTACCATTTTAGTTACACTTAAAATATAATAGTATGTGAATTTTACAGGGCTATGTCATCATTACAGTAGGCTATTGTATGCTGCAATGACACATAGCCTAACTAATTCCAGTTTCACGTGCACGATTAGCCTATATTTTTATGTTGCGGCCCGCGAGTCATTCGAAATTTCCAAATGCGACCCACATGCTGACTTGAGTTTGAGACCTCTGATATAGACCTACAAGGGCTTAGTCCAATTGAGTTTGCTATTAAAAGGGGCGAAAATCAGAAGGGCGAAATCCAAATGGCGCAATCAAGAAGGTGAAAATGAAGAAAGCGAATTTTCAATAAGGCGCAACAGACGAGAATTCTACTGCTGTCATCCTGCCAAAGGGTTGAAGTAGCCCACGAAAACAGGTTCAAGCCTTGTACTGGTATGGTTTAATGTGTCGATCACAAGCGACACAAAATAGGCTTATTTATAATTTATTACACTGGAATGGCAAAATTAGCCTAGAAGTCAGGATTGTTTGCCCAGTTTTAGGCAAATTTTAGAGTAGACTGTTAGAGTAGGGTGGTGTCACGGTATAAAGTCTCCCCGATATAAAGTCTCCCCCAAAACAGAGTCTGCCCCTGGCTGAAACTTTGTGTTGTAAGAAATTTTCTGATATAAAAGTGTATACATTTTCTTGTTAAATAATTTAGCAACTCACACTAACCGGTTAACCTGCTCGTATATCAATTTTATGCAACTGTAGCCCAATTCACTTTAATTTGTCGACAGAGGAAATATTCTCTCCCCCGGAGACTTTATTTCAGAATATAATCTCGGGGGTGGGCAGATTTATTCTGGAACAGATCCGCCAGGGAAGAATCTGTTTCGAAATAAAGCCTCCGGGAGACTTTTAAGGGAGATTCTGTAGGCAACACGGGCTCCTAGACCTATTAGCTAATTAGGCCAAAAAAAATAATGTGGTGTTTCCGGTAACCCGACCGACCCTCTTTCATTGCCGCGACTCAAATAATTTTGTAAAAAAATTTATTTAAAAAAATTGTTATTTAAAAAAAGTTTAAAAAAAAAAAATTTTTACAAAAATTTTTTTACAAAATTTTAAAAACTTTTTTAACAAACTTTTACTGACATAATATGGTGACATTGCCTTCCGTATAGAGTTGGATCTCAGGCCAAAAAATTTTGAGTTTCCGGTAACCCGACCGACTCACTTTTATTGCCGAGATTCGGCAAATTTTGTGCAACTATTTTATTTACAGTGACATTGCCTTAGAGTTTCACGCCTGCCTAACTACTTCCTGGTTACCAGTCTTGAAAACCTCTAGCCTTATCATTCTCACTTGAGCCACGTCTAACGGTGACTAGAAAAAATAAATCTAGCAACCTCTAGGTGTAACTAGTCACTGGCTTGGCCAGTCTGGAACGACCCCTAGCAGTGATGTTCTGTTCGCACTCATCTTCCCCTTCCCTTCCCACTTTATCTTACCAGAAAAGATGTCAACAAAATTAAATAAATTAATATAATTGTTTTCTAGAGCAATTTTAGGTACAGACAGTCGGGAAATAGGCAGTTTATACTTGCTTAGAACACATACTTTGTTGCAGCATCTACCTTTATGCAAAAAAGAGTAGTTGGGTATAATTTTTCGGATAGTCACTGTATAAAAATATTTTACCAAAATAAAATTATTTTTCGACCTACCTACCCAATTTTTTAGAGCTCTGTTACCGGAAACACAGCATTATTTTTTTGGGCCTTAGGTTGGGAACTGTTAGAGTTGGACCGTTGTAGTTAGACTGCATCGGCAGTCCGGATCAGTAGATCTATTGCATAAAGTTAAAAGAAGTTGCATCAGCGGGCCACAGCAGTTGAAGCAGTATTTATGTACATTCAATTCATACAATTTTATCAGCCTAAATTGAGAACTTCACTTTCATTAGACTTCTTTTTGGGTTACAAAACTATAATTTCTTCTGTCATTACAAAGAACTGACGTTTCTTAGATCCAAGTTGACAGAATCTTTTCCTTTGCAGCAAAAAAACAATTTCGCCATTTTGTCTAAATCGTCCAACACCAGGACACACACCAAAAAACCAGGGCATGTCCCGGAAAACTGGGACATATGGTCACCCTAGTATATAACCCACTACTTTCAGGGTTTTGAGTAAAACTTTAATTATATAATAAGCACCCGATTATAACACGCACGCATTTTCATGCGTCCACCTACGAGTTAACGCATATTGAAATGTCCTTGTGTAGGTATAGATTCGCGAATAAACTCAACATTTCCTTGAAGAATTAGGTTTCAATGATAAATCCAACAATCAAAAATTGTCTTATATGTCAAGTGAGGAAAATAAAATGGGTTTGGCCAATGGAAACCCCCGACTTTGATATGAGGTACATGCGCACAATGTTTCCTTAATGGAAAATGGATGGAAATATTGGTTGATGGGTGATCTATTCTGCCAGATTTGCACTTCCTTTTCAGTACCGTGACAGTACCACAGACAATAAATGCATTTCTTGTGTGGAAGAGACAGTAGAAGACACTGAAACGGAGGATTAACTAGAGTTAGGCTACTAGACTGTTTCAAAATGCAAAATTGAGCACCATATCCATTATAAAAACTTTATTCTTCCCTGAGCTTCGTATCTGGTGCTATGTGAGCGATAGTACACAATTCTGCATGTTTATAATTCATTTATTGCTTAATTGGAAACAATTGCAATTTGTATACGATGATATCTGACTTCTATATTTAAAGTAAAATCATAATTATTTTAACATTCAATTGCAATTACCTGCCATTTGTTATATTAGCTATGATATTTTGGTAATAATAGCAATAAATGCCAATAAACAAAAACTACTACTAATGGCAGACTTCAAGTCTCATCAATTTCATCGTCCATGCCTACACCGTATTGAATGTAAAAACCTTTTAAAGCAGTGCAATCTGTCCATGACCTTATAATAATCTGGTATAAAATTTGGTTGTACAAAATGTTATTTACATAACATGCCCACGAATATACGAATATGCCACGCTGCTAGGGTGCGTGGTTTGTAAAACTTTTTATAACCCGCTTGTTGTATGCTCAAAAATACAGTACTTGGTTTTTATACAGCTTGTTATGAAGATTATGATGATATGGTGACAAAAGTGATTAGATAAAGGATGATGATGATGGTGGTGGTGGTGGTGGTGGTGGTGGTGGTGGTGGTGGTGGTGGTGGTGGTGGAGGTGGAGGAGGTGGAGGAGGTGGTGGTGAGAGCTAGATTTTGTGAATTACTGCATACTTGTGTACTTCATTGGTTGTCATTGTTCTTTGTCCTTGATGCAAACCAGTCCAGAGATCCTGAAAATCGTGTCAACTGTCAAGTCAGACGGATCATCCACTGTTTATTATGAATGAATTTAAGCCCCATTTGAACTATCAAAAGCACTCAAGTTATTAGTTTATGTACTAAAGAAACATGTTATGCTCTAAAGAACTTGTTAACTGGTACATGTTATTGTAGCTCAAGCTGATGGTAGATTTGGAGAGAGTTTAAAGCTAGCTAACAAGACTCTAAAATCCCTTGAGAGACGGTCAGATTATGAGATTTGCAACCGTCCTGAGCTGCTTGCCAATCTTCACAGCTGTATTGGCAATGCTCATCTTGAGTTGGCAGAGTATGGGGAAGCCTTGCAACATCACAACGCTGACTATGACATTGCCAAGAAAAAGTAAGTTGCTTTCACAGCTTCAGTCTCCATTCTGTGATCAAAGAAATTATTAATCGATCAATCAATCAATCAGAATTTATTTAGTGCCCCTTCAAGGTAACTACTCTGAGGTGCTCCCAGCCAAGATCAAGCAAAAAAGCAGTCTTCAACAGTTTGTGAAATTGAGAACTGTTTGGGAGGTGTCGCTTAGTCAAGGGAAGTCCATTCCAGGTTGTTGGACCAACCACAGAGAACGAACACCTTTGCATTGTTGCAGAGCGAGTGAAAGGCAGCATTAGGTCTCCATGGACAGCAGAGCGCAGTGTGCGGTGGCCTATGCAAGTGGAAAGGGGGAGGCAAAGCTCACACAGATAAGAGGGTGCCCAGCCTGATTATCAGAATCTTATTCTATTAGCCATTGTAGCCTAGGTAGACAAATTGTTCATTTGCGCAATAACTCCTCTGCAATGTTCTGTAGTGCAGTGTTACAAGGAATCAGTTAATGGTGTCTTCTAAGGATATTTGGTTTGCAATATGTATACATTTTGCATGGTCTTCGATGTCATTCACTTTTCTGTTGGGAGACAGTGCAGTGCGTTTAGGATTATTGGCATACGTTTATATTTAGAGGCTAGTGGTTGACTCTGGCTAATGAATTTTGAACTCTTTTAACCTTTGTTAAGTTAGTGTTCCAAATGCCAGCAAGCAGCAAATCACAGTACAGTCAATATAGCCAAACAAATTAGGGCAGATTGGAAAAGGAGTTATAAATGTATGGGTGTAATCCAAAGTACAAGTGGTGATTTTGAAGTGTGGAGTTGATGATTGCAATTACGATATTTATATGTTGGAAAATTTGAAGAGAGAAAGGTTTGAATTTCGGCTTGAGTTCAGAGAAAGAATAGTAGAGAAGAGTTGATGTATGACACGCTTTTAATGTATGATTTATTATTGGAAATTTGAATCTGCGACCATAAGAAAAAGATCAAGAATCTATCAGCATGAGCTGTATGTGGAAAAACTGGGTTAAATTAGTTGCTGTTCAGAGCTATACTGTAAACGTTCTTGTTTCCATTCTTTACTTTGCATTTACTGTTAGAATCTGTTTCTTCTCATGTGCTGTTGTAGTCATCTTTTGGATGCTGAATCACGGTCACTTGATAACATTGGGCGTGTCTATGCAAGAATGGGAAAGTTTGACAAGGCAATTGAAATGTAAGCAGGCCTACAATTGAATACTCTTTGTTCACTTAAATTTTTTAAAAGTCAAATAAAGGCATGGTACAAAACAAATGAGAAAATAAACTGGACAAGTTGTTGAACATTTAGCTCCTGGTTTACTCATTTTATTTTCCTGATTATTCTAACGGGCGATTGTTGATGCAGAATGCAAATGTCTTGTTCTTTATTAAGATTTATTAATAAGTGTTCTGTTGCTTGAGTGCTTCTATCACTCATTATTATCAAGCACTTCTGCCTACTTTCAGCCACTTTTCAATCTGCATAATATATATTCGTTTTATTAAGTTTTTGCTGACATAACACAGCCAGTCACTAATAAATGATACAAAAAATCTTAATTCAATCAAATGGGTGGAAGTCAGAAATATCGGTAATGGTTGAGTATCTGTAAAGTACTCGAGAAATGTAGTCTGTCGTCCTTAATTCGGAGTTCAAAAACTGTGAAGACGAGGACAAAGATTATATGGCCTATGAACTCTCGGTGGGAAAATGTTAATCAGGATATGTGAGTCGAGTCAATATATCAATATGTACTATTGTACATCTCTCCCCACAGCTTGCAAACTTATGGAACCAGTCTCTTTAACTGTCATAATGTTATTATTAGCTCAGACTGACATGCCTGAAACTATCTTAGTCTTACTCAGAACTGCTGTCATTTCTTGCCATCTTCCACTGCAGTGCACTCCTCATGTCGATTGTTAGACGACAGTTTAAAAATGATTTAATAAGAAAAGCACATAAGGATCATCATGTCATGCTGATATTGCACTTATTAAGCTGGTTGCCCATCGAACAAATAATTCAATTTAAGATCTGTCATGCGACAGTATGGATATCCGGAAAAAATTGTAAGAATACTGGGAAAGGCATATAAGGACACCTTCAGTGCGGTAAGGGTGGACGGGCAGTTGACGGACTGGTTTGAGACAATAGTTGGGGTATTACAAGGATGTGTTCTGTCACCATTGCTGTTTAGCATATTTCTGGAGCTGGTTATGGCAAGGGCGCTGGATGGATCTGAAGAGGGAGCTGTAATTGGAGGAGAGGTGATAAAAGATCTCAGATTTGCAGATGACACAGCCCTCATGGCAGAACGAGCAGAGGGGTTACAAGTAGCATTAAACAAGGTCACAGAGAAGAGCATGGAAATGGGTATGAGAATAAATGAGCAAAAAACTGAATGCCAGTACCTTGGAAAAGGGAATACGAAATTTCAGATAGAGGTAAACGGTGACCAACTGGGACAAACGGAGAGTTTCGTGTATCTGGGGGGAAGCATGAGTACACAAAAAGACTCAACGGAGGATGTGGTGAGAAGAATAGGGCTGGCAAGAGGGATACTACAGGCAATGGGGAAGGTGTGGAGTTCAAGGGAAATAGGGCAACAAAAGTGCAGATGTACGAAACACTGGTGCAGAGCGTGCTGCTATACAACGCAGAAACATGGACGTTGAGAGAAGAGCAGAAACGACGGCTGAGAGTCTTCGAAATGACTTGCCTGCGGAAGATTGAAGGTTTTACAAGGAAAGATAGGATAAGAAACACAGTAATTTATGATAGATTGAACATCAAACAGGATATAGTTGACAAAGTGCAGAATAGAAGAATGCGATACTTTGGACATGTGTCAAGAATGGGGAATGAAAGATATCCAAAGATAGCGCTCAACGGATATGTACATGGGAAAAGATCAAGAGGGAGACCAAAGAAAAGATGGATTGACACGATAAGAGATGACTGCGAAGCAATGGGAATGATGATACAGGAGGCGACGCATGTGGCGCAGGATAGACAAAAGTGGAGAGCTACCATAGGAAAGCGGCTGACGCGTGCTGACGGCATCGTCTGATGGCCATAAGTCAAGTCAAGATCTGTCTTATGGTCCACAAGATTACTGCACTAAAATTAGCCAAAGTGCGTGTGTATTTATAATAATAATAATAATAATAATATCTTCTTTAATTAAACGCCTGCAAGACGCACTGCGCTTTACATTTACAAGTTATGCAGTAATCTTAATTAAACTTAACTACTAACTGAACAGACAGCTTTGTAATTACACGGCGCCGATGGCAGCCTAAAAAGCATATCCGCCCAATGGGGGCTCGAACTCTCTACCTCTCGCACTTTTGGCCAGCGTGTTAACCACTACTCTACCGGGCCCCCTCCCAAAAAATTTAAAAAAAGATTTCACCACCAGCTTCGTAGTAGTTGCTGGTTATCTTTCTCATGACGCTCTAGTCTAGTTGTTCTAGTGCATGCTTTTGTTACTAGTCGAATTTGCCATTGTTGTTCGATAAAAAAATCAAGGGAAATAGGGCAATCCTTGCTCCTTCCTTATTCCTCATGCCAGTAAATAGCAGTGATGTAGGCGAGTCCACCTGAACTGAGTCCGAGTCAAGTTCAAATCCATCTAAACCGAGTCCGAATCGAGTCTGAGTCCAAAGGTGCTCAAGTCCACGCCCGAGTCACTATATAAATCAAATTCCAGCCCATTAACATCAAGATCCACTGAAATACTCAATTTAGTGGCCTAGAAAAAATATTGGTACTATTTATGCAGAAAGAATTAAATTAGATCAAGTTTTGTTCAATAATAATCTGGCGCACCACTGCTGAACACAGGTTCAACAGGCACACCTTATAAAGGCTGCTGTGTTGAGACTTTCGGCCAAAATTGCTGCCCATCAGCAATGCCTCTCGTTTTAAAGTAAGTGTTTGGAGTCTGTGGTATGGGAATGACCCCTGTGTTGACATAATCTGCCCTTCGGATGTCCCAGCACAGACCAGATAAGTGCTACGTTCTTGCCTGCTCACTGCAATCCACCAATTGTGTAGATGTGGAAAGGAAAATAGAACTCTAGCTGTGCCTCGTACCATAGTGCTGACCCGAAACCGCATTAGCTGTTAGGAGTGTGGCAAGACCTGAGGTGTAGATAATACAAAGTATGGGACCAACTCCAAGGACCATATTGTGCAGGCACCCACGAGGACCTAGAAGAACCATGAACCACACAGAGTTCATGAAGAAAATAATCTATCCATTTGTAAAATGCACCAGACAAACCAAAAGAAACACTCAGCTGCTCTAACAAAATCTCGTGGTCCACAGTGTCAAAAGCGGCACTGACGTCAAAAAGGGCCAGCAGGGTCAGCTGAGCTCTGTCAATCGCTCCATAGATGTCCGAGAGGAGTCGGAGCAAAAGCGTTTCAGCTGAGTGGAATCTTCTGAAACCGGACTGATTCTGAGGCAGCAGATTATTCCCTTCTAGGTAAGCGACGAGTTGCATGGCGACGACCTTTTCGATGAGCTTTGAGAGGAACGTAACATTCACTATCGGCCTATAGTTCCCGGGATTAGTCAGATCCAATCCACCGCTCTTCAGAGCAGGGATCAGGATTGACCTCTTCTGCGTTGATGGTAGAATGCCTTCCTGTAGAGATCGATTGCAGAGTGTTGTGAGGAGAGGAAGTAAAATGTCGATGAATTCATGAAGCAGGAAGGTAGGTATGGGATCTAGTTCACAGGACTTTGGCGGTGAAGAAAGAATAATGCTTCGTAGTTCTGTACTTGTTACAGAATTCAATGTAGAGAGGTGACAGTCGGAGGGAGGATATTCAGGTGTATGTATGTATGTATATGTGTATGTATATATGTATGTTTGCATGAGTGTGTATGTATAGGTGTATGTATGTATGTATATTTATATGTATGTATGTAATGTATGTATATTTATATGTATGTATGTATGCATGTATGTATGTACGTACGTACGTATGCATACATGTATGTATTTATTTAAAGTAGCGTGAGGCGGTTATAGAGGCCATTCGGGTTCAAAGGGTTAATAAATTTTCATGTGGGAAGTCAATTTCTAATCATTAACTGTTTATAATAGATGGAAGAAGAAGCTTCCAATGAGCAAATCTTCTCTGGAAAGCACTTGGCTTTATCATGAAATAGGTCGATGTTACTTGGAGATGGGAGATTTTTCGGATGCAAAAGAATATGGTGAGAAATCACTGAGTGCTGCTGATGATGCTGATGATGATCTGTGGCAACTGAATGCCAGAGTTCTCATTGCTCAGTCACAAGGTTAGTCTGTTTCTCTTTCATATAGAGTTAGCTGAGCCATTTGGTTTTGTTTGTTTCTGTTTTGTTTGCGTGTAATAACGGTGTATGTTATGTTGTTGCACGTTGTCTAGTGTCCTGTAATCAGAATCGGAAATTCAAAATTTTCTACAGTGCCCAAAAAAGGAAATTTGTGGGAACCAACTTATTCACAGGCACTTAATCAAAACAAAATCAACAGGAAGAGGTCAGTAACCAAAGAGTCAGGCAGACAGATAGTCTGACGTCTAAGGTGGATAGTGTTTATAGTTAAATTGGCTCGGGAGGTGAGGCAAAGAAGGGAAATTAGTTAGAAGGAATAAAGCAGTGTTTTCAGTTTTGAGTGAAAGACATGTCGAAAGACA
Source organism: Lumbricus terrestris (assembly GCA_949752735.1). NCBI lineage: Eukaryota > Metazoa > Annelida > Clitellata > Crassiclitellata > Lumbricidae > Lumbricus > Lumbricus terrestris. Next base: position 22,178,849 of record OX457039.1, read on the forward strand.
GCAAGAGGAGAGGTTTCAGTGAGTTCATAGGATGGATCCCATGAACTTATGGATTTATGGTAGGCCTGCAGCTTTAGGATAGAATGCAACCAGGGCTTAAAGTGTTACTGAACGGTCATCGGTGGTATCCAGTCACTTACTTAGTTACTTTTAATTCTGCTTGGAAAGGTAAGGGTTAGCCAGGCACTTTTTTACACTTTGAGCACTGAATGTAGCTACATTTCATAGACTGTTTATAAGCAAAACATAGCCCACAAGTAGCAAGCTGTTGGACAAACCGACAAAATGAAGACCTTAGCAGGTGTAGAAACTTGCAGCTAAACAGTCGCACAAGACAAACAACAAAATTCCAGTCTAAGCACAAGTGAAACACAGCACCACAGCTATAAAAGAAAATCAAACTTCCACTGAATTTAAATAGTTTACATTTTCATTTTTATATACCTTCTAGGGAACAAAAGTCATCTTAGACATGGGAGTTGATGTCAATAAGTTCATTTGGGTTGACTTGGCCATCGAATCGTTTCTGCCTTGCACAACTGACCCTCCAAGTCGAATTTCTACAGAAAAGTTATTTGAAATTGTTTTCCTACAAGTCAGCTTAAGCCAACTTGAGACACAAAGAAATCTGAATTGTCACGTTATAGGGCGTATTAATCATGAGACCCTAGGCCAGCTTTGTAGTGTTTTTGTAGAAATGATTGAGATGTAGACCTCAATCATTTCTACAAAAACATGGAGTGAGCAGGGGTGAGGGAGTGGAGAGCTTACATGGACATACCCGGACCAGTGAGAAATCTCCAAACTTCGATATGAAGAGACCCAATGAAAGCCGAATCTCGGAAGTTGGGACTCGGAGAACTCATCTCTTCTCAGCCAAGCATGTGACCAGCGTTGGCACATGGAACGTAAGATCATTGAACATCACCGGGAGATTGGCGCAGACGATAAGAGAAGCAAGAGCATACAACATACAGATACTGGGACTGTGCGAGGTGAGATGGACTGGAGAGGGGAAGCTGGAATCGGAAGGAGCAACGGTGTTATACTCGGGTGGACAGAGACACGAGAGAGGGGTGGGAATCATTCTGGACAGGGAGGCGGCTGGAGCACTGATGTGCTGGGAGGCAGTAAGTGATAGAATAATAACGGCAAGACTGCAGGCCAGATTCTTCAATACAACCATAATCCAGGTATATGCTCCAACGAATGCGTCGGATGATGACGAGAAAGACAAGTTCTACGAACAGTTGAAGGGGTCCGGATGAAGTCCCAGGACACGACATGAAGATCCTGATGGGAGACTTTAATGCACAAGTGGGATCAGACAGGACAGGATGGAGGAGGTTATAGGAAAGATGGCGGAGGGGGAGAGAACAGACAATGGAGAGAGATTAATGAGTTTGTGCAGCAGCTACAAACTCAGGATTGGAGGCAGCTTTTTCCAACATAAGAAGATACCCGCCGGATGGCAGGACACGCAATCAGATAGACCATATATGTATGTCTGAAAGATGGATGTCGTCTCTGACAGACGTTAGGGTCTACAGAGGGGCGGATGTAGCTTCGGACCATTACCTGCTGGTGGCAAAGATAACAATCAAACTGAAGGCATTGCAAAAACCAGGGAAAATGAAGATCATAGCAGCGAATGAATTAGAAGGAAGTAAAGCAACAGATATACCAACTGGAACTAAAAATCAGATTTGATGCATTAGAGAGCAGTGAAAGTGCGGATGGTGATGATATGGAACCGTGGAGGATGGATGAAAGATGGGAAGGGTGGAAAGAAGCTGTAATAAAGGCAAGCGAAAAAGCAGTTGGGTACAGAAGAGAAAGAAGAAAGGAAGCGTGGATAACAGCACAAACATGGCAAGCAATAGATGAGAGAAAGCAGATGAAGCAGAAAGTGGAACAAGCAAGAGAGAGGGGAGATGGTTAGCAAGAGGCAGCCAGAGGGTACAAGGAACAGGATAGGGAGGTAAAGAGGAAATGCCGTAAAGACAAAAACAAGTACATCCTGCAGAAGACGGAGGAAGCGGAGAAAGCAGGAAGAAGAGGAGACTCGAAAACTCTATACCGAATAGTGAAGGAACTATCATCAGGAAGAATGGGAACACAAAAGCTGCCAGTAAAAAAAGAAAGACGGCCAGATGACGAGGACACACGAGGAGGAGATGGAGAGATGGAAAGAGCATTTCGAGAGCGTGCTGAACTGCCCGGAACCAACTACATGCAATTCGAACCTGGAGTGGGATGAGGGGATGGAGGAACTTGGCATAGATCTGGAAGACATTAGGGAAGATGAGGTTCATAGAGCGCTAAAACATCAGAAGAATGGAAAAGCGGCAGGACAGGATGGAATTCAACCGGAAATGCTCAAATATGGCGGAACAGCTGACCAAACTGTGCGGTGAAGTGTGGAAAGCGGGAGAAGTGCCGAGCGAATGGAGAGATGGCATCATCATACCAATTCCTAAGAAGGGCGATCAGAGGGAATGCTCCAACTGGAGACTGGAGAGGCATCACATTACTGTCAACACCTGGAAAGATCATGGCTACGATACTGCTCAACCGCATGAGAAACGCGGTGGACGAAAGACTGAGACAAGAACAGGCAGGGTTCAGGCCAGGGAGGTCATGCTGCGAACAAATCTTCACGCTCAGGCAGATCATCGAGAAGGCTTTGATGTGGCAGGTTCCTGTAGCAATAAACTTCATAGACTTCAGGAAGGCCTTCGACAGCGTCCACAGAGAGTCGTTGTGGAAAATCATGCAAAGCCATGGGAACCCGGAAAAAATCATAGGAATTGTGAAAAGTTTTTACAACAACAGCCGATGTGCGATCAGGTGTGGAGTAGGGGTGGAAGAGTGGTTTCGAATTGTGACAGAAGTGTGACAAGGATGTGTGCTGTTGCCATTGATTTTGCACTGGTGGGTGACAGGACAAGGGCATACTGGATTAAAGTGGATAGATGGCGACAGACTCAGTGATTTGGATTTTGCAGATGACATTGGATTACTGGACAACACATGGGAGGGAATAAAGGAACTAACATGCAGAGTAGAGGAGGAGGCAGCAAGAGTGGGGCTAGCCATAAACCCAGAGAAAATGAAGATTATGAAGGTGGGAAAGTGGAGGGAGACAGATGAGATAAGAATTACAGATAGAAATGTGGACATAGTGGAAGACTTCTGTTACCTTGGCAGCACACTATCCGCCGGCAGTAGATGCGATAAAGAAATAAAGATTCGTATTGGAAAGGCAAATGCGGCTTTTGGAAGACTGGAGAAGATATGGAAAAGCAATGGATGTAGCCTGAAGATTAACCCCTTGGCTGCTGCGCCATCAAGGGCTAAACGACACCCCGAGTGCCAACACAAAACATATAAATAATTATAATGTCCCAATTCTATACCTCATATACGGAAGGCAATGTCACTGTCTTATGTAAATAAAAAAGTTTATACAAAATTATCAGAGTCGTGGCAATAAAAGTGGGTTGGGTCGGGTTACTGGAAACATAACATTTTTTGGGCCTTAGAACTGGTAGGTCTACCTTACCTTACCTTAGTCCTTTGCATGCAGCTCTGCACATCGGACAATGCAGTTTCTCCATTCCACTCTGTTCCTCGCCACTTCGACAGCATCGTTCCACGTCATCTCCAGACCCTGCAAATCCTCTCGTATAGTATCCATCCAGTTCTTCCTTGGCCTCCCTCTACCACGTCTTCCCTCCAGAGTCCAGATTGTTGCTTGTTTTGCTCTCCTCTCTTGCCCCATTCTTGATACATGCCCCATCCACTTCAGTCGCCTCTTTCTGATGTTAGACCCCATTTTTTCCTGTCCAGTCCTTTCTCTGATGCTTTTATTTGTTATTTTATCTCTCCATGAGACGTGTAGTATTCGTCTCAGCCACTTATGATGTGCCGCCTCCAGTCTCTTTCCATTTGCCACCGTCATTGGCCATGTCTCAGCCCCATATAGAAGTGTGCTCAACACTATAGCCTCATGTAATCGGATCTTAACCCCTTGGCTGCCGTATTTACGAGCGGTGCTTGTCATAAACTATGTGTAGGCTGTGTGCCATGTTGACGAGCGGCACTCGTCAATATATACGATTACGTCTGCGCTTTGTCTGGCACTGAAGGCACTGCTTATTATTCAAAATCTAGGCGCCTGACGGTCAATAGTAATTTCTGCAATGCTTTGGGCTACTCTTTGACTACTTTTTTGATAATTTTGTACAGTGGTCAAAGTGGTTTGACTGAGCAGTGGGAACGCTGGATGAGAGCAGTGGGAACGCTGATGAAGAATTGCATTGAAATGCATGTGTTTTGGCGTTCCATCATGATGAACAGTGGGAACGCAAGCCAAGATTTTCGAGAGCAGTGGGAACGCCGTTCCCACACGTTCCCACCCACTTTAAACCCTGATTTTGTAAGACTGCTGTTGTAGTTAGAACGTGCTAATACTGAGCGGTTTTTTGGCGTTTTATGACAGATGTTTGAAAGTTAACTTTAAACGTTCTTTGTGATATATTTTAACATTTTGCGATCACAATAGGCAATTGAACATATTCTCTTGATGTCTCTTATCCTCATAGTCCATGTCTCTGATCCATATAACATCACACTCCATACTAAGGTTTTTATCATTTTCTTTTTCAGCTCCTTATTGATTCCTCCTCTCAGTAGCTCTTTCCTCTATTGAAATGCATCTTTTCCTAGTACAATCCTTCGTTGTATTTCTCTCTGACATCTAGCATCCTCCGTAATGGTACTACCGAGATAAGCAAATTCCTCGACTTGTTCTAATTCCTGTCCATCTATGAATATTTTAACTACCTTCTGCTCTCCTTTGCTTATTCTCATGACCTTTGTTTTCTCTTTGTTGATTTTCATTCCATATTCGTGACCTGCTCCATCAAAAGGAGGCGGAAGTGACAAAAATGAGTTTTGTATATTTTTGTCTAAATATGATAAACAATCATTTCTGTTGAAAATGCCGAAAAATTATTATTCTATCTTAATTGGTTCCAGATATGTGACCCATCTGCGCAAAACCAGTCGTAAGTCGAAAATTTCCGTTTCAAGAAAACAAGCAAAAACTAGAGCAAGGTCAATATTTTCCAATTGTTAGATTATTGCAGAAAATTATTTTTGAAATAATTTTTTTGGCAAATAACCAAAAAGTTTGAGTTAAGATAACATTGAAGAGTATTATTTGAATGATTTCTTGCAAGTTATGATTTGCAATTTATATTATTAGGCCAACTTAGATGCATTTTTTGTCGATAAATAGCATCCATAATGCAAGTAGTTTTTTCATCCATAAATTCAGTTTGGATCAAGATAGAGCGATAAAATTGGTATCATTTTAAAGAGAATTTGTTCCTCTTTAAAACAGTACATTAAACTTAAAAAGTCAAAAATTCGACTTACGTTAATACGGCTGGTTTTGCGCAGATGGGTCACATATGTGAATTATAATGCGATGACTTAACCGAATAAGACCATCTCATTACGCTTGAAACGGACCTTAAAAAGGCGTTTAAAATCCACAAACTTTTTATTTGTCATACAAAAACCTTACATTTGTTGCAAAAGAGGTCAAATAATTAATATGAAATCAATATATTTTTTATGTAATATGTGACACGAGGAGTCATTTCCCATCATATGTCGAATTTGACTTTTTTAAACAGTCATATTCTACAGTTGATCTGCTATAAAATACTTTTTGCAGAATGAAAATATCTTTTGTCTAACTGAAGTTATATTCTTTTGAATCTGTAATTTGTGAAATCATAGCAAGTGAGAAAATCGATCTCAAAGTTTCAGAACGTTTGTGTAATAAAATTTCTTAGCAACCATTATTTGATTCTTCTGCAATTTTGCTGGTCAATGAAGGGCTATAAATATATATTCTATATCAAATACAACAAACTGCATGAAAATCGAGCTACTACTTTCGAGATTGTGATGGAAATGTAACAGGCAACTGCTGAATTGAATTAATGAGATTAATGCAAACAAGGGCGTCAAAGCGCAGGTGGGGAGATTGATGTATGCTTCATCTTCGGCCGTCCTACGATATATGAGTCTGTAATCTTTGAACAAATAATTAACAAATAATTAACAAGATAAGCTCGAATATAGTACTATAGGCCGATTCATGATTTCATTAAACCTATGCAAACATTGTGATCGATAGGATATTATTTGCGGTGTGTTGACACTCCGAGTAGGCTTATTAGGCAATAGTATAAATAGGCTACTTCAAAGATAATAATGCTTTCAAAGAAGCACAATAGACCTATGAATCCTTTGCCCTCGATAAACAGACTGGAGTTACCTTCATAAATTATGCGAGACTTTCAATTCTTATAAAGAATTTTAATTATCTACCCACTCAGACAACAAACCACATAATTATTTCCTATCGTCGGCGGTAACTGCAATGGATCACTTTCGCTGAATAAGTGTTCATCTGACAAAGCCTTATCAATTTTCTATTCATTTTCTATGGTAACTCGACCCGGACCACCTTTGAACTACTCTTACGGGAACCCTTTTGACTTGACGCAGCGCTCGTGAGTAAGCTGGCGCTCCGCGCTTGGCTTTCGAGTAGGCCTAGTGCTTTAGAAGTTTGGAGATTACGATTACGATCCTCACCATTTGAGCACTTTAACAAATTCAAAATTCCATTAGGCCTATGTATAAAAAGCTTATTGTGAATAATGTTCATACGAATTCTTTCCGAGACACACAAAATAAAGTTTTTTCCGAAAGTAACTAAAGAAAATGAGCAACATCAACAAGGTTGGCAACAACCAAGAATTTGCGGACTTTGCAAGATCGCATGCGCACGATTGAAGGCCAGTGTCACGAGATGTCACGTGAGCCAATTAGACTCTAAGAAACCTGGGTTGGAGGCGTGGCTGGAATAATAATTATCATCGTTGTCATGCAAGCAATAACGAATGCGTAAAACTTTGACCAAAACTTGCTTTTTCAAACAAGAAACAGTTTCCAGAACCATCCGATACCATATTGGAGGTAAAATTTATTATTTAGTAGACTCGGCTACAAGAAATAGTTCATTCGGCGTATGACAAATTGTTCGTTCATGGCGAATTTGAACTTTGAAAACAGCTCATTGAGCGATTGATTCTAAGCATATCTTGACACCACATGCGCTAAAATTCATTTTTCCACCACTAAACATTTGAATTCAAGATTTTTAATTGTAGAGATTGAAAGTAGACATATTTTTAAAATAATAAGGCACCATAAAATAATTTTTCATATTTTTGACCCCTCTCGCTTATTTTTCCTTCTAGCACTTTATTGAGTTAGCGACAAACTACGGTTCGAGGCCTTCTGACACATATATGATCTTGTCTACTGATATATGCGAAAAACGATAATAGGAAAATTTACGCCTGGTTTTTGTTTTATTATCGAATTTCCTCTGTTTTATCATTCGCGACTTCCGCCTCCTTTTGCTGGAGCAGGTCACATTCTTTTGATGTTGTGTTCAGCCGGTCATCATTGTTTGTAGCCCTTCCTGGCTTCCTGCCATCTTTGCTTGATCATCTGCGAATCTTAATGCCCTGATCTACATTCCTCCCACTTTTATCCATTCTTTTAGTTCATCCAATGCCTCCTTGATTATCTCATATATATATATATATATATAATATATATATAATATATATATATATGTTGAACAGCAATGGTGACAGTGAGCATCCCTGTCTCACCCCCTTCCTACCTTCCCCTGTTCTGAATATTCTCCATCTATTCTTATCTGTGCTTTTTGTCCTATATACAGATTGCCTATCAATCTTCTATCTCTCCAGTCCATGCCAACTCTTCTCAATGCCTTCATCAGTTTCCTCCAGTCCACTCTGTCAAATGCCTTTTCGTAGTCTACAAAACATATGTATACACTATACATTATACAACCTTTCTTATTTTACAGCTTTGTTCTGTTATTACTCTCAGTGACCCGATTGCATCTCTAGTTCCCATGCCCTTCCTAAACCCGAACTGATCATCTCCTATCTCATATATTGCATCTGTTTTTGCTTGTATCCTCTTTGTTAGTATTCTGATCAAAATCTTTGACGCATGTGTAATGAGACTGAGAGTGCGGTGGTCCTCACATCTAGTTGCGTTGGGCTTCTTTTTGATTGGTACCATAATGGAATGTAGGTAGTCTTCCGGCCATATTCCAGATGTGTATATCTCCTGACATATTTTGATTATTTCCTTCATTGCTCTCTCATCCAGACTCTTCTGTTAGCCATAGATAATCATTATTCATTCATTCATTTCGAAAACTTATATAGCGCCCCTTCAAGAAGCCTACTCAGAGGCGCTTCCAGTCCAGCCACAGCTAAAAAGATAGGTCTTGAGCAACTTGTAGAAAGCAGGCAAATTATTCCGAGGTAGTAAGCGCAGTGGAAGCGGGAGCCCATTCCATGTGGACGGGCCAACAACCGAGAAGACTCGACGCTGTCTGGTAGCAGAGCAGGTTCGAGGGACCAGCAGCTCCCCATTGGCCGAAGAGCGCAAAGTTCTACGGGAGGCTACAACACAGACAGAGATCATGTCAAAGTCGACTTGAAGCTGGAAGTTAAAAATAGTTTCCTTTTATTCAACAATCCGATTGAGAGACCACAACCGGTTACAGCAGTGCTGTCCAACCTTTTTGGTACCACGGGCCGCAAAAGCAAGATTCTTGAAGCCGAGGGCCGCAAAAGAAAACTCAAAAGCAGTGGCTAAATAAAATTTATTGATAACATATGATATTAGCATTGAAACGACTCAAACGAGTATTGAAATTTAATATGGAATTATTATAATCCATATATCAATGTAGCTATTTACATATGAAATTTATTTCCCGCCGGTTCAAGATACCTGACGAGAGATGCTCCCGACCCAGGAATGGCCAAAGACGAATGTCTTGAGCTGTTTGTGGAAGAGTTCGACAGGTTCCACAGGAATATTAATATTGAATAATAGCATGCGAAATACACAAACCACGATTGTCATGCTTCAAAATGTAATAGTTGAGCACCAAAATGTGCAAGGTGGCGTTTCTTCCTGCCTTGCACTCAGTTTCGTCGCCCATACAGTTTGCCAGCTCAGCTCTTCATTACGTCGAGCAGTCAATTTTTAGGCTAAGATCCACTTTATAACTGGGGCGAATTTCCATCCTCTTGCTCCAGCTTTCATAAAAATTCGTCGAAGCCAGAATCTTGGTGTAAAGAGCTAGCAGTCAAAGTCGTCTGACCAGAAAGACCAAAGACATCGCCGTTCGGTCGACCCTGTGTCTCTTATCGATTGTTTCTTTCTAATCCTTAGAACTAGGCCTATAACTCGTCTATTTCTCGAAAGAATGGTCGCACTTGCAGTCACTTGCAAACGTGCTGAAACTCTGTAGACTACACTTCTCATGGACTGACTGGAAGTGAACGGCTTGGGAGGGATTGCGGGGTCCGTTTAGTTGAGTACCGTAAGAAGAGTTGTAACAACCAGAGGTCATGTGTCAACCTCCAGATAGACTACGGGAGCCTAACCCCAGGGAAAGAAAAAGAGATTTAGTTTTCGGATAGGCCTTTCTGATAGCATTGCAAATCAGCAACTGCCACAACACCAATAACAAAAATAAATGCTCAGTTCGACCAGTGACTTTATCCTTTACTTCGTTTTACACAAAAAATTCAAAAATTTTGTAAACCCGAGCGGGCCACTTGAAATCACTTCACGGGCCGCATGCGGCCCGCGGGCCGCACGTTGGACAGCACTGGGTTACAGTGTAAAATTATGTAGTTGAAACAGTTTACAGATTACAGAATACATAAATCTTAACTATTAACAGTTAGCTGAACCTAGATGTAAAACAGTTATGGGCTCGCGTGCATTCCATGCCTCTGCACCCAAGGAATGGAGTCGGCTTCCGCGCTCTCTTCAAAGCTCAATTTCACTTCCTTCCTTTAAAAAGTGGCTCAAAACTCACAACTTCTCCTTGGCTTTCAAGCACATGGACAGGGCCGGATTAAGAAATGTTGGGTCCCTGTTCGGGAAATTTTTTGCGGATCTTTGGCCAAAAATTCTGGTGACCTTTTTCTTTTTTTAGTCGTTTGGTCGAAAATTTCGTAGAATATACCAATTATTTTCCTCCAAAAAGTTGATGTCACCCAGTCTCAGATGTTGAAGGGCATCAAGCTCTTCACTCTGATATGAAGGGGCAACTCCTAGTTCATGGACTCACCAGGCAATGCTGAGCTTTCTCGGTTGCAGAGCCATCCATCTGGAATTACCTCCCTTCAAAGCTGTGTTTATCAAATATGGCCAATCAGACTTTGTTTCATAAATATCTCGTCTTTTTTCTTTTGCTGTGGCTGGGCTAGAGCGCTCCTCAGTAGATTGCTTGAAGGGGCACTAAGTCCATGGAATGAATGAATGAGCTGATGGTGGTGAAATAAAAAATAGTTGGGGCAACTGGACAATTTAACAGGCCAAGTTTAAAATCAGAAAGTTATATTTAGAAAAAGGTATTCATTCTAGCTGACCAGAGCAGATAATCTGAAGCAGACTGAATAGGGGAGGAACGTTAGATTTTTTTTTATAAAGGGGTGCAGCAGGATAGCCACTGGCTTGATCAGACGTTTCCCCACGCAGCCTGGTAGAGAAGCAGGAAACAATTTAATTTAGTGGATTTAGGAAACAAGGGTCAGTTGTGGATAGTCTGTCAGGGAAAAGCATCATCCGAGGAAGCAGCCTGTGAAGATTGGTCGAAAAGAAGTCAGGTTGGGAAAACATCGAGACCGGGATGAAGGAAGTCGACGAAGTACACTCTAAGAGCTGGGAGAAGAGAATGAAGAATAGACCGAGATCTGCCAGTAAAGAAAGGAATGGAAGGGATATGTTAAGTAACTGGACGTTATTAATATCATTTATATTATTAAACAGTCTGACATTTTTATTATCAGCATTGTCATTGTGCATTGTCATTGTAGTCATTATCATTCCTTACAATTTCTTATATGGCGAGTGGTATCAACACAGAAGAAAAGCACAATTTCGTTAGCATTTGCATCTTGGTGCACTCTCTCCTAATCAGGTCAACAGACTCAAATTTTGCACAAGAAATCAATCAATTCGACATTGGCCACTATTTAGTGAGCCAGTATTAACTCCTTGAACCCGGGATCCCGCTATAGCGGGATGACCTTATAATCCTAATCCCCGGATTCCCGCTATAGCGGGATGAGCGTATAAATTTATATTCTGGGGTTAGATAAATGCATACATGTATGAATACGTACATACATACATACATATATACATACACACATTCATACATACATATACATACATATATACATACACACATACATATATACATACACACATACATATATATACATATATAGACATATATACACACATACATACACATACATGCACACATACATATATACATACATTCATAGATGCATGCATGCATGCATACATACATGCATATATACATACACACAAACATACATACATACACACATTGATACATGCATACATACATGCAAGCATACATACATATATATACACATACGCACATACATGCATACATACATGCATACATACATACATACATACTACATACATACATAAACACACATACATGCATACATACATACATACATACATACATACATACATACATACATACATACATACATGCATACATACATACATACATACATACATACATACATACATACATGTACATACATACATACATACATACATCCATACATACATACATACATACATACATACATACATACATACATATATACATACACACATCCATACATGCATGTACATACATATATACATAAATACATACATACATATATACATACATAGATGCATACATACATACATACATATATACATACATACATCCGTACATACATATATACATATATAGTTATATACATACATACATACATACATGCATACATACATATATACATACATACATACATGCATATATATATATACATACATATATACACACATACATACTTACAAACATGCATATTCACATAAATACATATATACATATATTGCTCAGGGAGTCAGGGTCAGCAGATTGTATGTACAGGTAACCAGGGTTCAAAGAGTTAACACTGAGGATGTGACGTCTTTCAACTAGGCTAGTTTTGACAGACAATTTAGTCAAGGTTGATTTGTTAATGCAGACAAAACAATATCCCGCTTTTGTGATGTTGGGAGGTGACTCTCACGCATTTAGGAACGTTATTGATGTAGCGTTCGTCCCTCTGCCGTCATGGCGGACGCGCAGAGGGCGTCGAGCTGCTCGCTTCCCGGGCGACCCATGAATTCACCAGGATCCCGAGCGTCGCCCGAGTCGCTATTGCATCTGTGCCTTCTACTTGCCCGTCGGGGAGCGGCTGCACCGTCCCCGTCTTCGCTCTCAGCCGAAGAGGCCTCTGAGATGGTCGCTTGCGACAGGGTATAAAGCTCGGTCGCATCCGAGTCTGCCTCTGCCCCATCCACGGTCACCTTGGGGGTGACATCCTGAGCTTGAGAATGGCCGATGCTCAACACAGGGTTCACTAACTCTCGGGCGGCAGACCCGCGCTTGGAGCTCTCTTTCACGGCCATAGGCCTCTTTCCCTTGCCCAACTGATCTCCACTCCGGCGTATCATACCACAGACAACAGCTCTCGAACTTGTGCTACCGACGGGCAACACCGAACGTTCACGAAACTCCGCAGACCAAAGTGACTTGAACCACGGCCACTCTAAGGGACTCAGCCCTAGGCCTCGCCAGAACGACATGACTACCTTCAGGAAAAGACGGACAATTTGACTAGGTGGCGTCACCGGGACTAGGCGGTGACCACACCAACTCGATCCAAGGCACCAGAAACACCGATAATATCCACCAGGAAATACTCAATACAAAGACCCAAGACGGTAGGCGGCAATGCCCTGACTGACCGGTCGTTTCACTGATCACCAACGGCCGGAGCTCCGATTAACGTCCGCCGAAATGTCGCAACGGGGAAAAGACGCGCCACCAACGCGTACGTCACTACGGGGCGATCAGCGCGTCTGCTCCGATCAGCGCGGTCGTCCCCGTGTGCTGCGAACGGCCCGTTCGCCCGAAGCCTCGCTATCGTCGTACGGCTACGACGTCGCTGCTAACCGGCAGCTACTCTCTCAGCTCAGCACCTCGTAGAAGCGTCCGACTCCGTCCGATCACCAACAGGCCAGCATCGGTTTTGAACTGACGGGCCGGGACGGGGACCTAACTATGGGTATCTTTACTTTAAAATAACCTTATCTAATGGACCTAGATAGGGTCTTTAATGCACTCTTGTATCAGTTAACCAGACGGACATTAAGGGACGGAAGACCAATGTTACAGGCGACAGCAAGACGGAAAGACGGACGATGGCTACCGTTCGATCGCGCGATGCTGGCCTTTACAGCGACACCCTGGCGTGGAACGCGGCAACCAAGTTTACCGAGCTTGTACCAAATTTCCCTCGCGCCTTACCCGCGAGTTGTCGACACTTCTAGGGCAAACCACACCCAAGGAACACACTAGTGAAATCCAATTGACGCTAAGTATCTCCAATCAAAAGATATATGCGATCGGCAGGCAGAGGCGGCGTAAAGACCGGGGGTCTTGCCGAGCTCCTACTACGACCAACACTGACGATCTCTTGACAGATTCACGGGAAAACCAAGTGAGACGAACAGTTTGACACCAAGTTTGAAACGATCGGACCACAAATGCCAAAGTTGTAGGACACGGGCAAAAGACCGGGCCGACGAACTTCAGTAGCCTCTACCAATTCACCGAGAGCCCACAGCAGCTAACTCTCGCTAGATTCATGATGAAACCAGGTACGACGAACAATTTGACACCAAGATTGAAGCGATCGGACCACAGATGTCAAAGTTGTACGATGAACGAAGGCCATACACGGCGATCGACCGATGAAATCACAAATATGCCTCTAGCTGCCAAACGACGCTAGCTAGACCAGGTTTCTCGACACTTTCACGGGCAAACCATATGCGGCGCACGATCTGATGCAGGTTTCAACACTGTAAGATGAAATTCCACCAAGTTGGACACCCAACAACACCAGGACCAGGAGTTGATGTCTCTGCAGGAGCTGAACCGACCTCTCGCCGAAGAGCAGGAAGGCACGCTTAACCCTTGTATTTGATCAATGTAACTGTAATTGCACGTCCAGTCGAGCAATCTATCCTTCTCGACCGACGCGTATAGTCCTTACGCTGACAGAGTCTAAGGGGGGCTGCTCCCTTATGTGATCAAGCCTTCACCCGGCTGCTTACGGGCGGCCCATCGTTAACTCCTCGCGGGTAGTGAGATATATGTATCACGTACGACTGAGGCGGCTGTCTTTCTCAGACGAGCGAGTCAAGCACTGACGAAAACACTTGCAAACGTTATGGAACCAGATTTCAAACGTATTCAACTTCACCAAGTTTTAGTGATCAACCAAGGGAAAGAAGGCGCGACGAACGATGCACCCTCAAACCGATGAGCTGACCGGAGCACACAAGTAACTGACACGGCCCGAGGCCCAAGGTAACTGACAGTCGCAACCAAGAATCACGGCGACACCAGCGCCCAGCGATCGAATCACTCTCGACTGACGGCGGCACCCGGGGCGGTCGGCGTCCGAACGAAATGCACTAGGCAAAGTAGAAACCTTCACTGTAGACACCAACACACACTTTCACTTCTCAACGACCAAGGGAAAAATACCTGATAGGTGGGAGGAGTATGAGGCAGTTGGCGGCGATATGAATGGCGCCTGCCGTAGGCCAACACGGACTCAACCCCTTACTCTCGATACGGTCGGTATGACCAAGCGATCAATCAAAGGCCCTGCTACTGGCCGAATACGAAGAACAACAGGCGTAATTCAAGTAGTAAACAGTCAGTAGGCAGAATGTATATGATACACGTCTCTTGTTCGTTCTCCCCTCGGACCGGCGGAGCCGAGGCATCTCCGATAAATGCGGGTTGCCCTTCACCCGTGTAACTACCTGGCGCGACCGTGGCGGGTAGGGTGCTGAGGCCTACCGACGCCGGGTCCTTTGCACAGGCAAAAACGCGAACAGTGTATAAAACGTAAGTATAATTGTATCTGTATAACCTGAGGGTGATACCTAGCAGGTGTCGTATCTCCCTCGGACCGATGGAGCCGAGGCGTCTCCTATGAGCGATGAGGCGGTCGTTACTGCCAGTGATGATGGGCAGATTATCAGGCACCCAGGCGCAGGCGCGACCGAACTGAAAATAGATAACTGACGGTGAAGGCACTCAGACTTGCCGAAGCAGCCTGCTTCTGTGTATCTTCACCTTATGCGGCTGATGCTCCGAAAGCGAGCGATCACCCAATCAATGAACCAGTAACTCAACGGTTTCTTGGCGGGAGGCGGCCCAGTGCCTCCCGGCCGAACAAATGTCAGAATTTCCTGTCACTGTCAACGATGTCACTGCAGATCACCCTAGGGTGAAGATGCGCTTATTGAACAAGGAACCAAGTCAAACGATCAAGTAGCCGGCCTTCTCTGGCCTTGAAATGTAACTCGCCACCTGGCGCAACCGTAGCAGGGAGGGGCCCAGTCCTACCCTGCCGGGTTATCCGCACAGGCCAAATGCACTGAAAATCTGTATCAAACAGATAAATTGTGTGTATAATATTTTTCGTAAGCACTGTCGAGCTCTTCAGCCGTGTAAAACGTTCGCATAAATTGCGAATAACTGCGTAGAGATCACTGAAATATCAGACCGAGTCAAACCATTGCACAGTGACCATAGAGTGATCGCCATCACTCTACACTAATAGCAGAGCACCGTGTGGCAGGCTTTATTCCACCGGAATAGCTCTGTCTGCACGCTATGCGCAAGCTAAAAATCGAGCATTGGTCTTCCGTATGGAAAATTGCATTATTATAGCCAATCTTCAACCCTATACGAGCTTTCTTATACGTCGTCCTAGACGCTTTCTGAGGTTTGTACTCCCTCCTATACCCTTCAGGGGCAGATATATATGTATGTACGCCTATCTGAGGCTCATCCCTACCCGACTTGGGGTCCTTACGGCCAAATTTATATAATGTATAAAAATCATTCTACAGGCAATTTAACTGTTTTATATGCTCATATTGACTAATATTATCGTCTTGTGGCCTGTCCGCCACATTGAGCATGTACAATAAAAGGAAACGATGTGATTCAAATCATTGTCTTCGTCCCTAATAAAAAAAAGGCGGAAGCAGATCGAATAAGCAGGATTCGGTGTTTCACGTATTCGCTGATCGGCTGAGGACCAATGGAGTTCAGACTACCAGATGGGTTAAAACTGGAGTAATTGTAAGGTAGGCTAAATGAGACTAAAAAATTAATAAAAGACGCAATGGTATTTTATAGATGAGCAATGCCAACAGAGACATAATCTATTAAAAAGCGCTTCTTGCTGGCTAATTGCTGTTGCTGCCCATGTATATGTGGGCCTCACATGGCCAATTTCTGGTGGTGCTGGGCACTCACAGGCCTCACAGACTCGGCGCCCATGATGGTGATATCGCACGACTTCCTCGTTACTCGCACATCTCCACATACATGACTCATGACCTTCCCTGGCTTCCGATCTTTGCCCGAATCAGATACAAGCTAGGTCTTGCTCCTAGTTACTAAGTCCCTGCAGGGCTTAGCGCCTAAATACCTGTGCGACTTAATGTGCATGTAAGCCTTTTTCTGCAAGATCTTCGCACCCTCTTCGTTCTGCTCACCACCTTGATCTATTTGTACCTGGATCACAAACCTCTTCAACCCAGCATCAGGAATTTTTCTCTTGTTGGTCCCTTAATGTGGAATCACCTTCGCTCTGGAATTGATGGTAGAATTCTGGTAAGAAACTCATCTGTATCTTTTCGCCGCTTGAAGACCTTTTTCTTTGCATGGGCCTGTCATGCTGAGAGCGCTTCTGAATAGCTCTGCTGTGAGAAGTGCTTTACAAATGTTTGATTAGATTAGATTAGTTTAGATTTGGTATAGCCCTAATTTGGCCTTCGTACAAAAGGTATGATGGCTCTACATGACACGACTCGACACGAGAGGATTGTCGGAAGATGGGTTGGTCTGTACACGAGGCTACACACAAAGCACAAGAGGGAGGGAGGGAGGGAGGGAGGGAGGGAGGGAGGGAGGGAGGGAGGGAGGGAGGGAGGGAGGGAGGGAGGGAGGGAGGGAGGGAGGGAGGGAGGGAGGGAGGGAGGGAGTGGAGAATTTCCATTAATGAGCAGCTGTTGCATGCGAAAGCATCGCCGATACCATAAGTAAAAAAAACAGAGGTAATTTTGAATATTACCAGCTTAGTCATTGTTGTCACATTTGTAACATGTCATTTGAGTATGATTACCTAACATGTTAGTAAATATACCAGTATTCATCTGTCTAATTGCAGCCTTTTGAAGCAGATGTGTTTTATACAGTGTTGGTTTCTTCCTTTCAGTGAAGCTAAGTGAGCTGCATTCTGCACTGGAGTCTTTTGAAAAAGCACAGGATATGGCCCACGTGCAAGGAGATGATGCAGCAGAGCTAGCGATACAAAAAGCCATTGATGACATCAACTTTGCCTTAAAGCAGAAGAAAATTGACAGCAAATCAGAAAGACCAGTATCCCCTGGTTCAACTTATGGTCAGTTTCTGGCATCTTTTATGTTTGCAACTGCTGTTATAGCACTTCTTATATCAATATCTGAGAGCTCCGTGTTTTCTGTTGTATACTGAAAAAAGTTGTATGCTTCTACTCAACTCATATATTTTAGGCATGGTGTTAAATCTTTGGATCACAATTCGTATTTACAGTGTTGCATTTCCTTATTTTCAACTGTACATTTGAGGAATTGGTTTCAATTAGAACTCATCATTCTATATATGGCTGGCATTCTCTCTTTTCCCACTCTCTGGATCTGCTGATCATCTCCTTGCAGATGATGTACAGCATAAAATTATGTCCGCCATCTCAGTTGCTCATAATTGAATGTATTCATTCCCTCTCAAATTTTCTCAACTCCTGAATAGTATCAAACCATCTCTTATCCCTAATGCCCCTCCAAAACCCACGTCGTTTGGTCTGGCACATAAACAGCTTCTGATGATTGATTTTATTTGAACAACTTCATTTGATTCCTCTTACTGTGCACATTAAATTCAAAATCCTCATCTTGAGCTCCAAAGCACAACGGGGTCTTGCCCCCGAAATATTTAGCCAATGCTATACTCTGGCCTCTTTCAGCCTCCTTGCATCGTCCACTTTGCTCTGCAAGCAGATTTGATCTTCTAGTTCCTTGTACTAGAACAACAATGCCTTGGTGCTGGTCCTTTGCCTCAATTGGTGCCTGTCTTTGGAATACGCTCTGCCCACCACGTACTTGATCTAAAATTTTACCTTCTGCCCTCCTCCTTTGCTTTTCTCAGAACCAATTTCTTCTCTCGTGGCTTTGTCTACTTGGTGTGCCTACAGACTGCAGACAATAAAGAAGGCACTTGGATGAGCCGAACAGCAGGCTGTTTGCTGCAGTCAACCTGAGAAATGACAAAGCAGCCACAGTCGTTTTTGCTGCATCGAAAGGCAGAGATCAGGTGCAACCTCTCTGGAAGGCATAGCTGATGAAAGCAGCATCTGACGGTTCACGCCACACGACACTTCATGGAGAGATCATATAAAAGTATGATGCTGAGGCAGGGCTGAAAGTGCTGAGGTCACGGACAGTAGTCACAGGTTGGATCGGAGACCCGCAGACACTCAGTTCATCTTCTCAGGGTTGAGATGAAGTCTGTTATAGTGCATCTATTTGGAAATCTGCTTGACTCCCAACTCCATCTGTCTCCGCTGTTGTCCATCAGTTAATGGGTAACCCCCATGCATAGACCTGCAAGTCATAGGTGTAGAAATGGGATGACAAGCCGAGACTGGCAGGCAGCTCATTATCATCAGCCTCTCTGGACCCTCTCTTAACTGGTTCAAATCTTACCCTTCAGATAGTTCTCAGATCGTTCTCCTTGGTGATTCCCGAACGACCTGGGCTAAAGTTAACTTTGGAGTCCCACAAAGCTCATGCAGTCATTAACCAAATCTTGTATCTACTTTATACTGCTGACATTCCTTCTTCATTTGCTAAACATTTGGCCACTGGCCATCTGTATGCTGACGATGTCCAGACCTTTGTACATGGTTCTCCTGCTGATCAGGTTGCTCTTGTGGAACTGATTGACTCCTTGTCACATGATCTTCACTCTTGTATGTCGGCCAATCGACTTTGCCTTAATCCCACTAAGATGCAACTGATCTGGTTTGGTACTAAACAACAGCTCCTTAAACTTAACTTCTCGCTCTTGTCCTCAATGTACCCTGACTTTGCATTTTCATCTAGTGTCCGTGATTTGGGCGTCACTCTTGATTGCACCATTTTGTTTTCTGATCACCGCTCACAGTTGACACGCTCGTGTTGTTATCACCTGAGGCGTCTGAGAGCCATCAGAAGATCTGTATCCTCTTCTGTATTTAAAACTATTGTTCATGCTTTTATTTGCTGTTGAATTGACTAATGCAACTCACTATTTGCTGGGCTTCCCAAAGTTCGCTTATCCTCCCTTCAGTCAGTTATGAACTTGACAGCCAGATTTATTGCTCGTCTACCTCGCTACTCCCACATTTATACCTACATGACTGATGTTCTTCACTGGCTTCCTGTTGCCTCTTGTATCCAATTCAAGGTACTGCTCTTTGTTCAACTCTGAAACAACTACACTGGCTTCCTATCCGTGCTCATTATTGCTTTCAAAATTTTCCTCCTGATGTTTCATATCCACTACGGAACCTCTCCATCCTACATGGCATCGATGGTCACGCCATGTTCCGCCTCTAAGTCCAGAGGACTTCGTTCGTCCTCGCGAAGTGATTTTGCTACACTTCGCACATGCAGGAAGCTTGGAAGCCGTGCCTTCTCAGCATCAGGACCTAAAGAATAGAACAGTCTACGAACCTCCATTCGCCAGTGCTCATCTGTTGCAGAATTTAAATCAAAGCTAAAAACTCATTTGTTTTCATTGTATTATAACTAGATTTGTAGTGAAGCGCGCTCTTGTGCAAGACTTGTTTTGTTAAAGCGCGTTATAAATGACTAATTGTATTGTATTGTATTGTAGTTTCAAAAACTCAAACTGGACAAGCTCCTAAATACCTTTGTGACTTCATGCATAAACCCCTCTCTGCAGTCTCTTCCCGCCCTCTCTGGTCTGCTGATCGACTAGATCTCTTGGTTCCAACATGGCCCAACACCGTGCCTTTGCCATTGTAGGCCCTTCTATGTGGAATGACCTGCATTCCGTAGTAAGATCTTATTGTGTGTGTCATCTTCAGCTCTTTGTTACTTGAAGTTACTTGAAGTCTTTTTTATTTCCTCGAGGCTGTCATGCTGAGAGCGCCTCTGAATAGCTAGTCTGTAAGAGGCACTTTATAAATGCTTATATACAATGCAATACAATAAGTTAAGTTTCTGGTACCCCAGAAATGGACTTGACACTAATGGAACGCCCTGCCACAATTCATTCGATAAATTCATGAAGCTACCGGTATGTTTATTTAAGTTTTGCCATTGTCGTTTTCAAATGTAAATTCAACTTTTACCAACTTGTACCCTGGTTTTTACTCGCGTATACCCTGGTTTTCGGAAGGTGAGTATACGATGCCGTTTTTTCCCTGAGGTCAGTATACGTCATATGCCTGCGTATACCCTTGATTACAGCCCTGTGGCCTACATATTATGTGATATTTTGATATTAGTAAATGTAGGTTAGATCAGGCCATTTGGTAAAAGGCTGACCATTATCTTGTTTGTCAATTGATATTTAGATAAAATAGAGGATCAAGACCTGGAAGCAGAAACTAAACTGAATGATGAAGTTGAGAACACAGAAAAGGTTGAAACACAGAAGTATAAAATGAGCAAAGAATATGCCACTGGTGATGATATGGAAACTGAAGTTAAAGATACACAGACAGTGAAAGGTGACACAATCTGGTCAATCTTGTTGCTCACTAAAAAAATGAAGGTAACTTGACTGTGTGCAATTGGTTGTTCCATTTACTTTGCTCCTTCAGAATGTAGTCACGCTCTAATATAGTAGTCTGCAATCTTCAACATTGTTTTTTTTTTCAGTCAGAAGTTGAAAACTAGATTTTTAAAAAATGCTGTCATGGTGTTAGTCTGGTATCACCATAAATTATTATTCATGTATTCATGTTATAATTGACTTTTATACTGCTGCTAACACAGCACAAAAGACCTGAAGACATTAAAAGACTGACTGAATACTCAGAACTGGACAGTGAATTACAAAGCCACCACCAAGAAACTAATGGAACTTCTAGCAAATATAGCATGGCATCATAGAAAAAGAATCACAATTTTTCCTTTTTAGTAAGGCAGGGAAGCATATTACTATTTGAACTGCTTACTTTGTCAAGTTGGCAATGATATGATGACTATCACAGGTCTAGCAGATAAGTGTTGTCACGATGAATCAAATTAAAGAGTTGATATACTTGGAAGGCATCGTCAAAATCAATTTCATTAATTGTTGTTGGATAATTCAACCATTGAGTTATGTCTGGCTATACGTTGATGTAGCAGTTGCCTCTACCTAACTATTTAAGGCATGATTATTATGTCTAAGTTAATTGGTGCCATATATGTAGTTTAGGATTTAGGTGTGATAAATTTAAGTTAGTAACATTTCAAACTTGTGAGATGACTGATGTCTCCATTCATCTTATTCTTCTCAATGTGATTGATCTTTCACTACCTATAATAATAATAATGTTGAAGTGTGGACACTGTAGATTTGGTGACTTAGGCTTAAGGAAAGAATCAGTCTTAAGAAGAATCCCATAGATGTTTACTGATGATCATTTAAGACTGAACTTTACCAAAAGCAGAAGCATGTTCATAAACATCAGATGTGGCTTTAGACCGATGAAATGAAAGGATTAGCTGGATATTTTTGCATACGCGCAAACGGATGTTTTGAGAGCTGTAGTAAGTAGTGGACTGAGTGAAGTGGTATACATTATAGGAATTGGTCTAGTGCAGAACCTTAATTGTGGAATACCAGAGTCCAAGACTCTGGTAAAAGTTAATCAATATGAACTGATCAAGCATGATGATGAAGGTGCCTTGGAAGGCTCAGAGAAGATCCAGAAAAGTTGCTGAACCATTTAGTTAATTGACGAAATGGGACGTCGAGGCTCAAAATTCGTCACTTGTCGCTTCCTTAATACTGTACTAGAAGCAGAAATAGGCGAAAGGGGTCAAAATTATTAAATATTGTTTTATGATGTATTCTTATTGAAAAATATGTCTACTTTCAATATCTACAATTAGAAATTTTAAATTCAAATATTTTGTTGGAGAAAAATGACTTTGAACGCATGTGATGTCAAGATTTGCTCTGAAGCAATGGCTTAAAGAGCATGTTTTCAAAGTTAAAATTCGCCACGAGAGAACAGGTTTTCATGCGCCCACCAGACTATTTCTTGTAGCTCTGTGTACCACTTCTTAAATTATACCTCCAACATGCTATTGTCACCTGTTTAAATGGGCAAGTTTTGGCCAAACAATAGAAGCGTTACTTAACGTCTACAAAGCAACAATGATAATTATTATTCAAACCATGCCTCAGACCCAGTTTTCTGAGAGTCTTATTGGTTTACCAGACATCTTGCGAGACTGACTTTCGATATTGCACATGCACATCTAGCAAATGTTTCCTGCTGCTCGTTTTTTTATGATGGGCCTACCGCCAACGATAGCTACCATAACGTGGATAAATAGGGTCTACCAGACCCTTCTATTACTGAGAGTTCGGCATTCAATGGTAAAGAGAAACTCACGCTGTGATTGGTTGAAATTCATGGGCTCCATTGTAGTTCCAGTTGTGTCGCTTTGTAAGAAGGGCGATATCAAATTGCAGTTGTATTGCATTGCAGTGACATAAAGTACCACACGTCTCTGAACGCCACTTCACAGGTATCATTGACAGACAGACGGACAGGCGAACAGATGGACAGACATACACACGAACAAACCAATACATTCACGTGACTTAAACACACAGACGCATCAACCCATAGACAGACAGGCATAATATAGACAGACAGATTGA
This sequence comes from Lumbricus terrestris, assembly GCA_949752735.1. Classification (NCBI taxonomy): domain Eukaryota; kingdom Metazoa; phylum Annelida; class Clitellata; order Crassiclitellata; family Lumbricidae; genus Lumbricus; species Lumbricus terrestris. The sequence goes on from OX457039.1 coordinate 22,202,187, forward strand.
TAGACAGATAGATAGACAGACTGACAGCCAGAAAAACAGATAGGGACAGAGATATAGATAGCAATCGACAAACAGACAAGCAGAGAGACAAGAGAGATAGACTGACAAACATAGAGAGACAGAGAGAGAGACAGAGAGAGATCCATACATACATAGATAGAGAGATAGTACAGAGGCCTAGAAAGAGAGACAGAAAGAGAGAGACAGAGAGAGAGAGAGAGAGAGAGAGACAGACAGACAGACAGACAAACAGACAGACAGAGAGAGACAGACAGACAGACAGAGTCAGACAGAGAAAGAGACAGACAGGCAGTTAGACAGACATACAAATACAGAGGTCTCGCCATTTAGGGTTCCCGTGAAAGGACTATTGTACTAGCCTGATATTTGCCTTAAATAGGCCTGCATCAGCCACTTTAAAACAAGGGCGCATCATGCCAATGAGGCTCCCTGGGCCCGTAAGGCGCTACGCTACTCTAACGCTAAGCGCAAAGCACCAGCTTTTTTTAACGGGCATTGCGTTGTATCAGAAGTTGTCCAGAGAATGATTTAGGCTAATAGGCCTAGCTCAAATCCCAGGTCCTGCTACCACAGTAGCGTAGAGCAGCTGTTATGGTGGGTTTCATCGAGGACGATCAAGATCGAAATAGCCTACTCCAGTGGTTCCCAAAGTGGTGGTCCGCGGACCGGTGCCGGTCCGCGGAGGTAGGATCGCCGGTCCGCGGAGAAGAGTTAAAAATAAAAAATAAACTATAATTATTAGTTTATTTGTTTGGAATTGTGAAATTATTCGATTTGTTGTCCAACATTTATTCAAATTTCTGTCTTAATATTTAAAATTTTGAAATAAATATTCTAACTTGCCAGATGGCAAATTGAAACAATTTAATTTTTTCTAAATTTACTACATCGATGACTGCAGTCAGTTTCGAGCTTATTTATGTTGATCTATTATTCTATTGTGGGTGATAACCAAGTCCTAGTGAACGCTGGATTTTAGTTGTAATTGTAATTCAGACAATGTATATCGCATCGTCAATAGCAAGCCACTTCTAGGATGCTTTACACGCGGAATTATTGTCCATAGTCAGAGCACAAGAGTAAATGTCATGAGCTTGAGAGCAAGTGCAGCTTCAATTGTTTTTTAAAAGTTGATTAAGTCTTGATTTCCTGGATAGCTGCTGGAAGACTGTTGGATGGATGCAGAATTTAAAAAATTGTCTAACGTAGTATAAAACTTTTAGTCTAAATTTTTAAATAGGCCTATAAACAAATGTCTTTGAATGAAAAAATGAGAAAAACGTAAGCAAATAAATCTGAGAGTCTTTTTATAATAATATTTAGGTCGTTTTTGTTTGCCATCGTCATATAGGCCTAAGTTAGTGGTCTGCGAGCTTCACAAAAAATTATTACCGGTCCGCGGCCTACTGAAGTTTGGGAACCACTGGCCTACTCGTCCAGCTAAACAAGTATTATTAAATTACGCATGTGGCAGCTGAATTTAAATTTCCTACCTTCTGGATAGGCCTAATTATCATTTAGTCCAGAGCGTCAGCACAACAGAAGTGGAATATCTGCTACTAAGTGAATTTGACAGGTTACCCATCGTTGCTACTTACTTACTCAACCCCTTCCGGTGGAACTAAAATGGCGTCCATGTCAGCCGACCAATCAGAATGTAGGAATCCGTTTACCATTGCGCCTATAGGAGAATGCCGAGCTCTCAGTAGGCTCTGGGGTCTACCAACAGCATTTTCAATTTTGGTAAATAGGGCGTATTTATGCTTCTTTGTTCACAAGCTCTTTGAGGTATGGACTATACGCCAATAGGCCTACTGAGCCCTTCTCGCATATACAGCACGGCTCGCCTAAAGCAGTCGCAATAATTGTTTCCATTTAATTAAATCAAGAATAGGCATACATAATTAATATTTGTGCGTATTGTGCACAAGATGGTCAATTATTTGTTTGAAGTATTAGACTCTTGCATCCTTTTTCCTGTCTGTGCTGAATGGATTCGCTGTCTACACCTGCACGCGTTTGTTTCGTTTCATTAAGTCATTCATTCGTGTTCTTAAATTCAGCAGTTGCCTGTATTTCTATCACAAAGTCAGTGGCGTAGCAATAGGTGGTGCGGCTTGTGCAGTGCACAAGGGCCCCCGGCTGTTGAGGGGCCCCCAGGCGGTCAGAGTCAATTTTTTATTCTAAAAATTATTCAGAATGTGTTTATATCTACATGTACGGTGGTGGCGTTGCAATGGATTGTGCAGATTGCACTAGAGGCCCCTGGTGGTAAGAGTCAAGTTTTTACATTCAGAATATGCAGAATGTAATCCAGTCTACATGTACTGTAGTGCATGATCAGTGCTGAGGTGGTGGTGGATATTGACACCGAGCAGAGAAGCGCTTCGGAAACTATAGTGGTATACCAGCCGCATTACCAGTACTAGAGGATTCAGGAATGAAGGTACCTCACTTATTTTTGCGCAAGGGAATTCGCCCAAGTGAACATTTTAACATTTCGGAATTTTTGGTTTCTTCTTTTAGACTTATCAACCGAGACTCGAGTCACTTCACATCATACCAATTTATTATATTGTTTCTTTTTAGTCAAGTAACCCAACTGTTTGACAGAATTTAAGTGCGGATGATGATAATTCGTACTTCAGCAGATGAAACAATGTTTTCTGATAAATTTTGTCAAGTACTCGAATTGAATTTTCTCTGGTAGCCTGAAGAAATAGAAAATGATTATAAAGACTAACGGGAGAAAATAATTAAAATTGTTATGACTAATGAGCTAATTTTTTAAAATTTCGGGTTCGAAATAATGCAAATAGAGTCTATCAGAAAAATAACCAGGCGCTTTTGCACAGCCTTTTTGTTTGAAATCGAGGAGGTTCAACTAATGATCAAGGGGGCCCACCACCAAAGCCCTGCACAAGGGCTCCCAAAAACATTGCTACGCCACTGCACAAAGTCGAAAGTAGTAGCTCGATTTTGATGTCATTTGCTGTGTTTAATAGAGAATATAGCATATTATTAGGGCTGTTGTTCGATTAAAAATTTTAATCGAAATTAATCGCGCGATTAATTTTTTTAATCGCAATTAACGCCAAATTAATCGCAATGTATTTCCTTCAAATATATTAGTCTTACTATTTTCCAAGGACCCCTGAAGCATAAAATTTTAATGACTGAATGCATTCTTTCTATTGCAAACATATTTAATAGTCGTTGGCTTAGGCGTACTGAATTTCTGCATTTAGTTTATTGAACAGTTTTGTATGACAGACAGAATTGAAACACTGTTCAAATCATCAGTCAACTGCTCAAAATCCGTTATTTTTTTCATTTGAGCCACCTTTAATTAACATGACATAGGCCTAAATGTGAAATTAGACAACAGTTTTCTGACTATCAAGATGAATTATTTATTCAGCCAATTGTACCGGCAGACCAGTCTATTTACCCAGATCGGTTCAAGGGATGCTCTTATTAATTGACAACAGTAGGTCTGCTAGTGAACCTGATTATTTATAATCACAATTTTTCACAAGAGTATTTTCTAAAATTGAGCAAACTGGCACTGAACCAGATTCATTTGAAAGTCTATTTATCAATGTTTCTCAACCCAAATCAATGGATAAGCAACTTGGTGTTATATACAGACCCCCGGGACTGAATGTGGATGAATTTAATACGGATCTTGAAGTACTTCTAAACACTTTATAAGAATACTAATAAGACCAAAGAAATTTTCTTGGCTGGTGATTTTAATATTGATTTGTTGGCCTCTGGTAATCACTCCCCCACAAATGAATTCATAGACTGTATGACTACCTATAATTTCTTTCCATTGATCCTGCGACCAACTAGAATTACCCCGACTACTGCCACACTAACAGACAATTTCTTCACTAGCTCTCTTAATTCTGTTATTGACTCTGCTATAATAACTTCAGAAATATCTGATCACCTGCCTATAATAGCCTGGACTAACAATGTTCCTCACACACTGCACAACATAGGAAAGACTGAAATGAAGAGAAACTTCACTGATGAAACCTCTGCTACCTTTAGAAGTAACTTATCTAACCTTGATTGGAATCCAGTTTTGCACTTGTGTGCTGAAAATAAACCGGACATCGCATATAATCTGTTTGTCATTGTTAAGGCATCCTGTGGGTGCATCTGTGATGACAAAACTGTTGCTAATTCATCCTCTGTTTTCAATGGTGTTGGACATCTAGTTTATAAATATGACTGATGTTGATAAACTGTAGACATAGATTTCAGTTATTACTTCATTTCGACAGTTAGTGCATTGGCTTATACATACTTTATTGTCGTTTATTTGTATTGCAATTCTACAGACTGTCGTTCAAGTGAATTTGGACAAGGGCTTAGTGATGCAGAGACACAGGATGTGAATGAAGATGAAGAAAAGATGGGCAGCGGGATGTTTGCTAAAAGTTATAATGGACATAGCCATGGATCAGCAAAACAATACAACATGCTAAATAGTAAGAAAGAAGCAGACAGTATTAGCAAAACTCAGAGTAAAACAAGGGATCAAAGTAAGCAGAGAAAAGTTACTATGGAAGTAACAACCAAAGCTGAAAGGGAAGGGAAAATTCAAAAAGAAAAGAAGTTTTCTGGAAATCAGAAGGTTCAACAGAATAATAAAAAAGATGCAAATAGTCAACCAAAATCAGAAAACAAGTATAAAACACTGAGTGATCAAGGAAAAAGCCTACCCCATAAGTATCCAACCAGCAAAGGACTACAAAAAGCTTTCTAAGATTTAAGGTAAAATAATGTTATTAATATTGAACATCTAGTTCAATATTAATAACAGTGTATAACTGTATATTATGCATAGCTCGTCTTGGCTTTCTAAATAATTATTTCTTATTTCAGGAAGTATTTATCATAAATGTATTTCTTTGGATATACTATGTCCTATGGCGCATAATTGCTGCATGATAAGTAATTTCTGTTTAATTTGGGACATGAAAGCCATGGCTATGGGTATGGCCTTGACCTGCTTTGGTCATAAAACTAATGGAGGTGCTGCACAGCAAATGCACAGAAAACATTAATTATCTTAGGTTACAATCTCATCTTTGCCTCAGATCATGGGCGCCCGCACATAGGGGCAAGGGGGGGCACTTGCCCCCCTGGAAAATTGAAACCTATTTTTCTAACTACCACTTTGGGTTTAAGAAATTTTTTCCCATTAAAATACTAATGTTGCGAATGATACCCTTCAGTGAAAGTCAGAGATTTAAGTAATGAAATCTCTTTAGAAATAAAGAAGCTCTTAATTTTCTGCTTTGCATTTTTCAAGCTCTTGCTGAAAACGGTAACAATGACTTTTAGCCCTTCCGTGGGTGCCCATACAAATAGTATTCCTATCGATTATGGCCTACTTGTCTGGAATCTCACTGTAGGCTAATACAATTTTTCACAACTACACAAAAATTAATTATCAATAAATTACACTAATGGAAAAATTTGAAATTTATCAACAGCCTATTGAAATTAAGTAAAAAAGATCTGCATGTTTACAAGCGTTATATATGGAATCAAGTCTGCTTGAAGTGAGGCTGCATTTTCTCCATTTTGCATGCTGCCAGTACAGAATTTAGGTAGGTCAAGCTGTAGAGAAACTTGGATAATTGGCTCTGGTTATCACGCCTCGAGATTTTCTCCCAAAACCAACGTTCCTCTGTTCAAAAGAGTTGATTCCCCATTCTTCTTATCCTCGGGATCCTCCACCTTCCTAAACGACACCTGCATTAACATCTGACCCTCTGGCTACCGGAGTCGGACCTCTTTCTTGACTAACCTTTGAACAGCCTTATGACTTGATGCAGCGCTTCTGAATAAGCTGGTGCCCTACAATTGAGTTTGGAGTGGCACATTAGAAGTTCAGAAATTAACGATTAAAATATAGAAGTAACTTGATGGAGCACTTGCCCCTTTAAAACTGACACCTGTTTTTCGTTCATTTATTCATTCATTTATTCATTATATAGCGCCCCTTCAAAACCCTACTTTTTGACATTCTACTTTTGATTTGTAAAAAAAAATTTGCACTAAGAAAACTATCCATATTGAAAATGATAGGCTTACACAAAATGAAACTAAAAAAATGCATTAAGGAACCTCTTTGAAAAATACCCATGTTCTCACTTTCCAGCTTTGCAATTTTTAAGCTCTTGCGACTAAGAAATTTAACCGTGACCATCTTAAAAATTTGCCCCCCCCTGCAAAAATTTCTGCGGGCGCCCATGCCTCAGATCTTCAAACTCAGTCTTCTCTTTCCTCATCATCTTCCCTTCCTCACTCTGCTGTTCTGGAATTGTTCATACACTGTAGCAGGATGGCTTTATTCTGGCTTGTTTCCTTCTTTAAAGGGCATGGGACAAGATGCAGGTGACACTGCAAACTGCTAAGAATTTAAGATTTTTTATTTGTACATTGTCAGTTAGTCATGTATTTGGATTCAACTAGCTTGCTCTAAATTAACCAGTGAGGTTACGAAAAACTGCTGAACTCTAATCTTATCTAGAAATTTCTAGCCTGCCATTATTTTAATCTGCAACCAGACTCTTATCCTAAAATCACGATTCTTAACCATTTGGATAGGGCTTACTAAGGTCCTTGAGACTGAAAAACCAGTTGCAGAAGATAGGAAATAGGGTATCTACATGGGGCTCAAACAAATAGGGTGTCTACATGGGGGCTCAAAGAGTTCCTAGGGTTCAAAGTAGTATCAGACCAGGTTGCTTAAGGAAACATTTATTTCTTACCCCAATTTAATTGTTATAGTTTCCCTTAAAGGTTGATCACCCAGCAGTACTCCCAGTCAAATATGCAAAATCGTACTGAGTTTAAGATTCTGATGTGCAATTGCCTTGCAGGCCAAGCCCTGACTTATCTGTAGGACCTTTGTGTGCCAGTGCTATCTGTTACAGGTCGTAGATTCCTTTGCTCTCCCATGCAAGGTGACCTGGTTGTTCCTGTGGTTCGAACCTCCACTGTGCTGCAGAAAAACTTTGCTCTGGTCGTGCCATCATTCTGGAAAAAGTTACCTACCAGCCTCCATAATGAGCCTCTTGATCTTTTTGCCCCTTTTTCACAAGTGTTTGAAAAGCCATTCTTTTTCATCATGGTTTGATGCTCTTAAGTTGGGAGCACCTTTCAGGAGTTTATCTCGAAACGGTGCTATATAAATTTACGGTTATGATCTGTGTATGGCAATGATATCTGCTTGTTCTCTTTACATCAAAGAAACTATCAATAAGTTTTGTTCTCTGAATGTTCAGCACAAGAAACTGAACTTCTTTCGTGGCCGAGATGTAGAGACAGATTTCCCGGTATATCATGAACCATACTTACCATTCCCATTCACTGTCATCTTGTACACTCCATTACTTGACATACCCTAACCTTTCCCTTAGCAACAATTAGCTAGAAAGGCTTGAAATAAAGTATCAAAGTGAACAGGCGTTAAAGTATTGAAGGCCTTGTAGACAGTTATTCTAAAAGTCAAAAGGAATAAAATAACTGCCAGGATGTACTTTGTACAACCCTTATTACTGTTCACAAGCATTAGTATGCAGAAATGTCCAAATTGTTCAATTTTATTGTTGCTATTTGAGCAGGTTCCTTCTTATGAAGGCTTGATGTATGTCTAGAAAGCTCTAATTGGACCTGTTCCCAAGTTGATTAAAGGCCGAGGTTGGCTTTCTTCAGTTTCTCTGTAAACCAGGCTGATTGGTCAGCAAGTCTCTATTTAGTCACGCCTACTGAAGGCGTCACCATTGACCACTGTTTTAGATTGCTAGGCTGTCTAAACTCGGCTGAGGAATTGTCGAGAACTCTATACTCCCCTGAGTGGGCATTTGTATGCAGATTACCTTGGCTCTGTCTTTATCTCAGCGTATAGAGGGGGGGAATCTAGGTCAACTGTATACGCCAACCTATATGTGCACGTGTTTGTACGTATTCTACACATGTGCCATGGTTAGGATGTGTGCAGAAGGTATATGCCCATTCGTTAATTTCTATAGCGCCTATATATTTCAAGGATAGCTGAGGAATTCAATAGCACATGCAGCGAGGTGTCAAGTTTAGCAATCTGTTTCATAGCAATATAACTTTAGTCTTATATACAGGGTGGCTCAAAAAAAAACGTACCACCGGGGAAAATGCGATATCTTCGCAGCCGATTGAGCTTTTTCTGCGAAAATTTCACAATTTGAAGGGGAATGAATATCCAACAATCCATGAAAGTTTCATTTAAAACTTTTCATGTTTGCAAAAGTTACAGCTGTTCAAACTTAAAATTTCGTTTTTTCAATTATCCGCGGAAAATTGACGTCACTTGTAGATTTCCAAGTCAAATGATATCATTTTTCACTACGACCTCAGCATTCCGTTTTGCAGTTTATTGTAAGGTATAATGAGAGTGTCCACTCCCTGCCTTAACACAAGCTCAAATTTTTTTGTGAAGCTCTGTATGGCCTTGTTGGTCGGGTCCTGCGGCAACTGACCCCACATTAGCAGCAAGACTTGCTTCAGCTGTCGAATGTTCTCCAACTTGGGATTAAATGTCTTGCAGCGTTCCAGCATAGCTCCCCAGACGTGATAAGCAGGAGGGCTAAGGGCTGGCGAGTTTGTTAGTCATCTTTGCCAATGCATTTACTTCAGTTGATGGCAATAAGGTAGCGCCATCATAATCAGCCTTGCCGTGCGAACAAGCAAACGCACCGTCCTGCTGGAAAATAAAACCAGATGTTAGAGCACACCTGGTCTTCAATGAGTCTGGGTAAGAGAGTTCAAAGATGAGTTTGACATCTAACCAACTGAATGGGATTAAATGGTCTTTTCTTGCAGCCGTAACACACGACAGCATATCTTGATGTCGAAACCACGATGTGCTTTGAAAACTTGACCCTTTCGATTACCAAGCGAATTTCTTGGAAAATCGTGTTTTTTCATCAGGCCAAGCGACCACTTCCTGTCTCTCTACCGACATATGATCTTCGTTACATAAACATGTTTGCAGATAGCCTTCAATGTGCTCAGGCTCCACTTTTCACTGGGTATTTTGCTATGATCACGCGATGTCCCAGTCTCTGTTCATGCAAAGTCCGAGTTCCCGTTTTATCCTTCGCAGAAACTTTGCCCATGACGTTCAGTAATGGGTTCACGAATTGAGGTCTTAATCTATAAAATATCACCAAATACCAGCAGATTGCTTCATAAACAACTTCTTTACAGCACATAGTGAGGTCGTATGACATCATCATCAATTTGTGTGTTGTAATTTGCCAGAAATCTTAATGAAATCACATGTATTGGAGCATGATTTTCCGGATAATTGAAAAAACGAAATTTTAAGTTTGAACAGCTGTAACTTTTGCAAACATGAAAAGTTTTAAATGAAACTTTCATGGATTGTTGGATATTCATTCCCCTTCAAATTGTGAAATTTTCGCAGAAAAAGCTCAATCGGCTGCGAAGATATCGCATTTTCCCCGGTGGTACGTGTTTTTTTGAGCCACCCTGTACATACTAGCTGCCAGTAGCTGGAGTACACGGCGTTGCCCGGGAAATTTAGGATTCGACCCGCTCCGGCCACAATCCCACCACACCACACCATGGACCACACTCCAACATCCACCGGTACGCCACACGAGAAATTTGAGTTTTCGGGGAACAAATCTTTCCCAAATTTCCCCCACCTCCACTCCCTCACCCTCTCCACAACACGCCACAACTAACTATGACCTACACCTGTACGCCACTCGTGAAATTTTGTTTTTCTGGGACGAAGAGTCAAAATGCATCCGGACATAGGCTACATACATACAAAAGGAAGGACAAACTTTCAGACTTATAATGATAGATATACTATACTATGCTATGTTATACTATGCTATACTATACTATTCTATAATACAATATGATATAATATACCACACTAGACTATAGGCCTACTATACTATTTTTGGATTAATAAAGCGCCTCTCACAGTATATTTAGAACTAAAACTATGTATATATATGGGCTATATATATATATAATTGTGTCATTATTGCATTACAATCAGTCAAAGCTGTTTATATTACATTGCATTTATATTACGCTACAATAGATAGACTTAGGAGGTTAGGGCTTATTGCAATGAGAGCTGCCAGTGTGTAAAGTAAACTGGAACCCGTCCAAATAAGAAAGCTATGTCTATTGCTATGGAAATGAGCATTATCATACACTATAGCACTCAAGTCTGGCTGACAGGTATCAAGATCATTCCACTGATGTTTACAGCGATGACCGTTGTAATTGATAGCTAGTCCCGGGGAGCACGTGCACATATAGGTTGGCGTATACAGTTGACCTATATAGATTCCCCCCCTCTATACGCTGAGATAAAGACAGAGCCAAGGTAATCTGCATACAAATGCCCACTCAGGGGAGTATAGAGTTCTCGACAATTCCTCAGCCGAGTTTAGACAGCCTAGCAATCTAAAACAGTGGTCAGTGGTGACGCCTTCAGTAGGCGTGACTAAATAGAGACTTGCTGACCAATCAACCTGGTTTACAGAGAAACTGAAGAAAGCCAACCTCGGCCTTTAAGCTGATGTATCAACTTCAATGTGTCTGTTGTTGCATTTTAGATAAAAGTGAAAAGATCTGATAACAGATGAATGAACAAGCAAATGACTTATTGGATTTCTTACAAAATAATAAATAATTGTGGTTATGTTGATGAATACTCGATGCTTAAACTTCTTTTAATAATGATGTCACATGCATTTTGCAAATCTCATAAAGACCCTATTTAAGTGTTTTACATTATCATCATTTATATACATGTTTGTTTACTGTAAGATTTTTAGTGAAATACTAATATATATATATATGTATGTATGTCGTATCTTGTCGTTTATTCCCTTTTTAAGGATTTTCATACTAGTCCACGAGGCACCATTCTCATCGTGGAAACATGACACAATGATTGGGCATATGAATATAATTTATTTTGAACATTTTTGAGCATTTCACATGTTGCAAATATCCTTGTAGGGCCTACAGTCCTACACCGTTGGCGTAGCATACTCCTTAACTATATTTTAATTAGTAGAACTCACCTCTGGTAAAAAAGCTAGTTGTCTCTATCTATAAAGGAAGATTAGTGTGGGTATGTAGACCTATTTTTGTCCACAGTTTTGCAGCCTTGCGCCTAAGCACACTGCCACCAGTACCACCCAGTGGAAGGGTTGCAACTCCCCATACCCTGAGGGTGAGGTGGGGTAAAAAGAAACAAATTCCACTTTAAAAACCACCCCATTTCCTCAGCTTGATCACACTTTTGCAGCTACTTGCCTGAAACATTAGCGTTTATGTGGCAACTTGAGAGAAAGAGAGTTTTGGTGAATCAGGTGATTTGACCTCGTTCCTTAAATTATTTGATAAGCCAACTCAAGATTTGATCAGGATTATCCAATTGGCCCAGCTTTTCAGCAAGAGAGGAATGGCGAACGGTGTCAAATGTTTTGGAGTAATCTAGTGCGCAACAGTTCTATAATATAATGTTGGATCGATTTGATTGCAGTTGTAGTAGAACCAGTTGGCCTTAACACAAAATTTAATTGCTTCATCAATTCCTCGTGAGCTGGTCTAGGGAAAAAATTAATGCCTCTAAGTAATAAGACTGATGAAAACGAGTGAGTAGTGAGGGAGGAAGGCCATTCCAAGAGGGACCAACTATAGAGAATGCCAGATGTTGGACAAGAGCAAAAAGTTGAAGATGATCAGCAGAACGCAATGAGATATATGAAGATGCCTATAACGGCTTTGGCATAAGCCTATAGTTGGATAGGTAGACCTGTTTAGGGCATTTTCAGCTGTGCTCTGGAGACCAGAAAGAGGATTTTGTAGTGGATGCATACAGTATTAGGAAGCCAGTGCAAGACTTCAAGCATATGTACAGAATATGCACAAAGTAAGGATGTCAGGCTATGAGCCATGCTGAAGCATTTAAGATGATTGATCGATTGAAGAGGAAATATGCTGTTTATGGGGGCCCATAAGCAGTGCTTAATCTAATCCCCTGCTTTGTGTGGGGAAATCAGGTCTCTGGGGAGGGACTGGAAAACAGCCTATTTGGGCGGACCTCGGCAGACGGCAACAGCTGAGCCAGACACTGCTGACACCCTTTTTGACCGGCAATTTTTCTGATGAACTTTTTTTAGTCTTTATGTCAAAAAATTGTGAAATCCATACCCATTTTCCATAGATGTAAAAAACGATGAAAAGAAAATAAAAACCGGTAAAAAACGTGTTTTTTTTTCGAAATAATAAAAAACGACAAAAAAACGATAAAAAACGGAAACGGAAAATAATTTGCCTTTGTTACATCTGAAATTTCATTTTCAGCTTACAAACCTTAATTGCTTATGCAATTTTATTAAGAAACTGCAAATAACACAACTTTAATATTGTTATTAGGCCAAAAGAATTGGTATAAGTAACATTAATCTACCACAGTTATTTTTTCTTATAACTTTAATAAGAAATTCGGACAAATTAAAGGTATTGAAATCTTTTCAAATTTAAATTGTAGACATAAGTCCACATTATAAGTTTATGCTGATCGACATAACACAATTAAAATCTAACCAGAAGCAAAAACAACAGATGTTTACTAAATTATATATTGTACATTATTTTGTTATTAAAATTGTTACTTATAAATATTAATTAAAAGCCCAAGAATTTTATATCAAAATAACTCTTAGAAATTTCATTTCTTGTAGGGATCTACTACATGTATTTCTCAAAATTATGACTTAAACAATAATTACATAAAGACCCTATAGTTAGCTGCATCCTTGAGAGTACGGTGAAAACGTATGGAATATCAGACAAAAATTAAATTAAGGAAAATAATATTAGACAGTAAATAATTAAATAAAGTTACATAAAAATCGAAAAAAACGAAAAAAAACGATGGGAAAAATAAAAAACGAAAAAAACGACGTTTTTTGGGAGACAATAAAAAACGAAAAAAACGTTTTTTACAACTATGCCATTTTCTATGCTTTTCAATCTGATGACTTTTCGTCTTTCTTTCGATTTTGTGCAAAAATTTCCCGTGTTTTGGTTTGTTTTCTATCCAATTTTTTAATAAATTGTAACATTTTTCCTCCTTTAAAAACTGATGACCTTTTTGTTTAATCTTTCTATCAGATTTTCAGATAAACCGTATTTATAACTGTACCATTTTCATGCTTTTATACCTGTCAGATTTTTATGTGGGGTAATTGGGGCGATTATTATTTGGTGGAGGGGAAAATGCGACATATTTGCATGTATATAACTTGACAAATTTTCTGGGGAAATGTCATTTCAGGGAGAAATCACCCACCCGAGATGTCTAGATTAAAAACTGGCCCATATGAGGTGAGTTGCAGTAGTTTAAGCGGGAACAGAGAAATGCATGAGCCATGTTGTTAAAGACAGAAAGAGAGACTGTTTGTTGTCTGATGGCTTTGAGTCACCTTGGTTGAAGGAAGCAGGAGAGGTCAAGTAGGTTAGATATTATGCGCTCCATTTAACGTGAAGAGTCAAGTATGATGCCAAGGTTACTGAGAGCTGTGTATCTACATTGCTGCATACAACTCATATACGCCTAAATGTTGCCTGATTGTATTTCAAATTATATGAGTTACTTCAGCATGTGCATGAACTATACCTGGTTCATTGGCTCTATTATTTTGTTGAATTTTTGCATTTTAAAACTGCTGTGAATGCTACTGAAAGAGGATTTGTAATGCTTCTCTAACATGACTATTAAAATGTTGAAATTTTCTTTACAAATATCAGAAGGTGTTCAACTTAAGAGACTTTGCCCATCTGACCAGTCAATTGTAATAGTGCAGAGGGCACTAGGTCCTATATGGCAGATGCAGTAACACGAGATATTAATTACGACCACCATATGGTAATAGGCTTGTGCTGAAAGTGTTCCCACGCTTGCAATAAGTTCCCCATTGCCCTGGTTACTTGTATGGCTGCTCTGGCTGCAAAAATGTATGGCGCTGCTACTGATGATTAAAACCAACTTTATTCTATTCTATTTTCTATTCTATTTTGGGATTTATAAAGCGCCTCTCACAGTACAACCTAATCAGAGGCGCTCCCAGTGCGAAGAACTCCTGGAAAAAGAAAAGTCTTAAGACAACGGGCAGAAAAAGTAAAGCCTCCAGATAAAATCTGGGAACGAATAATAGTAAAGGGCAGACAGAGGCAAAGGCGAGATGTTGGGCTGTAGCAGTCCGAGATCGTGGTACCAGAAGATCATGACGGTCTAAAGAGCGGAGAGGACGTCCAATGGTAGCAGAGAAAGGTTTCCTAATAAGATCACAAAGGTAGCGAGGCGCTTGACCCAAAAACATCTTATAGGTAAGAAAAAGAATTTTATATTGAATCCGGGCAGTCAAAGAAAGCCAGTGAAGGTGCTCAGTCATGAAAGTCGAAATGTGAGAGAAACAAGGAAGGCGGACAATCAAACGTGCAGATGCATTAAGTACCGATTGAAGAGGAGCCAGGCGGAGTTTAGGTAGGCCAATGAGTAACGAGTTACAACTTTAGGCATCAAATGATCTGCATTGTCACATTTGACCTTCATCTTCTGTTTATTTATACATGATAAAATTTATAGTCAATCAGGTTTGGCCAATGTGTCTTGCCATCAGTGCTGCTTTCATGTCCATTTCCTTTGTGGGCTTATTCTAAGAATGTGTGCAATATCTTGGGAGCCTTTTAGTCCAAAACTTGATGGGTTTCTTTCCGCTGCAGTTCATGTCTTCCCATCTGAAATTACCAACGATGCATCTCCGTGTATCGCTTTCTCTGCCGGCGTCCGTTAAAATCTCGCAGTGATCATTATGTCATACGTGGGATTCCTTGGATTATCTGCTGAAGTCAGTGGCATAGACAGAGGATTTCGGAGGTTAACCCCCCCACATTGGCTTAGGGAAAAAAGTTATGTCAAAGGTTATTTATCCACTTAAATAAGAAAGAAAGAAAACCAACTGTTTGTAGTAACAATTGTTTTTCTTACTTTATTCCCTTTTTATTTACTGTAATACTGTTGGGTTGGTGTCAGGAAGGGCATCCGGCCAGGCCATAACCCCCCCCTCCCCATCATAAATTCCTGGCTCCACTGGCTGTAGTTGGTCATAAATTGCATTAATTTCATCCTTTGTTTCTGCTAACGCTGGCTTATAGGATTGTCATCGTAGCAATTTGGTGCAAAATCTTGCAAACATTAATTGTTATGGTATCAAGTGGTATTCTATCGTTGCTTTCAACCGTTGCTTTCTTGTTCAGAATCACTGCTGCTCCCTCTCACAATTGTCCTCACTTTCAGATGTTAGAACTTTGGGCTGAACAGTGAACATGGTAGACTATGGTAGTATTCCCCTTTTCCACACCATTTTGTCCCACAGAATCTGTTGCTGTATGGATAGGATACATAGGATGTATAAATTTCTATTTCTTTGAGATATGTGCTCTAATGTTCCTATCTCTCCGTCATGTATGTTTGTCACTCTTGATCTCTGTAGTGATCATGTCCACTGTGCCACCAACGCTAGAAGAAGAATCAGATAATAATTGCGACGGCGGCAGTTGTCGCGATCTTCGTCATCATCGCTGCCAATTCAGGACGCCCGCAGTTACTCGATAATATGCCATTACGAATTTACTCTGTTCGTGTAAATACAATCTGGAACATGGTGAAGACCACAGGCGGAGTATCTAGATGGCAATGAGCTGCCCAAGACGAAAGGCGACACATTATAATGCTCAATACAGTTTGACCAACGACGGCTAACGAAACAATCACCAATCCACTGCCACGTTGCAATCACCGCTTTCTCACAATCCCTTTGTAAACAGTTACTGTCAACACGTATGTATCGGTAGGAAGTAAAATATTTGACGAATTTCAATCTAAAATGTTTCTGGTTCAGCTATTAACATTGCCACAAATGACTTCACATACAGTATGCATGGGTGTAACCAGCTACTCCTACCCCAGACTCGGAGTAGCGTTATGCCTAGCGTAGCTCGCTAATCTCGATCCATGCATACAGAATTGACCACTATTCCAGCATAGGCCAAATTTAACCTAGGAGTAAGAGATACACCATCTCATACATACAGGCTGGTCTTCACCGTGTTCCATATTGTATTTACGCACCACCCTGTTCGTGTATGCAACAAATGTTGTATTGGCCAAATGTAGGATATCGGCCTACTTAAGATAGGTCTACTGAAGATAGGCCTACTGAAGATAGGCCTACTGAAGTCTGCTGAAGATAGTGTTTATAGGCTAACTGCAGTCAAGTCATCCACTGATTTTACTGGCCTATATTTGAAATGTGAATCAACTTCTAGAAGAGAACTTTTATTAGGCCTAAATTAAATACCTATTGGCAGAAAATCAACTATGCCTATTCAAATTTTTGCTTGAGGACCATCTCTTGCTGGTTTTGGACCTTAGACGGCACATTATAATGCTCAATACAGTACACTAGGGCCTTTTGGTCTCTCGGCAGTACCAAATCAATGTTTAATGCAGTTTCTTTCTGTGGTGCCTAAAGTATAGGCCTAGGTCTAGCATACCTTTCTAGAAAAACCACAGAAGCTTACAGTACGCACCTATATAGGGCCTACTTACTTTTTACTGGCTTATTCAGATAGACCTATGTATTGTGACATACTATTCCATCCATCAATAAGTTCTTCGATGCTTTTAATTCGTTGATCGGTCCAACCAGACATCCATTTATTAGACGTTCCTTTATGCACAAAAAACTAAGCGATTATATCAATGCTGAAGCTGGTGGTCTGTTCCGTCCTATTACGATTGGCACTAACAGTTAGCATATGAGTGAACGCAGAAAGAAGCACGCTAGCAGAAATGAATGCAATGAGGCCCTATAGTTTAGATACCATCGCGCTAGACTTCAGACTTGTCACAGCTTGCATAAGGTTTTCATCTAGGCCTACTCACTAATGATACATTTCCGTTCAATGCAAGACTATCTAAGAGAATCGATTTGGTTAACGAAAATAATATAACAGTTTAGAGTTTTAGTTTAGACGAAGTTTGGGTGACGTCGGTATATTTGTTGAGAGTCAGCCTTTTTCTTGAACACGTCAGCTGGTACGTAGATGATAGTTTAGTAGTCGTCGTTCGTCATGGCGTATTCTGGTTTCGGTGGTGGAACGCCCTCGTATTGCGGCTGGAAACCTCTCGAGTTTGCCTGCATTTCAAAAACACAAATCATCATAGTTACGACATTTAGTCGATCGGCCGGTCTTTAGTTAACTTCTGAAGAACAGTGAATAATTTTCAACCTTTTCGCGAAAATAAAATGCAGTCTTAGGCCTATAGGGAAAGGACTTGTAGGCTAATGTGGGTCATTCACCGTTATTGTACAGCCTAATACTGTTGTTGTGGGAGCTCCATATGGCTCTCACACTGCTCGCATCTTCATCAACCTTAAAATTTTAAAATTTGGCCAGATTAGGACTTTCCAAATAGGGGAACTTATGTATCGGTTTGACCGAAAACTCCTGCTATCTGTGCACAAAAATGACTTTGTGCTCTCATCCTAGGTTCATTCTCATTTTACAAGATACTCTTTCTCGTATCGCCATACCTTTGCTTGCTATAAAACTCGCTTTTTCCATTAAATCTATTGGAGTCACCTCTTGGGAAAAAGTTCCAAGGGAAATACGATCATGCCCCAGCATTTGGGTTTCTTAAAAGAAATTAAGCGCCTTTCTAATAGAAGGTACATAATAAAAGGTAAACTATACTTTTCGGTCATTGTATGCAATGTAGCCAGGCCCGGCCTTAGGGCAAGGCGAGCGATGCGACGGCCTTGGGCCCACGCTTCCAGGGCCCCGCGCAGCTGGCTATAATTTTTTTACTTTGTTGAGATTGATAATGGTTTCGTAGCATAGGCCTATCAACTATGCTCAATTGCAGTCAATGTGCCGCGTGAATGTGATAGATGATTTCTGAAACAACGATCTGTAAATTTAATGCTAAACCGAGTCACAGTTAGACCTATTTTTGTAGACCTACACATTGAATTAATTTTCAAAATATGAACAAATGGCTAAGACTCATCAAAACTTCCATGCATCAACAATAGACCTAGGCCTGCCTTGAGTCATTAAATTAGCTTTTTTGTCAATTGAAATAGATCTTCCTTTGTGAAATCATTTCAGATGTCGCATAGGCCTACATCAAATTAGGGAAGATTTGAGAAAACTTTTGTAAGATAGCACTCACATCTTTGTCTATATACTCGATAGAGACTAACATTTCAAAGCTTCAATTAGAAGGAATCGGAAATATGTCAATTATTGGCATCCTATTTTAGATGCTACATATATATATATAGATATTCAACTATATTGAAAATAGTCCTAATCATTGTTTTCATAGTAAGCTGCTAGAGTTAATAGCCAGATTTGCATGTGAATGTCTATTAACTTCGATTTTCAACATGGGTGCCTGCAGACATTTTAGTTGGAGGGAGCACAGCACAATGGTAACTTTTTAGCACGAGTTTGAAAAATACAAAGCAGGAAATTAAGCACATGGATTGTTCACGTAGGTGTCTAAATGTAAATTACTCCGTTTCACCGTGAGAATCATTAGCTTCATTAGTATTTTGGCACAAATAAATTTGTCAAAAGTAAAACTTTGCTGTTGAAAATCGTTGTTAATTTTCCAGATTTTGCATTACTTAAATAGGTATATAGTCTACTTAATTATAGTGTCAATGCTGCATTGACAGGTTATTATGAACTTAGCAAATATTTGCCTGGAGACTCGCTGCTGCCTTGGGCCCCGCAAACCCTAGGGCCGGGCCTGAATGTAGCAGGTCTGTGTTCAGTAGTTAAGCATTTGTTCTTTTTTCAAAATTGTTAATTGACTCAACAGTGTTGAGCATTTCAGTTTCCTTTATCTGTTGTGTTTTTCTCCATCTCTCAGTTGAAGTTGTTTGATTTTGCATTGTCGCTTTTGTTAATCGTTGTGTTAAATTTGCAAAAAATTAGTCAAGGCCACCTCACATTGTCAACTCAACTTATTATTTGGTGTCCTTGGATGGTGGGATTATTTTATCTCTTTAGGGCCCTCTTTTTTGTAACCAACTTGCAAGATGTGTAAACCTGTCATGTATACTTTGGCTGCAAAATAAACTATTTGACTGATTGACTGATAATTATTATGGTCCTCGACTGCTTCTCCTACCTATCATATCTGCGGAGAGCTCGAGGAGCGGGAAACCATCAGTCAAATGATTTCAATGTCCTATTCTGAATTTCTGCCTTTGCTCAAAACTTCTACATGAAATATATCAATGTTTCTGTTTTGATATAAACTAGGCCTAGATTGCTTATAAAAATGGTCAAACATCTGTTTTTTAGTTTAGGTTTTCAGTTATTCTATGCCCTGTTGTTTCAGAAGGTAGACATTTTCCTTATCATATAAAGCACAACTGTAATCGTTGATCTATAAAACTTTCGTTGATCACGCAATAACAGATCCCCCATCGAATGTCATGGCCTGCTAACCCACTCATTATTACTTTTATTCTGATTAGGCCTACAAGTGTTTGACTAAAAGAATAATAATTTTCACCTTAAATCCAGCAGTTGTCTAGCATTTGTAGTGGTGTTGTTTTGATCTCTACTATGGCAGTTCATATAACACATCTATGTTGTGTAATATGAACCACTTAGCCTACTGTATTTAGAAAATAATTATTTAACAAATTACACTGGCGGTTCATATTACGTACAGGCAGGGGCGGATCCAGGGTTGGGCAATCCGGCCATGGCCCTCCCATGGCTTGAGGTGGATTCTAACCTGGAACTCTGCGGCTCCAAGGCCGCCACCACTACAAGGAAAGGAGTGAGGCAAGGGTGCATTTTGTCCCCTTTGCTGTTCAATCTGTATGCCAAGAGAATTATGAGGCGGGTTGGATTGGAAGAGGCAACAGAGGGGGTAAGGATAGCGGGGAAAATATTGAATAATCTGAAATACGCCGATGATACGACATTATTAGCTGGGAGGAAGGACGACCTGGCCGAATTAATAAGAAGAGTCCGGAAGGAAAGCAAAAAGGCGGGACTATACTTCAATGTAAAGAAAACAAAGGTTATGACTACTGCAACATGGGAAAACTTTGAGGTTGATGGAGAAACGATAGAGGTAGTATCGAGCTTCACATTTTTGGGATCTATGATAGAGAAGGAGGGAAGAAGTGATATGGAAATAAGGCGGAGGGTAGCAATGGGTAAAACGGCAATGGACGGTCTGGGAAGGATAAATATGTGAGCAGGGAACAAAGAAAAGACTGGTAAGAGCATTGATCTTTCCAGTGGTCCTCTATGGATGCAAGACATGGACGAAGACACGGGATATGGAAAGGAAAATCAACGCGTGTGAGATGTGGATTTGGAGAAAGTTGCTAAGGATTTCATGGACGGTCATGTGATGAGATCAAACGGTTTGGAAAAGGAGATGATGACGGCATGCGGTGAGGGAAGGAGAAGACGCGGAAGACCAAGAAAGAGATGGATGGATGAAATACAGGAAAAGTCTGGCATGAGCCTGGAGGAACTAAGAGAGGCGACAAGAGAGAGGAGACACTGGAGAGGATACATCATGACTGTCGCCAGAGCTCCAAGAGCTGACGGCACCAGGTAACCAGGTAACTAACAGAACAGATGACCTGCAATACTTGGGCGCTTTTAGCAGCCTGCAAAGCACGTCTACCCTACGGGGTAGATCTTCATTCCAGTGTGTTAACCAATGCACTACAAAACTGGAGGTATGCTCAATTGCTTCTGTACGATAAAAATTTCAAAAAAAGGTTTCTTAGATGGTCTTTCCCCTTTCGACCCTGGATGTTGTAGGCTACTGGGTGTTGCTCGCCCTAAGACGGAAAGTTCCTTCAATGAGGATCACATAATTTATAGCCTATAATTATGGCCTAAGTCTGTTAATTCAATTACAATCTTTCAACCTCTCGAAGAATTATCAGCACGAAAAACGAAAAACGACAGGGGAAAATATATGTTTTTAAAGAACCAGAGACTGCTAAGAAAAATGAGTGCTATAATAATAGAAAGCATAAGCTTGAAAAAAGACTAAACAGGTCCCAAATCATGAGGCATTAGACCTAGGCCTACTTTAATGCCCAGTATTTAAAAACATTTCTGCATGAGTGGCCCATACTAATTATAAGAGAAGAAAAGGAATAGTGTTACTTTTGGTAAAGCAATCTCTGAATTAGGTGCCTATTGTATGGCCTAGTATAATATATAAATTTTTTTTATTCAACACATTGGTAGCACAATTAAGAAGACAATAAAAGTAAATAAAAAAAGAAATACAGCACTCACAAGACAGTATATCTGCCTGCATAATACTAATGACAGAAAACACTAAGTTTCCTACAAAAATATGCATGCATAGATATATGCACACATAGCCTAATTATTATATATATTTATATATACATATAACTATCTACACATAAATGTTTCTATATGCTAATAGCACTAGGACTTCTAGGTTGACCATATAATTATGTCTATAGGTATTGGCAGATGATTTCTTCGTGATTCAAACTAACGATCCGAGGGGAAAGCCTGCATGGTCTATTGAAGGCTTGTCGAGAAAAGCCTGATCGACTGAAACCTGGTCATAGAAAGTCCTTAAGTATGGATTTGCACGATATCAACGGTCAAGCAGAACAAACAGAATTAGGCAGAAAATAGTCATCGTTAGGCCTACACCATTTGTGGGGCGCGGTGGTGTAGTGGTGGCGTCGGTGCCTCGGATTTGGAGGGTTCCAGGTTTGAACCACTTCCAGGGCTGAAAGTGAGCCGGGTCGGTCCGGGTCCCGGCATCGATTTTCGAGACCCGCTGTTGCCGGGTCTCAGCCGGGTCACTTGTTTACCAAAAAATCAGACTAAAAAAGGTCAACTTTTTTGCAGAGAGAAAAAAAGGACTTTTTCATCGAAATTAGTTCCAGACCCGGCAACTTTTCCAAACCACTTTCAGCCCTGACCACCTCAAGCCGCCGTGTAGGGAGTCTAGGGACCTTGAGCAAGTCCTTCACTCGCAATTGCTCGGGTGCTTCGACGTGAAACTCCGATGCAGTGTCCGCGCTGTAGTCGGGAGTACTCTGAGTACAGATCTTGAAGGAGTGCTATAGAAATGGAAAAATAAATAAATTCCATGCATTATTTGGCATTAGTTGCAGTGAAATAAATAAATAAATATTGTTTATTTACCTATTTGAATATTTACATTATGATTGCGGTAATAGCCTCAGGGCTGAAAGTGGCTAGGAAAAGTAATTGCCAGGTCTGAGTTAAACGTCCGATTTTTTACTCTGACTCGCGAATTTTTCTGACAACCTTTTTTAGTAATATGCCCCAAATTTCCGAAAAACGCTGCCAATTTCCCTAGAGATTTCGCTATTTGTGTACATGGTGGGCCATAAAAAAAGTAATCCCCTACGGATTTTTGTCAATATCTTGGTCAAAGATAAGATTTTTCAAATAATAACCTTTTACGTGCTTAAAGGTAATTCATATCTACTTGCAATAGCCAAATTTCATCAAAATATTTGAAGCAGAACAAAAGTTATATCACTTTTAATGAGCCCACCTACTGTTTTTTAACAATCCAAAAACGTAACAGAACAAAAAGTAGCAAAAAAGATTCTATTAAGTCAAATCTCAAATAATTGTTATCAAAGGAACTTGACATTGCCAGATAATCATTATTGGTACTATTTAGCAAGAAACATGTACCAGCGTAGCTGCATATCACAATGGCATCATTTGGCAGGATGACTATGAAGTTGCAAATATAGAATTTTTTAGATTCAAATTTTGCTATTAAAACAGTAAAATTAAAATTTCTGAGACATTAAAATGGCCAAGCTTCAATGACAGACAAAATGTATATTCAGATACTTCAAGAGTAGGGTCGTGAAGCTTAAGTTATAATCACCACTTACTCTGATGAACAGTGAGAGCCGAGAGAAATTACGAGTTAAAATAAAGGTTAAGACAAAAGGAGATCAACTCAACGGCAATATTATTGTTCTGGTTTCATCGAGAAGAAAATTAATCTCCGGATTTTTACCTGACAGATTATCAAATGTGGAGAGCTATGCCGGAGAACTACCACAATCTGCGGGCAAAGCCAAGAGTGATAATAGAATTGATGGTCGCATTGGAATTGATATGTGAAGACTTACCTTTTGAACATATCAACAGGGGTTACAAGGCCATCAAGAACTTTACAAAAAGACTGAGAACAAGTGGTGGACACATTTAGCACAAAGTTGTGAAGCAATATCAGGTTCATTGATAACATTATTTGAGATGTGACTTAATAAAATCGTTTTTGTTACTTTTTGGATGGTTGAAAACAGTGGGTGGGCTCACTAAAAGTGATATAACTTTGGTTCTGTTTCAAATATTTCGATGAAATTTGGCTGTTGCATGCAGATATAAATTAAAAGCTCGTAAGACTTGATTTGAAAAATTCTTGTATTGGGCCAAGATATTGGCAAAAAAACGCAGGGTATTATTTTTTATGGCCCACCCTGTAGAGTCAATGTTGCACATGCGACCCGGCTGAGACTCGGCAACGGCAGGTCACGAAAATCGATGCTGGATTGCAGACCTGGACAGACTCGGCTCACTTTCAGCCCTGAGTAGCATAGCTACTGTTAGAACTTGTTCATGCGCTTAAGAAATTCTCAAGGCACTTTGAAAGTAATGCCTATGTCATTGAAGAAAGGGTTAATGAATGACTGAACGATTGTGTGACCTTGCCTAACCTTTTGAGAAAGACCAAAAGATCAACTGACTAGTTTTCCGAGTTGGTTGATGCAGTGGATGACGTTGAGAAAAGCACCCTTGCGTCCTTCGTAGAGGTCACTTGTTCCGAAAAGTGACATCTCTGTCACACCGTAGACCCTCGCCGCTGTTAGAAACGTGTCAATGTTGGCCATGGCAACAAAACTAGTGGCTGCTTTTGGTCGATAATGTACAGTTGGTTGACCAACTTGTTTCAACAAGTGGTTAATCAACCTGTGTGTGCAAGATGAAACATAGAACTTTTCAGCGATGGCCATTTCATCCTATGCGTTCAAGGCCCCGATGTGTCCTAGGCCTATGTCTGCCTAAGCTACATAGCATGGGTATTAGTAGGGCTAGACATATTTTCCTAAGTACATTCTAGACCTTTGTACATTTGTATAAACCTGAAAGCAATAAACAAATGATTGATTGTTTGTTTGATCAATATTTTAACCCACGAATTTAGCTGATTTTCAAACCAATAGGCTTGTATTAATTTTCCTGCAGCAAATCGAGCAGCGTAGTAGAGTGATACCTAATTAATTACATGAGAACAAAACGCTCATGCCACGCCTCTCACAGTAGGCCTACAACCTAATCAGAGGCCCCTTAAAAAGTGGTCTTAAGAGAAGAGGCAAAAACAGCATTTTCCTGGATGAGAACTTAGCACGGGTTGCAGTAGGAAGGTCTGAAAGGTCATTCCACAGCAAAGGGCCAACAGCGGCATATGGGTCTCGTGCTACTAACAGTAATCTGTCATTTGTCATCATGGTCATGACAGTCTAAAGAGGGGAGAGAACGTCCAGTGGAAGCCTAATAAGATCGAATACATATTGTATTGTTATATGGGGGGGCCCGGTAGCGCAATGGATAACACGCTGGCATAGAGTGCGAGAGGTAGTGAGTTCGAGCCCCCGTTGGGTGGATTTGCTTTGTAGGCTGCTATTAGCGCTGTGTAATTACAAAGCTGTCTGTTCAGTTAGTAGTTAAGTTTAATTAAGACTACTGCATAACTTGTAAATGTAAAGCGCAGTGCGTCTTGCAGGCGTTTAATTAAAGAAAAGATATTATTATTATTATAACTAGGCATATATATGTATGTATATTATGTATATATAGGGCCTATTATAGGCCTAGTTATAGTGTTAACTGTTAAGCGTGGGTTGCTTATAGGCAAATAGCCAAACTACCCTGCTAATGCTGGAACAGTCACTGTATTGGTATGCGAAGTTTGTACTGCCAATCCAAAGAAGATAGGCTACCACTAATTCCCTAAGCATGCCATCACAGAACGAGCTTAAACAAGGCAGTCGGTGAGCGCCCGGAGCAGCAGCCGCCGACGCACGAAGGCTACTTGACATGCACCGACCGGGGCTTCGGCTTGCGCTGTGTGGTGGCTCAACTAAAAGGAACGGAATTCTGGGCGCCTGGATTTATTAGCGTTCCAACTGCACAGAAATCTTGCCTTGTATTGGCCCGTGCTTCTGCTGCTTCCGCTGTTGATGCTGCCGCTATTGCTGTTACTGCCACTAGGATATAATACAGACGAAACTTCTGGAAGCCATTGGACATAATCTGCTACCATTTCCCACCTGACGGACTTTCTATCAGTCTCTCTGCTTATACATGTGCACTCGTCACTGTCATTCAGCGCTTTTCTCTTCGTATACCAACTGATGACGATGAACTCCTGCGCTTCATTAAATATCGCCAACTTCTTAAAAAATATTCTGATACTTTCCTTAAAATAATTATTCTCTTTTATTCTGGTTCTTCTTATAAATCTTGTTTAGTTTTGTGTCCTGCATTTTGTTGTCAACTTGCTCCTCCTGTTCTACTCATTGTTACTCCTCTAGATAGTTTCCTTTTCTTCAACGTTCTTTTTCTTCTTACTGTAGGCTCTATATGTGCGTATATTCTGAAGACTAAGCTACTATGCGTCTTGTTGCTGGCCGTCGTCAGTCGACAGCTAGGCCTACTGCTGCCGCAGAGATCTCTGCCTGTAACTTTCTGCCTCTTCATAGTCACAACTCTCTTCACCGAGATTATCTAGACACGCTCTAGACTGACACCTAATCCTCAAGTCTGCACACGGTTCTGAATGCATTCTGCAACCATGCTTAAATGTGAACGTCTGAAGTTCTGAACTTTTTTATGATGGGAGTTGTGTTGCATTGCTTATAGCATATTTTTTACTGTGTCTCTTCACGTCTTGATAATGATCAGATGCTGCAGTAAAAATCCCAACAACAGGCTGAATATAGCAATTGAGGCTGATTGCAAATGAAAGCAGAACTTAGCGGTTACATTGTGTCAATAAACCCTTTTGTTTACCTGCAAAGCACGACGCCATCCTTGAGCGATTGTTGAATTTGTCTCCAATCAAGTTTTCCTGGCTGCAAGAAAAACCACTCACAATAGTCTGCTATGGAGACTGCCAACTAAATCTACCGTGTTTTCCCAGTTTTAAAAACTTCGGTCTGAAATGAGTGACATCGCTGCAGCAGCTTCTCAACACGGTCTGTCTGACTCACTAACGGTCGTTGTCTCTGTCTGTCTGTCTATCTGTCTGTCTGTCTAGATTCTAATGAAACAACTGTTTTCATCTACAATCATGCAATGATGGCTAAAAAGGTGTGATGATGGTGACTTAACTTATCTTAACCCGAAATACACGTTGGCCTTAATTATTGTTTACATGAAGTGAACATTTCAATTGATGCAAAAGATTTTAACTAGTCTCATAAACCAGAAGCATTAACCAACATCTGTTGAACACAGTAACTTCCAAATAGGCAAACACAGTAACTTCCGAATAGGCCTAAATTGTATTGCGTCTAATAAAACTCGTCTGTGCAAGTTGTAACAGTGGTCCACTGTCCTTGAGAAGATGCAATCTTGGATGATGGTTGACAGACTTCTTCCATCATCCATCTGAAACTGGGTTCCTATAGAACTGCACTACCAGGAACTTTTTGAGTGCGGCTTTGGTTGGCGAAAATTTCTCGTCATTTCAGAAAATTTTCCCGAGAAATGTCGCAAGTTGGCCAAAAAACTGATGAACTTTTTTAGTCATTTGTTCAGAAATTTGTCCCAAGTTTTTGCCAGAGATATCGCAAGTCAGCGACGAAAAAAACTGATGACCTTTTTTTAGTTATCAACTTCACAAATTGATTTATTTCACATTCCTGCTTAATTTTCACTGCACATCGCTATCGCTGCATATATCCTTCTTCTTTTCTGGTAAACCGGCCTGCAATTACCTTTTTCTAATGATTTCCACTGCAAATGACTGCTTTTACAACTGCACATATGCATTTACAACTGCACATTTTGTGTAAAAGAGCACGTTAACAAATGCCCTGTGTCTATTACTGGGCACTCCACAATAAATGTAAGTCTTTGAAACTGGGAGACCAAATTATACAACCTCGCGCACACGGTCGCACGCACACACACACACACACACACACACACACGTGCGCATGCACAGTGTCACACATACACAACCATCCATCTGAATGAATGCCAAGTCATTTATGATTCCCATGTGTATGAAATGAGCTTTATGCCTCTTAAATAAATCAGAAGCCACCGTCGGCCTGATCCGCATGCACTCCATCAGAGAGATGCGATTGTAGGACCAGGGCCGTACTCTAGGGTATATGCGGGCATAGGCGCAATCACATCTTAAAAGTTGGGGGGGACCAAAAATGAAATTCTTAGTAGGAGTAATAATAGGGAACGTGAAACACGCGAAGCCGCGATTGCTGAAGGCAAGAAGCCCCTAACGATTAGGGAGTATGGGGGAGTGTCGTAAGCTCCCCCATCGGGGTCTGGGGCAAAGCCCCAAAAACGGACGCAATTCTGAGCATTTGATGCCAAATCGAGTGCATTTTTGGTTCTAGTTTACCTAAAATTTTGCAACGATGATATCTGAATAAAAGTACCTAAACCAAATCGATCTGTGAAAGTCTAAATCTTAATCAGTCAATCAATCACTTAATGAACCATAGTAATTGACATTTGACAATTGGCATTGCTTACAAAACAAGGCGCAGCTTCTGGGGATGCAAAGCTTAGGCCTACCCTAAAGGGACAGAAATCATGCAACAAACATTCATTGATTTTAATATAGATTTCGACGCCAAGAAGGCACAATTGAGACAGAGAGTCTGAGGAGCGCCAACAGCAAGGCGAGGCAGCTGATGAAGTCTCACAACTTGTGTATGAAATTTTGTACATGTAGTAGTGTAATAGCTGCGTAGATGTAGTAGTGTAATAACTGTCGCGGGAGACACCCAGCTTCGTATCCCGCAGCTGTGACAGCCCAACAGTCCAAACCTCAATATGGGGTGTAATGGAGGAGCGCGTTTTCATTCACGTATTTATGACCGATAACCTTCTCGTGGGCGGAGTTTATCAGAGGCTAGAGGGGCTAAGCCCCCAAGAACCAACAGAGAACTATTACACTACTACATCTACGAGAGTAGTGTAACACATTTTGAACACCAGCTGTAGCTGAACTTCACTTCCTTTCAGCTTTTGTAGGCCTGTTGAAAATTTCACTTTTTCGTTGCTGCATCTCAAATGGTCATAAACCTGACAAACTCACCAACATTTCTAAATGGCTAAACGTGCATCATTAATGACTCCCCAGGTTCTGGAGGTATTTGTGGGGCATCAGGAGAGCAATGGGGCCCATAGCAGTAATAGGACTGGCCACCAGCCCTCCCCTTACACCGAGGCTGAGAAAATGAAGTCTGACAGTCTGCAGCAGTATTGTACCAGGGTCGGATTCTGGGGAGCAATCCGGCCATGGCTTCAATTTGACATTTACACAAATCGTGCCCTTTCCGCCACATTGCTCAATGTGTCACAGGACAGAAGGTGTTGGAAATACATGCTCATCTATTTCTTCAGAAGTTGAGACTTTGAATTCATGTCCTGCTGATGCTCTTCCCGCCTTACCTTAGACCTTAGTTCCTCCACGTGCTGTGTGCACATTGGGTGATGCAGGCCTTCCATCCTTCTCTGTCCTGAGCAGCTCCGGCAGCCTCCTCCCACGTCAGTACTTCGTCTGTGAGGTCTTTTGAGATCGTGTCCCTCCAGTTCTTTCTTGGTCTTCCTCTCTTCCTTTTCCACCTGCATGTTGGGTACCCAGTCCATTGCCTGCCTCGGGATTCTATCCTCATCCATGCGGTGCAGATGTCCCAGCCAGCGTAGTCGTGTCCTCTTCATCTCCTTCGATTTTCTCCAATCCCGTTCTTCTCCTGAGCTCCTCGTTCCTTATCATGTCTCTCCATGTGATTCCCAAGATCTTTCGCTGCCATCGGTGATGTGCTGCCTCCAGTCTCTTCAGGTTCGCAGCTGTCATCGGCCATGTCTCAGAGCTGTATAGCAGGGTTGATAGGACTATGGCTTTGTATAGCCTTATTTTGATGTGTAAGTTTAGTCCCTTGTTTCTCCATATGTTGCTTAGTCTTCCAAATACTGTGCTGGCCTTTCCCAGCCTGCACCTGACCTCCTTGTCGCAGCTGCCATCGTTTGCGATGACACTTCCCAGACAGCCGAAGACGTCAACTTCGTCAATCGGCTCTCCTCCCGCCCTGAATCCGACCCTGGTACAATACTACTGTGTACAACAACTAGGTATCTTTGTACAACCAAATTGGCTTCTCTCCAGTGCTACCTGTCAAATTTTCCTGCGTCATCTTCCAGTGCCCGACTCTCATGAGTTTTGATTTAGCGGCGTTTATCCGTAGTCCAGCACTTCCAGCCTCTACTCTCTTGGTGAGTTCAATCATCCCACTCCATGTGTTGTCGAGGAGTGCGATGTCATCTGCAAAGTCTAGGTCAGCCAGTCTCTTGTCCTCTCTCCACTCCAATCCATAGATCTCTTCTTTTGTGCTTCTTCTCATTATCCAATCCATGACCAGCAAGAACAGCAGCGGTGACAGCTCACATCCCTGGCGCACTCCGGTGACAATTTGGAAACAGTCTCCTAGTTTCGCATCCAATCTTACGGCACATCTGCTTTCTTGATGCATGTTTCCGATTATACTGATGATTTTTTCTGGTATGCCATAATGTCTGAGTATACTCCATACTGTCGGCCTGTGCGCGCTGTTGAAAGCCTTCCTGAAGTCTATGAAGTTGAGAAGAATCCGGGTATTTCCCGCCACACACCTTTCAATAATCTGATGTAGTGCAAAAATTTGGTCACAACGTGATAGATTCTTTCTAAATCCTCCCTATTGTTGTCTCATCATGTTGTCCGCTGCTTCTTGAATTCAGGATTATTGCTGCCATCACCTTTCCAGGTACCGAGAGTAATGTTGCTCTTCCCACAGTTCATATAATATATGATGCTGAACATAGATTGAGTATTCGCATATTACGAATATTAAGATTTTCAAATATTCACGAATATTAACGAATATTAAAACTGCCAGCGAATATTATATTCGTAAAATAATATGTTCTTTCAAGAAATTCTTTATTCATAATTCTTATTTTGTTATTTGTGAAAATGTTTAACTTTTACTGAATGAATTGCACAAAATTGAGTTCATTATTAGCATTTATATAGCGCCCCTTCAAGAAACTACTCAGAGGCGACTCAGGCGAGTTAGTCTACTGTTAAAAACTTCAAGGTCTCTGCTGGGTCTGGCTAATATGGCCATGCGGCATTCATGTCACATTCGATACTTAATGTTAGTCACTTTGTCTGACTTCTGACCATCCTCCCAACTGAAAGAGACAAAGCGGGCACAAGTAGCAGCAATAGCAGGCCTATAGGCTAAATTATAAATAAACTTTGATTGACTATAATATAGTTACTGCAAATTGATAAAGTAGTTTTATATTAGTGTAGCAGGATGAGTAAATGTAAATGCCAACGCGAGAAATAATAGTGCCAGATTATATATAAGCAAAAATTATCCTGATCGTAGCATATTAAGCGCATTGCATATTTTGATTCAACCTTGACTTGGATGCGAGTGAATGTTGTAGAGACATACAGAAGCTTAGCCTAAGCTGCTTAATACCGAGTAGCATTGCGGTTTCGGTCGTTCACCTTAATTCGTTAACGAATATTTGCGAATATTTACGAATATTAAA
The DNA here is from genome assembly GCA_949752735.1 of Lumbricus terrestris. Taxonomy (NCBI): domain Eukaryota; kingdom Metazoa; phylum Annelida; class Clitellata; order Crassiclitellata; family Lumbricidae; genus Lumbricus; species Lumbricus terrestris. Next base: position 22,233,324 of record OX457039.1, read on the forward strand.
AAATCTTAATATTCACGAATATTTACGAATATTAAAAGCTAAAGTCACGAATACTCAATCTATGATGCTGAATATATTGACGCTTTCTCGATAGGAGAGCAATCGTTAGCTACTCTCCAGAACACAATGACAGAAGACGGACTTGATTCTCTACTAATGTTGCAGGATCACTTTGAAATAATACCAGATAACGAGTCCATAACCAGTTATTTTGTCACTCGTGGTCAGTGTTTATTCAGTCCAGACATCTTCAGAAAGAGAGAGAGAGAACTCAGTTTTCACCCCAGAAATTACATTTTGACCCCAGAAAATTTGACAAAATGATAATAGTTTTTAGTTGCTGCTTGCATTATTGCACTACATAAACTGTTTAATATACCATGATATTATTTACTATTATAATCATGATTTTGATGTTATTATTTGCTATCATAATAAATAATACTACCATTTTTTAATAGGTATAATTTATAGTTAAACTTTGTACAACAACTAGGCATTTTTGTACAACCAAATTGGCTTCTCTCCATTGCTACCTGTCAAATTTAAAACTGTCAAAAACTGTTAAAAAGAAATTCCTTTAACACCTGATAAACAACATCATTACTACATGGTTTCCCAATTTTGGTAGCTCAACAGTGTGTGTGTGTACCACTTATAACAATATATGCTGATTGTGTCCTGGTCAGCAATCCAGGACCGTCTTGTGCAACAGGAATAAGCTGATTTCGAAGATATAAAATAATATTAGGCCTATATACACCTAATCACACTCCTCTGCAGTTATTCATTTTAATGGTCCAGAAGACAGCAGCAGCAGCAGCAGTAGCAGCAGAACTGAGTTGCTAAACATGATAGCCTACATAAACAAATTGTTATTGTTATAATAATTATATTTATTGAAAATTAATCTTTAACCACTCTTTTTTATCAGCATTGAAATAATAGAATAATCTTTCCTAAAATGACATCTTGAAACGTTACTACTACAATGTGTAAACTCAATAAGAAATTGTTATTATTTTTAATTTATTTATTGCAGTCTTAGACCTCTCTTATCAGCATTGAAATAGAGCAATTTTATTCAGAAGGCAGCTTAACATACTCCCATTGCAATGTGGAAATTCAAAAATGTCAGGTTGCGGAGGCGCACTCGTTTGTCCACCCAAAACCCTAGAGGGCAAGTTATATTTTAGCCCCCAAGTAACCACGTGGTCATCGAGCGGACCATCAAACAGTGGCATCTACATCTACGGTCGTGTGTCCGTGACCAAGAAGGACATATTGAACACCAGCTGTAGCTGAGCTTCACTTCCTTTCAGCTTCTGCATGTTGGAAATTCCCATTTTTCGGTGCTGCATCTCAGACGCTCATAGACTTGACAAACTCACGAATATTTCTAATCGGCGTAAGGATTTGGTGGTAAAATGGCTTACTCTTGTTGTTTTAAAATTTCAGCCAAATACTAAAAATGTGTTTTGACCGAGTTATGACACTTTTTGTTGGAGTATACTTTTCATCAGGACACAGTGTATAGTTGTAATCGGGTAAGCGCAAAAGGTCATCAAAAATCGGTTTATTCGTGGTTTATGGTTATGAAAGTCTACGAATAGGCCTACTAAAAAAAGGGTTATCAGAAATACTAAGAGAAAACAGTCAAGTTTTGCCAGTATAGCAAAAACGAAATGAGTGTTAATAGAAGAGAAGCTATATTGACTAATTTTCAGAGTATAATAGTTCCATAGTTGCAGCATGAGTAGAGAAACTACAAGGTTTTATTTACAATGACTTTCTTCGGTCGAATCGATGAAACCCAACAGATAATGTGATGCACTATTCAGATACTAAATATCCTAGCTAGGCAATGTAGGGGCTTAATGATGATGATGATGATGGTTCTCTGTCCGAAGGCAGATTCGTTGGCTTTTACGCCTCTGGGGATGAGATGAGTGAGATGGTTTCCCGTTGCCTTTCTCACAGGCAACGGGAGCAACTTGCCCAAGGTCGCTCCGCAGCAGCTTGCACTACCCACGCTAGCCCGAGAGATATCTAAATCTCTGAGTGTCAACTCCCAGCCCGGGTCTTGAACCGCAGTCCATGTAACCAACAGACGTATGCCGCTCTCACTTACCGGTGTAGCTAACTAGGCTAAATAAGATTAATTACCTTTAAATCACAATTAACCTTTTCAAATATCATAAAAGGAAAGCATAGAAAACAACCTGATGACGGGACTGATGGATGGAGAAAGGGGAAGAGGAAGACCAAGAATGGCATGGATAGACAACATCTTGAAGTGGACTGGACTTTCGGGGAGGAGGTTAATGAACATGGCAGGAGATAGACAACTGTGGAAAATGCTCATCCATTCGTGCAGCCAACCATCGCAGAGCAACGATGGCGGAATGACATGACATGACATGTCACATGAATAATTGAAGTTTATCACAACCTTAACACTTTTCCAACTTTTGACCGGGATCTTGAAACTGTTTTTCACTTAGACGATATGTGACACCGGGGGTCAAAACCCGTCACATGTCACATTGACTTTTTTATTCAGTCATATTCTACAGTTATACTGCTTCAAAAAAATCTTTTTACAGAATAAAAATATCTTTTTTCTAACTGAAGTTATATTCTTTTGAATCTGCGATTTGCTAAATTATAGCAATTGAGAAAATCGAACTCAAAGTTTCAGAACATTTATGTCATGAAAGTCCTTAGTAACCATTACTTGATTCTTCTGAAATTTAGATGGTCAATAAATGGCAATATCTTGTATCAAATACATCAAACGGCATGAAAATCGAGCGATTACTTTCTAAGTTGTCATTTAATTACAGACAACTGGTGAATTGAAAGATACGAATAAATGTAGTAATATAAAGCGTAAGCAAGCGCGCCCATGCATGTCGTGATGACCAGACACTTCATCGCAGACATGACAAGTACGCTGAATGAGGTGTAATACTTCTAACAAATAATTGACCAGTCTTTAAGACACGTTTGAATAGGAATATTGTATCCCCATTTATGATTCAAATAAACAGAATCAAATAGGCCATGTGCGACTGATAACAATGGCGGCGTTTTGCTCATGGGAGTACTACCCTCTGAATACTGTATAACAAAGAAATGTTTACACAATAGCTTACAGCGATCGAACCATGGTTAGGCCCAATAATACGAATAAATTATGCCCAATTTCAATGTTGACTACTCTGAGAAATTAAGCCAGCCTCTTCAATTCCAATAAAGAACTTGAATTATCTAGACCTAGCCTATATATGACTACTTAGACAATTGTTCCTACTTATATCTGGTACATTGCACTTTGAGGTGGGACAATAACATTAGGCTTTCAAAGCCAGTACTAATTAAACTTCTTGCAGATCTATAATTATGTTGGGTGGATGATGGGTGGGTGGATTGCCAGTTCAGCCCTATTATAATTGATAACACCGTCAGTGTTTACCCACGTTACACCGCTATCGTATTTATCTAAGAATGCCTTCAGCTTGTCTTTATCGCCATTTGAGCAGTTAATCAACTTCACAATTTTACCTTCCATGATGCAAAATAAAAGTTTATATGAATTGTTCCCCACGCTAACGCAATTGGAATGAAAAAAATGAGCATCAAAAATAAAATATCTGCGGGCCTCGATATAGATGCACGCAGTAGCGCATGCACAACATGAAGGTCAGGTCGTCAGGGTCGCGAGATGTCCCGTAAACCAATGAAACTTTCCGAAAACTGGGTCGGAGGCGTGGTTTGACCTGTAGTCAAGCGGACATCTCAACAACAATCATAATTTGGATAAAAATACCTCTCATTTAAATAGATGACACAGTTTATCGGGACCATCAGTAGCATTTTGAATGTATAGTTTATTAAGTATTACACAGGGCTACAAGAAATAGTCTGGTTGGCATGTGGAAACTCGGTTGTTCATGGCGAATTTTAACTTTGAAAACGTGTCCAATGAGCAATTTTTTCTGAGCAAATCTTGACACCACATGCGTTAAAAGTCAATTTTTACCACACAATATTTGAATTTAAAATTTCTAATTGCAGATATTGAAAGTAGACATATTTTTCAATACAAATACGCCATAAAACGATATTTCATATTTCTGACCTCTCTCGCTTATTTTGCCCTATAGCACAGAATATACTTACCGAGAAACGATGGGTTTCGAGCCCTGCCGTCACATATAATTATGAGTTTGCGTCCATACCCTATGGCATATATATGCTGTTAAGTTGAGAAGCATATCTATGAGGAGCATATATAAATATATATATATATATATATATTTAAGTCTCTGAGGGAAATAAAGAAAATTTTATATAAAAAACTTGCAAGGGCATAATATAATAGGTTAATTAGGCATTTATTTAGTAATTGATATATAGAGGAAAGGCCAAAACAAGACCCCTACGGTTTTTTGGGCAATATCTTGGCCAGAGTAAGGATTTCTAAATCAAATTTACAGACTTAAAGGCAATTCATGTTTGCACACAATAGCCAAGTTTCACCAAAATATTTCAAAGAGAAAAAAGTTATATCACTTTTAGTGAGTCAGCCCACTGTTTTTTGAGGATTCAACAACATAACGCAACCAAAAGTTTTAAAAGGCAATTTTATTAAGTCTGATCTCAAATTACTGTTTCTGATCTCAAATTACTGTTATCCTTGATATTGCCAGATAATCATTATAATTACTATTTAGAAAAGAAACAAGGTACTAGCGTAGTTGCACGCCACTGTGAAGTCACTTAGCAAGATGATGATCATATTGTCAAATAAGGAATCTGTCAGATTAATAAGTTTTTTATTAATGAAATTCAGGTATAAAGAAAATGGTCAGGTGTCAATGACAGACAAAATGTGTATTCAGACACCTCTTGGAGATATAAAGCTATAATCACTGCTTACTCTGTTAAGCAGTGAGAGCGCAGTAATTAGGAGTTAAACTGAGAGTTAACCCTTACCGCTCCGATTAAAAATTAATTGGCCCGAAATTGTCCGGTGGGAGCGGACACAGGAGCGGTAAAGGTTAAGAAATTTGCCGTTGATGAAAGGAGATCGGCTCAATGGCAATTGTTCTGGTTTCATTGAGAAAAGCCCAAATCTGTGAATTTAAATCCGATGGATTGATTATTAAGTGTGTAGAGCTATGCTGGAGAAATACCGCAATCTGCAACCAAAACCAAGAACAATAAGAGAATTGATGGTCACATTGGAGATTGACCTGGTTATATTTACGTCTGAAATACATCAACATGGCCATCAAGAACTTTGTAAACAGACCAGTGGCGTAGCCAGGAATTTTTGATGGGGGGGTTTTATGGAAGGAAACCCTGTTTTTTGCTATTTTTTCTTACGTAAATGGAAAAATAACCTTAAAAAACTTTTTCCGAAGCCAATGGGGGGGGGGTTTAACCCCCGAAACCCCCCCCTGCCTACGCCACTGAAACAGACCCATAACAAGTTTGGGCACTGGTGGTGAACACATTGAACACAAGTTGTGAAGCACTATCAAGTTCATTTGACAACAAGATGAGATGTGACTTAATTAAATCGTTTTTTAACTTTTTGCTGCATTCTGTTTTTTTAATCAACAAAAATCAGTGGGTGGACTCAATAAAAGTGATATAACTTTGCTCTGTTTGAAATATTTTGGTAAAATTTGGCCATTTTATATATATATATATATGAATTGCCTTTAAGCCTGTAAAATTTGATCTAAAAATTCTTACTTCTGATCAAGATATTGTCAAAAAACTGTAGGGTGGTCTTTTTAAGGCCCACCCTGCAGATTAAAAAAAAGGCTGCCAAAAAATGTGGAGTCTTAGTTAAAGACTTACTGATAGCCCATCAGCCTGTCCAACTACTTTAAGAATCCATTCAACGATCTTCTGAGGAACTCCAAGCTCATCTTCGTTGTCATATCTCTGTACAGAAAGAAACAATTGAATTTTTGTGAATAGACCAAAGCTGGTGTTGACGATGATCTTTAATTAAGGCTGCAACAATGCAACATTCGTACATTAAAATAGTGTAAAACAATTAACGTCATGCTTTATTGTGCATGCCATTGTATATGAGCAGGGCTTATACAGTAGTGTGTATAGGCCTATGAGTACAGGCCTAGATATGCATTTCTTATTAATAGTTATGTCTAGAAGGAATGGAAACAGTTCACTCCATGAAATCCTTAGAGTTACTTGCTTGAAATCTGACTGAAGTATCCTATTGGCTCCTTTGGCTGTTCTCTTTAGCCGTGGTTGGGTCGGGAGCGCTTCTGAGTAGATACTCTTGAAGAAGCGCTATATAAATGTCTGAAATGAATGAATGAATGGTAGGCCAACTGGGCAAGTTTTCCATAACCACCCGTCAGACTGTATATCACTGATGCATGATGAAGATGTAATATCCAGTATGCCTATAGTCAGCGAAACCATAGTATCCACCAGGCCAACTAAATCCTGGCACAGAACTGATGTCCTGAGACCTACATCTTAACTGATGTATCTTGTAACTGATGCATGGTTCGAGTCAGTGACTGTTGCGATTCTTCACTCTCAACTCCACATGAAATGCTGAAAGGTGGCAACCCACACACATACTGTGTGTACCATTGGTTGAGCTGCATATAGGTTATAGCACACGCGAGAGATATTGGTTCTTCATTGGCGAGCATTTGAACCTGATACACTTACATATCGATCGGTTTGAATCTCATTATCGAAAAAATGCACGCGCATGTAGGTTCATTTAAAATGCTAAAAACTAGATCAGTGTGTCAATTTATATTAAGGCCAAAAAAATAATGCTGTGTTTCCGGTAACAGAGCTCTAAAAAATTGGGTAGGTAGGTCGGAAAATATTTTCATTTTGGTAAAATATTTTTATACAGGGAATGTCCGAAAAATTATACCCACTACTCTTTTTTGCATAAAGGTACACGCTGCAACAAAGTACATGTTCTAAGCAAGTGTAAACTGCCTATTTCCCGACTGTCTGCACCTAAAACTGCCCTAGAAAACAATTCTATTAATTTCATTTTGACATCTTTTCTGGTAAGATAAAGTGGGAAGGGAAGGGGAAGATGAGTGCGAACAGAACATCACTGCTAGGGGTCGTTCCAGATTGGCCGAGCCAGTGACTAGTTACATCTAGAGGTTGCTAGATTTATTTTCCCTAGTCACCGTTAGAGGTGGCTCAAGTGAGAATGATAAGGCTAGAGGTTTCTCAAGACTGGCAGCCAGGAAGTAGTTAGTCAGGATTGAAACTCTAATGCAGTGTCCACGCTGTAGTCGGGAGCGCTTCTGAGTAGATAGCTTGAAGAGGCGCTATAGAAATTGAGAGATCAATAAAATAAAATGAAACATTCTATTCACTTGAAAACTGTTCTTTTTGGCCATGCTGGAGTCGAGAGCCCCTCTGAGTAGTTTCCTTGAAAAGGTGCTATATAAATACTTGAATGAATTAATGTTAAATTCTTCACCAAGGGGTGCTCGAAATAAAATGGAACTGCTCAGTGAGCGGAAGAGAGCAGAGTTAGTAGAAGAGAGCACTCTGAGCACAAAAAGGCACAGTAAACACAAGAGCACAGTGAGCAAAAGAGAGCAGAAAGAGGCAGAGAGCAAAGGAGGGCACAGTGATCACAAGAGAGCCTAGTCAGCTTAGGAATAAAGTGAGCAAAAATGGACTGTCTTAGGACGGAAAAACAGCAAGTTAAACAATAAACTTGCAGCAGGCTGTGTATAGCCATCATGTGCTACAGGCTAGATGACCCTGTACTCAATGCCTGCAACGAGCTACCGTGAGAAAACCCTCCTTTCAGATCTATTACTTTTCCCCCCACCATCGACCCCACAACCGTCTGCTTTGTCAAACTGACCGTGGGAAACTATTGATTGCTCTAATTAACAGATCATTATATACCTTGAAAGACGACTGCTTACGATCGTCGCCTGGCTTAGTGAAGGCTATAATTATGATGTTCCAATTGTACATCTCATATACGGGAGGCAATGTCAGTGTAAATAAAAAAAATTCCACAAAATTTTCCGAGTTGCGGCAATAAAAGTGAGTCGGTCGGGTTACTGGAAACACAACATTAGTTTTTTGGCCTAAGATCCAACTCTATACGGAAGGCAATGTCACCGTATTATGTCAAAACAAATTTTAAAAAAAAAATTTTTTTAATAAAATATTTTTTTAATAATTTTTTTTAAATAAAAATATTTTACAAAAATATTTGAGTCGCGGCAATAAAAGAGGGTCGGTCGGGTTACCGGAAACACAACATAATTTTTTTTTGGCCTAAGGAAAAAATTGTTTTTGCATGGTACTCTATAATGCAGAAGTATCCAAATAGGTTTTTATTTAAATAACTAGCTGTACCCGGCCACGCGTTGCTGTGGCTGAAAAGACTCTCCCTCCCACCCTCCCACCTACCTTCCTTCCCCTGCCTCCCCTCTCCTCCCCTCCCTCCCTCCCTTCCTCACTCACTCCTCTTTTCCTCTTCTTTCCTCCCCTCCCCTCCTCTACCCGTCCCCTGCCTCACACCTTCCCTCCCGTTTCCTCCATCCCTCTCCTCTTTCTCCCTCCCTCCCTCTTCCTCCTGCTCCCTCCCCTCTCTTCCTCACTCACCCCTCTCTTCCTCTCCTTTGTCCCTCCGTCCTCTGTTCCTCCCCGTCCGTTGTCCGTCCGTCCGTCCGTAAAACTTTCCGAGATCCTTGATTTTGTAAAAACCGACAGTTAGGCTACATACATTCGCTATAAACAAAGGCGCAGATTGCGCTTTTTTTACAAAGAAGCATATAAAACCCGCTCGTATTGTTGTGTGAAAATTTCAAAGCAATAGGTGAAGAAGTTTCCGAGATCGTTGATTTTGTAGAAAGCTATAAATGCGCTATAAAAGGCCGCACGTTATAAAAAGGCCGCATTGTAAGCAACGTGGGATGGAAATTGAAATCGGAATCGCTGGAGTGGAACTAAAAGTTGTGTTTTTTTGGTCGTAAAGATTGCGCTTTTTTCAAAAGGCACTTTAAAAACCCGCTTATGTTCGAATGGAACGGTTTTCGAAAATTTTCAAAACAATCGGTCAAAAACTTTCCGAGATCCAAGGTAACAAACAGCAACGTTTTACATTTTTATTTATATAGATAGGCCCTTATTTATAGCATAGGCCTAATGCCCATCAACAAATTATATGGTGCATAACAAATTATATGGTGCCACTGTAAGTGCAATTAATAAAACAATTAATAGAACAATTTATAAAACAATAAAACAATTTAGGCCGATTATAAATGTACATAGCTTTCCGTGATGAAACTGACTTCATGTCCTAGACATTTCTGCAGCGCCATAAATCCTGGGGAGAAAAGGCTCTCAGATATGAGGAGAAATACTGATATCAGTTCATCTCAAATTCCCTCCCCACTTTTAGTCTTCGGGAGGGAATGTGAAGGAATTTCCTTCCCACTATTGCAAATTTAAAATAATAACTCTCTCAGTGCATTAGGCTCTGGGCCGTAAATCTCGTGGAGGGAAAGGAGGGAATTCCCTTCCCACTTTTTAGCCTGGGGAGGGAACGTGAAAGAATTCCCTCCCCACAATATCTCCTCAGCTGTGTCACAATGTTAGGGTCAGCAAGCTGTAGCCGACTGCACATTGCTCGAATCTTGGATACTTCAAAACTTGCCCTGTGGAATTAAAAGCCACCAGAGGTGCAAATGTCCATTGAATCTCGCCTTCATTACTACAAAGCGGGAGGAATTTATGATGCGACATAATTATGTATATACATACCTGGTATATGTATACATATATAGCATACATACATACATGTAAATTCAAAATAGACAAGCTCCTAAATACCTCTGTGGCTTGATGCACAAACCCCTCTCCGCAGTCCCTTCCCACCCTAACCGGTCTGCTGATCGACTTGATCTTCTAGTGACCTAGTCCCTCAGGCAAGGGCTATTAGGGGCCCATGGCCCAACACCGAGCCTTGCCATTGTATGTGGAATGACCGTAGTAAGATCTCATTGTGGGTAACACCTTCAGCACTTCGCTGCTTGAAGTCTTTCTTATTTCCTTGGACTGAGAGCGCCTCTGAATAGCTAGTACTGTAAGAGGCGCTTGTAACTTCTTATATACAATACAAGTTATACAACACATTACATTCATGATTCATGCTTGCATAACGTGTGCAAAGTATGTAGGCAAACCATATTGGGAGTGTGGGCTCTCAGATATGAGAGGAGAAATACTGATATCAGTTCATCTCAAGATCACATTATACAGCATATTCGACTGTAGGCCAAAGGAGGATTACAAATAATTTTGAACAAGTAAAATTCTCGAATAAAGTCAATCATTTTTTTCTTCCACGAAAAGAATCTGCATGTTTTGGTTGGAATTTGTAATCGCAATCGCAATCTCGAGATTTCTTCGATCAACGCCCACAGAAGCTAGGTCTATTCAGTGGCGGGGGAGCCAGAGTTTTCAGTAAAAATAATTTTGGCTATTAACAAGATCCTGACGACAAAAACAACAAAATGATATGATAAAGTTTAAATAAAAATAATTTTACCCACCTTACAGTTATAGGTCTATTATTATTATTATTTTTTTTTTTACCCGAGGTATCTCAGATCCCTCGGGATTTCAAAAAATTCTCCGGAGACATAAAAAATTGTATTCTGGAACGGCTAGAACTCGTCAAGATCAGGCGAAGCACAGGTGCCTTGGAAGGCTATGGCGTTGAAACGTTGAATTAAAATGGCAATGCGCTGGAAAAGATAACTGGTTTCCCTCGTGTCACCGGTTTTACGAGCTAGACAGCGCCCCAACTCTGTGATGAAACATAGGCCACTGCTGTTAATTGGGCCAAGAGTCTCAATTGCCAATGGGACAAAGTGGTTGGTTGATTCTACTCGTCGCCCACACCACCACACCATCACATGATCATAAAAGTGGCCGCTATTTTCATGAGCATGCAGGCAGCAAAATGATGAAGCAATTGATTGCGTACCCTTTGCAGTTTGATTTCGACATCGAACGCATCGCCTCCTCGAAGTGCTCGCAGACTCATTCTTTCAACAGATGACGCGAGTTCTGAATTGGTGCAACAGCTGCTGTCTCCTACCTGCGTTAGAACGAAGAAAGCTCGTTCATATAGTAGGAAATGAAGAACAGGAGATCAGAAGAACACTTTAAAATCATTTGAATAAAACTGATGAATGACAAACGTAGAGATAACTAGGTCTACCCTAGGACCGAGTGTTAGATGAGTTTCAAATATCTGTTACTGGCTGATGCTGAGTCTAGAATCTAGATAGAGCTTTATAGACCTCGGCTCCCTCCTCTTCTTTTTTTCCATTCTTCGCTAGAAACACGATCCACTTTGTGATCTGATATCACGGCCTCCAGTGTCATCCTGTCTGAAATTCTACAACCTACAATTCTACATAGTCTATGCTGCACCAGCTCTTTTGAACGGACTTTATAAAGACTTCCTGCGCCAGTTTGATCATTCTCCTGTCTTGCTTCTTTATCTAGCTTCTCCACTTGCACTTTCCTCTGCTATTTTCCACTCATAACTCCGAACCAAACTCTTCAAGCAATCCCATCCTGATTCTACTCTTCGCCCACACCATCACCCGACCATAATTATCATCATTCATCACATCCAATTATTACCGTAGCAACATGCTGTCTCCTCGACTTGATCTACTCCGATTTTGACCAATCACCGGAACGAACAGGGTAGTTTGGCTATAATTGCTGTCTTGATTTTATATAGCGCCTGTAAACTGATCTCCCTGGCGCGGTTTTTGTGGGCACAGAATTGCTTAATAACTTGCACTGCATCACATTACATAAGCTTATCGTTCTGTGGCGCTGGGCATGCGCAAACGCGTACAGCCTATCTGCCTGAGTTGCACAACATTCAACTGTTGGCTACGAACCATCTTTGCCTATCTCTACTTTCTGAAGCAGCATATCGCTCACAACTCAACTGCGTTGTTGTGATGATTGATCTTGTACAAGTACAACAATAACATGATCCACTAACGGCTATCAACCGCAATAATTAAAACAGTAGTTTAACGACAATAACAGTAGAAACATGCAGCGCGTGAATTCAATGAGGTTTATACTTACCACAAGCAGGTAAAGTTGGCGTTGAGCGAAGTTGCTGTTCTGACGATGTCTACTCTGTTAGTTGCTTGCAGGTCGTCTGTGCTTCGAGGCGCAGGAGGCAGCGGATCTATCTATCTGTAGGTTGGCGCGGCGGCGGCGTTCTGTCGAAACTGACGTCGGAGCGAGAGTAGGTCTGCACCGTTGCCAACAGACCGACATAATAGGAAGCAGAACTGGGCAGGCAGCGGTTTAGCAGCCTAGAAGAACATGCCAGCTCAAGGCTCCCAGGACAGCAGTGCCAAAGTCTGCTGCTACTGCTGCTGCTTCTGCTGCCGCTATGCTGCTGCCGCTGCTGCTGCTAGCTGGTGGTGTTTTGCCACGTCGAAAGCCTGATTTGGCTTCAGCTGCATATACAGTCTGGCATGCGTGTCCGTCTGAATGTCTTAGAGGAATGATGAGCCAACGTCTGCACGGCATTGCAGGGTCGGGCGTGGGAGGAAGAAGAAAGCAGGCAGATATGCTACTGCCGACAGTTGGATGCATGCATGTCCAGAATGTCATGTGAACGTGTCTAAGCTGTTATTAATATGGGAGCGCAGCAGAATAATTACTGCATGCGCTAAAATTTATTATCACACGCAGGAATTCATATACAGCGCCTTCGAGCGGTTCTTAGAGATGTAGGCTAATACACATGAGTTCCCAGTTAAGAACATTACTTGAAATAAACACACTTCGCATTCAAGTAGCATGCGTCCCGACGGTCCCGGTAGCTAGGCTACATGTAGGCTATGTGCTGCTCAATTATTCTGCTACAATTGGTTCACGCAAATCCTGCAAGACTGTGTCTAACTAACATCTGCACGGAATTTTCTACACTTCTTCATCACATCCATGAATCAGATTAATCGTGATTGCGTGTTCTCGAGAGTAGTCGAGGCGCTGACTGACGCACGAAACAATAGGCCTACGCCTCAAGTTTCAGTCTAGGGTCTACACCCCTCAGTGGCGGCGCCAAGTGGGGTGTAAGCCCCCAAAAATGTAATTATGTTTTTAGACAGAAAAATTTAAAACTTTTCACGAAATTTCGACTCTAAGCCTAAGCCCCCCCTCCTAAAAACGTCAACAGGTTTTTTGGGACAGAGAAAATTAAATATTTTCATGAGATTTCGACAAAACGACAAAAAGGTCGTCAGCTTTTTTTGACTGGGAAAATGGAATATTTTTTTGAGATTTGGACCAAGTAACTAAAGCAAAGTTCTCAGAAATTTAGGCGAATGAAAATGAAAAATTTCCTCTGCTTCAGCACACCCCACAAAACTGAAATCCTGGCGCCGCCACAGCCCTCCTCATAAAAATCAGTTTGGGTTAATAGAAAGGAAAAGCTGCAATGCAATCGTGGACGCGGCGTCCAGGACGCCGTAGACACTTTTCTAATAGGCAGTACTACGTAGGCCTACTAGAAACATGAGCTCAAAATCCTCTTAGAGAGGATGCAGAAATATAGCTTTCTGTGTGTCCTACACTACCTTATTCTGACTACTGCAACTCTGTACTCTCATGTCTCCCCAAATGCACGTTGCTTTCTTTAACTAGAATACTGTAGGCCTACCAAGCTCCAAGACTATGGATATATAGTAGCCTACACGAACCATGAATTATCACACCTGCACTTCATTCTCTACACTCTGGGAGCGCATTCGTTTCAAGCTGGCACTTCTCATGTACAGAGCATACAAATTACACAGTCATCTGCCAGTTACTTGACAGCGCAAAGTTATTATTATAATTATTCGATCGTTTAATGGTAACAAAAAACTGATAGACACACACCGCTATCTGGTACAAAAAGCAGTTGATCAAATACAATATAATATTAATAGGCTAGGCTATAGCACTTATAGAATGTATTTATAGAGCCTCAATTGTCTGTTGGATTTGTGTTGGGATGAGAGCATAAAATGACGGACAGTTTCTGGATGTGTCTATGACATGAATGTTTTACAGATGAAAGATGTGTTCTGATGTAGATAATAGTTAGGCTACTATATATAATTATATTACTTACTTAGTAATAATATATAGTTATTATTATATCTATATAAATAAAGAGAAGATTCTGTGTGTTTAACCGGAATGCATTTCCACAGTTTTTGAGCTTTTCACTCTAAACCTTCACTACTGTGTCCGTCTTGGCATCGGACGCGTAACAGAGGGGTTCGCGAATCTCTGCCACCATTGGGGCCAGAGTGGGGGCCAAAAAACCCTCATTTTCCCTGCTGGACTCTACCCTTTCAAGCTTATAACAGCACTTTTCTTTCGGGTCTCATACGTAGCCTAATATGAATAAAAGTAGCCGTTCGACAGCGTTTAGAGAACAGCGCCTTTGCCAGTTTCACGGGTCGGGTACCGGTGAAGGTCGGTGGTGGGGGAGGGGGTGGTGGAAGTGGAGGGTGGAGTTGGGTGAATGGGTGGGTGGAGGGGGGCGAAGAGGGTGGGGTGGTGGGTAAAGGGCCAGGGTGGAAGGTCGGGTTTTTTGGAGGAAATTGTTTTCTCCCGAAAACCAAAATTTCACGGGTGGCGTACCAGTGGAAATCGGAGTTAGTGGTCGCGTGTTGTGCGGGGGAAAGGGGGGGAAAGAGGGGTGGGGAAAAATTTTGGGGGTTAAATTTTCCCCCAATTTTTTCCCGAAAACCGAATTTCACGAGTGGCGTACCAGTGGAAATCGGAGTTAGTGTTCGTGTGTTGTGGAGGGAAGAGGGGTAATTCCCCCACCCAAATTTCCCCCCCTAAATTTTCCGAAAACAAAAATTTCACGGGTGGAATACCGGTGGAAATCGGAGTTAGTGTTCGCGTGTTGTGGGGGGGGCGGTGAAAGAGGGGTGGGTTGGAAATTTTGGGGGTAAAATTTCCCCCCCAAATTTCCCGAAAACCAAAATTTCACGGGTGGCGTACCGGTCGAGATCGGAGTTATTGGTGGCGTGTTGTGGGGAGGAAGATGGCTGGGGGAAAAATTTTAGGGGAAATTTTTTCTCCAAAAAAACAAATTTCACGAGTGGCGTACCGGTGAAAATCGGAGTTAGTGGTCGCGTGTTGTGGGGGGGAAGAGGGGTTGGGGGGAAATTTTGGGGACAAGATTTCCCTCCTAAAATTTCCCGAAAACCAAAATTTCACGGGTGGCGTACCGTACCGGTCGAGATCGGAGTTAGTGGTGGCGTGTTGTGGGGGGTGAAGTGGAACAGGGGTGGGGAAAAAATTTCTCCGAAAAACCAAATTTCACGGGTGGCGTACCGGTTTCAAATCGGAGTTAGTGGTCGCGTGTTGTGGGGGGGAAGAGGGGTTGGGGGGAAATTTTGGGGACAAGATTTCCCTCCTAAAATTTCCCGAAAACCAAAATTTCACGGGTGGCGTACCGTACCGGTCGAGATCGGAGTTAGTGGTGGCGTGTTGTGGGGGGTGAAGTGGAACAGGGGTGGGGAAAAAATTTCTCCGAAAAACCAAATTTCACGGGTGGCGTACCGGTTTCAAATCGGAGTTAGTGGTCGCGTGTTGTGGGGGGGGGGGGGGGGGTGAAAGAGGGGGGAAATTTTGGGGGTTAAATTTCCTTTCCCCCCAAATTTTCCTAAAACCGAATTTCACGGGTGGCGTAACGGTGGAATTCGGAGTTAGTAATCGCGTGTTGAGGAGGGGAGGGGTAAAAGAGGAGTGGGAAAAATTTTGGGGGTAAAAGTTTTCCCCCAACAAATTTTTCGAAAACCAAAATACCGGTGGAAATCGGAGTAAGTGGTCGCGTGTTGTGGGGTGGGGTCAAAGAAGTGGGGGAGAATTTTGGGGGAAATTTCCCCCCAAAAATATTTCTCGAAAACCAAAATTTCACGTGTGACGTACTAGTGGAGGTTGGAGTTTGTGGTGGCGTGTTGTGGGGCGGGGATGGGGGAGAGGGAAATTTGGGGGATTTCCCCCAAAAACAAAATTTCTCAGGTGGTGTACCGGTGGAGGTCGGAGTGGGGTGTGGTGTGGTGGGTTGTGGCCAGAACGGGTCGAATCCTAAATTTCCCGGGCAACACCGGGTACCCCAGCTAGTACTATATATATATATATTAGCAATCAATGTGTCTATGACATGAATGTTTTACAGATGAAAGATGTGTTCTGATGTAGCCAATAGTTAGGCTACTATTATATTACTTACTTAGTAATATACAGGGTGCGCCAAAAAAATACCCCCCGCCTAGGTTTTTTGCCAATATCTTGACCAAAAGTAAGAATTTCCAAATGAAATTTTACAGGCTTATAGACAATTCATATTTACACATTATGGCCAGATTTCATCAAAATATTTCAGACGGAACAAAGGTTACATCACTTTTAGTGAGGTCACCCACCGTTTATTGATGATTCAAAAACGAAACACAACAAAAGTAACAAAAACACGATTTTATTAAGTCTCATCTCAAATAACTGTTGTCAAATGAACTTGGCAGTGCTTCACAACTTGTGTTCAATGTGCCCAACACCAGTGCCAAAACTTCTGTTGAGTCTCTTTGCAACGTTCTTGATGGACCTGTTGATTAATCTGACAGATTCCTTATTTGCCAATTTGATTGTCATCCTGCTAAGTGACTTCTCTTTCTGGAAGGAAAGACTAAAAAAGGGTCATCAACTTTTCAGTAGCGGAAATGATGGACTTTCCTCAGAATTATTAGTGAATGACTAAAAAAAGTTCGTCAGAAAATGTTGACGATGAAGATGGTGGTCAGCGACCCAGCCGTCCGTCAAAAATGTCCGGGCAAAACGGACTTCTCCCCCCCCCAAACACCAGAATCCCTCCCCCTAGGCAAGGGGAATAGCTTAGACTAAACACTGCGCCGTGACGAACGAAAGTACGTAGTCTACAATTAATAAGAGCGAATTCACTGAGCTGTCGTATAAATGTAAATGTAATCGCATATTTATATAGCGGCTGTGTTATGGCTTCGACCCTGAGGGTGAGATCCTTCACCACCGCTACTCCACGTTTATATTGCGACCGAGCCACCCGCAGTAAAGATCCGAGAAATTAATCTTTGATAAACCGACCGACCGGGAATCGAACCCGGGCCGCCGGCGCGGCGAGCGGGCTACCAACCCACTCGACCACCGAGGATCTCACCGAGGGCCTACATAGGCCTATGTTGCGATTTAATTGAACGGTAAAATGTCCCAATTGAGACTGGATTTATAAGCGAGATGAGACAACATAGACTGCAGGCGCTGTCTGCGCTTGCATGATAAGTTGATAACACAGAAAGGTCAGTATTTAAAATGGCAATAGGCTGACGTCAGTATCGTCCGATACATCTTCATCAGGCTGCGGAAGTGATCGAATTATCTGGCCAGCTACAGCTGCTGGCAATATTGGTTCATCACAAGTTTTCTTCTTGGCAATCATCAGAGCTAACGACATGTTCAGAACATCAAGCTTCCAGAGGGCTTTTGCGTTCTTGTTGTTCGACTGGTAGGTATCGCTCATCATTGCAATCAAAATATTTAATAGTATGATTCCAGATAAAATCACGTAAAGAATGAAAATGATTCGTAACAGTTTAAGATTGCCACCAGCATTTTCAAAATCGCTTCCGTTCTTCGTATCGTCAAACAGGTTGCCTAAGTCAACAGTCGATGCAAATGTTAAGTATACAGTCTCTGATAATTGTCGCCCAGCATATTGAAGTTCCGTTTGGTTAAGAGAGTGAATCGCAAAAGAGAATCCGATAAGAATGAAAGCAAGAATGGCAGCCAATTTCAAAACGTCGTTCAGTATAATTTCTTTAACCAAATTTGTGAAAATATACAACTCTCCCAAGTAACTCATATAATAGAAAGCTTGCAGCCAACCAGAAATGAACAGCGCAGCCGTAACCGACACGTATAGCGTGTAGCTATCAGCCTTCACCAAAACGCCAAACCAAAATATTACAATGGTACCAAACAAAAATGAACATATATGCGCAATGATTTCAAGACGGCGAACAAACACGTGTCCTCGAAGCTGGTAAATTTTCAGACATATGCTGCCAATCAATGTAGCCAGTGGCCAAACAATAAATCCCACTTTATTTCTAATTACAGGAGTAGGCCTATACATATGAGCTGATTCAATGTCACTGGCTGCACTACAGTGTGACGCATTCAGTTTAAAATGACTTGACAGATCGCACGCGTCTGGAAAACAGTAGCATGAAAAGCAAATCATATATATCAACTGACAAATAAAAAATGATGAATAGACCAGAGTAGAATACCACAGATATCGAGAAGAAATGTATTTCATTGGTTGAATGTTTAGCATCTCTGCTCCAATGCGTGCTTTCTTATGGAGAGCAATTCTTTCTAACAAAGAGATATTTTCTTTGGAGGGGCAGCAGTAGCCGACTCTGAATTTATACTTTCCATCTGGAAGAAGTTCGTACAGAGCTTCAGTGTGTAATATTTCTTCGAGCAACTCAACAGCTCCTTCGTCAATTGCAAACTCGATAACATTCATGCCGCTGTGTTTTTCAGAACCAGAGTTTATTACAGTTATTATTTCCTCATCGTCTTTGCCATCTGACCACTTATCAACATTGTCTATGATTAATCGATAGACTCTGCACAGAACGTTCTTTTTCTCTTGTTTTCTCATAGATTCAGACACTAGCTTCAACAGTGCTCCCTTTCGAGGATCAGCGCCATAGTCGAGTAGCAGGACAACCATATCTTCATAACCATTAATCGCAGCAATATCCAATAGGCTATTTCCATCTTTGTCAGTCAAATGACTTTCGACATCTTTCTCATATCCATAGAATACTTTCAACATGGCTTCGAGCACTGCTACATTTCCTCGCTTGACTGCAATGTGTAAAGGACTATCACCTCTGTTGTTTTTTCGGTTGGGATCAAGATTCTTAACCTGCTTCAAACAGTCGAGGCAGTTCTCGCGATCGGCTGACATGTGAATAGCGGCCAGGTGCAAAGGAGTGTTTCCAATGCTATCAGCTAGGTCGAATGGCTCCGTTTTATTTGGACCATCAATTAATTTATCCATCAATAGGCGTATGATCTCAGAGTGCGGCAGTCGCGCTTTAAAAGCCGAGTGAATTGGCATCAGTCCTTTGTTGTTTTTCACATCCCATTTCGCTTCTCGTTCCAACAGCATCTTGACCGCTTCAATGCAGCCGCATTCAGCGGCAGAATGCAACGCGGTTTCTCCTTTATCGCTTATTTTATCTAAATTAATATCCGGGAAAAGGTCTATAAGACTTGTCAATCTATTGTACTGGGCCGCAATTCGTAGTAGCCGACCAAAGTGTCTCTCCAAACTGACGTGAAATTGAGGTCTTTCCTCGATAACCTTTCGTATTTGACCGAACAGCTTGAGGTCATCTTTCTTTATCGCCTGGAATAATAGTTCGTCAAGAGGCTTTGCTTCTTGGCTATTCTGTTGCTCTTCGACACCAGCATCTAAGTGCAATTATAGAAAGGACCAGCAAGTAAATGACAGTATATTCCAGTTTATTTATAGGCCCTAAACCTGTCAATGCAGCAGAAACCGAGTAGAGCCTACCAGCGGCGTAGCCAGAAATTTATGATGGGGGGGGTTATGGCCTGTCCGGATGCCCTTCCTGACACCAACCCAACAGTATTACAGTAAATAAAAAGGGAATAAAAGTACCAAAGGAAATAAAGTAAGAAAAACAATTGTTACTACAAGCAATTGTTTTGATTTTCTTATTTAAGTGGATAAATAACCCTTAAAAAACTTTTTTTTCTCAGCCAATGGGGGGGTTTAACACCCGAAACCCCCTTGGCTACGCCACTGGAGCCTACGTAGTGTTTTGGGGGGGATGTCCTGGGCAATTTACGCAAGCTGCCGTGGTCATTTCAGGTTAACTGGCCGTGGAAATCTTCGTACCACTGGTCGCAGTGAATTAGTTGATCCCGTAGCTCGACGATGAAATGTTTTTAATGTTTTTGAGCCAACAACTTCTCTAAGCATTTACGGCTTGTCCTAGTTGAAGATTCTGCATGCCATCCCTACAATTATTGCTCTTTTCCCGAGGTTCGTCAGGCAGCGTCTCGATCTGAATACACGTGAAACAAACTGCACTGACTACCCATGCAAAAGCGCACTGAGTTTGGGATAGCGATGCTCATGGGTAACTGATTGGTAGGTTGTATTCCAACTAAACTCAGGCACCTTAATTTGCATTCAATATCTAGATTCACTGAAAAGGCATGGACGGGTCTGCTCGAGTCCACCAGTGTCCCATGCGACCGCGCTCGCCTGCTATAGCTTCGCGAGCCCCTCATTCTAGAGACTGGATGCTAGCTCCACCTGTGACTGCACTGGGCCTGCGCCTCTCAGATGAGGAGATTCGCTTTGCAGTTGGTGTCAGACTAGGAACGTCGCTTTGTGAACGTCATGTATATATATGTATATATATATATATATATATATATATATATATATATATATATATATATATATTCGTTTAATGACAAAACCAAGTGACACACCGCACATGGGTACATAAAGAGATGTAGAAATTAATATAAAAAAGTATTGAAAATTATACTGCTACGTACAGGTCGTTCCCTTCTGTCGTTCCTCGGCTGGTTTTGCCTGATTGTAAATATCTTTCTCGTGTCGATCAGGGATATTCATGTGTGCCGACACTGCCGAGGGAATGTCGACGCGAGAGGACTGCATGGACTGGTGTGCAAAGGAGGAAGCGGTAAGCACCAAAGACATGGCATGATAAATGACGTCGTCTGGAGAGCTCTTGGACGGGCGAAAATCCTGTCCCATAAAGAACCCCTCGGTCTGCTAAGAGAAGACGGAAAGCGACCAGACGGTGTGACAATCATCCCTTGGTCACGAGGTCGATGCCTCGCATGGGATGTGACAGTGCCCGACACTTTCGCTCTGTCTCACCTTTCACACACATCCCTCGGAGCAGGCGAAGCCGCCGAACGCGCAGCCGCGTCGAAAACTATCAAGTATTCCACCATAACCAATACCCACGCTTTTGTGGCGGTCGCCTTGGAGACTGGCGGCGCTTGGTGCAAAGAAGGTCTGGATTTAATTTCTGAGCTGGGGAGGAGAATTGCTGCTGCTACACATGACCCTATGGAAGCGTCATACTTATTCCAGCGGATTTCTGTGGCTCTTCAACGGGGGAACGACATCTGCCTCTCCGGAACATTGCCACCGCTCCCTGATCGACACGAGAAGGATATTTACAATCCAGCAAAACGAGCCGAGGAACGACAGAAGGGAACGACCTGTAGCAGATGAGACTTTGTGGCACATTAATATGTCGAGCATAATTAAGTTATAATAATAATAATAATAATAATAATAGTAGTAATAATAATAATAATGATAATGATAATAATAATAATAATAATAATTAATAATAATAATAATAATAATAACCCGTTGCCCGCTTTGGAAAAGGGGTAGCCTTTCAATAACAATAATATAATAATAATAATAATAATAAGCACCAAAGACATGGCATGATAAATGACAGTCGCGCCATTTAAATTTTCGCTGATGGGCGTGCGCCACTTTTAAAGGCCAATGACGTCACAATATCTTTGTTGTTAATGGCAACGCATCGCTGTCACGCCAACTAGCGATAATGCAGCGAAGAGATATGTCGAGGTGGTCTAACCAATCACAGGCCAGCCAATCAGATTTCGATGCCGAACCCTACACTAAACGGCACACTGCAAACAACGTCAAGGCCAGTGGCGTGTGCAGCAGATGTTTGGCAGTGAGACAGCTACACTTGCGAGACGGTTCTGTGCACGTTCATGGACCACGGAGCAACCCTTGCCCTGGCTCTAGGTTGCCACCGTTAACTACGACACCAACGCAGGGACATTCGCAAGACGGCGGCGCAGCGGAGGGACAGAGGGCGATGTCTCTGGCGGCTTTACGCTCCGATTCAGTCGACGGAACTACAACAGGGTCAGTTACGACTGACAAAGAGATCGTTGATAGAGGCATAAGTGTCTCGGCGAACATGATCCGACATCCTAGACAGAGAAACAGCAGAGTTATGAAACACATTCCGAGAGGTGCCAGATTCGCTTGCTCTCGTGCGCTAATCGACATCATGCACTCAATCGTTGATGACCCGTCGGGAATCGAGCAATGGAGCAGGCTCCTGTGCTTTGCGTCGAACATCTTGGCGCAACCGAAACGGTCCGGCCGCAGACGCAACATGGCTAATGTGGTCAAGAAACGAATTGATAACCGTGAGTTCCAGATGACGGATGTTGAAGACGAACAGGACGCAGCAAATAGCGGAAAATACATCAGTGAGAGGGATTTGTTCTTGGCAGCAGTCAACGCCAAACTGGAAGATGGAAACATCAAAGCAGCCACACGCATCCTCTGCAGCCAGGACCATCCAGTCAAGGCGACATCAGAAACCGTTGCAGCAATGCAGGAAAGACACCCGTCGGACAAGTGGGCCTTTAAACTGGCAGAATTGCCGGATGCGGCGCGGACCACGCCATACCAGGCCTCGGAGAAGGATGTGGCGGATGCGGTGCGCTCTTTCCCGGCAGGGTCCGCTGGGGGGCCGGACGGAATGCGACCCCAACACCTTCTCGACTTGCTTAATAATAAAGAATCTTCAGAATTGTTCTTACAGACACTTACAAGCTTCATCAACGTGCTGCTGAGAGGAGATTGCCCAAAAGAAATGCGAGAGATTCTTTTCGGTGGCACCCTAATCGCCCTTTCTAAGAAATCAGGAGGCCTTAGACCAATAGCGATTGGGTACTCCTGGAGGAGGCTGGCAGCAAAGTGCGCTAACAGCTACGCCCTGGGAAGGCTAGAATCTTTCTTCGCCCCATTGCAAGTTGGAGTGGGGGTCCCAGGAGGCGGTGAAGCGGCAGTACATGCGGCAAGGAGTTTCGTCACAAACATGACAGAGGACGAGGTCTTCGTGAAGCTGGACTTCACAAACGCATTCAACACCTTGCGAAGAGACGTCATGCTGCAGACGGTTTACGACACTATACCGGAGATCTACGCCTTCACACACCAGTCGTACTCAGCAGATTCTCAGCTGCAGTTTGGCTCCTTCGTGGTTCGTTCTAAGATGGGACCGCAGCAGGGAGATCCCTTGGGGCCTCTACTGTTCTGCCTGCCTCTGCAGCCAGTCTTGCGTGAAATGCGCTCAAGTTTCAGGCTTGGCTATCTGGACGACATCTCTCTGGGAGGAAAGAAGGAGGACGTACGACAGGATGTGGCATCGATTAAGGACTTGGAGACATCGCTTGGTATCTGCTTGAATAGTAAGAAATGTGAACTCTATTCAAAGACGGAACACACGGAGCCAGATTTCGAAGGATTCGAACGGATGGACATGGGGTCGCTCCTCCTACTGGGGGCCCCATTGTTCCGAGGAGGGGCTTTGGACGGGGCGCTGCTGAGGCACAGCAAGATATTGGAACGGGCAGTGACGGACCTGGCCTGCCTTCGAGCCCAGGCAGCGTTGATCCTGCTGCGGGCAAGTTTTGGGGCAGCAAAACTTACCTACTTGCTGAGAACTGCCCCATGCCATGGTCATCCACTGCTCGAGAAAATGGATGATCAAATGCGTAAAGGGCTAGAGAACATTATCAACATCAGCCTCAACAATATTCAATGGCTACAAGCCTCACTCCCAATTAGAGATGGAGGACTCGGAGTTAGACGTGTCTCGATGCTGGCATCTTCAGCTTACTTGGCATCAGCCGCATCGACCAAGTCACTCGTGAGTACGATTCTGTGCAAGGAGGAGTGGGATGATGTCCACATCGACGATTTGCTCGAGGTCCGCAAGAACACCCAACCGAGCAGTGCAGAGCCCTTTTGGAGCAGGCAGAGCGTGTGGGATAGACCACTGATTGAGGTAGACAGGACAGCGGTATGGGCCGAATACAGCGATCCGGTCAACATGGCCAGGCTATTCGCGGTGACCTCCCCTCATGCGGGGGACTGGCTATCAACTATTCCTGTGACCGCCTGTGGCTTGGACCTAAGCAATGAGGCAATCCGGGTGGCCGTTGGACTGCGTCTGGGCTTGGATTTATGTACACCGCACCAGTGTCAGTGCGGAGATACCGCCGACTCAAGAGGACACCACGGGTTGGTCTGCAAACGTTCT
Source organism: Lumbricus terrestris (assembly GCA_949752735.1). NCBI lineage: Eukaryota > Metazoa > Annelida > Clitellata > Crassiclitellata > Lumbricidae > Lumbricus > Lumbricus terrestris. The sequence continues at coordinate 22,257,695 of OX457039.1, forward strand.
TCCGGAAGATCGGCCCGTCACTTTGCGGTCAACGACTTGGTGTGGAGGGCACTCTCGAAGGCTGACATCCCCAGTTCTAAAGAACCTCCAGGCCTGATTAGAACGGACGGCAAAAGACCTGACGGTGCCACTCTCGTCCCATGGGCCAGGGGTAAATACATTGCCTGGGACTACACAGCCATCCACACATGTGCTGTCTCCTACTTACATTTGTCATCAACGGTTTCTGGAGGTGCTGCTGAACATGCGGCGGATCGAAAGTGCAGCAAGTACTCGACGCTTCCTGTCTCCCATGAGTTTGTGCCAATTGCAATCGAATCGTTAGGTCCCATCAATCGCGCAGGTCGCGAATTTTTATTGGAGTTGGGCCGCCGTTGTGCCGCTGTTTCCGGCGATCCTAGGGAAACTGTCTATCTTTTTCAGAGACTTTCTATCTGCACGCAACGTTTTAATGCTGTCGCTTTTAGAGGTTCTTTTGCACCACTCACCGGGGACGAGTACAATGCACTCTATGCTTGAGCACTTTTCGGATTTTAGTATGGTTTTTAATCTTGATTGGTCTTTCAATAAATGATTGTGTTAATAATAAAAAAAAAATAAAAAAATAAAAAATAATAATAATAATAATAATAATAATAATAATAATAATAATAATAAGGATTTCCACGTTTTTATTCCAACACCTCTCGTTGACTAATTGTAATTGTAATTGTAATCGTACATTTATATAGCGCCCCCTTCAAGAGAACTCCTCAGAGGCGCTCCCGACCTGACACCAAACCACAATCAAAGAGAATGGTTTTCAAACGCTTGCGGAAAAGGGGCAAAGAAAGACAATTACGGAGACTAATAGGCAACATATTCCAGAAAGACGGACCGACCACAGCAAAGCTTCTGTGCAGCACTGTGGAAGATCGAGCCATAGGGACAACCAGGTCACCATGTATAGCAGAGCGAAGGAATCTACAGCCTGTAATACAGAGGTAACGAGAGGTTTAACGCAGTTGCTTTCTGATGGATTTTCGCAAGCCTGGAAGCAGACGAATAGGGCCATTCCGGACTGGTTTTATAGCAGTAGTTAGGAGATAAGTCCCCGAGGGATCCTAAATACCTTGGGGCAATAAAAAAAATAATAATATACACCGGTCTCCAGGACCCATTCCATCAAGCATGCCTCAGAGCTGTCTCTGCCCCGCACGCGGGCGATTGGCTGCTGACTCGTGCGGGCTTAAACTTGACGAGTCAGTCGAGTAGCGGTGGGTCTACGGTTGGGGTCTCCCCCTGTGTGAAATGCGGAGATGGCCTTGCGGCTCTGCCGTGACAGATGACGGCCTGCATGCACGGGTTCTCCTGCTCTCTGGGTCCAGGTCATTCTTCCAGATGTGCGACCTTGAACGGATCTGTGTTTATATTTCATCAATACGACATAATTTTGTAGCCTACTTTCTGATTGAAATCGGACAATGCATAATTTAGCAGAAGAGCATTCTGAGACGGAAGTGAGCGTGATCTTTGGCAAAACGCTGATAAGCAAGAAAATGGATTGAAACTTAAACATGGTCAATGGTCATGGTCAGGACCGCCAAGCGGCCCGCCTCTTGGCGGGCCTGACCATGGCCATTGGGATCCACCGAAAAGTTGTCAAAAATAATTCCTGGCTCTATATATTAATCTGATCCTCGGATCTTCCACCTTCCATGCCTAAATGACACTCAGCTTAACAGCTATTCTGCCATCTATACGCCGCTGACTACCATTTAAACAGCCCTTTGACTCCATGAATACCTGGTGCCTGCGATTGACTTTCGAGTGGTCCTTCGGAAGTTTATTGATTACGATTAAAAGTTTTTAAAACATAAAAGTAACTAGAAGAAGGAGTATGAATCAATAACTGAATGAAAAATATGTAAGTTTTCCATGGGGCAATTGAACTTTTTGCGCCCCTTCAGGAACTTACTTAATTCTTAACTACTACTTTTTGATTTTTTAACAAATGTCTTGGCACGAAAGAAACTATTCATAAGAAAAATAAATAAAAAATAAATTGAGAGAAACATACACTGAAAAAGTTCTATGAAAAAAATACCCATGCAGTTTTCTAATTTCCTGCTTTGTATTTTTCAACCTCTTGCTACAAAATTTTTGACCATGACCATCATGTTTTGCCTCCTCCTGCAAATATTTCTGCCAGCGCCCATGGGAGGCACTGGAGTTTACAGAAAGTTTTCACACTAGGCCTACCAGTCATTTTTTAAGTCATGAAATTCTCAGAACGATAGTTACCGATTGGTTTTTTCTGGGTAGCTAGCAATTCCATTGCTTCATCGTCAGCCATCTTTGAAACTTTAGACTTGTTATTTTACTACAAAAAAGGATAATCAGTGAGTTGAATAATGGCAAAAGTAACAAACGTTCCAAACTTCATGAATAAAGTGTGTTAAAAAGAGAACCAAATACAAAATCACTCCGGCTACTTACATCCTGATACACTTACAGCAGAAACTTTGGCTCAAGAGGCTGATAAGGTACTTTTAAAAGCTGTTCTGGGAAACGAACTTCATGTCCTTTGTAACCTCTTTCCACTGCAACGTGATCCATTATATAACTTTAGGGAAAGGGCTCACAATTTCATCCTCCCCAATAAAGACTCGTTAAACTTTATCCCAAGAACGTTATTCAAAAACATGTACTAACTATTTTGACAATAAGCTTTAAGCAGCCATACTGTTAATGTAAACCTACAGCGCTCTGTCTGTTGTTTATTGAATAAAACGAATATACATATATGAACTGATCATATGTATTTGATGGAATCTCTAAGTTGACAAAACTCAACGAAGGCCAACATAAACACACAGAAACGCATAATAGGCCTAATATAAATTCTATGAAGCCACAAACAGTAGGCCTATGCTGTAGGCAGGCATCATGCATCAGCTCAAATTAATAGGCCTAATACGTTAATCGATTGCTTACGAACTTATGGCATTTAAATCTTTACATAATTATTTATTATTATAAATAATCTACTCTCTTACTTGCAACTTCCTCTTAAAGCAGCCGTCTTCCATAGTCTATGAGGCTATCACATAATTAAGCCAAAAATTGCAGCCTTCCGCACTTGTTTAGCTAACTAAAGAAAATTATGTTGACGTTTTTAGCAACAGTTACCTAAAAGTTTCTATATATAAAGTGTCATACGTACACACATGCATACATGCATACATACATACGTACGTACGTACGTACGTACGTACGTACGTACGTACGTACATACATACATACATACATACATACATACATACATACATACATACATACATACATACATACATACATATCCTATTCCCTAGTCTGGCGCTGCATGCTAGGCTTTGCTCCTGCCTACCTTTGTGAGCTCTGTATCCCAACTCTTAGTTCTCGCCATTTCTGTTCCCTTCGTTCGACTGAAGAAAGCTGCTCTCAGACCGTTTTGCTTGTACTTCCACTATGCAGAACCGTGCTTTCTGGGTGGTAGGAACCTGAAATGGTCTTCCTCTGACACTCCACTCTCTTTCAAAAAGTCATTCCCTGGCTTTCCTCTTTCATCTTAAGACAGTTTTATTTGGCAGCGCTGAGACTGAGAGTGCCTCCGAGTAGCCCCTTGAATAGGCACTAGCCTATATGTCATGTCATGTCAATTGCCGACGTCGCCGCGCGACGGTTGGCCACATGCATGGACTATGGCTCTCCACTGCTGTTTATCGCGTGCAGCATCGAGGAGATGAGATCCGGAAAGGTGGGACCAAGAAAGAACGTTGTCAATCCAGCTAATACGCGGTCTGCCCTTGCGTCGATATCCTTCTACGTGACCCAGCAAAGTATGGATGAATAAATGATAAAAGAATTACACACATACATACATACATACATACATACATACATACATACATACATACATACATACATACATACATACATACATACATGCATACATACATACATACATGCATACATACATAATATAAATAAAAATACATACATGCATACATACAAACATACATACATACATGCACACACACATACATACATACATACATACATATGAACATACATAAATGCAGAAATGCCTATATTCATAAAATATATACTTTACATACGTGCGTGATTCACAAGTATAGGCTCTGAACTGAACTGTGACAACGCTGTGAAGCAGACGAATGCAATTTCAACAGTTAGAATTACTGCATTTGCTCGGTCTTTACTTCAGAAAGTAAACTTGAATGTGTCAAATCAATGTGGTTCGTATTGATTGATTGTATGCTATACATTCATGGATCAGATCACTGTGTCACTGAAATGTGCGTTGTGCCCATGCGCTGAAACATCCACCACAGGTTATCATACACAGCCTCAGGCCTGCTACGTGTCAAACCAATGCATTGTTCATTTGCCTTCCCTTCCCCTTCCCTCCTTCACGCCTCTCTGCCTACCCGCTTTTTCGCCTCGTTGCCTCTGTGCCTCCCTACTTCTCTCTGTAGACTGTCGCCAATATACTAGTGCATCAATCAGTCATGCAGTCGGTGTTTCTGTCTGCATCTGTATGTGACTATCTATCTGTCTCTCTCTTTGCCATATTTTATACAGATAACCACTGCCAGTGTTTAATCTAATTCCCTGCTTCGAGGGATGGGGAGGAAATTCATGGCTTTTTTTAGGGGGAATAAACAACCTTATTTAGTATTTCTACAGAAATTTCAGAGAGAGACAAATCTATACTTTGATGACTGTTAGTCCTTCTCTTAAAATTTCCGAGAAATGTACAATTTGTACATAATTTATAATCCCTATAGGTAGTATAGGCCTACATCTGTAAAAATATACCGTCCAATTTTGGGGATATTATCATATTACGTATGTACATGTAAACAACGTAAAGCTCGATATTTATCGGGGGAATGTAGCTCCTGGTGAGGGAATTCCCCAGAGATAACTATACTAAACACTAAATCACTGCTAATACAATTTAATAAAAATTTATATTCTATTATGTAGGCCTATCTTCTGCAACGATTTTTCAAAAGCTACATAATGATATTCTTATTATTATCTTCATCTCAAGTATTGTTTTTAATTCTTAAGTGCAATGGAAAATATGCTTCATGCAATTATGAGGACTGTCTGCACTTCATCACTTCATTCAGGGAGCACTTTCAAATCTCATGTGGAGGAATAAAAATACAAGTAAAAGGTGCCATCAGCTAATAATGTTTTGATATAAAACGCTTGGTGATACAAGCAACTGCATCGTAGTTCATTGTAATGCTCGTAGTCTGTAGACCATCTATTCTGTGATATCAACTGATGCAGCGCTTGATGACCTGAAATATTAAAACATACTAATAAAAGTACAGGTTGCAGTGAACGACATTTACAGCCCACCACCTGTTACAGTATTGTAGATTAATATTATCACATCGTCTGCAATATCATACATCTACACAAGTTGTCAATATTCTGCAACTTTCTCCTAGCTTAGGTTAAGCATAATTATGTTAGTGGCGTATGATGATTTAGAAATGTTCTATCTTAGTACTTTACTTGCTGATTAACATGTTGGTCTTAATAAATCTTAGCACTATTTATGTCAGGGCGTGAAACATAGGCCTATTGTTTAAACATTTAAAAGGTGCCATGGTAACTGTAGAAATAAGCTTACTGATTCATCATTGCCACTAAGCCTACTTCCATTGCTATTGTAACGACTGTTACAAATGGCGATTGAAGGCCTGTAGCATTACTTGCCTTAATTTCGGTCCTTTTGGTATTAGTTTTAGACCGATTAAAAAGTCCTTAATATCTGTTTATGGGTCACTGCTCTCAACTGCAATATACACACGCAATATATATATATATATATATATATATATATATATATATATATATATATATATATATATATATATATATATATATATATATATATAGGACACAGACACATGCAGCAGGACCAGACAGAGGCTTACGCACGATGGCTGACAAACGTTCACGACTATTGACTGCTGAAGTAAAAAGCAAAAGTACCCAGTGGTGGCGCTAGGCGGGGCTAGGGGAGCTAAGCCCCCTATAAAAGGCAACCCGGGGGCTAAGCCCCCATAAAAAACCCATCTGGGTTTTTACATGCAAAACTGAAATATTTACACGATTTTTGACTGGATGACAAAAGTCATCAGAAATTTTGGCGGGTGAAAATAACAATTTTTAAAAAGTTGTCAGAAATTTTGGCGGGTGAAAATAACAATTTAAAAAAAAGGTTGTCAGAAATTTTGGCGAGTGAAAATAACAATTTAAAAAAGGTCGTCAGAAATTTTGGCGCATGAAAATAATTTTTAAGAAGTTGTCAGAAATTTTGGCAGGTGAAAATAACAATTTAAAACAAAGGTCGTCAGAAATTTTGGCGGATGAGAATGGAAAATTTCCTCCGTGAGGATTCAGCCCCTCCCCCAAACTGAAATCCTGGCGCCGCCACTGAAAGTACCAAGTCTTTCTATAAATCAATCCATTATTAACCTTCAAAAACACTAAATTCTCTAAATGGTTTTTGTTGAGTCTAGTAGGCCTACGAACATTTCTGATTCATTGTTAGCAAAATGCACAGCTGAAGAGTCGATCTGCTATGCTGCAGAAATGACAGTGCATCCAGAGTGCACCACCCATAGAAAATCTATTTTAGGCATGCAAATTTACATAGGCTAAGCTATTTTAGCCTAGGGTAAAAAAAATTTAATTAGCGCATTGAAGTAAACGGACATATTATATTAATATTGATTTTCGTTTAATCAGCAATCCAGTTGACAGACCGCAACTGGTTACAGTGTACAATTATGCAGTTTCAACAATTCACAGAATACATAAATCTTAGCTTAACCAACTGAACAGACAGCATGCAATACATGGTGCTAATAGCAGGCTACAAAGTATATCTGCCCAACGAAGGCTCGAACTCACTACCTCTTGCACTCTTGGCCAGCATGTTATCCATTACTCTACCGTGCGACTTATTGGGGAAGTCTGACCACATATCCCAATATATGCGCGAGGTCTTGTACTTATCAGGCTGGGCACCTTCTTATCTGTGTGAGCTTTGCCTCTCCCTTTCCACTCGCATATGCCGCCGCGCACTGCGCTCTGCTGTCCATGGTGACTTACTGGTTCCTTTCACTCGCTCTGCAACAATGCAGAGGTGTTCGATCTCTGTGGTTGGTCCAACAACCTGGAATGGACTTCCCTTGACTATGCGACACCTCCCAAGCTGTTCTCAATTTCACAAACTGTTGAAGATGTTTTTTCGTTTGATCTCAGCCGGGAGTGCCTCTGAGTAGTTACCTTGAAGGAGTGCTCTATAAATTATGATTGATTGATTGATGTGTTACTTTTACTTCGTTACTGCACAACACTGGTTGCAACATGTATGTCACTGTGGAGAAAACGATTAAGATCGTAAATGAATTTTTTTTATTAATCATTAATAATTTTATTATTTAAACAATAAAATTTAAATTTATAAAAATGGAAATAAAAAAGATGTCATTGGAAGACAAAATGCATATTATTATACAGACGCTTCATGAACTGGGTCATTGAGCAAAAGCTACAATCGATGCTTACCATAATAATTTTGATGTGTGTACTCACTCAAAGTGCTATAACTTTTAAATGTTTTTAGCGAAATTTGGCTGTTTCTTGCCTACTCCTCTCAATCTATATTTTGTGACTGCAGTATTCTTATCACGTGTCTGACCGAGCAAGCAGTTTTAAAAAGCATAATTATTCAATCTATAATAATTCATAAACCTAATTTATGTAGCCGTATTAAGAATAAAAATGTCTATATATATTATATTTCAGGTGATGCCATTTTCAATAAGGGTGTCAGGTCATAACATGATGTCGAAAACAGGCTAAAATGCAAAACTTCTCAGTGAGGAACATGGGCGCCCGCAGACATTTTTGCAGTAGGGGGCAAAACACGATGGTCACTGTTATAATTTTTTGTAGCAAGAACTTGAGGTACTTGTGGGTTTGACGACCACATAGAAATATTCTGTAGTGGTGGATGTATTCGCGCATGTATGAATCCAACATATGTCTGTTTATTAATCCAGCTTCTATTTCACCCTTAAGGGACCTTCATCCAGCTTCCATTTTTCAAGCGTTTTTTTTATTAATCCACCTTCCACTTCACATATAAAATACCTTAATCCAGCTTCCACTTCAGATATAAAAATACCTTTATCCAGCTTCTATTTCTGATATAGAAAAACATTTATCCAGCTTCCATTACTCAAGCGTTTTACATTAATCCAACTTCCATTTCTCAAGTGTTATTTTCGTCAATCCAGGTTCTATTTCAGAATATAACATACCTTCATCATGCTTCCATTTGTAATGTGTTATTTTCATCAATCCAGCTTCTTTGTCAGGTATAAACATTCTCATTCTATTTCTAAGCGTGTTCTTCGTTAATCCAGCTTCGATTTCACCTATTATGTCCACCATCCAGCTTCCATTTCTTACGCGTTCAATTCATGAATCCGGCTTCTATTTCACCTGTAAAAGTACCTTCATCCAACTTTCATTTCACCTATAAAGACCCAGCTGTCATTCACCTTCCATTTATCATGCGTTCAGTTCACAAATTTATCCAGCTTCTATTTCACCTGTAAAATAACCTTTATCCAGTCTTTATTTACTAGATTTCGAAAACATTGTAATATATTCATTAGGTCACTTCATTTAAAGTAATGGACGACGTATAATAAGAGTAATATTTCGGTGGGGTCGTCAAACCCGGGACGACGTATAATTAGAGTAATATTTCTGTGTGGTCGTCAAACCCACAAGTACCGAACTTGAAAAATGCAAAGCAGGAAATTAGGAAAATGCATGGGTGTTTTTCACAGAGCTTTTTTAGTGTATATTTCTCAGTTACACGTTTTTATTATTTTTAATATAAATAGTTTATTTTGTGCAAAGAAATTTGTTAAAAAATCAAAAAGTAGTAGTTAAAAAATAGGTTCCTGAAGGGCACAATCAGTCCACTTAGCCCCTGCAAACCTGACACCTGTTTTTCTTTCAATTATTGATTCAAGCTTCCTCTAGTTAGGTCCAGGCCCCATACTTCTATATTTTAGTTATAATGTTTAAACTTCTAAAAGCACCACTCGAAAGTCAATCGCAGGCATGCAGCTTATTCATCGAGTCAAAAGGCTGTTCAAATGGTGTTCAGAAATACTTTCAAGTCCGATTCTCAAAGGGGCTAAGGGGTAGAGTAGCTGCTAAGGTGGGTGTCATTTAACATTGGATGGTGGTAGATCCGAGGATCAGATGAACCCAATGGTCGTGTTTACAGTTTTTAACAAGAGCTTGAAAAACGCAGGGTAGAAAATTAATAGCATGTGCATTATTTTTATGGAGGTTTCTATACATAGATTTCTTAGTTTCATTTAATTCATCATTCATCATTTGTATAATCAATTCTCTAACACAAAGAAACTTAATACTACAAAAGTAGTATTTTAAGAAACGGATGTCAATTTTCCAGGGGGGGCAAGTGCCCCCTGTTGCCCCTGTGTGCAGGCGCCCATGGTGAGGAATTGCTGGAGCAAATTTAAATAGAAATTAATTAATATTTGCTGTCGGAAATTAGCCTGCTTATAAAAATTAATAAAATATTTACGAAGACAAGGTTTTCATGCCTAATGAAAATGCAAAATGTAAAAATTGACTCCTTTTGAGACAAAATATAAATAAATAAAAATATCTCAGATTTATATTGTTGCAACAAAAGCCTCATTTTGCAAAACAGCTTCACGTATGGAAGGTAGCCTATTCACAGTTTCTCTGCTAGCTATACGAGGCGAGGACCAAGGCTGTCAAAGAAAAAAAAGATTCCTCCTATTCTATTCGTTTGTCAGACTTTGTCTTGATCGTCATTTCAATTCCATCTCAAAGTATACAGTGTTTGCTTAGTTGCACTTTACGAAGTTTACATCATGCCTATCCAGCTGGTAGCTTGGAAAACGACGGATAAGATTGTTCAAAATAATTTCAAATATGCTCCTCTACGCACATCACTATATTTATGAATTTTAGTTATTTCAAATTTACTTATATCCCCTACACCATAAAGTACGTCACGCTCCAGGGGGAGGGAATGTAAGAAAGTGTGACAGTTTGTGACAGGGGGTAGGGGGTCAGGCCATGTGTGACGTCACACATTTATTTTTTAAATTCTTGTTGTTGTTGTTCTTAGTACCTAAAATCCGACCCGGCCCGGCCAGGCGTGTCTAAAACCCGGCCTGGCGGGATAAAAGTTGATTTCCCGTCACTATCAAAGCGTTTAGGGACACACGTCACTATCAGAGGGATTTGGGATAGTATCCTAGGGTTTAGAGGGTTAGGTAAATGGTTATGTTTTTAAATTTTTTGTTCGAAAGTGTGACATACTTTAGGGGGGGTCCGAGATTTGTGACAGTTTGTGACAGGGGGGGGGTCAAAAATGGTCAAAAATAGCGTGACGTACTTTATGGACGGCCCCAGAGCGGCATACGTCTGTTGGTCACAACGGACTGCGGTTCAAGCCCAGACTGGAAGTTGACATTCACAGATTTAGATATCTCGGGCTAGCACATGTGGGACGCAGGGGTGCAAGCTGCTGCGGAGCGACCTTGGACAAGTTGCTTACCCATCATTGTCTGTGGGGAAGGCAACGGGAAACCACCTCACTCATCTCATCCCCAGGGGCGTAAAAGCCAATGAACCTGCCTTCAGGCAGAGAACCATCATCATCATCATCATCATCATCATATCCCCTGTAAATCAATCAAATGCAGTAGGCTTAGTCCTATCGGGTCCTTAGATGAACTTATATGGCCAAAATCTCTGTCTCACCCTCTCTATAAGAGTTCTTTTCCTATCTATGTGATAGGCCTATATATGCTGCGGCTATGCATGAATATATTTTATATGTCACGGCTGTCTTAATAATTAGTTGTCCGCTCTCTTATCTGACCAACCTGTCTTTCTAGGATGATATAATTATTGTACGTCACATTCCTCCTAAAACTGTCCATGCTCCGACTGCGCAGAAAAGTTTACAGTCTACAGACAACAACAGGCTAATGTTAGAACAGATGACCACACCGCTGAGTAGGTATTATCATGAAGGGGTGCTTATATATAAATTCTGATTGATTGATTGATTGATTGGTTGACTTTGGCATGGTTTGAGACAGCGGTGCCTTCAGGCGTACGCACTTACGCAAGTGCGTACAGCGCAAAAAGGTTACGAAAAAAAATTATATATGAAAAAGTTAAATGTTATTGAGTTATCATCATCATCAGACGGACCAGTGCCCGATGCCGTTCTCGTTATTTCACGCCAGGTTTGTTTGTCTCTCCAAGGCAGCGTGTGTTAGGTCCTGCAGTGGTGCTCCATGCCATTTTGTTTTGTTGTCCAGCGTTAATTGTGTGGTCGTCCTTTAAAGTTAGATCCATCCATTCTTCCAAGTACAACTGTCTTGGTCTTTCTGCTGCTATCCATCCTGCATATGTGCCCAAAGAGTTCCAGTTTCCTGCTTATTATTTTCTACATCAGGTTCTCTATGTGGCCTATTCGCACATACAAATCTGCGTTTGTTACTTTCTGCATCCAACCAATTCGCAAGATCTTTCTGTTGCGCCTTCTCTCGAAAGCAAGTATTCTTGCTTCTGTCTCTTTGGTTATTGTCCAGGCTTCACATCCGTAAAGCATGCTGCTGAATACACAGGTTCTTGGCACCTCTAGCTTTATCTTCAGTTGTATGGCTTTACACTTCCAGATCTTGTCCAGTGCGCACAACGCTGCTGTTGTCTTCCTAATCCTTACCAGTATTTCTGTCTTGTTATTTATGTCATATGTGTTGGTGCATCCTAAATAGATGAATTTTTCTACATTTTCTAGTTGGTTTCCATCTAGTTCTATTTTTCTGGGCAGGCCTAGGTCTTTTGCTCCAAACACCATTGTCTTTAACTTTTCAAAATTCATTTTGAGCCCAGTGCCTAAAGTGTGGAAAAATAAGTGCCTGGACGCCCCTTACCTCTCCAAAAGAAGTGCCTGGACGCCCCTTACCTTTCCAGTCTGTGCTCACCAATAAGTGGCTGGAGGGCGCTCAGATTTTAAAATAAGTGCATGGATGCCGTCCATGACCATCCAGGCACACTTTAAGCCCTGTTTGAGCCAATATCTTGATTATCTTCTCCCTTCGTTGTTTAACTCCTGCACTGTGTGTTATGTGTATAGCTATGGAATTTTAATTAATAACTTATCCTTTCAAACAAATGCAGAATTTAGAGGAAAAAGACACATTTAATTATGTCTCATCCTCTGCTGTGTGATCTATAACTTGTACGTCTATATGAGACGGATATTTCAAGATAGGCCCATATGATACTCGATCGAAGCCATGGAGACTGCATGCTTCTCGTCAGTCTATTTAACCTACAAATTGTTGAACGACCACTCAGTTGTATATTATGTTGCTTTATAGGTTGCACATGAAGATACGATTTATTCGGATGCCCAAAAATCTACAGTCAGCCTCAGCCTTGCTGACCTTTCAACCATTCAACTCCAACGATAAAATGCCTGATCCAATAGAGGTCTATCTGTCTTGTTTGTGCCACCCTCAAGATCTCTCCCTCCCTTTGTCCTTAAGAATTCAGTCCCTTCCACTCCCTGCCTCCCTCCATTCCTCAGTATTTCTCTTTCGAACATTATTCGGGTTGCTAACCTATTAACCCTTCCCAGGGCCGGATTAAGGCATGTTCAACATGTTTGGCCAAACAGGGGACCAAAAAAAGTCGTCAGTTTTTTTGACAGGGTGTATTCTACGGAAATTTGTACCAAATGACTAAAAAAAGAAGAAAAAAGGCAATCAGAGTTTTCGGCTGGAGATAGGCAAAAAATTTCCCGAAAAGGGCCCCACATTTCTTAACCCTGACCCTTATGGGTGAGCATTAAAAATGCCTTCAATAATATTGTGCCTTGTTCAATGTTTTCATCTCTATCTCTCGCTCTCTCTCTCCCCCTCTGTGATATGATTCTGCTTCTCACTATCTCGCTTGCAATCGGTCTCTTTTCGTGTCTTTCTGAGTTTCTTGCTAGTGCAAATTTCAGCTGAATATTCCTTTCAACCGCTTTGCTCACTGCCATCATGTTAAAAAAGATATGGCGGATTTAGGCATTCAGACTTCTGGGAATTTCAGCTTCGAACATCTATGACTTTTAGGTATACTGTTGTGCGTCTCTATAAGATTGCACTTGATATAGCGCCTTTTAATAGTAATTGTAGTTAACTATGTGTGTGTAATGGTGGATGAGTGTGTGTGCGTGTGGGTAATATGTGGGAGAACTTAGACCTATAATCTAGACCACGCTGACAGTTGCAGAATTCAGGCCTGATAATCTAGCCATGCTGACGGAGGGAAAACTTTGACCTACTTCTTTCCGTGTCTTTGCCAGTGGATGGCGTGGCATACGGACAGAGACCGCGGCACTCCTTTTGGAAGGAGGCAGACGGACAAAGAGAGAGAGCAAGCAGAAATAGCCGTTTCTGCTGATGCGAATCTGAAAGTGTATAAAAGGGAGTGAAGACGAACAATCGAGGCCTTTTACGTTGAGCTCGACAGCGGAGATGGTGTAAATTGCGGCCCGCCGTGCTCTGGCGAGAAAGGACCAGGGAGGCGTTAAAGATTCGTACAGGAGCTAAAGATTTCGTGGATGGACTTTCCGAGAAGAAGAAGGCCTTTCACGTTGTGTTCGATCAGGAGAGTCGACGGAGCCTTTTACGTTGAACTCGGTGGCAGAGAGGATGTGAATTGCGGCCCGCCGCGCCCTGGCGATCGATGGTCCAGGACGGCGTTAAAGATTATTGGAACTGGAGTTTCGTGGAGGCGTTAAAGATTACGGAGGCGTTCAAGAAGAAGTGAAGTTACGTGAAGATTATGCGACGAGTAATTCCGCAGAGTGAGGACGATGTTTTCGGGATGTCGTGAGAGGACTATTCCGAGAAGCTAAAGAGGCTTTTACGTTGCGCTCGGTGGCAGAGACGATGTAAAGATTCGAAGAGGAGCAGAGGATTTCGTGGATGAGCGTTCCACGACGATGAGGATTTCGCGGATTTCGTGAGAGGAAGCTGCCGCGAAGTTAACGAAGCAGTGACGACGTCGACCTTGGATCGAACGGGTCAGGATCGGAAGCGTTACTGGAAACAGAGGATTTAGAGGATTGCCGTGAGGAGATATGCCACGAGGATTGTGATTTGTGTATTTGAGTATTGAGGATTTCCGTGAGGCGACATTCCACGAGGATTGAAGTGAAGCAGATTATTTTGGGATCAAACGGATCGGAATCGTCTGCGATGGTGATGGAGCGAGTTATGTAAGACTGTGCTCTTCTTTACGACGAAGGCATCGGACGAGCTACGAGGATGAGGATTGCTCAGGCCTAACTGGAACTGTTGGAGGATCGAGTAAGCACGCGTCTATTCGGAGGATAGGACGAATGGCTGGACTCGACAAAGAGGACGAAAGGAACTGGATTGCGAAGGAATTGAAACCGAACGATGCGACACCTCTGATCATACGGTACCTCGACCCGGACCACCATGGACTACTCTTACGGACAACCCTTTTGACTCAACGCATTTGATCCTGATCCTATGGTAACTCGACCCGGACCACCACGGACTACTCTCACGGACAACCCTCCTAACTCAACGCAGCGCTCGTGAATAAGCCGGTGCCCCGCGCTTGGCTTTCCAGTGGCGCTTTAGAAATAAGGAGATTACGATTACGATTACGGGTATGTTGCGTGGGCTATAGCAAGTCAATGTTTATATATTGGGGGAAAACCCGTACATGAAATTCTCCCTCTTTATCAGCGGTTGCCTTAGTTTGAGCTGTATGAATGAATGAGTGTGTGTTTTATTCTTTGCTATTGTTCTAGCGCCGTATTATGATTCGTGTTATTATTGTGAAATTGTGTTTAAGATACATAGCGGAAACGCTATTCAAATACTGTGTCTGGATAATTCTGTATTTAGTGACTGAGTTAGTTAACGACGGAAATGACTGGAGAACGACTGGAGAGACGGAAGAGACCATGCAGTGTGTGACTATATATATATAGACTATATACGGGCTGAGATGAGAGTGACTGTAGCGGAAGTTAGGGGAAGAAGGCGAGGACATTTAGGAGGACGAGGACCAAGGAGGAGGAGGTTAAACGGACCCAAGCTGTGAAAGAAAACAGTCGTAGGACGATATGTCCTTCCGCGCCAAAGCTCGGTGGCACCTTGTCAATGAGTAGAGTAGTAGGGGCCCTGACCGTAGGAGCAGGGGTGGTACACCAAACTGTGGGACTTAGCACCCCCGCGGGCCATCTCTGCGACTACAACGACGTTCCAAGTGGGGGCCAACACCTCTGGCCGATGAGCGGAAGGTCTGGTGTCCGGGAAGCGCTAGATCCGGGGACCACGAAGGGGGCTCCCTCCCGGTAATGCCAGACCAGACGCGTAAACGACCACGACGGGGGTGCGGAACGTACACTGTTCTATATGGCTTTGTGTTGTTTTCTTCAAATCTTTTTACTTTTCACTTTACATTTCAATGTCTAGTTAATAAATATGCCTGTATATCCGAACAGTCTTCTCTTTGTTTTCCCAGTCTATCTGTCTCTTTGAATCTTCTATTCTCCATCTAATATAAGATAAAGAAATTTGATGCAGTGTGTTTACGTATAGGCAACTGTACGGAAGTCTATAAGGGACATGACGTTGTGATCAAATTTTATTTATCTACTTATATAGGGTGTCTCGATAGGTCGTGAACGATTTTGAATGCAGATAAATATATGCTATACACAAGATAATGTGGAAAGTTGTATACTGGCGGATAGGTTGTTCAAATGAGAACGTTACTGTCATAGGTAGGCACAGATATAGATAGAGATATATATTATATTTATTTAAAATTTATCATGAACTATTATGAACTGTCAATCTTGAACTATGACAGGACACACTGTATTATAATTGGACAGTATAACATTGTGGGAGGAGTTACTTGTATATATAAATATAGGTGTAGATTGATAATAAAGCAGTTGAACTTGAATTTGTGTGGAGTTAACTCGTGGCCTGTGGCCAACGTAAGGCAGAGAGGCTGACATTTGGTGGCAGCGTGGTGGGATGCGAATGATCCCTGGCCACGCAAACTGAACTGAAGAGACTGTTGGAGTTTTGGAGAGACAGATAACTAGCAACAAGTTGTTATTTTGTCTGAATCGTAGGCCTATACGTGAGACGATCTACGATTATTTTCGGTTGACAGTTGGTTAATGAGTGCAGCAAGGGCTGATCCTAAATAGGTCTGAGTTGCATTCGTTGCCTTCTGTCTGACGCCGATGCTATTTGGAGGAAATCAGTCGAAGCAAAGCTGATCGGTCTTCAAGTCTACAGTGCAGACAGTGTCTACATCGGACGGTGTCTGTGTGGAGCAATTTAATTCCGGTCGCGAGAGGACGAGGAATAAGCCGTTCAACTGGTTGACGGTGACGATCTGTGACGATCTGCGAAGGTGACGATCTGCGAAGGTGACGATCGACCTGTGAAGGTGACGGTGACGATCTGTGACGATCTGCGAAGGTGACGGCGACGATCTGAAGGTGACGGCGACGATCTGAAGGTGACGGCGACGATCTGCGAAGTGACGGTGACAATCTACGAAGCTGATGGTGATGATCAGAGCGGACGGTGAAGCAACCGAAGTCAACTGAACCTGTTGCTGATTTGGGAGAAGACGACGGCGGAAGAAAAGAACTCTGTTATAGAAGATAAGTTAATTTTCTTGTACATGTGTGAAGTTGTGAACACTTTTGGGTGTGATTTTTGTTTGGTGGTGATTTTGATTACTAAGTGAGTTTCTTTGTGTGGTGATTTTGATTGCGTATTGAGTTTCTTTGTGTGGTGATTTTCTTTGTGTGGTTATTTTGTGCTTGATTTGCATAACAAGATGGAAAGTCTTACGAGTGAAAAACGTGCAGAAATGAAGAACATGTCTACCGAGAGGGTGAGACAAGTGTTGAGAGAGTATGGGAAGTCGCAAGATGAGTTGTTTTTGCTTGATCGAGAGGCATTGTGTGATGAATTGGCCAAGGCATGGATTGCAGAAGAAGGAGAAATACAGATAGGTGCCTATGTTGAATTGGGAGAAGAGAGCAGAATATCAGAAGAAGAAGAGTATAGACCAAGAAGGGCGAGTACCGACAGAGATGAGAGATTGAGAATGGAGGAGATGGCTCGAAGGAGAGAGGAGAGAAGAGAAGAACTGGCTTTAAGAAGAGAAGAAATGGAGATGAGAAAAGAGGAGATGGCATTTCAGAAACGACAATTACAATTGCATATGGAGAATATGGAGAAGGTCTGGAAGAAGCAGGAAGAACAGATTGCGGCAGAAAGATCAAAATGGAGAGAGCGTGATGAGGAAAGATTGAAAAGAAAAGAGGAAGAGGAGGAGACGCCTGTTGTCAAAATGAAAAAATTAGGTGATGCCATGAAACATGTACTACCGAAAATGCCGGTGGATTTGGCAGAGATCCGTTTGTATTTCAAGACTGTTGAAAATGCATTTCAAAGTTTTAAAGTTGACAAAGAGTTTTGGGTTAAATTACTGTTACCACTGATGTCGTACAAGGCCCGGGCAGTGTTAAATCGACTGTCTTACCAGGATCATGATGATTATGATCGTGTGAAAGATTATATTCTCAAGGAATTTAAACTGACTCCTATGGAGTACAGAGCCAAATTTATCGAGGCTAAAAAATCGCCTGATGAAACGTTTGTTTTGTTTAACATGAGGTTAAAAAATCTGTTTAATTATTATTTACGCAGCAGGGATGTGAAGCAGAGCTTTGAAAAACTGTTTGATTTGGTGGTTGCTGATAGGCTAAAAGAAGCTTTGGCACCTGGCCCGTTGCAATTTGTGTTGATGAAAGAAGGAACTGACTGCTTAACATCTGATGTGATAGCAGATTTAGCAGACCTTCATGTCAATAACAAGATTGGTTATGTGGGTGCATCAAAACCATTTTACAATCAATCAAAAACACCAGAGAATCATTTTTACCAGAATAAGGGTCAAGGTAACAGAGAATGGAAAGACAGAGGTTTTGTGAAGGAAAAGGCATTTTCAAGTAAGTATGTAAGACCTGAAGTGAAGAAAGGTTTCACGGAAAAGAATGAGAGAAAATGTTGGAACTGCGGTGATAAATCGCACACAATAAAAAATTGTTGGAAAAAGCAACAGACAGAAGTCTCAGCCAGGGCATGTGCACTAGATGAAATGGAGATGCCGAGGATAGAGGTGATCAACAGACCTGATAGTGATTGTGAAGAAGTGAGAGATATAGAAACTGAACCCAAGGTTGCAATGAAATGTGTTCTGGAGAGAGAGGATAAGATTGAACAGGACGCAAGTAAGAAGAAAGGAGAAAAGGGTGTGAATTGTTTTCAGACTAACGTGGTCCTGAAAAAGGCAACCTTACAGCATGTGGACATT
Organism: Lumbricus terrestris; assembly: GCA_949752735.1. Taxonomy (NCBI): domain Eukaryota; kingdom Metazoa; phylum Annelida; class Clitellata; order Crassiclitellata; family Lumbricidae; genus Lumbricus; species Lumbricus terrestris. The sequence continues at coordinate 22,276,334 of OX457039.1, forward strand.
GAACTGAAGGTGAATGATAGTCAGAAAGTGAAAATGAAAGCATTGGTTGATTCAGCCACGGAAATCCCGGTGGTAAGTAAGGAAGTAATCAAAGGATTACCTGTTGAGGAAATGGGTGAAGTAAGACTTCAATGTGCAACTGGAAAACCTGTTTTAGCAAAATTAGTTAAACTGGAATTGAGGTTAACAAAGGACCATACTGATGACGGTTCTAAACTGTTGAACATAGGATCATACATGCCGTGTGTCTGTGCTGTAGTGGAAAATATGTCAGGGAGGGAAATGTTTTTGTTACACCCTGAACTTATTGCTGAATTAAAATTGTTGCCACAAATTGAGGTACCTGACGCTCAAATGCAAAATTTGAATATGTTGACTCGAGCACAGACTTGGAAACCTAAGCAGACTGGAAGTAAGGGAGTAAGTCAAGATACTGACGATGCAGATGAGGCAACAACAGAAGAAATGAATTTGGAAAATTTATTTAGCAACTTGGAAACAGGAAATAAAGAGGCTGAGGAGGTTAATGTTTTGACACCTGAACAGATGAGGAAGGAAGTAAATTTGGTTGAAGAGCCAAACAATTTAGATAAAACTGAAATGGCAGATTTGCACTTGGACCGTTTGTTTGATTTGGAAAAACAGGAAAGTAATGCAGATAACGCGGCATTGGCACAACAGCCGAATAATTTATCAGCGCAACATCAATTACAGCAGACTCTAGGTTTATCCGATTTTATGGTCTTTGCCAATCAACAACAATCTGATGAGTCGCTGCGGAAATGGTTCCTCTTGGCAAAAGCAGGGAATACAGAGTTTTGTTTATGTAATGGCCTGTTATATAAACGAGCAAAGATAACAGGGCAGGTTGTTTTCCAACTGGCTGTACCCCAACAGAGACGGCAGAAGATTAAACAATTGGCTCACGAATCGGTGTTCGGCGTGCACTTCGCCGAAGATAAAACCCGAGAGAGGATAAGTTTATCTTTCGTTTGGCCTGGAATTAAAAATGAGATTAAAGAGTGGTGTACATCCTGTCATGAGTGCCAACTAAAAGCCAGAAATGTTGTGTTAGATCGAGTGCCAATTACGGCGATAGCTAGAGATCAATTAGCTTTCAGAACTTTCCAAACGGATAGGCCTATAACTGGACCCATTCAGTCAACGTCCTCACAGGAACTTTGCTATTGTTTATGCATAGTTGACATCTGTATTAGATGGCCTACAGTATTCTTACTGATATGTTTAACAGCAACAGCTGTCTGTATTGCACTTTTGTTAGGGTGTAGCCCACGATTCAATACTCCAGGTCATCCACCGAATTTAGGAATAGTTGAGAGATGTAGCCAATCTTTGAAGAAAATGATATATGATGTGAATCAGAAAAACATAAGAAAATGGCACATTTTAATACCATTCATTGTCTGGGATTTATGTGAAATGCCTATTGAAATTGAAGTTCAAAGTAAACCTTTGCAGATAGATCATAAGCTTGTAACTATTGCACAACAAACACAATTGCTGAATGTTTTGAATAAACACATTGAATGTTTTTCTGACAAATCTGATTTTTGTACTGTCATAGAACATGAAGTTAATCTGCGACCTGAGTTTGTGCCAAAAGAGTTTTCTGCATACCGTATACCACTGATGTATCGGCCAGAAATCGAGAGACAGATTTCTGAACTCATCAATATGGACATCATGAATCAATCAAACAGTCCATTCGATGACATGGGATGACCTACGAACATCTCAAGCTTATTGCGTTGTTTTTAATGCCGATAACTAATATAATAAGAAAACATAATCTGACATGGCTAGACTATTAACGAAAACTCAATTGAAGCATTGTGTGTGTAACAATGTTTGTTCTTAAAATATTTCGTTTGGGTGAACCAGTGAATGTGTATTGTGACAGTAGTCATGCAACAGTAATGACCCAATTAGATCATGAAGGAAAAGAAAGGCCAGTTTCTTTTATTAGCCAAAAATTGACGGCCACTCAACAAAACTGGGCCACAATAGAGAAAGAAGCATATGCCATTGTTTGGGCTCTATCTAAATTGAAGGATATTATTTTGGGCTCACACATTGTCATTTTTACCGATCACAATCCTTTGACTTATTTAAGCACGACTATGTCAAAATCAGCCAAACTGGTTCGCTGGAGTTTAGCGTTGCAAAATTTTGATGTGGAGATTAGATACAAGAAAGGAAAATTGAATATCGTTGCTGATTGTATGTCTAGACTTTAGAGGAGTAATGTAATGTACATATGGATCCAGGGAAAACATATGTAGTAGATAATTAGTGTTTATTTTAATTATTATTGTGTTGATTTGTTATATATTATATTTAAGTTTACAAATTGTTATGATTTGAAAACTTAAAAAAAGGGGATTAGAGGTAATGTCATAGGTAGGCACAGATATAGATAGAGATATATATTATATTTATTTAAAATTTATCATGAACTATTATGAACTGTCAATCTTGAACTATGACAGGACACACTGTATTATAATTGGACAGTATAACATTGTAGGAGGAGTTACTTGTATATATAAATATAGGTGTAGATTGATAATAAAGCAGTTGAACTTGAATTTGTGTGGAGTTAACTCGTGGCCTGTGGCCAACGTAAGGCAGAGAGGCTGACAGTTACGCAAAAAAATTAGATCACTAGCTCACTTATTCAAATTTTAGCGCCAATATCCGTGACGTCATCAAATTCGTGCCAAGTAAACATCCAGTTATATAGGCCGAAAACAATATTGTTCGACCATCATTGTTAATCCACACAAAATTAATTAATTAATACAAATTATCATTTTTGTATTTAATAATGTTTCCTTTACTCCTTATTACAGCCTCAAGTCGATTAGGCATCGAGCCAATTAGATTTTTCAGAGTTGTCAGAGGTATCCATGTCCATGCCTTACGAAGCCGACGTTTTAAGGTGTTCAATGTCTGGGGTTCGGGATCGGCATAAAAAATATCAATGGCTACATCTCACTGGGGGACTGACCGCCTAATTCGCCGGATTTGTCACCAATAGAAAATGTTTGGAGTATTATGGCGGCAACTGTTTATGCAAGTTGTGCATACAAAAATAAAATCCTGGAGGCGCCACTGATTCGAGATTAAAAGAGGAGATTAACAAGGACGCAAACTCTTCCCATGCTTGTATAACATTCTAGCAGAACAAGTAATGTGAAAGGCACTAAATAGGCCAATTTAAATTTTATCCTGAACTCAACAGGAAGCCAATGCAGCTGGTGGGGTAGGACTGAAGAACTTGTTCATAGTATGACATAGTTGCATGGGCGCCTGCAGACATTTTTGCAGGGAGGGGCAAAACACGATGGTCACTATTAAAAATGCTTAGCAAGAGCTTGAAAAATGCAAAGCAGGAAATTAGGAAAATGCACGGGTGTTTTTCACAAAGCTTTTTTAGTGTATATTTCTCAGTTGCACCTTTTATTATTATTTTTAATATAAATAGTTTATTTTGTGCAAAGAAATTTGTTAAAAAATCAAAAGTAGTAGTTTATAAATAGGGTCCTAAAGGGCACAATCAGTCGACTTGACACCTGCAAACCTGACACCTATTTTTCATTCGGTTATTGATTAAAGCTTCTTCTAGTTAGCCTTAGGCCCTATACTTCTATAATTTAGTTGTAATGTCCAAACTTCCAAAAGCGCCACTCGAAAGACCATCACAGGCACCATGCAGCTTATTCATAGAGTCAAAGGCTGTTCAAATGGTGGTCAGAAATGGTTTTGAGTCCGATTTTCAGAGGGGCGGAGGGGCAGAGTAGCTGCTAAGGTGGGTGTCATTTAGCATTGGATGGTAGAAGATCCGAGGACCAGATGAACTCAATGGTCATGGTTACAGTTTTTTACAAGAGCTTCAAAAACGCAGGGTAGAAAATTGAAAGCATGTGCATTTTATGGAGGTTTCTATACGTAGATTTCTTAGTTTCACTATCAATTCTCTAACACGAAGAAACTTAGTACTACAAAAGTAGTATTTTAAGAAACAGATTTCAATTTTTCAGGGGTGCAAGTGCCACCTAGTTGCATGTGCAGCACTATCCGAGTTAACCAGTCTTGGATGTGTTGCAGCCTGTTGACTCAGTGTTGAGCTCAATGTCTGAGAGACCCGCAAAAAGTTAGCATAATCAAGGTGAGAGCATACAAGAGAACAGGCAATGGTTTGTGACATAGACAGGATCGACTTGATGTGATGTATTGCCCTGATGTGATAGAAACAAGATTTATGAATTCTTGTTATATGTGGTCAGAATGTGCGCCTACTGTCTACTAGGTTATTCCAAGTGTTTTGACAGATGCACAGCGTGTCATGACATGACATGTATGCACAACAACCCTAACCCCCACCTGAACTTCAGAGGAGACCTGCATCATTGACAAAAGTAGAGGCATGTACTCCAATTAAATATTTGAATTTAATTAACTTTCTCTGTACTCTTATCTCTTCCCCATAAACCAGAGTACTGCAGTACGTTTAATTAATGTACTCTATTGGGCTACAAGAACGAGTAAAATACTTTTATAATAAAAATATAAATCGCTTCAATGATTGGAAAAATTTGTCAGCTTTAAATACTGAGCAGCAGGTGACAAGTGTAAAACCTATGAAAACATAAATGGAGGAACGTGCGATAATCTACATATATAAATATATGTATATAAATAAAGAGAAGATTCTGTAACGCTTGTGTCTGTCTGTTTGTCCGGGATGCATTTCAACAGTGTTTAAGCTTTTCACTCCAAACCTTCACTACTGTGTCCGTCTCGGCATGGGACACCCAGTAGAGGGTTTTGCGAATCTCTGCCACCATTGGGGCCAGGGTGGGGGCAAAATCCCCCAATTTTGCTACTTTTTCAGTCGTTGCCATGCACATTTTCATACTTATTCACCTGAAACGTTACAGCTAGACAGATTTTACACGGTCCACTTCGCCTCCACCCAACACACACCTTGATCCACAGAGGCCGGGTTGGGTTTGGGGTGTGGGCATGAGGGATAACATTTTCCTGAAAACCCAAATTTCACGGGTGGCGTACCGGTGTTGGAGTGTGATAGGGTGGGGGATGGTAGGGGTGGGGCTGGGGGTGGGAGGCAAATTTTCCCGAAAACCCAAATTTCACAAGTGGCGTACCGGTGGAGATCGGAGTGTGGTGGGTGTTGTGGGGCTGGGGTGGGGTGTGGTGGATTTGTGGCCGAGAGCGGGTCGAATCTGGTGGGGGGGGAGTGGGGTGGGAGGGGAAATTTCACGGGTGGCATACCGGTGGAGGTTGGAGTGTGGTGGGGTGGGAGTGGTGGGGTGTGGTGTGGTGGGGTTGTGCCGGGAGCGGGTTGAATCCTAAATTTCCCGGGCAACGCCGGGTACCCCAGCTAGTACGGAATAAAGGCAATTTCGCAATATGGCTGAAAATGAGTGTAACAACAAACTTTATATGTGGGCCCAACAGCACTCTTAAGAAGTAACCATGCATTGCAATTGCATTGAAGAAATACAAGAAAATGCACTGGACTTGAAGGTGCTTAAACATTTTATGTAAGGTATCGTTTTCTTGCAACAAGAAGTAAATTTCAATTGGTTTAAAATACTAAGTACTAAAAATATACTGTACGAGTTAATCAGAGGCTTTACATGAAGTCAATACCAGTGCAAAGAGCAAATGTTTAAAAGTAAAATATAAAAAAGAATGATCTCATTATGAATTGAATCTAGTCATCAGTTACACAATCTACAGCATCCAGATTAGAAAGATGAACTGCCAAGAGGTTCCTCGTGTCATCCTGGCTGACTATTCATGCATTTGGACAAAGTCAGCAAAGGTCATAGCTCGGACCCAGTTGTATCATCCTCTGGTCGATATTTGGCTTTCCTGATCGTCTCTAGTTTCCGGCGCGCCATTTCCAACTCTTTTTCTTTCTTCAATATCTCTTCCTGCGCCATTATTATCTGTGTAAAGCAACAAATACTATTACACGACTTCAATATTTAACTATTTAAACAAACAATTTCTAAAAAAAGTCCAAGTGTTGTAATAACTTTCAGGTGATGAGAAAAGCGTACTGCACTATGGAGCCTTGCAAGCTCTGCTGTTGCAATTGCCAATTTCTTTGTGCTTCTGTGACAGTAAGCCTTGTCCACAATACTATGCAATTCAACAGGATCTTGAGATTCAATTCATTCATTCATGCATTTCAAGAATTTATATAGCGCCCCTTCAAGAAATCCACTCAGAAGCGCTCCCAGTTCAACCACGGTGAAACAAAAAAGTTTTGAGGAGCCTGTAAAACACTGACCAGTCAACCCTAAGGTAACAGGCGCATCTCCAACGGGAGATTATTCCAGACAAATGGACCTACAACTGAGAAAGCACGACGCTGACAGGTTGAGGTCTCAACACGCGGGACCAAATGCTTCCCGCTAGAGGCAGAGCGAAGGGCTCTGTGAGCCAGGACAACAGATATTGGACAGCAGAGTTCACATAGATAGGTCGGAACACAGCCAAGGAGACAATGCCAAACCAGTGAAGCAATTCTATATTCAATGCGCTGTGAGTAGGCAGTGTAGAGTATCATGCATGTAACGATGGAAGATTCTTCTCTATCACTGTTTAAGAACTGGAAAAATAATCCCTTCCACTGGCTTCTTCTCTCTGCCCACATCCAATAAAAAGTCCTTGCTTTTGGTCCTCAAGTTCAAACTTGGTCTTGTGCTGAAATATCTCAGGGATCTCAATCGTTTTACTCTTTGTGTATATTAGGGTGTCCCAAAAAAACTTTTTCTTGAAATTCTTAGGTCTCTCCAGTCAAAAAGTTTCCTATGCAGATGATAATATTTGTGTAATTTTTCGAATTTTTTAGATAATTTTTAGAGCTCCCCCAAGGAGCCCCAAATTTTATATATAGCGTACTGTGATATTCGTGTGCAAATATTTTAATATATGAGGCAATGTCATTCACACCACATGTATTTTAAATGCTTTTGCACAAAATATGATATGTCATACAATGTAATTGCTCAAAAAATGTTATGCTGTATTTTCCTCAGGCTGGTTTTGCAGTTAATTGACTGAAATTTGACAAAATTGATATATGCACAGACTTTCATGTATCATTAGAATTTGGAATACTATTTAACCATTATTGACTATTACAATAATTCGAGCAGTTATTCAAAACATGGTTTACTTTGAAAAGGCATATTAATACACAGCACCAAATGTGAGATAGTCACATGTTTGGTCCTATCAGTAGTTCACTACATCGGAAGAAGTGACTCAAGTGAGTTGTAGTTGAAATTTGGGAAATAGGACTACTTTCGATGTTTTCAACAGCTTGCAATTAGAACTGTTTATGACTTTCATTTGTTATGGCATTAAATGTCTGTATCAGGCACAGCCGTTGATACATGCCAAGTTGTTCACGATTACAGTGGCTTAATTGTACGATTTTCCAGATGATCAAACAGCAGAACTCACTAGAAAGCTGTCGTCAATGCCGGTAGTCTGGAAAAAGCTTTGAGAGATTATAGCTCTGGTAAAGTTGTGGAAGAAACTTGGCCAAGTGAGATCCAATTTCGGGGTCATGTGTAGTATGAGAGTTGCTTCCTTGTGTGGTGTTAAGAGTTTGGAAAAGAATCCAAAAGTTGCATGCTCTGGACTGAATATGTACGTAATACTGAAACCAGGATAATCATAATATGCTTGTAATCTTCTAACTAACATGATGCAATTAAATGGAGCATCAGCTGAGATCGGACAGTGCGCCAGGATAGGATGTAGGCTTACACTGTTACAACAAAAATGGTTAAAGTGTTTTAATTACATGTGAATCGTTATCTGTTAAACAGATGACAGTCTTGTTTCCATAGAACAGCACCTCCATTTTCATTGAGTAATATAACGGCCTTTGCTATACAGCGTTATCTGAAAGGCATTAAACTTGCAAATACCAGTTATGTTTGGTACATCCATCCCACCATCAACTCAGCAAATGTAAAGAATTCATGGAAATCCTCCATAGGATGATGCTTTGTGAGCCTCATCCAAAAAGCAAGTTTTAAAGCCCTCAGTTAACAATAATTATCTTTTGGGATCTGTTGCTGCAGAAACTGACTTTAAAAAAAATTTGAACCAGTTTCATCAAACATCTTGAAAACACAGAATATCTGCAGCCTTGTAGATGGTCAAAGACATGTATAAAAGTCGCTGGAAAGCATCACCTCAATGCTAGCACAAGTTCTCATATACACTGTGCCCCATAAAAAAACACACCAAAAAACTTTTCAAAAATCTTCTATAAAACTAAAACGCTCACTGATGGTCTCCGTCGCCGTCTCGAAGCTCGGGTGCACGGAATTGTTCTTCGTGGAACTTGGGGTGAAGGTCAACGGCGAATATTACAGGAATATCCTGTTGATAGAGCAGATGTTGACAGCGATCAGGAGGATGTCAAGCGACTTATTCATTCTCCAGCAGGACAGCGCCCCAGCACATCGCGCAAAGGACACCATTGCGTTGCTGCGACGTGAAACACCAAGCTTCATTGGACCGGAACTCTGGCCAGCAAACTCACCATACCTCAATCCCGTTGACTACAGAATTTGGGGTCTAATACATGAATGCGTCTACCAGACAGCAATACGGGACATCGACGAGTTGAAGGAGCGGCTCATCGTTGTGTGGGCACAGTTGAAGCAGAGTGTCATTGACAAAGCTATTGAACAGTGGCGGCCAAGGCTGAGAGCCTGCGTTCAAGCGAAGGGACATCACTTCGAACATCTTCTTAAATGAAACATTACTATTTCTTATTTAACATTAGACTTACATGAGTTTCATGACAAAGTTTTTTGGTGTTTTTTTTATGGGGCACAGTGTAGATGGTCAATAAATCAACTTTGACAGTGCTTTAGTTTTACTGTGACTTGCCATGAGAATAAAATTAACCAAAATTGTAATATATAAAATATGTAACCGTTAACCCATATTTGCATTAGGGCCTATGTAACAGACTGTAGTGAAAAGAGATATATCAAACAGTCTGAAATTTCGTTTTGCACACTTAACGAAATGGCTGCTCCATACATGCGAGCCCACGAGACAGCATCTCTGCATGAAATTATATATATATAATATAATATAATATATATGTATGTATATAGCATATGCATATATATGTGTAGTACACCTATTCATAATGAAAATGGTGTTGGGCTGCAAAAAACCCAAAGTTCACGAAATTACGTATGAGTGATTTTGATAATGATAGCGGCACACCACAGTGCATTTTTATGATATCTTATAACCCTTTGGGGGACCCCCAAATGACCTTGAAAAAATTTGAAAATTTTTTCCTAAAGTTATTTTCCACCAATGATACTTTTTGGCTGGAGAGACTTAGCATTTTCAAAAATAACCTCAAATTGGGACACCCTAGTGTATATTCCCATCGACGGGCCTTGCCAATTTCTGGACCGGTTTGACTTCCTTGTCCCACAAGCTTGTTGCTCAAGCTTGATCCTTTGCTATCATTTGGCTCTCCTTATGTCCTTCCCTCCTTTCTGCATTTTTTTGTTAGGCCTACATCTCTTACAGTCTTCTTAAAAACTCTTATCTCTGGACTCTTGCACTGGAAGTGTTATTGAATGGTGAAACTTGTGAGCAGCGCTACAGAAATTACGAATTACACTACATTCCGTTTTCAATTGAAAGTAGTGCAAGCAAAGTTAGTGGGTCTTCTTTCTCTTCCTTTCTCATTTCTCAAATTGAGACTAGTATTTGCTCTTGTATTCAGCAGACAAAATTATTAAAATTGGAAACTGTTAATTTGAAAACTTATTTTTTTTTCAATTCAATTCAATTGGTTTATTGATCCACCAAAAAAGCAAAGACAAGCAGACAATTTTGCTTACAGGATAGTACACACAGTGATTGATTGCTAGTTAACATTTGCGATTATATGGACAAGTAAGCAACCAATACTGAGTGTGGCAGAACCAATAGGCTACCCGAAGGGAATGATCCCGCTAGTGGGGCCTATTTACCAGAAAATTCATTGGGGTAACAATAGAAGATAAAAAGCAGATGCGATATTAAAGCTTTGAAAGCAAATGAACAGAAGCAACGGGATACTTTCCCTCAAAACATATATCAAAAACATAATAATAAGCATGAACATTGGTTAAATAAAGGAGTTCATTTAACATTGTTTAATGTGTATGCACGGATTTGGATTTTAAACTGAGCGAGACTCCTGGATGCACGAATACTTTCTGGTATGTTATTCCATAAAAGAGGACCCTGGTACTTAATAGAAAATTTTCTAGTGTTCGTTTTTGCAAAGACACTTATGTAGGCTCTATTATTTCTAATGCCTTTAGTATATAAGTTAGGTCTAAAATAGGATGAGAATGCAAGTGGAAGAAGGTTGTTGTCATACTTATACATAAATGTACTAGTTTGGATGAATTTAATTTGGGATATTTTTAGCACGTTCAATTGTTGGTATAAGGGGCTAGTGTGAGCATTAAAGGGAGATTTAGTAATAATTCTTATGGCTTTTTTCTGCAGTCTATTTAGCTTAGTTAGGTGAGTGTCGTATGTAGATGTCCAAATGAGATTGCAGTAACTTAAGTATGGGTGTATAAGTGTAAAATATAATGTTTTTAGTACATGAGGTGGAAGGAGATAGGCTATTCTGTGAATTATGCCTATATTTTTTGAAATTTTTTTGGAAATCTCAGCTGTGTGTATATTCCATTTTAAGTGCTGGTCAATGTGTACCCCCAGGAATTTAGATGAGTATACTTGCGGTATTGATATATTATCAATTAGCAAGTTACTATCAGGAGGTGGAGCAAGGTTTTTTTTACTAGATCTAAAAATTATATAACTGGTTTTTGCAATATTCAGGGAAAGCTTGTTGGCTCTGAACCATTCACTGGCCATTTCTAGGTCATTATTTGCTATTTTAATTAGCTGATCATAAGAGGGGTGGGAGTAAAAAGCATTCGAATCGTCAGCAAATAGGATGTAATGTAAAAAAGTTGCAGAGCTAGGGAGGTCATTAATGTATATTAGAAATAAAAGAGGCCCCAGGATTGAGCCTTGAGGGACCCCAAAAACAATTTTTTGGAAGCTGGATAATTTCCCATTGCATGAGACTTGTTGGTGACGGTTGTTTAAGTAATTTGTAAACCATGTGAGTGCGATACCTCTGATCCCATAATTCTCAAGTTTATTTAACAGGATATTGTGGCTGACGGTATCGAAAGCTTTAGCTAAGTCGAGAAAAATGCCAATGGAATATTCATTATTATCCATAGCATGAGATATTTTGTCTTGTATATCCAGTAATGACATAAAGGTTGAGTGTTCTGTTTGAAAGCCATGTTGAAAGGGGTATAATATTTTGTTCTGGGTGATAAAAGAGTAGAGGCGGTCGTACATTACCCTCTCAAAAAATTTAGAAAAAAATGGTAGTATAGAGATTGGTCTAAAATTTGAAACCTCATTTTTATTACCTTGCTTATGGATAGGTGTAATTTTCAGTACCATGATCATATTCAGTGGCACAACAGTCATATAATGAGGGTGGACCAGGGGCCCTGAGGACCAAAGGGCCTTCAAGTTTTAAAAAAAATTCAGGTATAGGCCTGCTTTCCATTTCCATAGTTTCATACACCAGAGTCTTCTGTCTGAACCATAGCCGGCACTGTCCACATGACAGATGCTTCATGATACCTGTGTCCTCAGATGCACACATGTGTGGTGTCTAAGACTCTGTGGGTAGTGACCCAAAGTCAGAGTATTTGACCCACAGCAGAAACCAGCACAAGGCAGGAGGCACACCAATGTACGACCACAGATGTAGACACTTTAATTTCCTTTAACCAATCACTCAACTCCAGCGATAAGGAATGAAATAATATCTACCTTCTCTCTCTCTCTCTCTCTCTCTCTCTCTCTCTCTCTCTCTCTCTCTCTCTCTCTCTCTGTCTCTGTCTCTCTCTGTGTCCCTCTCTGTCTCTGTCTGTCTCTCCGTCTGTCTCTCATTTTCTCTTTCCTTCTCCCTTTGTATATGCTACACTTTGTCTCTTTCGGTGTTTCTATACAAGCCATGCGGCTTGCGCTCATAAATTGCAGTCAATTTATTCACTCGTTTATTCGTTATAAATTCGGCCTAATGATGAACGCAGAGAAAACCAGATCATAAGCGTATACGAGGCGGGGTCCAGAGGGCAAATGTCCCCCAAATTTCGGGCAAGTCTGACTTTCGGGCAGGTGGGTCTGGGAAATATTAAACAAACTTTACATGTATTTGAAATTCAACGCTCATTATGACTCCAAATTATCTCCCAGTTACAAATTGCCCGAATCGAGTTAGATACTAGCTTACAATCAAGGATAGCAGAAATTCAAGGAAAGTCATGATTTTCAAGGTAGAATTTTGTAAATAATGGCTTAAAATAACACGACCATCTTATTTCCATTTAGAAGGCATTTTATTCAGCTTTCTTCAACCATTCAATTCGTTCATCTAGACCAATGATTCCCAACCTTTTTGGCTTACGGCACACTAAGAAAGAATAAAAAATTTCGCGGCACACTGAATTATAATTGCCATTTTTTCTATTTGTCACTATTATTTAATAATATTATCATTTTAAAGTTCATATTGCATAATAATAGTACTCTACATGTAGTCTAGTGAGTCTAGTCAGTTAGCAGATCAAATTGAAACGAGGCTCCAGAGACGGCAATCCTACTCGCATTTCATCGTCGATTCTAAGAAGTCTTTCTCTCTGGTTACATTTGATTTAAGTTCAGACTGAAAATTTAAATTAGAAAAACTACGAAGATGCAAATGGCAGAAGAATTTTGACTGCACGTGAATTGATCGAGGTATAGGCTATGATCTTTAAATGGAAAACAAAAATTTATTCAAACTCTTCGGAAAATGTTGAGTGATAAAATTTATCATTTCGTAAATCAATGAGCTCTGCTTTATCCTCGGTTGTAAGATTTTTTGTTTCGCCGATTACGAATGGATTGATTACCCAGTCAAAATTGTCGATTGCAAGTGAAGGGAAGTAGGCCTAATGCTTTAGTGCTGGTTGTAGGTCTATCAATGTGTTTTGTATTTCAGTTGCAATTTTTTAGTTTTTAACTGAGATTCATTGACCGTGGGAAACTATCAAGATTTCCCTTGGAGATCTTAACCTGCTACAGTATGAGAGATTAAGACCAACTGACTAAAGTTTTGATGTTGCAGTGATGATGTTTGCGGATGTTTTGTTTGGAATCATTATTAATTAATAACTTTTAGAAGTTTCCCGCAGCCCACTTGCAAAGTTCTCGCGGCACACTAGTGTGCCGCGGCACACAGGTTGAGAATCACTGATCTAGACTTGACCTCTTGGTTCTTCGCTCTAGAACAGCTATGGTGGCTCAGTCTGAATCATTTGCCTCAATTATTCGTTTTCTTTTGGAATGTGCTATCTCCTTCTGCTTGCTTTACACTTCTGTCTCTGGCAGTCTCTTTTCTGTCTTGTCTCTCTCAAAACTTACTTATTTTCGCAGAGCCTTGCGCACTGGTAGCGCCGCTGAACGGTTCACCCTACTAGATTCGATTTATAAACTGATCAAACTGATACAATACAATTATGGATATATTCAGTTGCTCATTCGAAGTTTAAACTGATTGTATGTAGTTAAGTGTCAGCAACATAATACTTGAAAACGCCTAAATCATAGACTTTGTACATAGGCCCACGCATAACTACCCGGCCTGGGGCCCTAAAAGTAGCTGGATTCCAGAGTATTTGCCCCTCTGCCCTTTCTCTCCGGGTGAGGGCGCAAGAACAGAAACTCTGCTTTTGCAGGGAGACACAGGCCTATAGGTGTATGGCGTCATTTAATCTGAATTTTTTCAGGCAGAAGCAAACTTTTTGCCCCCACTGCTGAAATGTCCCCTACACCTATGGTGGCAATTGAAAAAGTCCACAGAGACACCAATTAATATAACCACCCACAAGAAATCATTGGCCAGGTTGAGCAATTCGTCTATTTGTGAGGGGCTAAATCAACGCAGATGACAGCAACGATACTACATGAAAAAGTCTGTGGGGTCTACAAAGATGAATTGCACATGTCTCAAGAGCATTTGGAATGATGAGCAGGATATGGAGAAGAAAATTAACCAAGAAAACCAATATAAAAATATACGAGATGATACGGATCAATGCTGGACAATGTGAAAACAAGATGAGAAAAGGACAATGAAAGTAATTTATTCGCACCCATCACCACAAACTGGCTGGCATCAGGAACTGATGATGATGATATTCATTCGTTTAGTTTTAAATGTAAAACATAAAACTTAGCGTCATCAGCCGTAAAGACCATGAAGCGTATATACAGTTCTGGAAGTCGGAAAAGAGCCAAGTCGACAGTTTGAGGATACTGTTGTCGTAGAGGTCTATTCCTTGCATCAATTCATTCTTTACGAAGCCATCTTAAATGCATGTATGGCTGCTATTGTGGAGAACGCAGAGGAGAAAGCCGATGTTATTCCAGTTTCCTCCGAAGTATAAAAATTGATAGTGGTAAAAAACTTTTTTCCCGTTTTTTTATTCTCTCCCAAAAAACGTCGTTTTTATCATTTTTTATTTTTTATGTAACTTTTATTTATCTATTTACCATCTTTTCCTTAATTTAATTTTTTCCTGATATTCCATACGTTTTCACCGTACTCTCAAGGATTCAGCTAACTGTAGTGTCATTATGTAATTGTTTAAGTCCTCATTTGAGAAATACATGTAGTAGGCCCCTACAAGAAATGAAATTTGTAAGAGTTATTTTGACATAAAATTCTTGGGCCAAATTCTTATACCAATTAATTAATATTTATAAGTAAAAATTTTAAGTAAAAATGTACAATATATAATTTAGTACACATCTATGTGGTCTTAGCTTCTTATTGGATTTTAATTTTGTTATGTCGATCAGCATGAACTTATGTGGACTTATGTTTACAATTTAAATTTGAAAAGATTTCAATACCTTTAATTTTTATGAAGTTCTTATTAAACCAAAATTATAAGAAACAGTAACTGTGGTAAATTAATGTTACTTATACCAATTAATTTTGGCCTAATGATAAAGTTGTGTTATTTGCAGATTAAGATAAACTTTCATAAGCAAGGTTTTTAAGCTTAAAATGACGTTTCAGATGTAACAAAGGCAAATTGTTTTCCATTTCCGTTTTTTGTCGATTTTTTGTCGTTTTTAATTTTTTCAAAAAAACCGACGTTTTTCCCCGTTTTTTATTTTATTTTCATCGTTTTTTACATCTATGGAAAATTGTGGGGCGCTGTGGTGCAGTGGGTATGTTTGTTGCCCTGCAGCTGGAGGGTTGCAGGTTCGAATCCAACTCAAGCCGCCATGTAGGGACCTTGGGCAGTCCTTCACCTGCAATTGCTCAAGCGCTTCGGCATGAAACTCCGATTCAGTGTCCGCGCTGTAGTCAGGAGCGCTTCTAAGTATTGCCACAGAGCAAATTGGCAAATGCATTGCAATTGTTTTCTTGTCTTGTCTTCAGCTATAGCATCTTGAACTATGAATCAATGATAATAGTGATTCATACTTTTAATCTAACTGCAGTTAGAGGGGGGTCCGTAGCTCAGTGGAGAGAGCGTTGGCCGATAAACTGAGAGTCATTATCGTGACCCGGGTTCAAGCCTCGCTCAGGGCAAAAATTTATTTGAATTTTCTGTTAGCTGCCATTGGCGCTTTCTGTTGTGTTGTTTGCCTCGGGTCTGTTGAAAAATAAGTTAGCCCCTCCCACTCCTGGCTTGGCCGATCAGGAGCGTTCCAACACTTAGGCCATTAGTGTTAAGTTACCGAACCTGTTGTAGCCGACCTGCGTGTCGTGCGAAGCTGGCCGTATTTCGTAAAACTTGTACCTGTAATCGTTCTGCGGTGTGTCAGATTGAATTTGAATAAACGAATATTATTATAGTTTAAATAGCTATCTTATAATTTTCACACTTTATAGTCTCGTTAGCGGGTATAGGGGCTCCTGAGCTTAGAGTGTCCAGGCCCTTGGCTAGTTTGTTACGCCACTGATTATATTGATATAGAGAATTATAAAGCATTTGTCATTAGTAGAGACTAAATAAAGATACGAAAAATTGAAGCAGAATATTTTTATAGAAACCCGTCATTGCATACTACAGTTTGGGGTATAAAAAACACATCACTACAAAGAGAACCAAATCCGCCATTATGTACCATATAGGTACATAAATGTATATTATCTTATCCATGCATTGTCCGTTAAGTTTATCTGTTTTTACAACATCCTAACATCAGAGTAACGCTAAAATCGGAAATTATATTGCATTAGATAGTGGATATATTCAGGATATTATGATCAACATTACAATAAGTAAATTGAGATTTAAAATCAAAACCAAATGTGGTTGTGAATCATGATTAAACATGACGTCAGTAAATATTATGACTGTTAATTCAACCTTAATATGTGTAGCTTTAATGCAGAGTTGGCAGTTGGGCCTATGAATGCAAGAGTACCCAGGGCCTAGGATGACCTTAAAATGGGCCTATGAATGCAAGAGTACCCAGGGCCTAGGATGACCTTAAAATGGGCCTATGAACGCAAGAGTACCCAGGGCCTAGGATGACCTTAAAATGGGCCTATGAATGCAAGAGTACCCAGAGCCTAGGATGACCTTAAAATGGTGGTTGGACCTATGAATGCAAGAGTACCCAGGGCCTAGGATGACCTTAAAATGGTGGTTGGGCCTATGAATGCAAGAGTACCCAGGGCCTAGGATGACCTTAAAACGGTCCTGCTATTATGATCCATGTTTATGCTAAATAGTAATCCCATAGGCAAATATGGAAAGATTACAACATCTAGTAAATGAAGCTGACAAGAAGTTTAATTGATTGAGTCACCTGTGCCATTCCAGTCACCATTCTCTGATTGACAGTAAAACTTGCTTCTTCTTCTGTAAAGTTCTTCGCTTTTTGAGCTTCAGAGACAAGTGCCTCAGTGGCCCTCTTCACAGCATTTGCTGCAGCCTAAAACCACGCACACAGAGTAGCGATGGCTATATAGTATACTGTCTATCAATTTTTCTCGAGGTCGATGCCATAATTTATAGCGTCACACTCCATAAAATTATATCAATGTTTTAACACCCGTTTCTTTGGATCCCTGTCAATCGTTTTCTGTTCAGTTTATCAAAATTCTTATATTTATATTATAAGTTCCTCTTCCTACTTTAGGACTAATAAAATGTAACATCCTATTTGTTTCGCAGACTTCAATGATGTCTCGGTAAACCACTCTAAGAGTGTCACGATCTTCTTGGAATGATCGAAGTAGAAAGAGCCCTGATTAAGTAGTGACACAGTAAAGAAGAGACATTGGAAGTGGGTAAGGCACAGAGTGCCACAGACTGCATGAGGACTCACTACTAAGAATGGTCGTCGAAGTAAAAATGAAGGGGAAGCAACCGGAGGAGGACCATGACAGATGGTGCTGGATTGGATGAAAACAAATGGAAATGGAAAGTTCGAAGAAGAAGAGGTCAACGTTGAGATGAGTGGCGACGTCCGAAACCTGCCCAGGAGGCAGAAAGCTAGAGAAGAAAATGATAAACTAAGCCTATAGGTTTAATTAAGAATTAACCAATAATATTTCTTCTAACTTTGTTTCTGTTATTTCAATATGCCACTCAAAATGATTGACATGCGTAGCCTACTTTATGACATCACTGTGGAAGGGTCATACTTCCGCGTACACAGGGACGTCATTTCAGCTTTTTTCAGGGGGGGGGCCAAAAAAAAATTCGCGGGTCCAAACTCCACAAGCTTCGTAAATTCTGTATTTAGCCAACATGTGCAAAACTGTGCTTAAATGAGATGTTTTATTCATGCTCATATTTATTAAATCTACTTATAGGCCTTTTTGATTCAGTGATGAGGTATATTTTAAATGCCTATACTACTTTAAATAAACTATAATTAAATGTTTTGCACTTGTTATTATATACCGCTATATTATTTACCATTATATGATTATAACAATGGTATTATTTACTATGATAGGCCTATATGATAGTATCATATTAAAAGAGTAGGATTTATTGTTAATATTTGTACAAAAACTATTTTTATACAATTAAAATAACAGAAATAACCTTCACCCACAGAAAAATTTGAAACATTATAATGGCCATTGTTCCAGTTTACATTATTGTATTACATAGAATTGTATTACATAGACCGGGCTGGACCATTATAATCTACCATAATATTATTGATTATTATATAATTATAATGATATTACTTACTATAATAATAGTCTAATAGATGACATCATCATGAAATGGAAAATAATTTACTGTTAATACTTGCAAAAATAAAAAATTACCATTAAATGTCTTATCTCCACTATCCAGTGTAATCTTTCAAATTTCAAACTGTCAGATTTCAAAATGTTTTGCTCCTTGAGACACTTAGTAAAACAACATCATTATTACATATGCTTCCCAATTTTGGTATTTTGGCAATTCTTGCTTACTATGTATACCATGTTTAACCATTTCTACTAATTGTGTTGTCTTGAACAACAAGGGTAAGCTTATTCCAGTACAACAAAGTAAGCTTACATGTACATAATAATTATTATACTCCAGTCTGCTGCTGTTACTCATTGTAATAGTCCATTAGCAACAGAACAGAATTGCCTAACTTGATACACAAAGAAATTATTATTGCAATTATAATTACATTTTGATATTGATATATTAAACCGCTCTTTTTATCAGCACTGAAATAATATAGTGATTTTGTCAGGATAACATCCTACATGCTATGATTACAATGTGGAAGCTCAACAAGAATTTGCTATTATTTTTAGTGGACCTATATTTTTGAAGTCTTAGACCACTCTTAGCAGCACTCAAACAGAGCAATTTTGTTCAGACCATAGCCTAAAATGGTGTCATTGCACTGTGGAAATTCAAACAAATTTCTTGCAGGCAGGGGGCACATCCCCTCCCCAGGAGGGGTCCAGATTAGACACTGCCTTAATTTGTCATTAATAACAATTCACATAGCAATATAGCATGCTGCATGCACTAAGTCTGCAATAAATATTTTTGCTTTTGGGTTAATGACTGTTATTATCTATGGCTATGCCTATGGGATCATTCAAGTGGTGGTCAATGGCTTGTGATCATATCAACCTGGAAAAGATATGACTGAAAAAAAGATTAAAATCCAAGATTTCATGTATAAAAAGTAACCTGCCTATAACCATTGCACTAAAAACAGTCAGTTTGTGTAAATTTCCAGTTCAATTGGATGTCACATAATAGGCCTACCGTGTGGAATGTGGATCGTTGTTGAGTGTTTACAGGATGAACTCTCATTTCCTTTGGTCCTCTTCAGTTCTCAAGAAAGCCCAATCATCAGCTCTACTGACCGTCATTACATTGGTAATCCACACTCATACCTCTCCCCCAACTGATGCATGCAGTCAGCCCTTGTAATACATCTTTCTGCTGTGTTCTTTCAGAACTTCCCGCTCATTGTCCTTTGCCTGCTACTTGCCCTAGAGGTCGCCGGTGTTGGAGGCTGACGAATCCGCTCCAGGTCTCGGTCAGACGGGGTGGGGTGCTCAGAGGGAGAATCATGCATCAGATGCCTGGCTGCTTCATGTTATAACTGGGTATTGGTCGGCTTGCAGTACATGTGTGGCTGACAGGACCCACACATCTGGTGACCTTATACTGACCTGGGACTTTATCTAGGGGGAACAAGCTGTATACATCTTTGGAGTATCAGCCTGAGCTCATTCCCTATGCAGACAATATCACAATATACACATAAGTTGATACATGTATCTGTGGCTATGAACTGTGCACTGTGTGCAGCTTGAATCTGCCCGCACATACAAAACCACAGAGGTCATCGTGAAGACACAGGCCTTTTGGAATTTTGAACAACGTGTGGAAAAATATGTCAAAATATGTCAATCGGTCAAATTCAGGGGGGGGGCAAATGCCCCCCCCTGCCCCCCCCAAATGACGTCCCTGCGCGTACAATATTAACAAGTTCTTGCAATTTAGACCAATTCATAAACTGTTAGGTCGAGCTAATAAATTTGGGAGGTGTGGGAGAACTTTGGCAAATGTCTTCGACAACGACTTTGTATTTATTAATGTTGCAGCATTCTGACTAATAAATTTAATCATATCCGAAAATGCGGGACCTCAAACCTGCGGGCCAGGGTGCTGCAGCACCCTTAGCACCTACCCTAATGCGGGCCTGCCTACAATACTCTCAGTCTTGAAATGTTACCCGTCTCACTGTTGCTCGACCTACAGTCACAAGTCATCTCAAGTTCTGCAACCGAACCATATCGAAAGCAGCACCATGCCTCTGGATCTCATGAATTCTGCTCATTTTGATACCTTCACCACCATTATCAATCACACCCCAGTAAATTACCTTCCTCAGGCTCCACTATCCATCACACCTCGGAGACTTTCCATTCAAAATTAAAGTCACATCTCTTCAAGAACTCTTACCCTGTCTCATCTGATCCTCCGCCTTCTAATTCTCACCCGAGACTAAGGATGTGAAATGATAATTGGAAATCTGATCAGTTTAGAAAAAATTACTGGTTTTACTGTCTGCAAAACAAGAATCAGAATCAAACTCAGTCTAAAAATCATTTTACAAAATCATTACAGATGATTCATGCATTTGCATTGACTATAGGCTTGCAGGTGGAGACCAAACCAAGCGCAACAAATAGACATTGGGTGTGACACCCACTGACTGTTACACATATAATATATATATATATAAGGTTGTTGACCCTTTTGGTATCTATCATACCAAGAGGGTCAACGATCTTAATATATATATATATATATATATATATATATATATATATATATATATATATATATATATATATGTACGTATGCAACAGTCCGTGGGTGATGCAGTATCTATGTCACACGCAATGTCTATTTGTTGCGCTTGGTTTGGTCTCATGGCAACCTGTAAGCTTATAGTCAATGCAATACCATTCGAACTGCATGTGGCAGTTCGAATGGAACATTGTCACGCATTTCGTCAGATTTCAACAATTTGTGATGGCGAAAATTAAAACCAATTGACATCAAATTTGTTGTCAGCAAATGAGACAAGTTAATTACAGAACCTGTTTTTGTGATTAGGTCTACAATACAATTAAAATTTGCAAGTTTTAGATTTCTAACAGAGAATAATGACAAGTTTTTACCTGTAGTCGACTCATTGCCTTAGAATTTGGATCAGCCTTGACCTTGCAAGCCACCACAAGTTGCGCTGTGGAAGCAGCTACCTGCTTCGCTGATGAGATGAGCTTCTCTTCACTGGCCTGGCCTTGCACCATTGCATTTGCTGCATCGCACATGCTGTGTGTAACTGTAGCGACCAAGCGAGCCTACAGAAAACAAGCCAACTCAAGTCTATTCAATGCTAACTGTACAGAGAAGCATGTAATACTATGTAGCCCAAACAAAAAACAATTGTTGCATTATTGTGACAACCTTACAGATTAATGAATTCATGTACAGACAAGAAATCAAATAGCCACCCTGCATCTCTGATAATAACTTCACAATGATATCTGAAATTAATCGTTACAATATATGATCCATAAATAATTAGTCATAGGCCTATTTATTGTAAATTCTTCCCACTTGTACATTATGGTATAACTGATTTTTTATTGGAAATTGTTTGTCAAAGGCCCATGGATGATAGCAATCCTGGAAAAACTTATTATTGATACCAATACTTCACAATAAATGTATTGGCAATGCCAATGCCAATACTACCAGTAGTTTTAAAATAATTAGCGTAAATTTAATACCAATACTTAAAAGACGTAAAAACCAGAAAAAGATGGAAAAAGAAAATAATTCGACTTTGTTATATTTTGTGCAGGAATCTGAAAATTAAAAACCTTGTCTACGTAATTTAATTTTAATCTCCAAAACATGGAGAAGTTAGCTGCTGGAGCTGATGCAGGGCTGCTTCGTGTAGTAATGTAAAATGTCAATCATGTAAGCTTACTGCAAAGTCTTTCCCACCTCTTGCAAAAACCCATTAGAACTCTTTAATACGCCCTATGCATCCATTCGTTTTACAGAAAGTATGTAAAAAAAACTTTATTCTGAGGGACCTCTTTGCTGGCGATCAATGACATAGTTCTCTTCACATTAGTTTTATTTGTTTCTATTTAATGTGCTTTGACATGTAACTGGATGTGGTGAGTTGGGGGGACAAACCTGAGTTTGTACCATTAAAAAATCTATATAAATAAAGAGAAGTTCTGTCTGTCTGTTTGACCAGAATGCATTTCAACAGTTTTTGAGCTTTTCACTCACAGCCTTCACTACTCTATCGGTCTCGGCATGGGACACCACATGGAGGCCAGGTTGGGAGAGGGTAAAAACCATAATTTTCGCTGTTTCACCGGGATGCATTTTGACAGTTTTTCACCTTCTCACTCTAAACCTTCACTACTGTGTCTGTGTGGGCATGGGACACCCGCTGGAGGGTTGACAAATATACATATCTACCTATCACCCAAAAAAACCTAATTTTCGTTATAAATTTCCATTCTGTTGCCATACTTTCACAGTTTTTCACCTGAAACATTGCAGCTAGACAGCTATAGTGCTACAGGGGCCACCTCGCCCCACCCAACACACGCACATGCCTCCACCCGGCCCCGGAGGGGTCAGAGGCAGGGTATTGTTGGGGGGACAATTTGCCGATAAACGGAAGTATCACGAGAGGCATACCGGTTAGAAGGTCAGAGTGTGATGAGGCTGGGTAGGGTGGAGTGGGGTGGGGAGCGGGCGATTGGGGACCCGGTGGTTGGGGTGGGTTCAAGTGGGCCAAAAGTGAAATTTATTGGGCAATGCATGGTACCCCACAGAGGTGGAGGCAAGGTGGGCTGGCAGGTCAGGGGTTGGTGGATATGAATGGGATGGCCAAAATAAGTGGGGTGGGGAGTAGGAGTGACGTTGAGAGAATTTCACGGGAAAATGTGGCGTAGTGGTTAGATGCCGTCTACCACACACGTTGAGGCAAGGTGGCCGGCGGGTTAGAGGGGGTCGGTCGTCTACTGGAATTGGAGAAAAAAGTGGGGTGGGAGGAGGAGTGGGGACAGGATGAAGTGAAAGTGGGGAAGTAGGGCACTGGCCGAGAATGGGGTAAATCCTAAAATCCCCAGGCAACGCCGGGCAGTCACCCCAGAAATTTGAAGATCGCCGGTCAGACATAGTGTTTGGGATGCAAAATAGTTTCGATTTTAGGCCAGTCTGATACCGAGTCTTGTTGTTCGGACTCCGCAGTGCTAAATAATGCCGAAGTCCGAGAGGTAAGTAAAGGCCAATATTTTTTATTTGTATTTCTTTCTCGTAATTTTTTTTATAGTTGTGATGTAGGAGGTATGTAAATATGCTGATTAAAAGCAAATTGATGTGTATGATAATCAATTCAAGCTAAAACTTTATACTGAAAATGGCTTCATGAAATAACTTTGTGTGTCCATTGATCAACTGATTGTCGATGTTCAAATTATTCTCTGTTCCATTGATCATATCTAATTCACTATATTTTTTGCATTTTTATGCAGCATCTGCAACTGTTGATGATGCTACCACAACCAGCAGCATAAGATGAAGAAGCAGTTGTGGTCATGGTACAAGTCATGGGTGTGGTCAAGGTCAAAATCGAGTTCGCAAAGGTCAACATCCAAGTGATGAAGTCGGGGGAATTACTAAACTAACCGACAGCAACTCTTTGAAAATGATGAATGGAACTGGCAAAAGGCTTTTTCAAATAGGGATATTGCCTTTACTGGAACAGTAGGACATTCAGACAGTCTTACTCTTGTTTGCCGACTTGACATGAGAGCCAACTTCACTGCAAAGCGTGCTAACCCTCCACATGATGATGTTGTACCAAGTCCTTGTAGGTGGCACCCTACTCTTTTTTGTCCTTTATTAGAAAGGAACCTTTGTTC
The DNA here is from genome assembly GCA_949752735.1 of Lumbricus terrestris. Taxonomy (NCBI): domain Eukaryota; kingdom Metazoa; phylum Annelida; class Clitellata; order Crassiclitellata; family Lumbricidae; genus Lumbricus; species Lumbricus terrestris. Next base: position 22,300,521 of record OX457039.1, read on the forward strand.
ACATGAAATTTGGATTTCATAGCCAGAAGTCTACTGATTCAGAAAACATGTGCCTTAATTTGCATATTTGTGACCATTGTTGAACTGTTGTCTTCAAATGCAGTGCCGGTCTGTTTATCGGTGACTGTTTTGCCTTTGTTATCCTAAGGCCACTATATAAATGAATAGTTCTTCACAGTGAAATATGGATTTCATAGCCAGAAGTCTGCTGATTCAGAAAATATATACTTTATTATGCCTTCTTCTAAAGTTTTGGTGAATAGATGTCCTCCAAATTCATTGTTGATATAGTTATTGGTGACTGTTTTACCATATGGCATTATAAGGATCAAGGACGCTATATAAATTAATCATTGTTCACAATATGAAATCTGGATTATATAGCCAGAAGACTATTAGTTCAGAAAATCTATGGTTTAGTATGCTTATTTGTTGCTAATATTGGACTGTTGGCCTTCAAATGTTGCATAAAATGTTTATTGGTGATTGTTCTGCGCTTTGGCATTATAAGGGCGCTATATAAATGAAAAATTCTTCACAGTGAAATATGCATTTAATTGCCTTAAGTTTGCTGATTCAGAAAATATATACTTTATTATGCTTAAGTGTGACCACTGATACAGAATTGTTATTTTACCATAGGTACCATCAATTTCCTAGATATCCCAAAAAACAATTCGGGGTTAAACAAGTTTTATTGGCCTGGGCTACCAACTGATGAATTGGCCTGGGTTACCAACTGATGAATTGGCCTGGGTTACCAACTGATGAATTGGCCTGGGTTACCAACTGATGAATTGGCCTGGGTTACCAACTGATGAATTGGCCTGGGTTACCAACTGATGAATTGGCATGGGTTACCAACTGATGAATTGGCATGGGTTACCAACTGATGAATTGGCATGGGTTACCAACTGATGAATTGGCCTGGGTTACCAACTGATGAATTGGCCTGGGCTACCAACTGATGAATTGGCCTGGGTTACCAACTGATGAATTGGCCTGGGCTACCAACTGATGAATTGGCCTGGGTTACCAACTGATGAATTGGCCTGGGTTACCAACTGATGAATTGGCCTGGGCTACCAACTGATGAATTGGCCTGGGTTACCAACTGATGAATTGGCCTGGGTTACCAACTGATGAATTGGCCTGGGTTACCAACTGATGAATTGGCATGGGTTACCAACTGATGAATTGGCATGGGTTACCAACTGATGAATTGGCATGGGTTACCAACTGATGAATTGGCATGGGTTACCAACTGATGAATTGGCATGGGTTACCAACTGATGAATTGGCCTGGGTTACCAACTGATGAATTGGCCTGGGTTACCAACTGATGAATTGGCATGGGTTACCAACTGATGAATTGGCATGGGTTACCAACTGATGAATTGGCATGGGTTACCAACTGATGAATTGGCCTGGGTTACCAACTGATGAATTGGCCTGGGCTACCAACTGATGAATTGGCCTGGGTTACCAACTGATGAATTGGCCTGGGCTACCAACTGATGAATTGGCCTGGGTTACCAACTGATGAATTGGCCTGGGCTACCAACTGATGAATTGGCCTGGGTTACCAACTGATGAATTGGCCTGGGCTACCAACTGATGAATTGGCCTGGGTTACCAACTGATGAATTGGCCTGGGCTACCAACTGATGAATTGGCCTGGGTTACCAACTGATGAATTGGCCTGGGTTACCAATTGATGAACAATGCAAACTTACTGCTGATATGAGTCCTTGTGACCACTGACTTTCATCATTCTCATCCACTTTGACAGCACCAATCTACAACAGATTACATGTATATAGTCTGACACCAGATCTGAGCAAGCAAAAATATAAAATATTTAGATAGATTTACTTCTTCCATAATATATATATATAGTGCATGCAACATATTTGTGTTTAGGCATATTACTATAATTTTGAAACAAATAATTGAAAGGAACAAAGCCAGAAATTATCAGCGTATTTAAAGCTCAAATAGGGAATTAAGGATTAATTTCTGACTGAGCTTTAAAATTTGTGATTGCTTTCAGCACGTGTCATATCTGTGTGAAACTGGTTTCTAAACTATTCTTGCTATCAAAAACAAATATGGCATAAATTTGCATTTGAAATTGACAAATATTAAACCAGATATATTAAATCTGTTTTAGTCAAAACAAGTCCACAGTACTATAACACTATGGGTTAACTCTTTCTTACAGGAGTTATAGAATAATTCTCCTTTTTGTTGATATGATTACATGATTAAAACTACCATATACATATATTTTAAATTTTGCTCCATATATACGACTCTAATACACGATGTCACCAATGATTAACAGGACTGCTAGTTGTCACTGCAAGGGGACTTTGCAATGGGACTTTGTTTCTGATCTGACTTTGCTTGGTTATGCCATCATTCGATTTTTTACTTGGGGTGCAATAAAAATAAAGTTTGAGAACCACTGCTTTATACTATAGTATAAAATAATGTCAAAGGAAAAATCCACTTTGATTTCCAAAACTTTATTCTATTCTGCAGATAGTTATGTAAATACCTTGCCCTCAGCAACAAGCTCTTTCTGTGCCACGGTTGCAGCCTTCATCAGTGCACCAATTGCCGTGGCAATTGATGTGCAGGCTTCTAGAATCTGTTCCTCGAACTTCAGATCTTCATTTGCTTGCTATAAATAAATGATCAGAGCTAATTAATATGCAAAACCACATCTATATAAATAAAGAGAAGATTCTGTGTGTCTGTTTGATGGGGATGTATTTCGACAGTTTTTGAGCTTTTCACTCCAAACCTTCACTACTGTGTAGGTCTCGGCATGAGACACCCCAACAAGGGGTTGGCGATTCTCTACCACCATAAAGGCCAGGGTGGGAGGCAAAATCCCCCAATTTTTTTCACTAAAACGCAGCTTTATTGATTTCAAACTTTGTACCTAGACAGAGGGCCATCAAAACCACCCGGTGGAGGGGTTGGCGAATCTCTACCACCATGGTGTAAATAATTGGAAAGTCGTGATTAAGTGCAAATTATTATTTCTACTTTCCACTGGCAAACGTAAATAACATGAATAATCTTCTGTTATTGGTGGTTCTTTCATGACGTGTGATTGGTTGAGCTAAAAATAGACCATCTATACCCATTATACTCTTGTTTCCTGCTCTTTCTCCGCTGTTTCAACATCACTGGGCAGCTAAGCAGTGGAAGCTCTGTCTAGTAATATATAATTATGAGGTCGTTGCATAGACCCCATACTGCATTGGTTTCCAACTTAACAGAGTCCAGGTTAAATATATATATCTCACAGCAAACAGAATACATATACTGTATTAGTCAATTTTCTCTCAACTTTATATTTATTTAATTTTTATTTATTTATTTTTTCCTGAACCAAAGAAACACAATACAATTATGGCAGTGAACACACCTAATAGTCTCACATATTTGGTTTTATCCAAATTTGGAGTAAGTTTATTTGATCGAAACCAATCAACCACTTGGTGAAGCTCAGAATTAACAGTTTGGAATAGAGTATCACCTTGTCACCTTGTGCTGTCAGCTCGTAGAGCTCTAGCGATTTTCCTGACACACATTCTCCATTGTTCTCTGTTCGCAGATAAGTCCCTCAGTTCTTCCAAATTCATGCCAGTTATGTAGTGTATCTCGTCCATCCATTTCGTCCTTGGTCTGCCGAGTCTTCTCCTTCCCTCACCGCAAGCCAGCATCATTTCCTTCTCCAAACCATCAGATCGCATTACATGCACGAAGAATCTTAGCTTCAATCTTGTCGCAAGTTGTTTTAACGACTCTTCGTTTTTCAATCCTATCTCCATTCTTATAAATTCGTTCGTTCTTTTCTCTGTCCAAGATATTCTCAACATCTTCCTCCAAATCCACATTTCGCATGCGTTAATCTTTTTCTCCATATTCTTTGTCTTTGTCCATGTCTCGCAGCCATATAATATTGTAGGGAAGATCAGTGCTCTCACGAGCCTCTTTTTAGTATCTAAACTTACATGTTTGTCCTTCCATATCTTTTCCAGTCCAATCATTGCGGTTTTCCCTATCGCTAACATTCGTTTTATTTCTGGATCACATTTTCCCTCTTTTTCGATCAGCGATCCCAAGAATGTGAAGCTTTTTACCACCTCTATTTCCTCTCCATCTATCTCAAAACTAATCCAATTTGCTGCTGTCATGACCTTTGTCTTGCTTATATTGAAGTATAAGCCGGCTTTTTCACTTTCCCTCCTCACCCTTCTTATCAGTTCTACCAGATCAACTTTCTTTTTTGCCATTAATGTTGTGTCGTCCGCATATCTAAGATTATTCAGTGTTTTCCCAGCAATTTTTACTCCCTCAGTTGCCCCTTCTAATTCCGCTTTTCTCATTATTCTTTCCGCATACAAATTAAAAAGGAATGGGGACAAGATGCATCCCTGCCTCACCCCTTTCTTGATTTTGAATTTGTCAGTGTCTCCATATTCAGTTCTTATCTCTGCCATCTGGTTTTCATACAGTCCCTTTAGCAACAGTATCAGGTGTTTTGGTATTCCCATCTCCAGCAGGGTTTTCCACATTAAATCGTGATTAATGCAATCGAATGCTTTACTATAGTCTATGATAATAGAGTATCATTTATCAAAATGAAATAGGTTATAATCATCAGCAAAAAGCACAAAATACACATATATATATTGTATTGTATTTAAACATTTATAAAGTGCCTTTAAGTAGGTGAAACAAAGCCACGCGAGAAGAAGCATTGGGAATTATGATTCCTGTGGTATCCCATGTCATGACAGTACCAGGGTTGCGTGTTTCTCTTAGTTGCTGGTCTAATGCCTACTTTTATCCTCTGTACAAGTTTTCTGATGTCAGTTAGATAGACCTAGGCTAAATGCTGGCTTGCAATAATTGTCTTAAAGCAGCAACCCTTTACCTTAGGACGAAGGCGAGGTCGGAGGCTTGCAAGCTTCCTAGCTGCAGCCTCAATGGAATTGGCAGCACTTAGCAGCTCTGCTTCAGCAATAACTGTTGGATCAGATGTGTCTACCCAATCCGCACCTACAAAAGAAACATGCATGGAACGTGACTATAATTATTATAAATTAACTGTGAGTGATAATATACAAGATAAATCATATGTTGCATATCAGTGCAGATCATTTCTGCTTCTTCTTTAGTGTTCTTTCCATTGGTCAACGAATCAAACAACACCACTCTTCTCTAGTTTGAGTGTTCTCCTTAAATACTTTATAACCTTGCCTGTTTCTTTTATCCATTAGTAGTTCAACAATCATATGCTTGGTTTTCCTGGGACTTTCTTCCCATCAATTCTTCCTGTTAGCACTGTCCAAAACGCAAATTTTTTCCATGCAGTGTGTGGCCAATTCAGTCTGTCTGTTTCCTCATTTATCGTGATGACCAATTGACCTCTCCTCTTGCACCACCTGCAATACTCCATTTGTTTTAGACTCCTTCCAATGGATCTTTCCAGTGTCCTCCATAGCTACTGTTCAAATGCCTTGAGCTTCTCCATTTCTGCATCTCCAAAAGTTCAAGTCTCAGAGCCATATAGTGTCAAGCTCCATTTGAGGTGTTCTGTCCGGCACATCCATTACTCTGTGCAGTTGCGCATTGGTAGCTGCTACTGCTACCTGTTCATCTGCAAATCATATGCACATTATTAGACTCCCTTCAACCTTCACTCAGTAATACTCATTTTCAAGCACTTTTGTGGTCAGCATCTGTATATAAACGATGGCTCAATTAAAAAATGTCACAAGCGACTTTCTTCGCATGAATAAATACCCAAATGGGAGCAGTATAAATGTCATCATATGTATCATATGATGCTAACAGGCAAAAATTATGAGAAGCATCCCCCCTGGTATCTAACCTTTCATGAGCTCAGCTGTCTGAACAAGTTCCGTAACAGAAGCAGCAACATTCTTTGATAGTATCACAAGCTTCCTCTTATTTTCTGGGGTAGGACGTTGAACAATCTGCAGAATTTGCAAGTATAAATCTATAAGCAACATGCTACTTAAAATTTCTCTTTCTATAAACCGCAATGTTAAAACTGTTGAACCTTCTGTTTGCTTATGATAGAATATAGCAAATTTTTAGCTGTCAAGTCATTTTTGTTTAATGAAAACAAAATTGGTGAGGTAGATTGGGTCATAACCTTCATGCTTAGCAGAGGTCCTCTTCTGTGAGACCAGATATGCCCCATGCAGCTCTTTCATGGTCGTGAAAGACCTGCATGAGCTCTACTGCATGAGCTCTCCTGCATGAGCTCTCCTGCATGAGCTCTCCTGCATGAGCTCTCCTGCATGAGCTCTCCTGCATGAGCTCTCCTGCATGAGCTCTCCTGCATGAGCTCTCCTGCATGAGCTCTCCTGCATGAGCTCTCCTGCATGAGCTCTCCTGCATGAGCTCTCCTGCATGAGCTCTCCTGCATGAGCTCTCCTGCATGAGCTCTCCTGCATGAGCTCTCCTGCATGAGCTCTCCTGCATGAGCTCTTCTGCCTTCTGGGTTCAGGTCTATCTTTTAGACATGAGACTTTGAATGACCTTTTCACTTTATGCAATATGACCTATAAGCTGGATGGGATCAATATGCAACAGAGCTTTTAGAGCTGGATAAGAATAGTGAGACATGAAATCATAATCGTAAAACTCGGAACTTCAATAGCGTCCACAAAAGTTAAGTTGGAGAACAGCTCATTAACAGGCACTCAATCAAAGCACAGTCAATATGCAGAGGTCAAGATTTGGAGAATCAGGTAGGCAGTCAACACCAACAGGTATCAAATGGTGTGCACATTGACCTATAGAATAATTCTAGATTAATAAATTAAGTTAAATCAAGAAACTTACAAACAAAATGCTGCAAACAGTGACACTAACAACATCTCTATTCTCTGTGCAAAAAAGTCAAACTATCAAGTAAGCATGTCAACATTAGCAAACCGAATGCAAACACAGAATTCAAGGTCATCATCTACCAGATGAACATTTTGAAGTAGCTCTCGATAGGCATTTCCACACGCATTTCCTGTATCCAGAACTCGCTGCCGAACGCTACTATCTTCAACTCCAACCACTCCACCCTAATATAATTAAAAATGCAACAAATACTAATAAATATAACTCACTCTCTGTAAAAAATAATGTAGTCAACATTGTGCTGATATATTAAACCTTGAAGGCAATCTGTGCTCTGGACACAACATTTAAGAAAGACTAACTTCCTGAAAATGTCTTGGCATTAATGACAAACACAAATATAATTTCATACTGAGTTCACTTAGAAATGCTAAGAAATACAAAATTAACATTTTTGAATTTAGCATGTTTAAATTTACAGCCATGCTGACGCATTTAATTAGCTCCACTGGGTTAAATGTGTTTTGCTGATGATTTCCATCTGCACCTAACATCTAGTATTGGCCGGCATTGATGGGTTCCAATAGCACTGATACCACTTTTCCATTATTTAGGGCCCAGAAATTTGTGATCTTGCGCAGCGCAAGTTCTGTGCAAAATTCAAGGTTTCGCGCAACAACGCAAAAATTGGCAATGTGCACAATTTTCGCGCAACTTTGCCAAAATCTTGGTAATTTATTTAAATTGGGCTTTGATTGACCATTGGGCGATAATCAAAATGGCTGCCGCCGAATGGGATGAAGTTATAGAGGAATTTTTAGTTAAAGGTTGTTATTTTTGGTAGTAATGCACAAACTCAAAGTATCAAAAATTCCAGAACTTCACGACCACACAATAAAATGCGTTAGACGAAGTTTCTCAAAGCAGTCACACAGGAGCGTTGCATGCTGTCTTGGCCTGTGATGGAACGAATGCATTTAACCTATAGGCATCAGGCACACGAAGACGGAAGGTTATTTATTATTCAGCACGTTGTGTAACTTGGTGATTGATTATAATATAGGCATATATAATACTATTTTGAAGTTGTATTTGTAATGAGCGTAGATATTGGTGGGCGTAAATTTTGCAAAATTAAAATTCTTTGCAATCATTAGAATACATTAATCTCACGGTTATAGGAACGTTATAACAGCATTTTTTGCTTGTCTAACTTCTGAACACCAAAGCTATACACTAAATAACAAAAACACCTCTAGATACTTTGGTACACTGATTCATTGTAAAAATAATGTACTTTATAATTTTTTAACTTGTGCAAAATTCACGCAAATTTACCATTTTTAGTGCGCATTTTTCAATTTTTTGGCGCAAATTTCTGGGAGGCCTAATTATTGCAGCATCCTTTCACCATGTTTGCCACTGACCACACCAAGCTGAACATGGAAGAAGCTCCAAATGCAAATAGAGAAAGCGTGTCCTCTATTATACATTGTACTTTATGGCATTGTGTGCCTGAAGGAGTTGAACATATTCTTGTCTTTGACTTCACATCATCATCATCAGTTCTTTTCGTGCAATTTCGCACATCGGGCAATGCAGCTCCTCCATTTCTCTCTGTCCACCGTCAGTTGTATCGCCTTGTTCCACATCAAGTCCATGCATTAAAGTCTTCCCTGATGGTTTCCGGCCAGTTTTTCCTTGGTCTGCCCCTTCCGCGCCTTCCCTCCGGAGTCCAGTTCCTCCCTTGCCTTGCTATCTGGGCTTCATCCATGCGGATCACATGACCCATCCATCTCAATCTTCTCTTTCTGATGATGTTCTCCTCCATGGTCTCCTGTTATTTCCCTTATGGTAATGGCTTTTTTACCTTGTCTCACCAGGAGATTTGCAGGAGATTTCTGAGCTATCTGTGATGCGCCGCCTCTAGTCTCCTCCCGTTTGTCACCGTCATCGGCCACGTTTCCGCTCCATACAGTAGTGTGCTCACCACCGCTGCCTCCTATAATTATCGGATTTTGACCCTTATGCTGCATCCACTTGTTTTCCAGATCTTTTCCTGCACTGCACATACAGTAATCAGTACGTGCTTAACCCTTTGAACCCGGAGCTCCCGTAGCTCTATGGATAGTGGGTCGAAAAACTGGCCTGTCGGGTTCAAAGGGTTGATGCTTATGTATATTGTATAATGTCTTTTCAACTCAGAATACGGTCTGCAACTGAGAATTAAAGTCGATCTTGCCTACTTACTAACTTGGTTTGATGATCTGAACTTGTCTAAGCAACTTCTCAACAAGATTCTTCGATGCCTTCCATGCGATATCTCTGGTCTCCAATGTGGCAGGTCTTTCAACCAGTTGTCATAGGATCAGTGCGCGTAACAAGACACTTACTACGGCGTGTTTAGGTAACCTGCCTGAATTATCTGTTCTGAGATTCCCCAATTGTTAGTGGCCCAATTACTCATGTGGGTTTTCATTATGGTTAATTCTAAAAAGGTTCTGAATTGAATTTAATTGAAAATTGAAGTAACAAAGGTGCTGTAATGATGACAAGCATGATTTGTGATCAGTTATTTATGGTTCTCAAAAATCGGAATCATTCAGCTTCCTTGTTCAATGATGTTCATCACATTCACGAATTTTCTCATCAGTCCGATTTTGATATGAAAAGGCAAAAGTAGCGGTAGGTGTATTGTGCCAACAAGTAGATTATGTGCACTTCTTCTTTCGTCCTTTGCCCTCAGGCAGGTTCTTATGTCCAACGACACCACTCATCTCTATTTTGCGCTTCTCTCTTCAGTCGTCTGTAGCCATCCTTTGTCATTTAGCCATCCTTTGTCATCATCCAGTCAGTAGCATCATTCTTGGTCTTCCTCTTGTCTTTCTCTCCCCCCCCCCCAATATCCCCTCAATGGCGTCTCTTATTATGATGTCACCCTCACGATGTGGCCAATCCAGTTCCTCTGCCATCCTCGTTTTGCCCCTCAGCATGGACCTTTTCTCTCCCACCATCTGTAAGATTTCGTCATACATCTTGTACCTCCTCCAGTCAACTCTTTCCACTAAGTGCCAAATACACATTTCAAAGGCCTCCAGTTTTCTTATATAAACCTTTCTCATTGTCCATGTTTCTGATACATACAGGACTCCAAACCAGCGTCTTGCCCATTCCTTTTTCAGGTTCTTATTTAGTCTTCCTCTGAGGAGTTCCCCTCTTTGTAGAATGCTTCTCCCATAGATTTTCTTCTTTTTATTTCCATATGGCACTTTGGATCATCTGTAACCATACTTCCTAGGTTGCTGAATTTCTTGACTTGTTCTATATCCCCTCTGTTTAAAGTGATCTTAACTGTTTTTTCTCCTCGTTTTTTATCTTCATAGCCTTTGTCTTTTTGATGCTTACTTTCGTGTCATATTGAATATGATATCGACAGAATACGACATGAAAAAATGTCCACATTGTCTCTAAGCATTGACAAAACTATCCTCATGCTATCTAATTTTCATTGCAATTTTATTGTTAGCATTAGTGACAAGACTATTTCAGACGTACCATTATCAAAATTTTAGGCATATATCTGGATTAAAACCTTACATGGAAAGACCACATGTTTCATACTGCCAAAAAGTCTATTGTAATACATTACCTGAGTCACATTACTTGAACCATACTATCCATACTTCTGTTACTGTAATATCACCGGGGTGACTAATTACACTACACTTCTCGCTTGAATTGTTTGATCATACAGAATATTATATCTCTATGCACTAGTTCAGTTTAGTACTGAACTACTGGTAGTGCATAGAGATATAAGAATATTGACATTTGATTGCAATAATAAACTGCAAATCAGTGTATTTATCTATTATGCATTATTTATGTATCTATTATCTACTAGCAAAATGCTTCCTTTAATCATTAATGATCCAACAGTTATCCAAGAATCTATTGTCCATGCCTTCAGATCCTCATGCAAACCCATGCTCGAATACAGGGGAGGGAGCAAATCCGGCCATGACCCCATTTAGAAATTTGCACATTTCTCACCAACTATTCTGGCAGGGAAAATGGACATGGCCCCACATCAGGTTCGTAGACCCCCTCCATGAGATTTGTACAGGTTTTGAACAATGCGCGAGAGAGAACAAGTAGTATAAGACTAAAAAAGTCATCAGCTATTTTGGTGTGGAAATGGTCCATTTTTGGGGGAAACAGTATCTTTTCACCTAACAATTCGATGAAAAACCAAAAAGAAAGATCAACTATTCTGGCAGACAAAAATGGTATCTTTTTTCCTTTTCTGACATTTTGACCAAATGAATAACAAAACGGCCAAAGAAAATATTTTTTCACACTCAAGAACAAATTTTTTTGGCCCCCTTCGAAAATTTCTGTATCCGCCCCTGCACATACCAATATCTAACCATTTTCTTTGGTATACACTGGACCAACCACATGGAATTCTCTGTCATCTATACTTAATGGTGTGCTTGCAGAGCATCATTTAAAAATGTATAATACATTATTTACTTGCTATTCAGTCTGGCTTCCATCTGCAGGTATAACACTACTGAACCAGAGAATATGCACGTTTTCTAATTCCGTTTAATTTCATTCCCTTGCTGCTGAACTTGTACAAAGATGTGTACAATGTAGTAACATTCAACGTAAAAGGCAGCTTGACCACTGAGAGCATGAGGGTTGCACTTGATCTACGGAAGACATTGTTATCGTTGTATATGTGACGACGGGGCTCAAAACTCGTCGCTTGTCGATAACTAGATACAGAGCTATAAGCTAAAATAGGCGAGAGGTAAAAAAATATGAAATATCCTTTTATGGTGTATTTGTGGTGAAAAATATGTCTACTTTCAATACATGCAATTGGAAATGTTCAATTCAAGATTATAGTGGTTAAAAAAAGACTTTTAACGCATGTGGTGTCAAGATTTGATCTGAAAAAATCGCTCAATGAACATGTTTTCAAAGTTAAAATTCGCCCTGAATGACCAAGTTTTCACATGCCAACCAGACTATTTCTTGTAGCCCTGGGTACCACTTAATAAATTATGCCTTCGAAATGCTACTGGATGGTCCTGTAAACTGTGTCATCTATTTAAATGAAAACAATTTTCATCCAAATTATTAGCATTGCTAATGTCCGCTTGACAACCAGGTCAAACCACGCCTCTTACCCAGTTTTTGGAGAGTCTCCTTCTCTTACGGGACATCTAGCGTCACTGACCTTTGATGTTGCGCATGCGCTGATATGCACATGTTTCGAGACCAGCAGCTATTTTATTTTTGGTGTTCAATTTCTTGCGTTCTGATTGCGTTAGCGTTGGAAACAATTCGTATAAACTTTATTTTACATCATGGAAAGTAAAGTTACGAAGTTGATTAACTGCTCAAATGGTGGTGATAAGGATAAGCTGCAGAATTCTTAGATAAATACGATGGCGGTGTAACGTGGACAAACATATTGTCAATTATGGTAAACAGGGTTATACTGGCAATCCTGGCAATCCACCAACCTATCATAATTGTAGTTCTACAGGAAGTTTAATTAGTACTGGCTTTGATAGCTTAACATTATTGTCCCACCTCAAAGCGCAAGTAGGAACAATAATTGTCAAAGTAGGCTAGGCCTAGATAATTAAAGTTCTTTATTAGAACTGAAGAGGCTCGCATAGTTTATCAGAGAAATTCAAGATTGAAATCGGGCATAATTTATTCATATTATTAGGCCTATCCATGGTTCAATCGCCGTAAGCTGTTGTGTAAACATTTCTTTGAGGTAGCCTATAATTATAGAGGCTAAGCTCGTACAAGCCTATTTGCTTCCGTCTATTTAAATCATGAACGAGAATACAATATTCCTATTCAAGCTTGTCTTAGAGACTGGTCAATTATTTGCTAGATGTATTACACCTCATTCAGAGTAGGTCATGTCTATGATGAAGCATCTGGTCGTCACGACATGGATGCATTTGTTTACTCTTCGTATTAAGACATTCATTCATATCTTTCAGTTGCCTGTAATTTCATCACAATTTGGAAAGTAGTAGCTGACCAATTGTACCAACAAAAGAATAACTGGATTCCTCAGATGAGGCGGTTTCTGTAGCTGTAATGGCAGGCTACTGGTCCTCTGTGGTCAATGACAGCTAGGTCTACTTAGGGGTGACCTGACTGCAAAGCAACTTTGACAAAAAACTGGGATTTAAAGTCGTTTGCACTTGCAGTATTACATGTAGAAGAACGACACTTTTCTGAAGCCTGTGTTGAGCACATCACACATCAGTGACAAGGCCGTGGGCTATTCATGATAAAGTAACAATGGTAGGGATGGACAAAACGAGACATATGTTAGGTTCTGTTAAATTGCTATGCGTTCAGCATTATACCCTGAACTGCACATAGTTTGCAACTCTGTGAAGGTACACATTCCTGAATGCGATCAAATTTTAATCTAAATGCTGCCCTAATTATTATTATTGTTATTTTAAATCCTTCAGACAATACACACTATTATTAAGTACACATACTGTAGAACAAGTTACAAGTGTTTCACTAACCTTGCAGGCACGCACTAAGTCAGAAATGGCTTTACGTCCCATGTTGGCAGCAGCAATAATGTCTTCCTGCTGGCCAGAGTTGCCAGCAGCTACAGCCTTGGTGGTTGCCATAGTGATCCGTCTAGTTACTTGTACCAACTCATCCGGGGTAACTGTCTTTTCAATGTGGTCAGCAGAAGCAAATGACTGAAATGTTTTCAAGAGAGACTGTTAGCATCAATTAGGATACCATTCTAGGTGATTCTGTGATCATTATACAAGATAGCATATGCATTACCGAGATGTCTAATCACACCTACAAGTATGCTCCACGGTCTCAGAATCAACTGTCTTGTTGCATGATGCCCTTTGAATTGGTCATAAGAGACGCAATTTAGGTGTATGCAATCCAAAGACTTTTCACTTCACAATCAATTGTTAGAATGTGTTATAGACATACGACTAGAAAAACAAAAAGAGATCAAGTGAACCTTAAGTTCTTGTCCAATGACTTCGATGGATGACTCAAGGGCCTGTGTCCCTCGACTCGCCTCATCCTCCACAGCCTTAACTGTCTTCAGCAGAGATGTTACATTAGTCACCATGACCTGAAGTCACAAAAACCACAATAAGAAATCAAAGGCATTCGCATTTACTCTTTCTAATGTAATGTAGATGGATTAATATGACATAGTAGAGCAGGGCCATTTTAAGATGTTTGGGCCCTAGGCACAGACCCTAACTTTTAATATGACTCGAATTCTGCCTCAGTTCTGCAGGCTATAGAATGTTGCCTTAATGCATTGCACTTGCAAAATAGTGAGTTGGGCGCTGCATAAATTTCACTTAATTAGCCTAAGTTACGTGTAATCTTGTTAAAATTTCTTAACATAGGACTAAACAGCCACCACAACTAGCACATAAATCTTTATATGGCTACTAAATAACAGTTTTGTGTGCACGCTTTGTAGTTTCTGCTGTTAATTTGTTAAACAAATTGAAAGTAGGCTAAAATTGTAACAAGTAAATGCACGAATTGCCAGTACAATTTCTTACAAACTCGCATTCACTCTACACTTCTGTCTGTCAGTCTCTCCTTTGCTCTGTCTCTTCTCAAAACCTGCTTCTTCTCACGGAGCCTTGCACACTGGGAGTGCCTCTGAACGGTTCACCCTACTAGAGGCGCTTTATAAATGTTTATATACAATACAATACAATTCGTGTTTTGACCTCAGCAAAATCTCTTACAGGCAATTAGACCCATTATCGAAATTCAAAGATTTCATAACATCAGATTCTGGCAGACCGTTTGAATCATTCTTACTTTGTACGATTCCGAATTTCGTTTTTGATTTACTTGGCCTTAAAGTTTGAGAAAAACGTTCGTGGTACAGTAAGCCTAGCTGTTGTCACCATCAATGACAGAAACATTCTTATTGCAATTTCAAGATCTGGAAACATTGATTCCAGATTAGACTTGCTGCCACTCTTTATCATGGCATAGATTATTATTGACAAATAATTGATGTTTTACAAATGACACCAACATAGTGTAATAGGTCTATTTCCGGTGCTCGAGTAATGAAATTAATTGAGTTGGTCAAGATCTTGAATATCTAATTAACTATCCTTGGATGTTGATGCTAAATAAAACGCATCTTCATTCCAAAAGACTGAGAGACACAGAGATTTGAGAATTGTAATTCTCATCAGCCTGAAATGCTTTATTTATAGTATAAGCTTACATGTATAACACTGTAGGCCTATACAGCTTGATTTGGCTAATGCGACGGAGGTCCGTGGGTTCAGATTGAGCTGCTAGAAATTTGATATAATATTATAGGGCCAATACTGCAAACCCTGTCATGCATGAGAACCTTAATGTGTTTGGACCACTAATCTGACGAGAGATATATCTTTCCAATTCTAAGGCTTGTGATGATGGGAAGGGGAACAGATGCAGGGTGCAGTGACCTAAATTATTCTGAAGTCTCTGGCATAGACTAGACTATGGATAACCTGTTATGTTGAAAGGCTGGGTCAGCCTGGTTGCCTGCTTCATTTTGCTCATCTGACTGCCTGACTCCTGTTAGATACCTTCAACTATAGACTGGTTTATTCTGTCAGTCTTCCAACCACCTGCCTCATGCTGCCTCAGATACATGTAGAGGTTGTAGGACCATGTGTGGTGTCTGTGTAGAACACTTCATGGGTCGCAGAATGTGTCAGTATTTGACCCAAAGCAGGAACACGTCAATCCCTACATGCATCTGAGGACAAAGCGTATCATAGGTATCTTGAAACATCCGCCATAATTATGTATACAGGCTTTAGTTAAGACTGCAGACTGCAGTCTGAAACTATAGGCTCTAAATGGAAAAGTAGGTCTATGTGAGATTTTTTTAGTTAAAATGCTTGGGGGCCATTTGAACCTCGGGGGCCCGTGGATTTTGTCCACCTTCGTTACATGGTTGTTACGTCACTGGTGACGCGAAGAAATGCGGGAAAAAAACTGATGTCAGAAGTTTACGTGTTTTTGGCCTGCAACCAGATGTGTTGAATTGCATGCCAAGCTCCACCCTCAGTTAGACCTGGGAGTCGACCCCAATAAGTCGACCCCAGTCGACTTGGTCATCCCAAGTCGGGTCGGGTCGTTTCTGCTCACCTCAACTGACCCCAAGTCGAATTTTGTAGATAGAAGTCACTTGAAGTTGTTTTGACCTCAAGTCGACTTAAACCGACTTGAGACACAGACAAAGTCAGACATAGTTAAATTTGTCACTTCAAACCAATGATTGCGACAACATTTGAGCAGCTTTTGTTGCCTAGTGCTTTACAAGAATGAGTGAGACCTTTGCTAAACAGAGACTTAGGCTAGGATAGGCCTATACTAATTATTTTGCCGGTAGGCTATCGTGCGGACTGCCGTCTGCTGGTCTATTCATATAGCCTAATTTGTAATTTTATGTTTAAACGTCACGCTTAGGCATGCGCTTAATTAAAATGGTGAAACAAAATGTTACTAGAATATTAGCACGTGTGCTTATCAAGCAATCAGTGAACTTATAGTGGTCAGTGAATTCGGCGCAAAGAAAGCTGGATCTACGCGGCCTATAATAAATCGATAGTTTGGCGATATACTTTGGAGCGCTGCATCAGTCTGGAGTTGTCTGCAGACGAAAAACTATTGTAGGGCCAATTGGACAATGAAAGACTTTACTGTCAGTGAGTAGGCCTAGCAGCTGTAGTAGCCTACTGTAGGATGATGCGCTTGCAATACTATATGCTAAGTTGCAAAATGATGTTAGTGGCCAAATAATTATGAAAACAGAATTACAAATTAGGTTTATCATAACACGCCATTCAGTGCATCCATGCAGTCCACGGTCCGCTGTTTTATCTTAGACCTTGCGCTTTTTACAAATTTATTAAATATTAATATTAAAAAATAATAATAATGAGTGTAATCTGAATAATCACAGACAATGGACTAGCTAACATTCATAGGCCTAATAATTTGCCATCGCATTGTTTACTCTGGCCCAAAGCATCACAAAACTATTCAAACTGAAACACAGACAGCTTGAAATGGGCTTAATAACATTTTAACTTTGAGGTCCTCATTATTCATTTGTAGGCCTAAATGAAATTAATGCTTGCAGAAAAACTGGCTTGACTTCTTGCATTAGTAGCCGTACATAGACCTAGGCTAATGGCTAGTACCATGTCAGAAGTCGACTTCAAGACGGAAGTCGGTTGTTTTTCTGCCAACTCGGGTCAAGTCGTTTTGACGCCGAGAAGTCGACTTCAAGTCGACCTCAAGTCACTTTACGGTCAAGTGTGGTCAGATTAGCTGACCAAAGTCACTCCCAGGTCTACCCTCAGTGGAAAAAATGGCATCTTAAATGTTAAGCGTTAACTATCAGATCGAAATTCAAAATGTTCATAACTCGGGAAGGGATAAGATTTTGGGATCGTGAACCCCTATTTTTTTGGAGCAATTGGTTGAGTGTAGTGTTTGTGGAACATACATAGTTACATACTTTTCTTCTTTTTATATATGTATACAGATATAACCTTGGCCGAATCTTTAAGAGTCGTCATAGCTGGGTCATTTGCGCCCTTTCCAGCTGCATTCTTAGTTGTTGCAATGAGATCAGACAGAGCAGAGGCAACATCTTTGACAGCGTTGATCAACAGCACCTGAGCTCAAATCAACAGATATTGCACACAGGCATGTGATACAGGCATACTAGGAAGGATGTGGGGAATGCAATTAGGGTTGCCAGGCGTCCGGTAATGAACCGGACAGTCCGATATTTACGCAAACTGTCCGGTCAGAAATTTCAGACATTACCGGACATGGCGGTGTCCAGTAAATTATTATTGCTATAGCAACAAGTGTTGGAGTGTATTTTCTTGGGGCCATGAAAAGATATCTGCTTACGATTTTTCAACGTATAATTGATTGCTTTGTGAAACAGAGCCAAATACACATGTGCACCAATCATCGAAATGACAGTGTCGTTAAATAAAATTTATCATAACATAGCCAAATATATGATGCCCGGATCATAGACTATAGGCTACCTTGTGTTGTGTATAAAGCAGGAAGATTGATACAGAGTTCAAATTGTAGTTGAACCAAATCTCCATATGTATATCTTTGTCTGTTTGTTCGTCTGCCTGTCTGTCTCTCTCAGCACACTCGATCCACTCCCTCTCTGTCCGTCTATCTTCCCTCTGTCCCTTAAACAGGGACGCTTATAATTAATTTTGTCTGTACTTATCTCTCTCTCTGTCCCTGTCTGTCCGTGTCAATCTGCCTCTCTAGCTCTCTGGCCTTTGTAGCCTGTCACATAAACCCCACACTGTGTAGGGCTGTAGGCCTACTAAGTAGGGATAATATTTGTCTCGAGTCGCCCTAATGATGCGTTCACATTTTGCCATGCAAGTCTGGGTCAGCTGGGGTTATCTACAGAATGGAACTGATCAGAGTGATAAAACCGTTAAATGGAGTTTTTAATATTAATATTTAAAGTCCGAATTCAGTCATTCGTCCCGGCGCCAAAATTTCAAATTAGTCACTAGATCAGCCTATGCATAATTTTTTCCGCCCTATAGGTATAAAGGACTGTATTTGGCTCAGTTTCCAAACGCACGTCTAGATTTAAAAATTAGGCCAGTTTATCTAAGTGTCCGTGGTTTGGCTCACAAGTTGCTACTTTCAATTTTCAAACAGTCCCCGGCACCGCTACTGCCTTATATATTTGCTTGTATGTGCACTTGTTATAGCGCCCCTTCAACTTATAACTACTCAGAGGCGCTCCCGACTACAGCGCGTACAGTGCATCGGAGTTTCACGCCGAGGAGCTGAGAAATGGCCAGTGAAGGACTTGCTCAAGGTCCATACGCGGCGACTTGAGGTCGATTCGAACCTGCAACCCTTCGGTTGCAAGGCGACGAACATACCCACTACACCACCGTGCCCCACATATATATACACAGTTACACACATATAATGCATAAATATTATTGTATATATACATATTTGTATACATACACAGTATTGCACACGCATATATATATACATATAATTATATGGCCCTGTTACACGATAGCCGTTGTCCGGTAATTTCCTCAAAGCCACCTGGCAACCCTAAATGCAATACTCTTACAGGTTAGGTCTGCAACTGAGTAATTATTACTTGACAGACAATATCAGATAACAATACCTGAAATCTCAAATAAAAATATGAATATGGGATAAATTTTAGATAAAAATGCAAAGTCAACTGTAGAGCTTCAAAAAACCTCTTGAACCTGGTACTTGCCTTGCAAATACTCAGATCATGAATCTAATTCCTGAAACCCACCTGATTCTAGAACATTGCATTAAAGTATGACGAGAACGAAATTGATGGTATTTCAAGATGTGGCTGATGTGACAGAATAAAAATCGTGCTCACGATGATTGTCTCAACTAAATATCCAACCTGTGCTTCCGGTTGGTTGGAGCCAAGAGAGGCAGCTCCACGCTTCATAAACTCTGAGAGACGAGTGATAGTGTTGACTGACTCCTTGGCAGCAGATGCCAGTGCCTCCTGGCTTGATCCAGCACCAACTACCAATTTCTTAGTATTATCGACCAAGACCTTGGCTGTCTTCAAAATGGTATCCCTAAGCATGAGCATCAGCAAAATAATACATGAAAAATGGATAATATTGTTTCAAAGCAGTCAATCCTAACTCTGTTGATGACCAAGGCTTATATTTCATCCCATCTTCTGTGTTCTTATATTTCCATCCCAACTTCTTTGTTCTTATATTTTCATTCCATCTTCTGTGCTCTTAAATTTTCTACTGCTTACATCTGATAAAACTGACCCTCACTGAAAATCTGGAACCATGCAAGTCACATGAAATTGGCTCATTATTTATTTTTTTATTTAGAAAATTTTATATAGTGCCTCTTCAACGTAGGCTACTCAGAAGCAGAGCCGTTTTTAAGGTTCTGAGAATGTCGATGCAAAAGCTACCACAGGGGCACGTGTCGGGGGTTGAACTACCGCTTTTGTCCAAAGCAATGTTCCGCGTGCATTAGCGTTATATGTACAGTACACATAGGCCTAATACCTTATATGTGCCTAAACAGAAGTCATAGAACCCGTTAAAACTTTATTTTCTCAAAAAGATCTGACCAATCTCAAATACACAATGATAGATTGCTGCCTTCTGCAGCAAATGTTTAGATGTCAGAGACAAAATAAATCAGGTAAGCCAAAACATCAGTCTGTTTTCAGACCTATCTCTCAGTCACGCAGTGTGGTTAACTCCGAGTCTGCAGAGAAAAATGTGTTGTGCCTACGCTAAGCAGTCCAAATCCCACGTCTCGGTTTTTGTTACATGAAAGCGTTAACAACTTGGTCCAGTTGCAAGTCATTTGTAAGATCGTTGTCAATTGACAAGAACGCTAAGTCAGAAGATCTATTGGTTGTTATTGTACTGCAGCGCAAATGAGTTTTCAAACGACGCAGGACACTAAAAGACCGTTCATCAGCGGAGGAGATTCCGACTGGTAGCGTTACGTCACATTCAGTCAAAATTACGTATGAAAACGTGAAATATCAGTATCAACATATCGTATAGGCTAATAATAGTCACGGCTTCAACGTATAAATCCTGTCTTATAACACTAGTCATTGTACAAAAGCCAGTATAAGCAGGCATGCAGCGTCAGTGAACTTAGTCAAATTAATGTTTTCTCACACTTATTGATTGTGCAAAATGTTTAAGACTGAGATTCAATAAGACAATTAGCCAATAGGCAGCAACAAAACTCGGTTCAGAGCAGTCGATGCGCTGCACCGATTGCACCTATGTTAAAAACGGCTCTGCTCAGATGTGCTCCCGGTCCAACCACAACTAAATAAGACAGTTTTGAGTTTCTTACGGAACAGAGTGGAGTGACCTCTGGGAACTAAGTGCAGTGTAACAGGGAGGCTGTAGGATCAGCGACAGATAATGAACGATGAATTATAACACTACGTAACAAAATTTTACTTTTTGTTTGTTCCTGGGTTTTAAGTGTTATTTCCTAATTGCGTCTGCCTCAAAAGTATAGAAAATGGCCATTATACCCCAGAGACTTTGCTTTTGAGGCCAGGAGATTGATTATTCTGAAATGTAACTGCTTCTTTGGTACATTGAAATTCATGTGTTAACTCGGAGTAGCTCTACAGCTTTTGTGAACTTCCGGGAATATTCAAGAATGTGCTAGAACCTTCCACACCTATAAATAGCTACAGGTAGTAGTATAAATAAAGATGCATTGAGACCACCATGCACTTCAGTTTAGTTGTACGTCTGACTAGGTGCATAGCCTGTAGACACAACTCATATGGCATCAAGAGGCTGCAAGTATCCGGCTGACGCATTCTGCTATGTCTGTACTTTCTTGCGGAGGATGGGACAGAGGGGAAAAGAGAGCCATGAAGTTTGCAGTACCAAGAATCTGGTGAGAACCCACTGGAAATCACGCAATTGCTACTTCTGCATGGCGGATCCTTCCAAACGTAGGACTGGAAAGAATGCAGCTCCTATCATACATCCCCCGACCTTCCTTCCTCCATGGCCCCAGTGCCACACAGTCCTGAGCTTCCGGTGCCCACTGTTCTGGATACAATTCAGTCACAAAGAATATTTCAGAGTCAGAGAGTGATGAGGACGTTTTAGATCCACAGTATAATTTTCTAGCTCATGACAAAGATCCGTACTATCCAAACCAAAAAAACCTCAACAATTTGATCAGAGGTCTTGGTCTCTCCAAGTCCAATGCAGAACTTTTGACATCTAGACTCAAGCAGTGGAACCTGTTGGATGACAGTGTTCAAATTGCAGATCAGAGGAAGCGTCATCAAGCATTTTCAAGCTTTTTACCAGTCAAGATGGACGCTGCTTCTGTCACAACGTGACCGGTATTTTTCAGGAAATTGGAATCGACTGCAACCCGAACGAGTGGCGTCTCTTCATTGACAGATCATCTCGGAGCCACAAAGCCGTGCTACTCCATGATGGGAACAAGTATCCATCTCTTCCTCTGGCTCACTCGGTACACCTCAAAGAGGATTACAACAGCGTGAAAAC
The DNA here is from genome assembly GCA_949752735.1 of Lumbricus terrestris. Lineage (NCBI taxonomy): Eukaryota > Metazoa > Annelida > Clitellata > Crassiclitellata > Lumbricidae > Lumbricus > Lumbricus terrestris. The sequence goes on from OX457039.1 coordinate 22,322,642, forward strand.
CTTGTTAGCTGCCTTGAAGTTCGATGAGACGGCTGGGATGTCAAAGGAGACTTCAAAATGGTATCATTCCTGATGGGTCTGCAAGGGGTTGGACAAAGTTTCCTTGTTACCTTTGCCTTTGGGACAGCAGAGGCAAAAGGCGCACTACCACAAGCGGGACTGGTCCCAGAGGACCGAGTTCAATGTGGGTAGCAAAAATGTCAAGTGGGAGCCACTGATGGATCCTCGGAAAGTGCCGATGCCACCACTGCATATTAGATTGGGCCTAATGAAACAATCTGTCACGGCTCTGGATAAGGAATCGGTAGCTTTCAAATACCTTCAAGGTTTCTTCCCTAAGCTGTCTGAGGCAAAGGTCAAAGCTGGTGTATTCGTCAGCCCACAGATAAAGAGAATCATGGAGTGTAAGGATTTCTCCAAGATGCTTTCTAGGCAATAACAACGCCGAAAACTATGTAGAGCTGGTTGAGACTCTAGTGAAGAACTACAGTAAATGGGATGCAGTATGTCCCTGAAAGTTCATATCCCTGATGCTCACCTTGATAACTTCAAGGAGAACATGGAAGCATACTCGGAGGAGCAAGGCGAGCGCTTCCACCAGGATATACTAGACTTTGAACGTCGCTACCAAAGACAGTACAATGAGAAAATGATGGGAGACTACATCTGGGGGCTGATTCGTGAAAGTGATTTACAGTATAACTGTAAATCTCGAAAACTACGCATTTCTTAATTTCGGGTGGTCAATTTTTGTATCATTCTAGTATTGATACATGTTGCTTTAGAGTCATTTTGTGGTTTCTTGTGGCCTATATAGTTTTATTCTGCCTTTATGTGAAAAAAACCCAAAACATTCACTCGTTTGTTGTGGAAATAAGTTTCTTCTTTTAAATATCATTCTCCAATCCACAAAAGCAAAGTTTAAACAGAATAACAACCATTTCCTATACTTTTGAGGCACAAATAACCAGGAAATTACACTCATTGCCCAGGAACAAAAATCGTGTTACATAGTGTAGGTAGACGGCAAAATGACTGAAATTTATGCCATATATAAAATTTCCACATCACCTGACTCATTTCACCGCACTACCTTGTTAAACACAGATTACCAAAGCCCCTGCCCTTTTCCGTCAGATGCTCGCTTTTCTTTAGAAACCTTGATTACCAGAGAAGGGACTATATCAAACACTGGTTATTAATTCTGCCACTCACGAGCTATAGGCCTAAGACCCTTTGTCTTATCTAAATAAATGGGAAAGGACATTTTTGAAGTCTTAAACCATGTTTTTCAGAAGTTTTCATGACTTTATCGCTCATAAATACATCTGGCAAACAAGGACCTGAAACGTGCTCTGGCTCCCCCTAGTCGGCATTGACTTCGTTCCTTCGGCACTCGCTGCTTCGCGGGGCGCGGACATTTCCCCTGGACAAAACCCCCGGACAAAATCCCCCGGACAAAAACCCCCGGACAAAACCCCTGGACAATTCCCCACCAGGGTAGGACAAAAAACCTGGTAGAACATATTGCGTATAAGTGGTTGTACTATAAAATGCCGTTCCTAAGTACGCTAGTCGAATTAATTAAAAGAATTCTCGCTAAATAGAAACCGGATTGATAAAAAAAAAATTTTACTTAATTGAAAGCTGGATTGATGAAAATGTTTTTGCTTAAATTGGAGCTGGATTGAGAAAATATTCTTACTTAAAATTAAATTGGAACTGGATTGATGAAAATATTCTATCTTAAATTGGAGCTGGATTGGTGAAAATAATTGTTATCTAAATAGAAGTTGGACGAAACGAATTTTTGCCTAAATGGAAGCTGGATGATGAAAGGATTCATGCTGTCCTAAATTGCACCAACAGGTATTAGCTTCATATCGGAGTGACTGAACGACACTAACAAGCCATAAGTTCACGCCTGAATGACAGCGACAGGTGTTTACCCGTATGACACTAACTAGTTGACACAGCACCGCGAACTTGGATAATTAGCCTAAGTTTGAGCAAATAGTACATACAGAAATAGGATATGCACAGCAAAGGGGAGGAATTGTCCGGGGGGGTTAATGTCCTAGGCTAAATCAGGGGGAAATTGTCCAGGGGTTATTGTTCGAGGGTTTTGTCCAGGGGTTTGTCCAGAGGGAATGTCCTACATGCCTGCTTTGCACATTCGGAGTTTACAATAATAATTCTGAGCACCCCCCACGAAATTGTTCTGGTTGCGCCCCTGAGTAGGCCTGCACATGAAAAACATCCTCAGCTAGTTCATACATGCTAATAGACATGTTATTGAATATGTGACCATGCATGGGAAAACCCGGCCAATATCACATCAAATGAAACCTAGCAAATCGAGCGGAAAGGTCATGAAGGGGTAAAACCGGTCCAAAAAGGTTTTTTGCATAATAATAATCATTTATATTTCAACTACTATATTCAAAAGTTACAAGACAGTATAAATAGTTTTATTTTATTTTATTTTTTGCATTGGGTGTCTTTTATATCCCTGTTCTCACCCAGTCAAGCCGGTGTTTATTTTTATATTGCCGACAATCATCATAGCTCAACTCCCTCTCTTGCGCATATTTCTATCCTTGAAGTATTGCACTATCTATCACTTCACGCATTCACTACAAGATTCTCTGTCTGGTCTCCAAAGCACAGCTGGGAAATGCCAATAAATACTTCTCAAACTATATGCAAAAGCCCTCGTCTGCAACTTCATCTCGTTCAATACATTCTGCAGATCATCTTCATATTTTGTTCCCAGGACTAGGACTGCTCTTGCCCAACATCGGATGTTTGCTGTGGTTGGTCCCTCCATTAGGAATGACCTTCCTCCTGCACTACGGGCAAAACTAATGACTTGTTTTTCCTTATCAGTCTCTAGCTCTTCAAAAGCATATTTTCCCCCGGAGCTTTTCTTGCTGAGAGTGCCTCTGAATGGACAATCTGTGAGAGCGCTATATACATGCATAGATACAATACAATACAAAATATAATCACATACAATCACTTGCCTGCTAGTGACTTAGGCATGCATAAAAGGGGTCATGTGTCTTCCATTGTGTTTATATCCATGTTGACATACAATTATATCTACAGCAAGTGAATAACTTGGTCAACATCTGAAGATGAGTTTCTTGAATCAAGGTGTATGTTGCAATGGTGCATGCTCAACAGTATAGCGATAAAAAGGTGATGACTGTAAGTAATCTCTAGAATACTTGAAGACAGCCAAAACATACTTGTGATCAGAAAAAGACTCTTCTGGTTCAGCATCAAGCATTCCAGTTGAGGCAAACATAACTGTTGTGTCGAGATCAGCAATTATTCCACTTATAGCACTTGATGCATTGATGCATGCCTGTGTGCCAGATGCACCGGTTTGAAGAGCCGACAGGACACAAGAGACCTAAAGTAAATCACACAACTATTAATTATCTATTATATTGAGCAACCTGACTGCAACCATTTTGGTATATTGGTCACATGTTTAGCCAAAACGGCCAATTTGGCAAAGTTTTATCTCAATGAAAATTTTAACTATATTCTTGTGTCTTTTAACTTCTATGGTGAAGTTACTTTGGAGTTACCTTTAACTATGCACAAGATTTCATGTCTTGTTCAATAATGTATTTGGCCACTTGTCTGCAAAACCTTGCTGCTATTGGACCTGTTCATAAAGAAAAATTTATGGTATTTTTGCCATTTCTTAAGTACTGAAAGTTATAATTATCAATGTCATTATGTTAATTCTACTCAAAAAGACTTTGTCATCGTATGTCTAGTATTTTGAAAACACATATATTTTTACTTTTTTACTGACTGATATAAGCGTAAAAGCAATTTAATGCAATAACAACACTTCAACTGCAGCATTGTGTTGCCCTACGAGGCTATTTATATAGCTACAATATCAAATGCTATGATGGCAACTTAACCCTTTAAGAGTGATGGACTTCTAATCCCATGAACACCATGTATAGAATATAATTATGTATTTAAAATTTCTACATTTATTGTTATATCCACACCCAGAAATGTTTTCTTGGCAAGACAGCATGCCCTCATTAAGGTAGGTGCCAAAGTGCTGCAGCACCCGGGCCCGCAGTTTTGAGGGTCACATTTTTGGAAATGATTAAATTTCTTGGCAAGAATGTTGCAACATTAATAAATACGAAGTCATAGCCGACGAAATTTTGCCAAAGTTCTTCCACATATCAGATTTATTATCTCGAACTAACAGTTTATGAATTGATTGAAAAAACAGGAACTTATTTTTATTGTAATTTTTGTCTCTTGGAAGCATGATCTTTCAAAGTGTTGTCTTAAGGTAAGTCTTGCAGGTCAATCATTGAGACTGGCCTCTTAAAATTGACCTAAGAGAAGTGAAGTTAGCAGAAATGTTAGGCCCATCTGTCAACTCTTAATTTCTGAAGCCTAGGCCCTATAGCCTAGTCTGTCATTTTCTTTTCTAGTTTGCTGTCTCCTAGGCAGGTTGAAATGTCCGACATCGCCAATTGTCCAGATTTTGGGTCTCTGCTTCAAGTTTTCCATATCCATTTGCCATAATCCAATCCAACATCATCTGTTGTGATCCTCCCTCTTGCTAGCTTCCCATTAATGTTTCTTCGCTGATCACTCTTAGCAGTTAGCCTGCCCTCAGTCTGTGTCCATATAGGTCTACCCAGTTACTTTGTCTCTCCTATACTGTGTGTACTCTATCACGGCTCTTTCTTCTCCGATCATTCCGAGACCTTGATACAAGATAAACCATGACGTTCTAAAGAGCGGTCCATCAGGACATTATTGGAGTCTGCGAAAAAAATCGGATGCTTTATTTTATTAGACCTAAAAATAATAATAAGAAGAGCTTATAAATTCAAATATAAGAATTATGACAAACTGAGATGAGAAAATTAATCGGAATCTGAAGAAACAATACAAATTGATATGGAGTATGGCATTGTATGGATCGGATACATGAACCATGAGAAGAAAAAAAACAGACTGGAGGCCTTCGAAATATGGACATGAAGAAAATTAACTGGATGGAACATAGGCATATTAGGCCTATAATAGGGCCTAAAACTATTTTACAAACGAAGAAGTCATTTGTTCCTTCTGTCACGGTAGACTTATTAGCATCTGAAAACATTCCTTAGAAAACATATACACCACAGGAAAAGCATCCTGATTCCTTAGGCCTTACTCATTAGTAAACATGGTACGATCATGTGCCTGGTGGACCGGTGGCTGACAGAAGAGGGTCCGCAAGGTTATCGCTGCACCCGGGCCCGCACTAGCCTTAATGCGACCCTGCAAGTCAGCAGAAATACTTATACATGGTTGTATGAAAAGAAGTTTATTGATCCAGCAAATTCTCATTACAAGTGGACACTTCAACTATGGAGATTTGATCACTAATTTTTTAAAGCATTTACTCTGTTGAAACGACAGCCCATCGACGAAGTCTACATATTTCTGTTAGCAAATATTGCTGGATTCTGATCCATTCAGCACTCAGGCCGATCGATTGGTTTTAACAACAAAACAATTCAATAGATCATCGTCTATAAATTTATCAAATCGAAACAATATACCATATATCAACTTGCAAACCAGATTTTTCAGTGAATTGATGAGCAATAGGCTAGGTTCAAAATTTTTCCTGCAACCCAGCGGACAGTACCAGTGATATTGCATTCATCTGATTCTATACTGTCATCTCATCTAAAACTTGTCCGGTCATATTCATGTACTTGAATTTACACGACCTCGTCATCCATGGTGATATAACCATTAGACTCTAAACTGCTACCATCCCCGGCTAAAATATCAAATACTTTGTACCACAATCACCTTACGTTTATTTTTTTAACATTTTTAGCAGCGCACATAAATTTCTCAATCATGAATATCTCAAAGGCTGTAGCCAGGATTTTGTTTTGGAGTGTTTACTCAATCTTGAACAAGAAGCAACCAAATCAACTGACTAAAGCAGCTTCTGCATCTAGATTAGATCATCATCATGATCTGATCTATTGTAAAAATTTCACATACAAATAAGTGTTTCAATATTAAATACCCATTTCGTTCCTACTTCGTGTATTAGTAAATGCATTATTTAATTTTTTACATTATTTAATTTCGTGAGTGTTCAAACTTCCTTGAATGTCTCTATAATTATGTTCGTTAACTGAGTTTTCGGAAAACTCACTATTCACTAAAGCATACCTCGCCGAAGTTTTGAAAATACAAATAATTTTATAATTTTGTCACACCTACAATCCTACATGTATAATAACTTATGTCATGATTGTCCTTCAACTTGACCTGATCTGACCTCTAGGTCTGAAATAATAGTGATGAATCATGCCTTCGTTGTAATGAGATGTGTGTCTCTTCAAAATTATGTGCTAAACTCCAAAATGTTAAAAAATTTCTACTTAAGACTAGTTCTGTGCAGATGGGCCACATCTCAACAAATAATAACTGTTAGCGTCTCATTCCTAATGAATGATACCAACAAATAAGCATAAGAAAACAACTGTGAGAACTTTCAGATTATTGGTATTATTTGAATCCAACATTCAAAGGACAACATTGAAAGTCTCAAAGGCTAACCAAGATCACAAAATAAGAATATGAAGCACATAAAGTTTCATAGTTACTGCTCATGCCTCAACAACTTAACTGGCTTTCCATCCATGCATGTACAAGGTGGCCCAGCATAAATGTCCCGACTTTGCACGCGTATAACTTCGCCAAATTTTAACATTTATTTATACTTAATGCATCAAATTAAAGGTATTTCACTCTAGTATTAACTCTAAAAAAAGTCGAACTGATACTAGTTTAGGTTTTAATTATATGCCCGGAACAGCACTAGCTACCATATTTTCCTGTCATTTGTGTCGCAATCTGGCGCCGCTGAGAGACGATGATCGCGTTTCGATCTTAATTTTACGAACTGATAAGAGATTTAATTCGTTTGAAATGATTAACGAATATTCTAACAGAGGATCGAATAAACAATACCTTGTATTATCTGCTACGGAAAATTGATAAAACAGGACTTTCTACTCGCAAACCATGGGAATTGGAGCGCACGGCGCTCACATCCGCTAACATTGCTCGTGTGTCCGCGTACATTTGCATTCAAGACAATGACCAGGGCAGGCCCTGCATGCAAATTCAGCGCAAAACAGGCAGTCTTAGAAACACTGAATAACGTATTGGAAAAGATTATAGACCTAAAGTTAAAGTAATTTGTCGACGAGAAGTCCAGTGAACTCTCCAGCTCTTATGCAAAGAAACGGCTGTCTGAAGCAGCCCATGGCAGTGCACGGCTGTTGGCAAAATTGAAAGGACGTGGTTTTGCGATTAGAAGATATTCATGGTAGGGACCCTACAAACACCCAAAATGATCGTGTCTACGCGTGTTTCAGCAAAAAACGATAGAATTTCCCAGGGAAACGGCGTCATATTGCGTCAGTAATGACAAAAATGCTAGCTAGCGTTGTTCCAAGTATATAATTAAAACCTAAACTATAGTATCAGTTCGACTTTTTTTAGAGGTAATACTAGAGTGAAATACCTTTAATTTGATGTATTAAGAATAAATAAATGTTAAAAATTGGCGAAGTTATACGCGTGCAAAGTCGGGACATTTATGCTGGGTCACCCTGTATATAACCTTCAACATCTACGTCCTTGTGTATTACATCCACTCAGGAGCCTCTCTCTTATGGTTAAGGTCGCATATTGTTTCTAATACCAGACGGACTTAGATAGTCGGCGCAAGGGGTTTCTACCATACTTCAACCAAATGAGAAGTTGGGAAATTGTGCCTTCTCAATCTCACGACCCTTAAAATGGAGCAGTCTTTCAACTGCAACTGCAACTGCACATCTGCTGCTCAATTTAAATAAAAACTAAAAACTCATCTATTCACAGCTCACTATGAGAATTTAGCAACACACGCTCTTCTGCCTTATAAACTTGACTTGTATTGTATGAATTACATTCACCATGGACCAAAGCACATGGCAATTCTACAAAACTATGCTTAGTGGGAAAGCATGCAAACTGGAATGTAAGCAGCCACAATAACACGCCACTAAAATATACCACAAAACTGATTAAAACTTCGTTACTAAATGAACTGTCTCTCTTACAAGTCAAGTGTTTTTCAAAACTTCACGTTAATTTTCGTGTCCATATGTTCATACTTAATTCAGAGGCATTTATTGTAAAGAAGAGTGAGTTTAATCATTCACTCTGCGGTAAGATATTACTTTTGAGGTGTTCTTAATGGCAGTTAAATATTCAAACACAGTTTTCCTTACATTTTCAAAGACCTTCTTTGCATGGTTGGTAAGCTCTGATTTGGCAAAGTTGTCTGCTCGATTGCATTGCAGTTGTCCAGCCATCTGAACCAAACTAATGCAGCTGGCTCCCAGCTGTTGAACAGATGACTTAATTCGTCCACCAATCTTCAATACAATGCAAGACATGCATAAAAACCCACAAGGATGCCATACACTTCAGGCGTAACAGTAATGGCAAATAGATAAGTCATTTGCCATTAAAATAACAGCATCTTGAAGTAAATAAAATAACTCTTGTTCTCTCATCCTTACCAAAAATACATTTCTTTAAGTTCAAAGTACGGTAATATTATGCAAACTCATACTTCACTTGCAAATACACAGTGGACATAAAAATATCATTATAATACATCAAAGTAATAATTGGTAATAACACATGGAAATTAAATCAGAAGCAGAGTTAAATGACTGAAATATCCCCATAAATTAGTCCAATTTCTGACCTTTCCTTCCTTTCCAAGACTCTTGAGCGTCTGGTCTCATTACAAATTCTTCCTTGCCTTGAACAGTATGGACTTCTGTTCCCTATATTCAATTGGGCTTCAGGGTTAACTGAAACTGTCCTCCTCGCCCTTCTCTCTGACATCTACTCAGTTGTAGATAGATCTCAACTTAGCCTATTAATAATAATATTTTCTTTTTAATAACTCAATCTGACACACCGCAGAACGATCACAAGTACATGTTATACGAAATACGGCCCACTGTAGCACGACACGCAGATCGGCTTTACAGCAGTGGGTTCGGTAACTTAACTAATGGCCTAAGTACTGGATCACTTCTGGTCGGCCAAGCCAGAAGTGGGAGGGGCTATCTTTATTTTTAGCAGAACCCGAGTTAAGCAACACATCAGCAAAGCGCCAGCGGCAGCTAACAGAAAATTCAAATAAATTTTTGCCCTGAGCGAGGCTTGAACCCGGGTCCGCGCGGCTGACTCTCAGTTTAACGACCAGCGCTCTCACCACTGAGCTACGGGACCCCCTGTGTCTCTGCTGCCTTTGACATGGTAGACCATGACATTTTAATCCAATGCCTTGAGACCTCCTGTGGCATCACAGGCTCCCCTATTCTCTGGCTCAGGTCATACCTTACTGATCATACTCAAATGGTAATTTGTGGAAACACCAGAACTCCCTGGGTCTTGGTCAAAATATGGTGTCACTTAGAGCTCTGTTCTGGGTTCTCTCCTTTATCTTCTGTATACTGCTGACATTCCATCCATTTCTTTTTTAGCTGTGGCTGGGTTGGGAGCGCTCTGAGTAGGTTTCTTGAAGAGGCGCTATATAAATTCTTTAAATCCATATTCTCTAAACACCAGGCAACTGGTCACCTCTATGCTGATGATGTGCAGGTACTTGTCCATGATCCACTCTCTTCCCAGGTTGTTCTTGCTGCCCGCATTGATACTCTCTCTCTCAAGATCTGCACCTCTGGATCGTAATCGTAATCTCGAGACTTCTGCAGCGCCCACAAAAGCCAAGTCGCGGGAACCAGCTTATTCACAGGAGCTTAATCAAAACAAAATCGATAGGCAGTGGGTCAAGTCCGGAGAGTCAGGCAGGCAGATAGATGGACGGCTAAGGTGGGTGATGTTTAGAGTTGAAATGGTGAGGGATGTGAGGAGAAGTGGAAGAATCAGGATAGGATTTGTGAAAGAGCAATGTTTTCAGTTTTGAGTGAAAGACCTGTGGGGAGATAGCGAGAGGTGGAGTTTTGGTGAGCTTGTATGATGGGTCGGAAGTTTGCCGTAGTGCTGGCGGAAGTTTGTTCCATAGAGGTAGAATGGCAATGACTATGGAGCGGTTTGCGAATTTCAGTGATGAAGTGATGGGAGGGCGAAGCAGTGTAATGGAGGATGAGGAGCGTGTTGAACGAGGTGGCTGGATGGTGAACAACTGACGAAGGATGTCTTCCAACCAGCTCTCACTAAATCAAAATAAGACGCAGCTCATCTGGTTTGGCACTTAAGCTTGATTTACTCCTTCTTGCAGAGAGATTTCCCTTCTTTACTTTTCCACTCAAGCATTCATGACCTTGGCATAGTCCTTGACAGCATCCTCACATATTCTCCACACATGACCAATCTCACTCGATCTTCCTACCTTCATCTGAGATGGCTTAGAGCAATCCGTCGATCTGTGTCCTCCTCTGTCTTTACCTCAATCGCAGTTGATGGTAGATTGGAGTAAATTCGAGACCTTGGCGTAGTCCTTGACAGCTCTCTTACCTTTTCTCCACACATTGCTAATATCACTCGATCTTCCTACCTTCATCTGAAACGGCTTACAGCAGTCCGTCGTTCTGTGTCATCCTCTGTCGTAAATTGCCCATGCCTTCGTCTGTTTCCGAATCGACTATTGTAAGTTGTAACTCTCTATTGGTTGGCCTTCCAAAACGTCGTCTTTCCCCTCTTCAGTCTGTCCTTATAAACGCTGCGGTAGACAATAGCCTGACTTCCTCGCTCATCCCACATATCTGCTTTTATGTTTGACCACCTTCATTGGCTTACCGTTATTCATCATTAACAACCGTGGGCTCAATGCCTGTAGGTGCCCGATGCTTTCTTCACAATGTCTCTCCACTCGAGTCTGTCCTGAGCCGCATGCCCCAGCTTCTGTAGGTCTTTTCCACACCAATCCATAATGTCATCCGCCCACTCTTGATGCGGCCTTCCTCTTTTGTTGTCGCCTCCATTATTCCAAACATTAGAGTCTTGATCTTTCTGTCATCTTTCATTCTGCAGATATGTCCGAACAATCTCAGTTTCCATTGGATAACATTCTGCATAAGGTTCTCTTATTGCTCGGATTCAACTCAAGGTTGTGGCACTAATTTACCATTCTTATACTGGACTTAAGACACATTTAAGACATACATACTGGATTTGCCACATCATGAGGAGTGAGACCAGAGTAATAGACATCATAGAAGAAAGAATGTAGGCGAAAAGGCAAGAGGAAGACCAAGAACACTGCTACTGGACTGGATGATGACAAAGGACAATTACAGAGGGCTAAAGAGGGATGCACAGAACAGATATGCGTGGCGTTATTGGACATATGTACCTGCCTGACGGCAGAGAACTAAAGAAGAAGAAGAAGACATATTTGTTCTTCTAAGCCTACCATGCTGCTAGCTGACTGTGCAGTGCCCTTGTAATGGCATGGTCAATCAATCAGAATTTATACAGCGATACCTACTCAGAGGCGGTCGCGGCCGAAATCAAGCGGAAAAAAACAGTCTTCAACAGTTTGTGAAATTGAGAACAGCTTGGGATGTGTCATCTAGTCAAGGGAAGTCCATTCCAGGTTGTTGGATCAACCACAGAGAACGAACACTTCTGCATTGTTGCAGAGTGAGTAAAGGGAACCATTAAGTTAACATGGACAGCAGGGCGCGGCGATCTATGCAAGTGGAAAGGGGGGGGCAAAGCTCACACAGATAAGAGGGTGCCCAGCCTGATAAGCAATGCCACACCAAAGATGCAATCCTAAATGAGATGTGCTGCGGGAAAGGAAGCCAGTGCAAGACCTTGCGCATATATTGGGATACACAGTCGGAATTGGTAAACCCCCCAATAAGTCATGCGACAGCCTGGTGGACCCTCTCCAACCTCTCAATCCGAACCCGCGGGAGACCAGCAAAGATGGAGGCACTTTAGTCAAGGCGGCTCAGCACAAATGCATGGACAAGAGAAGCTGCAGCTTTAGAAGTAAGAGAGCGAGCAATGACCCTGAGCTGCCGCAGTTGGTAGTAGCAGCTGCGGCACACCAGATCTATATGAGATGCAAGGGTGAATTCAGAGTCCAGGAGCACCCCAAGGTCACGCGCCTCTGAAGAAAAAGTCATAGATGGGAATTGAGAAGAGAGAATGCTCATGTCGAGCTTAGCCAGCTGTTGTCTAGTACCCAACCAAATGAATTGGGTTTTTAGGGCGTTGGGGCAGAGGCAGTGTATGGACATCCAATCTGTGAGGGCCTCCATTGCTCGCTGCATGGTGCAAGGCGGTCTCAATGGATGCAAGTGGATGGCAGTGCAGACATGCCTGTGTGTCATCTGCATACAGCTGGTGTAGCATGCCATAAGATGTTAAGAGCATGACAATGTCAGAAGTGTAGAGGCAAGTAAAGTGAGAGAGCCAGGACAGAGCCTTGTGGGATACCAAAAGGAGCCGGGGCCCAGGGTAACCTACTTTCTCCTAGAATCACACAACTGGACTGCCTTGCTAAAAAAGATGTGATCCACTCAAGTGGATGGCCAAAGAGTCCAAAAGAGATAGAGAGGCGTTTAATTAAAATTTCATGATTGACCGTGTCAAATACTGCACTAACATCAAAAAGGCTAGTAGGGTCACCCCCCCCATCCATGCCAAAGTAGCAGTCAGCTAGCAAGCTGAGCAACAGGGTATCAGTGGAATGGCCCCTGCGAAAGCCCGACTGATATTTCGGAAGTAAGTTGTTAATGCTTAAGTAAGTGGTAATTTGTTCCGACACAACCTTTTCAATTGTTTTTGAGAGGAAGGAGACATTGGAGATTGGGCGAAAGTTAGACGGGTGCTTGAGGTCAAGTCTATCACATTTCACAGCAGGGAAGACAATGGATCTTTTCTGTGAGTCAGGAAGAACGCCTTCGTGGAGAGACCGGTTGCAGATGAGAGTAAGAAAGGAGAGTAGATTGTCTACATAATCCTGGAGCAGGCTGGCTGGCAGAGAGTCCAGCTCACACGACTTCGAAGCAGATGACATGATGATGGAATGCAGCTCGACGGATGAAATCTCCCTCAATGTGGATAGACAGTGGGAACTCAGGAGGGGGAACAGGCGGTGTCTGCTCATACGGAGCTGAACTTTCTTTCACAGTGGGCTGCGAAGTCAAAGGCAGAGAATGCTGGAGTGCTCTAGCGTGAGTCAGATCCATGATGGCCCAGGAGGTCGTTAAAGGCGGACCAGAGACGCTTCGGATCTTTCACATTACGGGCGATCTTTGCCTCCCAATACTCATGCTCTCTTTCCTTGTAGTGCGCCTGCATCCGACGAACAAACTGGATCCAGTTCTACCGATCAAGCGGGCACTTTGTTCGACGGTAGATTTACTTCAAGTGACGTGCCTGCCGACGCAATGACCGGCATTTCGCGTCAAACCAGGGTGACAGCGTACTGCGACGTTCGATGAAAGCGCGAGATGGGAGAAAGTTGGAAATCATATCATCCATGATCCGCTCGTAGAACTCGAACAACTCGGTGACCGTCATTGCAGTCGTCACCTCATCCGGTGCAAGTGCAGCGCCGAATGTGTTCCTGTCCGGGTCGCACCACGCCCTGGCATGACGAATCGCTCTTACTGGTTTGGCCCAGAGAAACGGAACTGTCACAATGATGAGGCCGTGGTCTGAGATAGTTGGTGGACAGACCTCTAGGTTGATCGGAGAAGTGTCGTCACGGGTCACGGTGATATCTGCCATGTGCTGGACCAGACCGAATTGCTGCAGCACTGCTCCGAGGTCACGTGTTTCTGGTCGAGTCAGGTCCTCGAGGTGGAGGTTGAGATCTCCGACGAGCACAACTTGTGTGTTGTACAAAGCAAACTGATCCAGCATCGTCGTGAGTTCGGTGAAGAAAGCCTGTGATGGTGGTGTTGAAGCTGGGCGGCAGACCATCAGCAGTGTCACAGGACCAGTTATGTTATGTTACTGTGCCATATAAATTGTCATTATTATCATCATGATTATTATTATTATTGACATAGAAGAAGTTCTTGTCATTGATTACATGCAAGCATGTCTCAGAATAATGATGGTCCAACCACGACAAAGCAAGGCAGGAAACAAAGGTGAGAGAACAATCAGATCAAACTGCTCTGTGGAGCAGAGATCTGAGACCCACTACAGATAATACTGGAATATATAGATCGCTGAGGCAGCACAAAGGATAACCTCCCAGGTAATTCAACTCAAGCAGATCCCATAATCTCAATGTTGCTTTGCAAGGGCAACCAGTGCATCGCATCTCACATACAAGCTTGCTTGCCACTTCTCAAAATATTTTCATGAGAATAAAACGAGATACACAATTAAAAAAATTATGGTAAATGTGTCTCTTTATTAAACATTACCATAACATTGTGATGTTTAACCTAAAATGTAAAAATAACTTACCAGGTAGACTATTTAGTATTTACTTTATGACATAAAAATAAACCGATCTTTACACATCAGTGCTAAAAAAACTTATTTAGGCTTGACAGGTTTAAGCCAGTCCACTACTTTCTGGTTCAACTTCTATACACAAGAGCCATTGTGAACTTACTTGATTGTTGGTACTTGTGGCAACTGCACTTCTGCATTCCTGGGCCAATGCACCATAGTCCTTTGTCAATGCATTTGCAAGAGGTCCCAATTCCTGTGCATTTGTCACTGACTTGGTCATCTAACAACAGAATACTGTGCAATTTTAACATTCAAATTCTCTCAGCTCAAAGTAGAAATATCACTTTTGCCTTCACAAGTCAAATATGATGAAGTTTCTTTCATTGAACACCGACTGTTCGGTAAAAATTCGCTCAGGTTTTCTTTTGCATAAAAAAGAAATGCATAAGAAGACAAACTATAATAATAATAATAATAATAATAATAATAATAATAATAATAATAATAATAATAATAATATTCTCTTTATTCAACAATCCGGTTGACAGACTGCAACCGGTTACAGCGTACAATTATGCAGTTTAAACAATTCACAAGAACAGAGATCACAGAATACACAAATCTTAACTATACTAACTGAGCAGACAGCCTACAATACATGGAATTCAAAATAAAAACTGGGTACAATCATGAATCATGACTAAAGACAAGTACACATGACTTTAAGAAATGACACAAATGTGTTTAGGTCTATTGCAGAGTTGCGGCCTATAAATGCCAGAGTTGTTAGAACCTATGATGACCTTAAAACGGCCGTGCTCTGGAGATTCTATAAACTTCACTTTTCCATGCCAAAACAAGCAAGTTGCTTATGATCGAACAACAAGATGTGACTTACCATCTCTTGACCAGTTTTTGCTAATTGCTTCGCCAGACGAACCATCTTTGTTTGACAGTCAACAAATGACACTTCTCCTTCCTTTGCCTGATCCACTTCATTTGTCTAAAGAGCAAAATTGGACAAAATGAGGTTATACTTGGCTTTGCAAGGCAGCTTGACAAAGATGTAAAAACCCTAGAACTTCGTAACCAAATGCACCATTGCATTCTTTTGACATTCATAATTGTTAAAGTTCCATAGAAATCTCTTGAGCCTTTGCGAAAATACCCTAGTTATTATTAGGAAAATGCCTCAGTATAAAATTTGTCAGTGAGCATCATGCTGTGGCCTGCATTGACATGTTTAAAAACAATGAAGCACCATAAACATTATTAAACATGACATGCATAGTTGCCTATAACTTGAGTTTTTGAAACAATTTTGAAAGTTTACAATTGGGAAGTGAGCTTATCAAAAGGTGAAGCCAATGAAAGCATAATTTGGTGACTTTGATTGGTGTTTTAAGAGGATAGTAAAAGCCCTATTCATCCTAATTTATTGGGTTTAAGTAAAAGTACAAACTGATAATTTAAAATCTAACACAATATGAGAAGCTGATTACTGGCAGATAATATCTGAATAGCACTGCCTTTATTATTTAGTTATTTATTACAATATGTCACATAATATATTGTGCCACTGTCTAATGCAAGACATCAACTGTTGATGCACCAAAGACAAACTGTGATTATGTCAGTATACAGGAGGTCAGCCTGCTAAGACAAAGATGCAAAGAGATGAACTGTTCCATAATAGAAATCCAGTAGCTCCAAAATAGCAACCAATCAATCAACACCAAAATACAAGTTTGCTTGTTACATGTTTAACGACACTGCCATATCAAAGATGATTAGTGTCGCCCTCCTCCTTTATCCAGGCAAGCATATAGTTTAGACAGCCACATACAATGGTATCAAAGGAATGCAAGGCTTTGCCACAACATTCATTAATTAATCTGTATATTTCCATCACATGGCACAATACATCTTCAATCCATAGTATTTTAGAAGAAACTGACTTTAGACCCATTTCTATCACTTCCATCCTCTCTTGCATCTTGGAAAAATTCTTGTATGTAAGTGTAATAAAGAATATTCCTACTTACTTACTTACTTATAGGTCCAGCAGTTACAAACTCTAGGTCCAACAGTAAAAAAATCAAGATCCAGCAGATCCAAAATCTAGGTCCACTTGCATAAAATGCTAAAAGTGGACTCTGCTGCAGCTTTTTGTTCATGCAAAAGTTTGACATCTTCACATGACAACAAGGGCCATTGACAACAGTAAAAATTACATACAGTAAGTTAAATACAGAATTCATTGAGTCCAATATACAGGGTGCACCAAAAAAGGCACCCCCTAGGTTTTTTGCCAATATCTTGACCAAAAGTAAGAATTTCGAAATGAAATTTTACAGTCTTAAAGACAATTCATATTTACACATGATGGCCAGATTTCATCAAAATATATCATACAGAACAAAAGTTATACCACTTTTAGGGAGGCCACCCACCATTTTTTGACGATTCAAAAACTAACGCAAAAAAGTAGCAAAAATACGATTTTATTAAGTCATATCTCAAATAATTGTTTGGAAATGAACTTGATAGTGATTCACAACTTGTGTTCAATGTGCCCACAACCAGTGCCAAAACTTCTTTTGAGTCTCTTTGCAAAGTTCTTGATGGCCCTGTTGACGCGTTCCAAAGACAAATCTTCCCATATCAGCTCCAATGCGCCCATCAATTCATTTTGGTCTTCCACAGGGTTCCATTTTAGGGCCTTTGCTTTACATTTTGTATACCTCTGACCTAAATAAGATTCTGTCTTCTGTGGGGGTTGCTGCACATCAATATGCTGATGACACACAGGCATATGTCCAGGGTCCAGCTTTAGAGGCTATCTCACTAGTGGAAAAATACTCTTGACGTCGGCAACGATTGGTGCCTGGATGTCATTCAACCACCTCAGGTTAAATCCTGGAAAAACACAATTTAGGGGGTCTTTTTTGGCACACCCTGTACACCATTTAAAGGCATTAAAACTGTATTCTCCAATGTCACTAATATTCAATGTTTAACAGCATAATACAATTCAGTTTATAATGTCCAAGTGATAAGATGGTTTTGAGATAAATTATACAATGTGTTAGCAATTATCATACACACACAAGCAAACAAATTTAAAATTAAATGCAAAACATACCCAGTGAGCATTTGCAATGTACATGAGACTTTAATCTTGTTTTTCAACTACAGCACATCATTTATTTCGAGTCTATTCCGTGGCCAGTTTTTTAAGTGCAGTAACCACTACCCTATGTATATAGTAAAGCACCGTGTGGCAGGCTATGTTCTAACCAAAATGTCCAGATCTGCACGCTATGAACTGGCCTGAAACCGACAATCGGTCTTCCCTATGAAAAATTCTACTGTACTGTGGCGTTGCTGGCCACTATAATTTCTGGAGCACTGCTGACCGGTAAACCTCTACTGTGGCATTGCTGACCGTCCAGCTCTCTACGTGTTGCTGGGTGTCATTACTCCGGCGACGTTGCTGGTCACCGTCCGTCCACTATAACCTACTGTGGCGTGTCCGCCACATCTATTTAGGTGAAAAATATTCCAACAATCCAGCTTGTATTGAAGCAAATACTTAGTTTCATCCAGCTTCCAATTACTGCAGTGGTTCCCAACCCGTGGCCCGTGGCCCAAAAGTGGCTCGCCAGATCTAAAAAATGTCCCTCATCTCTCAAAGAATTAACAAAAATATATGTAAAAATTGAGAAGTTGAACAGGATAGAACACATAATTATTTTCTATTTCAAAATTATTTTATTTTTGACGTCTACAAGTAGCATAAAATTCTATTTTCATTCAAATATAGCAATTTTATGTGCCTTTGATTAATAAAATTTTGCCTTGTAGCCCCCCTAATATCCTTCAACTAAGAAAAAGTGGCCCTCATGTACTCTAACTCAGAAAAAGTGACCCTTAACCCTTTACCCATTCATTTTTAAATTTTAAGCCCGTTTTCAGCGGATATACTCGGGACAAACGCGTAAAGGATTAAGTCAAAAAAGGTTGGGAACCACTGATTTACGGGAACAGTGATTTTCACCAATCTAGATTCTAGAACAGGAACCCCAAAACAGCTGGCCAACGCAGGAGGCAGGTGTTGGAAGGACACCTCAGACCGGAAGAGGCCAAAATGGCCCAACGATCTCCTTACCCTACCAGGAGAGGACTGGTCACCGCCTGGCAAGAGACCGAGAAGCTCTAACAAAATGAACATGAAATTAAAGATTACAGATAACGACGTCAACGGGGCTCCCCCGAAAATACAGAGGAGCACCGCGTCCGGCAGGAATGGAGGAGGGAACCGGGCCGTTCAGGTCGTCATCCCGGGAAATCCTGGAACCCAAGGAAAACTAGGAGATCCAAGAGATCAGATATTCAATAGTAAGGAAACCATGTTCGTGGGAACATGGAACATGAGAACATTGTATGCAACGGGACAACTGGACATACTACTGCACCAAATTAGAAAGCTGAGATGGAGCGTCATGGGAATAGCAGAGACGAGATGGACGGGGACAGGAGAGATGAACAAGGGTGACTATAAGATCATATACACAGGAAGAGAGGATGGGAGGCACCAAGAAGGAGTAGCGCTGATCATGGATAAGAAAGCAACTAGAGCCCTGATAGGCTACGCAACGAGGTGGTCACGACTCATCAAAGCAAGATTCAGAACGGCGATGGGAAAGATGACGATCATCCAAGTGTATGCACCAACAGCGGCCTCAACAGAGGAAGAGATAGAAGACTTCTACGAGAACCTACAAGAAATGATACAGGATATACCGAGCCAGGAGATCCTGATCATAATGGGTGACTTCAACTCGAAGGTGGGAGGGACTGGGAAACGTGGAAGGGAGCACTGGGAAAATTCGGACATGGGGAGGAAAACGAGAGAGGCGAAAGACTGCTAAATTTTTGCACAAATAACAACTTAAGAGTCATGAACTCAGCCTTCCACCAAAAGAAGGACAGTAGGAAATGGACGTGAGAGTCACCGGATGGTAAAACCAAGAATAGAATCGACTACATCATCGTTAACAACAGATGGAGGAGCAGTGTAACAACCTGCAGAGCATACTCAGGACCGGATGTAGCGTCAGACCACAAACTAGTAATGGCAGGTATACGAATAAAGCTAAAAACAGCAAGAAGACAGGAAAAGATAAGAAGATATGCCGTGGAAAAGCTGGAGGAGACAGAAATGAAACAAAGGTACAAGGAGAGACTAAGGAGGAAATGGAAGAAGGCCATGGAAGAAGAGAAGGGAGTTGAAAACTCTGTGGAGGGAACATGGAAAGAGATCAGAGAAATCTACAACGAGACGGCAAGACAAGTCCTGGGTTACAGAGAAACAAGGAAAAGTAAGCCGTGGATAACGCAAGAAGTGCTTAGGCTAAGTGACCAAAGGAGGGAACTAAGAAGTACCAAAACGGACAACGAAGGAAACAGGAAAAGATACAACAAAATAACCAGAGAAATCAAAAAGAAGGCAAAGAAATGCAAAGAACAATGGATAGAGGAAAAATGCGCAGAGGTGGAGCATAGTGCGGATAGACAAGACACCAGAGGATTGTTCAGGATGGCGGAGGAAATATGTGGCACGGCGAGCAGCGGATCACCAGAAATAGTAAACAAGGATGGGGAAAAGATAGAGGACAAGGAAGAGATCTGAGGAAGATGGAGGGAACACTTCGAGGAACTGTATAACGAAGAGAATCCAACGGACGTCACGGTCTTGGAAGAAATGCCACAGAATAACAACCAGGATAGACTAGGTCACATACTCAGAGGAGAAATTGAAGAAGCGATAAAAAAAACAGAAAAAGAGGAAAGCACCGAGGGAAGACAACATCACAGCGGAAATGATCAGGGAAGGAGAGGAGTGCTCAGTGGAAATGATGCACACCCTGTGCAACACGATATACCAAGGAAAGAAATGCCTGGAGGACTGGGGAAAGGTGATCATAGTCCCCAAACACAAGAAAAAGGACAAAACTATCTGCAGCAACTACAGAGGAATCAGCCTCCTAAGCGTGCCTGGGAAGGTGTACACCAGAGTCCTGCAACAACGACTACGGGGGGTATGTGGAGGAAATAGCAGGGGAGGAACAAGCGGGTTTCAGAAGAGGAAGGGGAACAGTGGACCAAATATTCACAATCAGGCAACTAGCACAAGTGAATTCCTTTGTATATTTAGGTAGTAGGATAGCAAAAGATGGGAATTGTGTGAATGAAGTTAAATCAAGGCTAGCCATGGGGATGACTGTCATGACCAAATTGACGAAGATTTGGAAGAACAAATCAATCAGCATCGACACCAAATTGCGGTTGATGAAGGCTTTGGTGTGGCCAGTAGCGACGTTTGGATGCGAAGCATGGACTCTGAAGAAGGATGAAGAAAAGCGAATTCAAGCATTTGAGAACAAGTGTATCAGAAAGCTGCTGAGAATTCCATGGACAAAAATGATGACCAACGAACAGGTGTATATGTCAGTGGGAGCCAGAAGAGGACTATTGGCCCACACCAAAATTCGAAAACTTCGATATTTTGGTCATAGTATGAAACAGCAAAACGATAGCATCGAAAGCAGCATCATGACGGGTTTTGTGGAGGGGAACTGAGGACGAGGAAGGCCGAGGATATCTTGGATCGACAACGTTCTGAACTGGACAGGACTTGTAGGCTCTGACTTAATGAGTGCGACAAGGGACAGAAGACTCTGGGCATTAAAGATCCATTCATGTAGCCAACCGTCGCGATGCGACGATGGCGACATGACATGACATGACAGGCAACTAGCGGAGAAATACTATGAAAAGAACAAGGTGATATATAACAACTTTATAGATTTCAGACAGGCTTTCGACAGCGTCTGGCAGCAGGGGCTATGGAGAGTGATGAGGAACTATGGAATACCAGAGGAGCTAGTGGAACTACTGGAGGACCTGTATAGTAAGACGATAAGCGCCGTGAGAGTAGACAGGGAACTAACGGAATGGTTCAGAGTACATGCTGGAGTAAGACAAGGCTGCGGTCTATCCCCATACCTATTCAACCTGATACTGGAGGCAATGATGAACATAGCGCTGGCAGATACAGAAATAGGGGTGAGAATAAATGGAGAAATAGTCAACAACCTAAGATTTGCAGACGATATAGATCTGATGGCGGAAAGCGAAAACCAACTGCAAGAGCTAACGACCAGGGTACACGAAAGTAGTAAAAGATTCGGGCTTAGGATCAATGCAGAGAAGACCAAAACAATGACAAAAAAGAGAAAATAACCATTATCTTGGAAGGAGAGGAGCTGGAGCAGGTGACGGAATTTGTGTACCTGGGGGGTGTAATTACAGAAGATGCAGAGTCGACAAGGGACATAAGGAAAAGAATTGGGCTGGCGTCAGCAATGTTTGGGAAGCTGAGGAAACTATGGAGATCAGGCAACATCTCAACAAGAACAAAAACCAAGCTATATGAAACACTGGTGAATGGTGATACCGTGTATGGAGCAGAATCTTGGTGCATGAAAAAGGAGGATGAGAGAAGACTGCTGGTGGCGGAGATGGGATGGCTACAAGGTCTACTGAATAGATCACGAAGAGAAAAGATACGAAATGAGGTGACACGAGAAGAACTAGGACAGAAGAAAACAGTAGTGGAAAGAATAAAGAAAAGAAGACTAACATGGTATGGACATGTGATCAGGATGGAGAGCGGAAGAATGCCGGCAAAGGCGCTGCACGGAGAAGTGGAAGGAACGAGGAGCAGAGGACAACCAAGGAAGAAAAGGATAGATAACGTACTGGAGGACATAGAAGACAGAGGAATGGAGTTAATAAAGTCAATAGAACTCGCAAGAGACCGGCCGAAATGGAGAAGTTTTGTTAGAGCCTCATCGTTGGTGAATACTTGACGGAGGAAAAAGAAAGAGAAAGAGATTCTACTTGCACAAATAATTAGTTTCATCAATCCAACTTCCATTTGGGGAAACACTTATTTTGCAGCAAAACGTATTAAACATTTACATTCAACATTGAAGTGATTAGAAAATAATTAAATAGGACTGACAGCATTATACTGCTTGGTTGCTGAATAATTAAATTGAAGTTCTGATCACGACAAAGAGAGCGATTAATTGCTTGTGTCTATCAAAGCGCGGTTATGATCGTGCGTGATTTTGAACATGCGCGGTTTTGATATGAGCGGTTTTGTGGTACACGGTTTTTGCGTGCACAGTTTTGACTGGATACCGCCACGTACAATGGTATCAAAGGAACATAAGGCTTTGCTGACAGGGTTGCTCTAGTCACATCTGTGCTGAATCGTGTTGAACGAGTTCTTTGTTCTACTGCTCGGCTCATTGGCCGCAATCCTAAATATGGTCCTGTATCTGCTTATATGCGTGATGTTCTTCACTGGCTCCCTGTTTCACAGCGCATCTCCTACCGAGTTGCTGCACATGTTTGGCGATGCCGTCTTTCTTGTGCTCCATCGTACTGTCTAACCTTTGTCGACCTGTCTCTGACCTTGCAGTCCATCGAGCTCTTCGCTCTGCTGCAACGGGTGAGCTTTTGGTTCTGCAAGCTTGCACTTCTATCAGACAGCACCGAGCCTTTTCTGTTGTGGGTCTCGCTATCTGGAATGGCCTTCCACTAACCTTGCAACTTATGCCTAGGCTAAATTCTCCTGCATTTTTTAAGTCTCTCAAATCCTACTTTTTTAGCTGTGGCTGGGCTGGGAGCGCCTCTGATTAGGTTTCTTGAAGAAGCGCTATATAAATTTTCGAAATGAATGAATGAATGAATCGTTTACATCTACTTGGAAGCAACATTTAAATTGGCATGCAGCAACATGTAGGCATTCTTTGGTTAGCCAAAACTTTGATCACTAGCATGAATAAACATACAGCGTGTCTACTAGGGTGCTCCAAAAAAATAAAAGTTGAAAATTCTTAGCTCCCCGGTTATTTTCCCATGCGTCTCATAGAGATGAGTCTAAAAAACCAAATTTGAGGATTCTACATTAAGGTTAAGCCTTGCCACCAGCACGATGAAGTTTAACAATAACGGCTATTTTTCGGTTGAAAATACAAATTGCTGGTATGCAAGTATATATGATAAAACCAGTGTGTGTTTATGATTTTTTGGTCAGAACATGACCCTAATATCAACAGACAAATGTAACTCTCTCCACAAACTGCTACTGCAATTCCACTTCCACTCCCACAGACCTACAGATCTTACATTGTTAGGTCTATATTATAGCCTACTGCTTCAAAAGTTTCGTCGGTGCTTAAAATCTAGGAATCTGTGTCGATGAGATTTAACCACCTGTAGAGTAGATTTGGTAATAAGACTGGCCTAGTTAGCTACACCGGTAAGTGACAGCTGCATTCGTCTGTTGGTTGCAACGGACTGCGGTTCAAGCCCCGGGCTGGGAGTTGACATTCAGAGATTTAGATATCTCGGGCTAGCACGTGTGGGACGCAGGGGCGCAAGCTCCTGCGGAGCGACCTTGGGCAAGTTGCTTACCCATCATTGTCTGTGGGGAAGGCAACGGGAAACCACCTCACTCATCTCATGCCCAGGGGCGTAAAAGCCAATGAACCTGCCTTCGGGCAGAGCACCATCATCATCATCAGAGTAGACTATTGTTGATATTAATCCTTTATGACTGCATTTATAAAGCATGTTATTAGTTTCGTCGCTTTTTCCATTCACGAGCAAGCTTTAGTAGGCATATAGTAGCGTTGCCTGCTGGAAATTGTCATCAGCTTTCCACTGTGCTGGTAGTATATAGCCTCAGCTGAGCGAGTAACTTTCAATATTGTGTAGGTTGAACAATAAGCACTGACCTTTTGGTAATCAAATGAATCAGTTTTGAGGATGCATTCAACTGCGGAAATAGCCTACTGAAATGGGGGTTTCAAGTGGTTCTGTTTGTCTCACTGTCAGAAGTTGGCGAGCGATTTGTGGGTTTCCCATTCAGAAACCAAATTCAAGATCAATGCAAATGGTACAATTTCTTCTGCAAGATATCATAAATGTTAAGGACAGTAACTGCAGCTCCTGCAACATCTGAATCAGTCGTATTGAAATCAGTCTAGAACTGCAGACCATCTAAAGGTGCATCCACAGCAGACACCGCGAAGAGCAGGACCTTGACCAAAAACAAGACATTGAACGTGCAAACACAACTCTATAAAAACTTTCTCGTAGAGATCCATGATCTTGACCTTGATGTTCTTCTTTCGTTGTCCGATAACCCCAAACCTATTTAATTGCTTTTCACTGCTATTCACTGCTTCTGGAATCGTTGTAGTAACATGAACATTTGGATCGTTTTCAGATAAACGAACAAACGCAGAACACCTCCATTTAAAGAAATTCCGTTGTCTTACAATGGGATAATTGCCTCCTCCCAACAAGCCATAGGGACCTATAGCTTGTAATCACTTCTCAAAAATAGTTTATCCATGATCACTAAGCAATCTAAGACACACCCAGTCAGTGCTAGAATTTCCTGGTTTGGGATTCAGCACCCTAGTCTTTCTTAAGATCCACAGTATAGTTTTCATTGCACAACGCAACTCCACGTAATTCAATGTCTGACTCCCATGCAGCTATTTTCTACAATGCTCATACTGCACCCAGTGCATCTAAGATTTATCATAATAAATATCGTCAGGCACATACAAAAGCTTGTAAAAGAAGTCAATCATCATGAAATAATTAAGTTTTCCCACCAATTCCCATCGTGGTTTCCAAATTGCCAATTTTAAAGAAAATTCCTATGTATTTTCGTATTGTAAAGTTTTTATGCCGGTGGCAAGGCTTAACCTTTTTCAATTGGTCTGAAAATTGGTACAGTTGATCAACATGATAAATGGAATGGGAAAATTGCCAGGGAGCAGTATTTTTAGAAACTTTTTGAAAATGCATCATAATCTGGAGCACCCTAGTGTCTACGCTGTCTAGGTAATGGTGACCATGCGTTGGGCCTTCTTGATCTCTCGACTGGATTCGGCTCTGTAGACCATGACATCTTGATATGTACAGCGACTTTTTTGGACCTACGGTCTACGCTCGGTGGACTGGATCAGATCGTATCTACGCACATGGAGACAATAGGTGCTCTTCGGTGGGGTGCAATCATCAGTGTGTTCTCTGACCAGTGGAGTACCTCAGGGGTCGGTTCCCTGGCCACTGCTTTTCCTGCTTTATACAGCCGATCTTGAGAGACTTGCCTCCAGAGTGGGAATATCCTCTCATTTCTATGCCGACAACTTGCAGCTAAACACGACCGATCCATCAGCGACTGTGCCTCAACTGCAGCAACATATGGAGTCGAGAGTAGAGGTGTTAGCTGATTGGTTGAGGTCCAATCGCATCCTCCTGAATCTGGACAAGATCGATTTCCTTTGGTGTGTCACTCGTAGGAGATGTGATCAGCTTAGCACATAATCTCTGAATATCAGCGGGAAATCAGGTTTTATTTGAGATGGACATGTCCATGATGTCTGCAAGTCCCCATTGTGTATAGGCCTATGACTGACAGTGAGCAGGCTATTGGCTGGTGTGGCCAAGTGCCTGCATGATCAACTACACTTCATGCTGAATGAAGTGGTGAAGCTCGTATATAATCAGCGGAAATAGGATCGTGTGATGCCATTACTGTGTGACGTGCTGCATTGGTTTCTGGTACCATACGTCATTGAAAGAATAGGCTCTGTCTTCTGGTCTACAGATCACCACCTCAGATCCAACTGCGTGCAGATGGTGGAGTCAGGCACTGGACTTGCACTGAGATCTAGTGTGAAAGGTGATCTGTATGTGAGTTTGACAAGGACATGCTTCTTCGAATGCACTTTTTCAACTGCTGGCCTCAGCTGCTGCAATAGGCTGCCTACCAATATTTGCACAGCCTACTCAGTTGGGTCTTACAAGTCAAGACTCAAGACATATCTTTTCTCTAAGGCGTATATCTCTGACTGATCATGTGTTTATGTTTGTCGAGGCGCCTTTGTAACGGCATGTGCTGTGTTACAGCACCCTAAAAATTGTCGTGGTTATTGTCATTATTGTCATCCTTAAGGTACATAATTTTCATGGGATTATAGTACATTTAGACCACCTCGCAATTTGAGTCACCTACAGCAGCCATTTCTGCAAGTCCCTATTGTGTATAGGCCTATGAATTCGCCCAATATGAGACAAATGGCAGATAAATAACAGTGATTCAAGCTGCTAATGATCATTATAACAATAGATACGCTAAAATTCTTTCCTACAGCAGCCCTAGTTATAAAACTTAAAGAGTCATATTAACTGGGATTCTGACACACATTGCGTTTATCTTATGAATCATATGAAAAGAAGTTAAACTTACGGTGGAAATGAATTTATTCAAATTATCAACCAAGGCATTAACGAAGCCAGATGCTGATGCAGCCTCCTCTAACGTCTGAATGAGTTCATGGATCATCTCTGCAGCACCATCAGCAGCCTCATCCACCACAGCGTGAGCCTCTGTCGCCTAAAAACATAATTTCTGGTACAAGTACTTGTAAAACATTTCCTGCAAAGTAAAACTTTCGCCTAGCCTTTGTTCGTCTTCGTCTAGCAAATTGATGTCATCTGCAAAGCAAAGATTGTTTATTTTTGTTTCGCTGATCGTTACTCCTTCTTCATTTTTTCTGACCTTGTCCAACACTCTTTCCAAGAGTGTAATGAAGATGTCTGGTGACAATGGGTCACCCTGTCTTGTGCCTCTATTGGTACGAAACCAGGGCCTGATTTCTCCACACACCCTAACTGCTGCTTATGCGTTGCTGTTGATCTCCTTTATTATTTGTATTAGCTTGCTATCCACTCCATACGATTCTGGGACTGCCCACGTTACGTTTTGGTTAATGCTATCAAATGCTTTTTGGAAGTCGATGAAGCAGTTGTATATTTTTTGTCCTTTCTTCTGGTCTTTTCTTCTATTAGTTTCAGTGTTAGTATTTGCTGTACTGTGTTTCCGCCCTTCCTAAATCCTGCCTGTTCATCTGCCCAGTATTCCTCGGTCTGTGCTCTAAGTCTCTCTGTTAAGACTGACATCAGCACCTTCACCAGATGGCTCATCAGCGCGATCGTCCTGCTATCATTGCATTCTTGTGCACTACCCTTTTTATGCATCACAATTATAATAGAAGATAGAATAGCCCACTAAAACAGCTCTTGTCAATATTCTTAACATTCTGGTGGTATGAACTTTAGTGTTGGGATATATGAGAGTCTTCAGATTGCTTATAGTACCAGTGCTGCTCAACCTGCGGCCCATTAGGCCATTTCAAGTGACCCGCCTGAACTCACTGAATATTTTGCACTTTTTGTGCTGAGGCAGCTGAACGATAA
Organism: Lumbricus terrestris; assembly: GCA_949752735.1. Lineage (NCBI taxonomy): Eukaryota > Metazoa > Annelida > Clitellata > Crassiclitellata > Lumbricidae > Lumbricus > Lumbricus terrestris. The sequence continues at coordinate 22,350,611 of OX457039.1, forward strand.
TAAAGCATACCAAACAAGGCATTGTGTAGGATATAATTATGCTATCATTCATTATTATCACTATTCATTTTGCATAATAATCATCCCATTAAACATTTCAATGCAATTAATCCCGATTATAGTCGTAAATTTTTGTATACGGCGGTCGGCCGGTAAAGGGGTTAATAATAATATCAATCAATTTAGCTGTAATTGTTTAGTTTAACCCACTGTTGCTGCCCTCGGCTTCAAGAACTAGTGCTTCCTGTGGTGCCCAAAAAAGGTTGGACAGTACTGGCTTAAACTTTCATGCACTCAGGTCAAGTGTTACATGGTGAATGGACTTCAACTCAAGACTTCCAGTCACACATGAATCTTCAACATGGCAGTCTCAACTTTGGCTCATATTTGTCATATCACCCCGATTCCTTGTCAATGGGTATTACGTATGATAAGCATTTACTTCTACAATTAAGCTACTAGCAACAAGTCCATGTTATTGTGCTATTAGCAGCAACCCTATGTTATTGTGTAACTAACAGAAAGCACATGTTAGTGTGCTAGTAGCAGCAACCTTACGTTATTGAGTTACTAGCAGAAAGCTCATGTTATTGTGCTACTAGAAGCAACCCTATGTCATTGTGCTAGAAGAAGCCTATCTAACCCTATTGAGATGTATATAATTATTATGTGCTAGAAGAAGCCTATCTTACTCTACTGAGATGTATATATTATGTGCTGATGAGCTTTGACCTATGCGAGAGAATTAGTTTAACTGTAGGTTTATGCCACTCAAATGTAATCTCTCTCTCCAGCCGAGTAGCCTATATAGGTCATGTTGCTGTCTTGTCAGCATGACTGGATGTGATGGTAGTTTCTCTCACCAATTTACGTAATCTATTATTCAAATTTATATTGCTGTGTGATAATAGTAATAATAATAAAAATAATAATTTTCGTTTATTCAATAATCCGGTTGACAGACCGCAACCGGTTACAGTGCACAATTATGCAGTTTAAACAATTCACAAGAACGCAGATCACAGAATACACAAATCTTAACTATACTAACTGAACAGACAACCTGCAATAATCGGCGCTAATAGCAGCCTACAAAGCATGTCCAGTTGTCCACCCAACATGGGCTCGAACTCGCTACCTCTCGCACTCTAAGCCAGCATGTTATCCATAGCGCTACCGGGGCCCCCAAAGATGTGAAGTCTTGTTGGCTTGACACTGTGATTTTACACATACTAGTATAATCAACATGGCTGCCATCATCATCATCATTCCTATTCTTATCATCAGTGATGTCATCATGTCCTCATAATCAATATCATTGCCATCAACTAAATGCAAAGCAGCTGTTAGGATCAGAAATTGACTGCAATTTTAATTTCAAAAGAAAAACTTACCTTTCGGTTGCCGCCAGCTTCCTTGGCACTCAAAATGAGATTCTGCATAGACTCTGCAACAGTCTTTGATTGCTCCAAGAGCAACGTCTGGAGCTTAGAATTCAGAGTCTTTGAAGCACAGCCAATGGCTCCGGTTTTCAAAGGATTCAAATAATTAATAGCAGATGAAATCTATCACATACAAATGAACAATAAGAATTGTCAGTTTTAGAATGAACCACTTTAATTGGTGAAACAGATTATCTGAACTAATTTCGAAGTGGAAAAGGATGCAGTCAGTAGCAGCTCAATCAATAAATCAATCGATCGATAAATTGGTCAATCAATTGATTGATCAATCAATGTTTTAGACCATCACCATAGTGATGGTCAATAAAGCTCGTTATGTATGTATGCATGTACCAAATTGTACCATTGTACATGATATTGAGCAGAGCCTCTGGTGAGTGAATTCTAGCTAACCATGGTCTAACTAATGCATCAAATTTCTAGTTTTCAGCTTTGCAAAGCGAATTTTCATAAGCAATGTTGAATTAGTAGTGCCTTCAGATTTGACAATAGCGATTTTTCTCAAATTATGCCAGTCGTTTCATGGATCATAACTGTGCTTTCTGCCGAGCTCCAGTACACGACAATGCCCATTTCTTTTGTTTGCCCCACTGACCTCGCAAGTGACATAGTGCATGCTGGTCATAGACCTCATCTATGGTGACCTGGGTGTTACCCTTGACTGTGAACTCAGTCTCAGCCAGCATGTCAATCTTGTTGCTCGAAGCTGTTACTACCAGCTTCGTCAACTTTGAGTGATTGCACGCTCTCTCTCTCTCATGATGCGCTGGTAGTTCTTGTTCATGCCTTCGTAACTAGTCGAATCGACCATTGTTGCTCAATCCTTGTTGGCCTCCCCCTTGGGGTTCTGGGTCGGTTAGATCGGGTTCTGCGCTCTGCTGCCCGGCTCATTGGACGAATCCCTAAATTTTCCTCTGTTTCTACCTACATGCGTGATGTGCTGCATTGGTTGCCAATAGCCCAACGCATCCATTATCGAATTGCTGCCCTGGTCTCACGTTGTATCCTTGGTTGCGCTCCATCCTACCTGCGCATTCTTTGTCGCCCAGTCTCTGACATTGAAGCGCGTCGGGCCCTTCGCTCTGCTGCGAAGGGACAACTGCTTGTTCCACGGGCTTGCTTGGCTACCAGACAGTGTCGAGCCTTCTCGGTTGTGGGGCCGTCAATCTGGAATGACCTCCCCCTAACCTCCATCTCCTCCACCTGACCAGTCAATCCTTATTCCTTAAGTCCCTTAAATCTTTTTTCTTTTGTCGTGGCTGGGCTGGGAGCGCCTCTGAGTAGTTTCTTGAAGGGGCGCTATATAAATGCTAATAATGAATGAATGAATCTCATCTTGAAACAAGACTCTGCATCAAAAACGTGTGAGTTAGGAGTTCATCAACTTCTTATTGTTGTCTTCACCATGCTGTGCAACTGTCTCAATCCAGGTCTCACAGAAACAATCCATCCCGCACCCAATCCGGAAGCGGGATGGGCTGGATCCAAATGATTCGGCTAATTACTGCTCAATTGCAAATGTAACATTTATTTTTAAGGTTCTGGCACACATCGCTGCTAAGAAACTGATTGCCTATGTAGATACAAAAGTCATGCTTCCTCCTAGCAGTTTGGCTTTGGGAAGGATCAGTCAATGGATGCCATCCTAGTTCATCTCTTGTCTGACCTCTATGGCACCATGGATGTCATCCAAGTTCATCTCTTGTCTGACCTCTATGGCACCATGGATGTCATCCAAGTTCATCTCTTGTCTGACCTCTATGGCACCATGGATGTCATCCAAGTTCATCTCTTGTCTGACCTCTATGGCACCATGGATGCCATCCAAGTTCATCTCCTCTCTGACCTCTATGGCAGAGGTTCTCAACCTTTTTTCGCTCGCGACACACCTACACTTGTAACAAAATTTCGCGACACACCAGGCAATCGTCATAAATTATGTCAATCTCTTCAATATTAAAATAGGCCTTTATCAAAGTTAAAATAGTTTTGTTTACATCTTTTTATAAATGATAATGAATGAAAATGTTGACACTGAATACTTTCTAGTTTTCTATTGATTTAAAAATTCTAAATTCCACTGACCTAAATCTACGATGCCACGTCATTTTATGACACCAACCCCTACCTTACTTGCGATTTTTTCCTGATTTTTCTTTGCATCGTATAAATACATAGAAAGATGCTCGATGATCGATAGGTTTGTGAGTGCAATACCGGTACATACAGCTGCGAAGCAACTTACCTAGGGTCTCTGGACACTTTAAGTTTGGGGCCTTACCCATTAGTGAGACTAACGAGTGAGCTTGATCAGTGTTGTACAGTAACGAAGTAAAAGTAACGCGTCACTGTACTTAAGTAAAAGTTTGAATACTTTCACATGTAACGAAGTATCAAGAAACCGAAATACTTTTACTTTCAACGAAGTAAAATTTTACTCATATTTCAGTAGTTTTACTTCGTTACAATTTATGTGACACTCGTTACAATGTTCGTTACTTCAATGCGCTAATTGACATTTCGATATGCTTAGCTAAAACAACTCATCTGAATTTGCATGCCTAAAATAGATTTTCGATGAGTGTTGGACGCTGGATGCACTGCCATTTCTGCAGCACAACGACTCTTCAGCTGTGCATTCTGGTAACAATGAATCAGAAGCATGCGTGCTAGACTCATCGATAACCATTTCGAGAATTTAATATTTGTGAAGGTTAATAATCATGGGCTGAGTTTGGCTTCCGTTTCTTTTTTGGGGGGGGGGTTAAAAACTTGGTCCAGAAGGCGCGGCGCCGAAAAATGTTTTCATTTCGGCCGGAAAAAGTTGATGACCTTATTTTTTTAGTTGTCAAGTTCAAATCTCATGAAACTTACTGTATATTTCTCGGCCGAAAAAGCTGATGACCTTTCTTCATTTCTTTTAGTCATCAGTTGGAAGTCCTTGGGGGTGGGAGGCTAAGCCCGAAACAATAGACCTTTTATACGGTGAAAACATGACTGTGGGGCTTCTTGGAAGGGCTTTAGCCCCCTAGCCCCTGATAAACTCCGCCCATGTTAATAATGCATTGGTAATAGAAAGACTCAGTACTTTTACTTTTTACTTTAAAAGTATTATTTTGGAAGGATACTTTTTACTTTTACTTAGTTAAATTTGTGCTGTGTACTTTTACTTATACTTAAGTAATTAAAACTCATTTTACTTTTACTTTTACTTAAGTACATTTGCCCAATACTTTCAACAACACTGAGCTTGATAGGATAGCTATGTAAAACTATTTTTAGGTAAAAAAAAACAGCATGAAAGTTATCATCAATCATCCACATAGACCAATCCAGTTCATCATAGTTTGAAAACATAGGACAGCTAACTACTGCCGAAACTAAATGCTGCCCCTCAAAACGTCCAATTATTGTCACTGGAAACTTGAAAAGTAGGCCTAAAGGAAATTTTTTGTTAAAAAGTTTGGGGTCATTTGGACCTCGGAGGCCCTGGACTTTGTAGCCTACACCTATGTTAATTGTTTGACTTTGAATACGCAAACAGGCTGAGAGGACACAATTCCGCGTCATCCGCAAAATTTCCGTTTCTTATAAAAAATTTACTCCATTTTCGAATATTACAGCATTGGGAAAAAGTTTAGTCGGCGCGTTTGCTACCATGTCATATTGTAAGCTGAGACTGAGAGGGCACATTTTCGCGTCATCCGCAAAAATATTTCATGTAGGCCTATGTAGGGATTGTACAGCAATTGCGACTTGAATTTGTAGGATGTCGTTTTCAGCGTCTTCTCTTGGCGGGACATCTACTTCAATTCTGTGATTGCCCGGTTCACACTATCTTGGTCCATCTGTGCCTGGTATAGGTTAGCCTGTCCATCTCTTCATAATGTCCTTTACCTTTGTCATATTTTATTGCTGTGAGTTTTGGCTGTCACCTTTTGTTGATATTCTTAATTATCTTGTATACCTCTTTTGTCTTGCACTCCCCATGCTTTTTCTACATCTGGCCTTCTCTCCTCAAGCCACCTGGCCTTCTCTCCTCTTGCTGCTTCCAAACATCATTGCATTTTGCCTCTGTATTGTTCCTCTGCTGCATCAGAGAGGCTTCTACTCAGATACTCCTGTGCCCGTCTAAGAGCTTCAACTGTGATCCTTGTTTAGCCTTCCTTATTCTGGGATTGCTTGCTCCTCTGCTTCTAGCATTCTGCAGTCTGCCACTCTGCCCTCTTGCCTATGCCCTGTTCTTCTCCAAATTTATTGATCGCTGTCTCTTGTGAGGCTTGATATGTACTCTATATTTCTCTCTCTCTCAACATGCCTTGATATGATCCTCCCTGTTTGCAGTTCTAGCTTGTATTGTATTGTATTTATCAATTTATATAGCACCTCTCATAGATTGACTATTCAGAAGTGCTCTCAGCATGAAAAACTTGGGGAAAGAAATGCCTTTAAAGAGCGAGAGACGAGAGACAGACGAGGAAAAAAAGAGTAATTAGTCTTGCCCTTACTGCGGGAGGAAGGTCATTCCAAGTGGAAAGGCCGATGTTAGGCAAGAACAGTCCAAGACTCCTAGTCCTAGGAACAAAAAGATGAAGAAGATCTGCAGAAAGCATTGAGCGAGATGAAGATGCAGATAAGGGCTCTTGCATATAGTTTGAGAGGTATTTATGGGCATTTCCCAGCTGTGCTATGAGCAAAGCAAGGGAGTCGAACTGTGAGAAAAATCGAAGCATTTAAGACGGATTGAAGAGGAGAAAGTCGCTGTTTCAAGAGGCCAATAAGAAAAGAGTTACAGTAGTCTAGGCGGGAACAGACAAATGCACAAGGGAGTCGAACTGTGAGCAAAGCTGAAGCAACTTTGGTACTAAAGAAAGAGGAGAGACTGATCATCTGATGGCTACAGTTGAAAAAGCAGGAGCGGGTCAGGTTAGATATGTGCTCCTTAAATGTGAGGAGTAAATCAATCAATCAATCAAGGCAACTACTCAGAGGCGCTGCCGACCGAGATCAAGCGAAAAAAGACAGTCGTCAACAGTTTGTGAAATTGAGAACAGCTTGGGAGGTGTCGCATAGTCAAGGGAAGTCCATTCCAGGTTGTTGGATCAACCACAGAGAACGAACACTTCTGCATTGTTGCAGAGTGAGTAAAGGGAACCATTAAGTCACCATGGACAGCAGAGCGTGGCGACCTATGCAAGTGGAAAGGGGGGGCAAGCTCACACAGATAAGAGGGTGCCCAGCCTGATAAGCATCGCCACACCAAAGATGCAATCCTAAATGAGATGTGCTGCGGGAAAGGAAGCCAGTGCAAGACCTCGCGCATATATTGGGATACACGGTCGAACTTGGCAAACCCCCAATAAATCGCGCGGCAGCCCGGTGGACCCTCTCCAACCTCTCAATCCGAACCTGCGGGAGACCAGCGAAGATGGAAGCGCTGTAGTGTTTGTATATGGTTATTACAATGGCAATTTTGATCTTCAAAGCAACTTCCCCCAATACTGATTAAAATAATATTTCATATTGATGAATTTTACAATTAGATTAAATATTGCTTATTATTATTCAGATACTAAACCACCTCAGCAACAGAAGTTTTTATATTGTATAAGCAGTACATGCCCTGTGCCCAAGATTTTCTGCCTCTCCCTTAGCAGCAATGCGAATGGGATTGATATGTTCCATAAGTTGACGAGCGCTTGCGATGGTCTGTTCTTGGAAACTCCGTAGAGAGCCATCTTCTTGCGGATATAGACTGTGGCTGATTGCTTCAAGCGCTGATTGATCCAGATCACCAATATATTCACTGATTTTCTCCAGTGCAACATCACATTCTTTGAAACCAGGTGCCGAAGCCCTGAAACAATCAGTCCATGACAAAGATATCGATCCAGCTGCTCGTAATAACAAATGTTCACAGTTTATAGCACGCAGAAATCAATCAGATCAAACTCAAAAGCAGCTAATAAATTAAAGAATTCAGTCCAAAAAATGAGTTTAGACATTAGATTCTCTCTTTCCTCCGGCAGGGTTAAAACTCGTGTAGTAAAATCATTAATTTAGCATACAAACTTATTTGAATGACAAAATTTTGCATTTTAATGTGCCTAAATCATGTTTTTGTAGAAGGTACCAAAACGATATTGACGAAAGGGTCAATTTTAATGCAAATAGATCGCCTTCTACCATTGCGATCTAGCGATATTATACCACTTGTGTAACATGTTCAGAAAGGTCAGCATGTCTATTTTTAGATTCACTAACGTCCTGACCAGGGGCGCCGTTAGGCGTACTGTAGTGTTTTCGCCGGTGCAACCCCTACGAAGACGATCCCTAGATCCGCCCTCGTCAAGGGGAATGAATGCCTCCCCTCTCCGCGCTACCAGAGAGGGTTTGAATGAAGCATCTGCAGCAGCTAGTGGACCTCTCTTTCCTGGATGATACAGATACGACTGTCGTGAATGGCCAGAGATATTCGAACTCGTATGATCGGTCAAGGATAGGGTAATAGTGATTCTTGACGAAAGGTGCCTAAGTGGAAGAGCGCTGCTCGTGGGAGTCAGAACTTCTTCTCCCTAAGAGAAGGAGTCAGGGTTCGATTTGGGTTGGGTCCACACGATCATACCCGAGTCCTATCTCTCTCTATCTCTCTCTTTCTATATATATATATATATGGTCGTTGCCATGGTGAGTGTTCCTACTCTACGTAAGTATTTATATGAATAAAGACTCTCTTCTATCTATATATTTTATTAAGCAGAGTAAATAAGTTCTAATCTAATACTACTAACTATTTAAGCAAACAAAGTAATGCATTCATTCATACTCGAACCTTTGACAAAGCACAACCGTTACAATCCTCGATTCTATCTTAGTAAAATGGGGGGGGGGGCGAAAGGCAACTCTCTATGAATTTAGGATTCACAGAGCACTCGAATGATTCCTACTGTTCATACCTTAGATCCGGTCCAGACCTGTTTGTACGGCTGACAGTGGCAAAGGAACAGAAAACAACTTATACTCCCGATCAATGGCGGGGATCTCGCTGTAGACTATCCATTCCGAGTACGCGGTTAAGGACTCCTGTCCTGAGGTAGAACGGATCGGAAGAGGACTATCCTGCTCTCGACGAAGGAGACGCTAAACTCTTCTTGGAGTTGGTTACTCACACTTCGGAACGCAGGTCCTTAATTCCTGGATTTGCGGAGGGGATCGGAGGCTTATTCTGCACTTCGACGAAGGAGTTCCTAAAATCGGCATCTCACACTTCGGAACGCAGGTCCTTAATTCCTGGATTTGCGGAGGGGATCGGAGGCCTATTCTGCACTTCGACGAAGGAGTTCCTAAAATCGGCATCTCACACTTCGGAACGCAGATCCTTAATTCCTGGGTTGACGAAGGCAGCATCGTTTTTACCTCCGGGCACGGACTTCAACCAGTCGCAGGTCCTTCCTGGATACAGAATCTGGGAGTCGGCACTTGGGTTCTTTACAAGAGGGCTTTTATATGGTTCTGGGGGACGCTTCAGCCCCCGTCGTTGCTACTACCATTGGCCTGGCACTCTGCCAACTCAATCGGGACACGCTGTCTTTCCAGGGCAGGCCGAGTTAATTCTGCAAGTCATTCTGACTCGGTTACACACTCTCTACACGCAGAGAGCACGTGAACACCAGTTGCAGCTACAGCAAGGGCGTCGCTATATCTATATTATGTGGGCCTAGGATCTCCTTTCCCTACATATAATATGGGTCTTATTACATTACTATTACATTACTTAACGTTTAAATCCTTTGTCAACAGTCCTACTGTTGTACACTCTCCGCGACCGACTCGTGAAAAATTCAGGCTGTAGGTCGGAATTTTTCAACTACTTCCGTCTCATGGAGACATCGTTTTCGGCCGTGCATAACCCTGGTCTCAGGTTACCTCGAGGACATTTCTCGTACTGCGGTGGTCTGGAGGTCGACTGACGCGCTTCGGACCAGTTCCCTTCACGACCACCTCAGTCTCCTATTTGTCCAAGCCATACAGGGGATTAGATCTATTAGGGCAAATTGGCGCTAGAATAAATCTTCCTTCACATCATAATCACCATGTCAATGCAATAAGTGTCCGTTATGCATACTAAGAGCTACCTATAACATATAGTGTTCAGTGTCACTCGTAACATCAACATTCCATCGGCTGTCCAAAATCAGGGCACATGATTATGCAAACGAAAGTGCACGCATAAAGGGTAAGTTCGCAGTGGAAATGTCTGTTTCCGGCTCATTTGGACTCACGATTCACAAGCCAGCTCAATAAAAGCAAAATAGGGCAACATAAAACATATCAATAAAAAAGGAGCAACACGAAACACATCAAATCAAAGGTAATCTAAACTATCGGCACCCTACACATCATCATCATCATAACGTGCAGATAAACGTATTGTACGTTAGGCAGGAGATGGCAATTCTAAGACATCATCTTCTTCATCGCTTGGAAACGAGGTAAGACAATTTAGACGGGCAGCACTAAATTTTGGCGTGTGATGTACCTCCAAAAAACTTGTGACAAGCCAGATTTGCTTTTAAACAATTTAGAATTAAAAGTTATACATGCAAAACAAGATAGCACGAAATGTGTACACGGCTATCTTAGTAGGAACATAATAAACGACGGACTCTTTTTCTTGGCGTAATTGGACGTTTTGCGTCATTTCTGAGCGCTAGTAATGAGTAAATTGGCATGTTGATGTTTAGTGGTCTTCATCGTAGGTTATAATACTTTCTACGAAATAATCAAAATTTATTGTTTTAATATGAAAATTTTATTAGTTTTAGGTAATTAATTACCGCGAGTTTTGCCGGGCACCAGGTTTGCTAAGAATTGTGAACTTTTATTATTAGTAATTTATATTGTGATTCTAAACGGTCTAGGCCTGGTGTGTGATGATCCAAAGCCGAATGCTTTTGGACATAGCCTCGTTCAACCAAAACCTCTTACCTTCTTACCGCAGCAGGGGTGCAACCAGGGTTTCTTGAGCACTCTCGGTATCCAAATGGGGTTAAACTCTAGAATGGCTCGGTAGCAAGTAAACAATATGGTGACCACAGATCAGCGCAGGGTAGAGCGCTGTCAAGTGCGACGATCAATAGCCCAATGTTTCCAACAGCCTACGGCGATAAATAGCCCAATGTTTTCATAATAATATTTTATTCATTTAATAATTACAAGTAAATAATGAAAGTTTTATAATTTTACAAAACATGAGAATATTAAATGGTTCTAGGACTTTTCCTCCGGTCCATTACCCCCCGCCATGCCCCCATATTGATACGCGTAATTTCACAAACAGAATAAAAAGCAATTAAACACGTTACACATTATATGTATTAGATTGAGCCATTCTAGAGTCTAACCCAGACGGCTAGGGTGGGTCATGCGTCAAGTTGAAATGGTGAGGGAATTTGAGGAAGCGGAAGAATCAGGATAGGCCTATGTGATCTGTGAAAAAGTAATGTTTTCAGTTTCGAGTGATGGATTTATGGGGAGACAGCGAGAGGTAGAGTTTTATTGAGTTCATATGGTGGATGAGAAGTTTGTCGCAGTGCTGGCGAAATTTTGTTCCAAAGAGGTGGAATGGCAATGGCTCTAGAGCGGTTTGATTCAGTCTTGATTTTCTCAATAGTTGCTGGAAGACTGTTCCAGGCGCGTGGGCCTGCAGCCCGAAAGCCGCGATCACCCATTTTAGTTTTCGTTGCAGGCACGGACACCTCGGCGGTCTTGGACGATCGCAATGATGTTGCTATTGTGGATGCAGTTTTAAAGTCAGGAATAGGGTGGATTCTGCGATGGTCGTGGATATGCATGAAGCAAGAGCAGGAGAGATGGCTGATGTGGTCGGGGAAGCTAAGGTTTTGATCAAAATTCTCGCGCAGGTTTCGAACAGGAGAATTTGCAGTAAATGTGTGTGTGGATGCAGAGTCAAAGTTGATGGAAATAGAAAGATCTGGGATTTTCTTCAGTTGCTCACGCAGGCCTATAAGAATTAATTCAGTTTTAGAGTAGTGGGTTCAAGCACAGGAGATTGGGTGTCATCCAGAAGGAGATTTGGGTAATCACATTAAGAAGATAATCTATTGAGTCTGAGAAGCTTCTTGGGAAGAATGAGATGAACAATTGGGTGTCATCAGCGTATAGGTGATGACCAACTGCGGATGCTTTGATGAGTGAGCTGAGTGGAGTTGTGTAATAGAAAGAACAGTAGGGACCCAAGAACAGAGCCTTGAGGAGCACCGTAGGTGAGAGGACAAGACTGGGATGAGGTTCCGGATGTTTTACAGAGAATGAGTGGGAAGAGAGAGATATGATTGAATCTACAGGTGAGCAGTGTCGGTAAATCCAAACCAGGAAAACACTATTTGGAGTAATATCAGGTGACAAATGGTGCTGAAGGTTGCAGAGATATCAAGGAGGCAGAGACAGGAGACTTGCTGATGTGAGATGGTAGAGACAAGTTTATTGAGACATCAATCAATCAATATCCTTGGGCTCAATGCCCGTAGGAGTCCGACGCCACTCTCTGTCCGAATCTGTCTCGCGTCATGTTGCCCAGCTTCAACCTGTCCGGTCAGCAGGTCTGCTCCATACCATTAACATCTTGAAGCAGCTAGGCCACCTTGTCTGATTGAAGAGAATACTGGGAGAGAAGCATGAAGGACAACCTGGGTCAATGCCCGTATGTGTCCCACGCTCTCTCCTCCGACTCTCTTCACCGCTCTGTCCTGACTGGTCTGTGCATGTCTGCTCCACATCATGACACCTAGAAGCATTTGAATCGTATTGGTCCTTTACTGCCAGCATATCACCACCCATCTGGAAAACCTTCCTCCTTTTGTCCGGGCTTAGGACTGGCGCAGGGACGTTGTTGGTTCCCTGTGGCACAGGATGGATGCAGTTTAACATCGCGCCCAGGACACTATTGAGACATCATATGGGCTTAAGGGCCTCCCCTTTGTTGGTTCCAGTCATACCTAACTCAAGGAACACATCTATGATGAACTTCCTCCTTCAATCCTTTTCGTTACTCCAGTACGTAGTCGTGACCTCTTGGTTATCTTACTGCAGCTGCTATGGCTCAGTCACGACCATTTGATTACTGCATTGACCTTCTTATTGATCTTTGTAAGGTCCGTCTATGTCCCATTCAATCTGTCCTTAATGCTGCTGGTCGATTAATTGCTTGCCTTCCTAAATACTCTCATAATTATATTATTTTTTATGGTCAACCAACTACACTGACTTCCTTTTTCTACCCGCATCCAACATCTCAAGAGTCCAATATGATGATTCTAAGTGAACTGAAGGCTGAGATATTGAAAAATTCCAATTTCGGTCGCCATTTTTGAAAATGGCTGCCATTGAGAACTTTGTAATGGCTTTATTGGAATCCTTGCCCCTAAATATGCAGGTTTAGACACCAAGATGGCGATTCTACGTGAACTAAATGCTGAGATACTGACAAATCCATATTTTTGGGTCAGCCATTTTGGAAAATGGCCGTCACTGATGCCATGGCAAAATTTGTGATGACTCCATTAGAATTCTTACCCCTGAATAGGTATCTTTAGACACCAAGATGACGATTCTAAGTGAATTGGACTCTAAGATATTGAAAAATCCATATTTCGGACGCCATTTTGGAAAATGGCTGCCACCGACACCATTGGGAACTTTGTAATGGCCCTGTAAGAATCCTTGACCTTAAATATGTATGTTTTGACACCAAGATGATGATTCAAAGTGAATTGGAAGCTGAGATATTGAGAAATCTGCAAATCGGTCGGCCATTTTGATTTGGGCCCTATAGAAAAGGGCCCGGTGGCCCAATTTTTGGCTATCTTCATTGGAGTGTATAACAGTATAGTACAGTTGCATTTGACCTATTTTCAGCTTGTCACAAGTTTTTTTGATGTTTTGTCATCCATCGACCCCTCTAATTCCTTGGCTTGTCTTTCCTTACACGCAACTCCGTACTAGTTCCTTGAATTGTTCCCAGATTATCGACGTTAATCGCTTCGCTGGGCGATTTTCCGATTTGATAAAGATACGCGTTTCTGACACGCGTCTCTTTCCTCCAGACGAACGAACGGGTCGGGTCGTCTGACTTCTCCTTCAGACGAACGAACGGGTTGTCTGAATTCTCTTCTCAGACGATCGAACAGGTCGTCTGACTTCTCAGACGAACGAACAGGTCGTCTGACTTCTCCTTCAGACGAGCGAACGGGTCGTCTGAATTCCCTTTTCAGACGATCGAACAGGTCGGCTGAATTCTCTTTCAGACGAACGGGAAAAAACGGTCGTCTGATTCTTCTCAGACGAGCGAACGTGACATGGACTTATCTTCTCAGGCGAACGAGGATTTCTCCTCTCAGACGAAGGGGGGTGGACTTCGCTTCTCGGACGAGCGGTGGGACTTGGACTTCGCTTCTCAGACGAGCGAGAAAGTGGACGTCTCTCTTCGGACGAACGGGAATTGGACTTCGCTTCTTCGACGAGCAGGGGAATTGGACTTCGCTTCTCCGACGGCGAGCAAGATGGACGTCTGATACAAAAGTTTGTTCGGCTGCTCTATGATCTCGTCCACGGAATCACCTGTAGACTCGCGCTGCTTCTTCCAATAAGCGCGCAAGCAATAAGCGCGTAAGACAACTGACGCCACTTCTCCATAAGCGCGTAAGACAACTCACGCCACTTCTCCATAAGCGCGTAAGACAACTCACGCCGCTTTTCCATAAGCGCGTAAGACAACTCACGCCGCTTTTCCATAAGCGCGTAAGACTACTCACGCCACTTCTCCATAAGCGCGTAAGACAACTCACGCCGCTTTTCCATAAGCGCGTAAGACAACTCACGCCACTTCTCCATAAGCGCGTAAGACAACTCACGCTGCTTCTCCATAAGCGCGTAAGACAATTCAGGAGCATTGGCAGTTGCAGTAGCGGTCGACATAATTGTAGGCCTATTTTCGTTACAGGCGCATTAATATGTCGCTCGTAATCGTTTAACAGTTCCGTTCTGTCGGTTTATGTCGCCACAGAAGTTACTGGGTTGTTTGAGACGAAGGTAGACAAGCGGGGTGGGTAGGGGTTGTTGTACAGTGGTTCGAAGCGTTGAGCGCCAATTCTGCTGTTTACATTCGGTAGGTTCACGTAGGTCACTCTCAGGTCATCAGTACAACGAGGCGCAAATAGTTCGTGCTGCCTGTCCGAGTAATACGAATCACTCGGCACAGCGTAGTAATCAGAATGGCCGCTGACGGTTTGTCGTCCGTAAGGTGGCGCTTTCTGATGCACAGCAAGTATCGGCCGTCGCTCTGACGTCATCAGGGTTGCGGTATCCGAAGGCATCGCGCGTCGGGGTTTGTGGTTGCAGCGAGAGGCGGTCGAAGCGGCAGCAGCATCAGCGGAGCGGCTGAAGACGGGGTCGCCGTTGTACACAGACGCTGTGTGAGTCATCGGCCAGTGAACTTGTTGCGAAGAACGAACGGGTTGCTGTCGTGTTGCATGGTTGTCTTCAGACGATGAATGCATGGCGGTGGCCGTTCGTGGCTCTAAATTACGGGGTCTGTCGTGGTCAATTTCAGAATGAACGATAATTTCACTTTGGCCGAAATTAATCCCACTTTGGCTTAGCCCTCTATATTTCCCTATTTCTTTGTCTCTGGTTCGAATCACATCGCACAACAAATCATTTTCATCTTCAGCAACATCACACGCTTCATACTCATCATCAGCTTCAACATCATCACATTCTTTGGACCTACGACTGAACCGATTGAGACAGAAAGCAGTTTCTTTTGTCTGCCCGTCTCTCCTGGTTCCTACATTTATAAAGTCGGTTTGTCTTTCGTGGTTTGATTGGGTAGCACCACCGACTTGTTTTTCACTAGTGCCAATGAACTGGTAAGAGGTTACGTCATATTCTTTTGCAGACGTCCCCTCTACCGTTCCTAAACTGCTAGAGACGGCTTTTACTTGCAAGTTTGTTTCGCCATACTCATTTAAATCCGTGTTTTGTCCAATAGAACGATTCGTCAGCATGCTAAAACTAACCATTCTATCACTAGACCTCTGTCTATTGGCAACCAGTCGTTCTGTGTCATCATCACAATCATCATCGTTAGGGTCATCTAAATCGCCAACCTCGTCGCCATTGTAGGTGTTTTCGCCGGTGCAACCCCTACGAAGACGATCCCTAGATCCGCCCTCGTCAAGGGGAATGAATGCCTCCCCTCTCCGCGCTACCAGAGAGGGTTTGAATGAAGCATCTGCAGCAGCTAGTGGACCTCTCTTTCCTGGATGATACAGATACGACTGTCGTGAATGGCCAGAGATATTCGAACTCGTATGATCGGTCAAGGATAGGGTAATAGTGATTCTTGACGAAAGGTGCCTAAGTGGAAGAGCGCTGCTCGTGGGAGTCAGAACTTCTTCTCCCTAAGAGAAGGAGTCAGGGTTCGATTTGGGTTGGGTCCACACGATCATACCCGAGTCCTATCTCTCTCTATCTCTCTCTTTCTATATATATATATATATATGGTCGTTGCCATGGTGAGTGTTCCTACTCTACGTAAGTATTTATATGAATAAAGACTCTCTTCTATCTATATATTTTATTAAGCAGAGTAAATAAGTTCTAATCTAATACTACTAACTATTTAAGCAAACAAAGTAATGCATTCATTCATACTCGAACCTTTGACAAAGCACAACCGTTACAATCCTCGATTCTATCTTAGTAAAATGGGGGGGGGGGGGCGAAAGGTAACTCTCTATGA
Source organism: Lumbricus terrestris (assembly GCA_949752735.1). Classification (NCBI taxonomy): domain Eukaryota; kingdom Metazoa; phylum Annelida; class Clitellata; order Crassiclitellata; family Lumbricidae; genus Lumbricus; species Lumbricus terrestris. Next base: position 22,366,898 of record OX457039.1, read on the forward strand.
ATTTAGGATTCACAGAGCACTCGAATGATTCCTACTGTTCATACCTTAGATCCGGTCCAGACCTGTTTGTACGGCTGACAGTGGCAAAGGAACAGAAAACAACTTATACTCCCGATCAATGGCGGGGATCTCGCTGTAGACTATCCATTCCGAGTACGCGGTTAAGGACTCCTGTCCTGAGGTAGAACGGATCGGAAGAGGACTATCCTGCTCTCGACGAAGGAGACGCTAAACTCTTCTTGGAGTTGGTTACTCACACTTCGGAACGCAGGTCCTTAATTCCTGGATTTGCGGAGGGGATCGGAGGCCTATTCTGCACTTCGACGAAGGAGTTCCTAAAATCGGCATCTCACACTTCGGAACGCAGATCCTTAATTCCTGGGTTGACGAAGGCAGCATCGTTTTTACCTCCGGGCACGGACTTCAACCAGTCGCAGGTCCTTCCTGGATACAGAATCTGGGAGTCGGCACTTGGGTTCTTTACAAGAGGGCTTTTATATGGTTCTGGGGGACGCTTCAGCCCCCGTCGTTGCTACTACCATTGGCCTGGCACTCTGCCAACTCAATCGGGACACGCTGTCTTTCCAGGGCAGGCCGAGTTAATTCTGCAAGTCATTCTGACTCGGTTACACACTCTCTACACGCAGAGAGCACGTGAACACCAGTTGCAGCTACAGCAAGGGCGTCGCTATATCTATATTATGTGGGCCTAGGATCTCCTTTCCCTACATATAATATGGGTCTTATTACATTACTATTACATTACTTAACGTTTAAATCCTTTGTCAACAGTCCTACTGTTGTACAGTACGCACTTACGCAAGTGCGTACAGCGCGGAAAGGCAAAAAAATAACAAATTGTAAATTAAAGCGTTAAATATTATAAGCGATGAAATTCTATTGAATCTACTTTAGTAGTGGACCACGTACACTTCTCACTCACTGCATGCCCATTAAAGATCGTCATAACAGTTCATAACTTCATGTCGCGTATTCTTATTTTGTGCAAGTTGTGCATACAGAAAAAAGTTCGTACAGAAGTTGTGCGTACAGAAAAAAAGTGCGTACAGAAAAAAATGCTGGCGGCGCCGCTGGTCCTGACCTTGTTTTTCAAAATCCGAACAATCATAGCAGGATTTCCAACAGCTCCATAGGTCGATTATCGTACACAACTTTATCTCGGTCCATAGTAACGGATCACGTGATTAGGTTAGGTCCAGCATGCGCAGTCTTCGATTATTATTATGGAGATCAGCTGATGTTGGGATTTAAAGAGCTGCTGGTATTATGTCAGTACTTTTAGAGAAAATTGCTTTTCAGAGGTAAATTATCTCTCAATTTTCGGGAGAGAATAGGATACCTGACACATTGAAGTGTTTTGCGGACAAACTTAGAAGTGAGTCGATGGTATTATTTTCAACAGTTCCGAATGGTTTCGATTACCATAGCGATTAATTTTCGAGGGATGAAAATGATTCAGACGAGTGTGGAGAATGCTGCAAGTTATGGCCAAAACGCTGATTTTGGAATGCACGCTGCTCGGATTTGATAATTGACCGATTAAATAGTCGTTAAAATGCGTGAATGACGCTTTGACGAAGCTGGATAGAAGGAGGAGATCTAATGGAAGCTTACAAGAATAGCCTATCACTGGAGAGGGAGCAGCAAAGTGGGAGAGGTTTTTAAATTTGCACCAAACAAGAACAAGGCAACTCAACCAGGTCAAATGTATACATTAGGCTATTTTAAGAAACCAAAGGAGGATTGGCGCAGAAATTCTTCAGTGCAAGAGTTGGAATAGCTTGAATAACAGTACTGTGAGGACAGTGTCATGATTTTAATGAGGAAGTTATGGAAATGGGCTATTAAGGGTTAAGCATTCCAGGTGAATTAGAAGTGGTTGTAACATGAACTGTAGGTCTTCTAAACCACTTGAAACCCTTGTCATGTCATGTTAGGTCATAGAAAGTGTTGCTCCTTTCTTCAAGAAATTTGCTGAGGTCAACACTAGGCTACATGTCACCTCGTTCTATAAAAGGCACATTCAAATTTTCCTTGAAAACTCAACCTTTAGCCTGGTGCGAATACAAAGCATTTTTTATTTGTTTCCTGATTTGAATCTTTAGTGCAAACGTAAGTTTATTTGCAAAGTGTAAATGTAATAATGATTTGACAAGAATGAAAGTTTGTGGTTTGAAATTTGCATTCTTTGGATTTATTATTTCTACGAGTTTTAATACTTCACACTAAAAATATCATATCATCAGATATATTTAAGCAAATGCAATGAAATTTGCAGCATGCATTGAGCCTGACATGGACATTGTGCATGCCAAATTTCATAGCAATAGCGCTATTATTACTAGCCTATATGTTGTCAAGGACTTTCATATGTAAACTTTAATTGCGATTTTCTCAATTTTAAGTATTTTCAAGATTTAATACTTCAAATGAACATATCTCAGGTCATACTGAAGATACCTGAATAATTTTTGCACTGACAGAAACATCATTTCATGCTGTAAATAAAATGGAATAATCTGATTTTTGAAAATACACGACATGCGCCTGCTTTTGATGGGGCTCCTCACATATCTGTGTAGTGTCGAGGCTTGGAATCTGTTGTTATCCATTCTCAGCATGTGTCCGAGCCATGGCAGTCTTTTCTTCCTGATTTCATCGATAATTGTTTCCTTCTGTCCCAGATCTCTTCTGGTCACCTCGTTTTTACTCCTGTCTCTTCTGCTTCGACCTGTTATTCTTCTCAATCAGTTCATGTCTGCTGCCAATAGTTTAAACAATGGTGATACTGGCCATTAAAGTGCTTGCAAGAGACACTGACTTCAAATTTAAAATTTGCACATCCCCCAAAAAATTTGATTCAAGGTTTGCATTTCTGATACCTTACAGCAGAGGTTCTCAACCAGAGTGTCGCGACACACTAGTGTGTCGCGGATCGACCAGCGGTGTGTCGAGTAAAAGTGGTGTGTCGCAAAGAATTGGTGTGTCGCCAATTCTTGCAGAATACATCCGTCGTTAGTACATTACACCGATTTGCTTACTTTAACAGTTTAGCAGACGTAGGCTATACTTTGAGAATTCGTAGCACTCTATCGCAATCTGGTGCGGCCACAATGTGTGCCTTAACCATAGGTCCGCAATCGACAGCCTACTTACAGTACGTGGTCTAAATGATATACAGTATAACACGTCTGCGAACGCGCCGATTAGTCTTGTACCCAGTGCTGCAACATTCGAAAATAATGGAAAAATCATCACAAAGAAATGCAAATTGTTGCGAATCTATAACTCATGAAGCGGAATGGTTTTATGTGCGTATTCAGAGCGTGACAGCCATATAATGAATGTTTACAAAGTCCAGGGGCTCACGAGGTCCCAATGACCCTAGAATTTTAACTAAAAATATTTCCCTGTAGTCTTTCCGGTTTTCCGTTACAATAATTGGTTGCTTTGAAGGGCAGTGTTTAGTTTCGGAAGTGTCTTTATTTTGCTTCGCCTGAGCAATTTGTGTACGTGGTTCAAGATACGGATAATTGGTGATACCTTCATGCTCTTTACATACATAAAAAAAGGTTTTCAGAAACCTACCGTATTTTCGCGAATATAACACGCACACAAGTATAACACGCACCCGAATATAACACGCTACTTTTTGCGATTTGAGTAAAAATGGGGAAAAACTGGAAAAAAATTGCCATTTCTTCAACTGGCACTATATCACATGTTTCTTAGAATTTCTTCCTGAACTCAAAAATATCTTTCTTTTGCTTGTAGCACCAAAATGCACAATTTTTCGCTAACATCCCGTACTATAATAACAAATTCGATAAGCAAGGAATGGTAAAAACGACAAAATAAAGTATTTTAAATGGGCAAAATAAAGTATTGTTGTAGATTATATACATGTAGGAAGTTTTATAAGTAAATAAAAATAGTTTTACCCACCTTATGTAGGTCTATAATTGTTAATATTATTATTATTGACTTTTTATATAGCGCATCTGCAAGGCAGCTACTCATAAGCGCTCCCAGTCCAACAACGGCGAAATAAGGGAGTTTTTAAACGAGAAAGGAACATAGGGCCTAGTAATGTGACCTCAAGGCACAAGAGTGCAACAGGAACCCATTCCAAATTCTATACGACCAGCCACTGACTGAGGTTCACTCAAATTTTAGGCATGTTTTAACCCTTGTCAATGCATTCTAGAAGAATGTGACCGACTTGTTGTCTAAGTTGATGGTCAAACATATGACACTGAAAAATACAGAAGCGGATAAACATCTCAATTTACAGCAAGTCCTACAAATGAGTTGCTAAGGTGGATGTCTAGGCCTTCTAACCCATTCAGATGCCTTGCCTTGCCTTGCCTTCAACCATCCTCGACACGAGGGTTGGTCGCATTTTGGACAGTTCTTCTCCATCCTCTCCTGTCTTCGGTTGCTCTCAACAATTGCTCTGTTGATAATCCCGTTCATTCACACATGTTGTCCCACCACCTCTTCCTAGGTCTTCCTCTTGATCTTGCTCCTGGAACCGTGCCTTGCATAATCTCCTTCTCCAAGCAGTCTCCATGTTTCCTCATGATGTGCCCGAAGTATGACAACTTCCTTCCTTTAATTGACTCCAGTAGACTCCTTTCTACACCAGCCGTCTCCAGAACCCATTCATTTGTTTTTTTCTCAGTCCATGATATTCCGAGGATTTTTCTTATACCTTTCATTTCAAATGCCTTTATTCTATCTTCATCACTCTTATTAATTGTCCAACTCTCACAACCATACATCATCACTGGCCATATAAGCGTCCTCATTAACTTTAGCTTTGTAGATAGTTTGATGTTATGGCTTTTCCACAGTTTCTTCAGATCTGCACCTACTCCATGTCCTCTCGCGATTCTTACTCTTATCTCCTTGCTACATTCAGCATCTTTTGTTATGAGTGAGCCTAGGTACACGAATGTGTCCACTTGCTCTATCATGATGTCCTGCACTTTGATGTTACATTGTTCCCCTGACATCGCCATACACTTTGTCTTCCCCATATTGATCTCCAGTCCTTTCTTTCGACCTTCCCTGTCCAAGCGAGACACCAGATCCTGCAGTTCTGCTTCTGTGCTTGCCATTAGCACTATGTCGTCCGCGTACCGCAAGTTTGTTACCCTTCTTCCTCCTATTTGAATGCCTCCTGTGTATCCTTTCAGTGCCTCCCTCATGACCATTTCTGATAGTATATTAAACAAAGATGGCGAAATCACACACCCCTGCCTAACACCCCTTCTTATCCTGAACTCACTCGACATTACACGGCCAATTTTTACCTTTGCTGTCTGCTTGCTATACAATTCGGCTACCAGGTTGATAATATGTGGTGGAAAGCCCATTTCAATCATTGATAACCATAGTTGTTCATGTGACACACAATCGAATGCCTTCTTGAAATCGACAAAGCACATGTGCAGTGGTTGTTGGTGTTCTCTCATCTTTTCCATTATAATTCTAAGATTCGTCACCTGGTCTCTTGTCCCTTTGCCACGCCTAAACCCCGCCTGTGCGTCCGCTAACTCCGATTCTGTACGTCTTCTTATTCTTTCCAGTATGATCTTTAACATGATTTTGCTCGCGTGCGAGACTAGTGCAATGGTCCTGTAGTTCTTACATTGTTTCAAATCCCCACTTTTTGGTATTGGAATGAATATTGACTGTGTCCAATCCATCGGCCATTCCCCCGTCTCCCACACCTCCACACATATTCTATGCATTCTGTCCGTTGCCGTATCTCCCGCAAACTTGAACAACTCCGCTGGAACCTCATCTGGCCCGGCACTTTTCCTTTTTGCTGTTTCATTTATCGCGCGTTCTATCTCTGATCTCAATGGCGCAGGTTCCCTTGCGTGTACTCCCCCTATTTTACATGTGTCTTCGCCTACATACAACTCCTCACAGTACTCCTTCCATCTCTCCGCTACTTCTTCTCTCTTTGTAATCTCTTCATCTGTTTTTGATTTTACACAGATCAGCTGTGGTCTGAACTTCCCCGTCAGTGTCTTTACTACTTGATAAACCTTCCTGATATCTCCTCTTATGTTTGATTCCTCCAAGTCCTCGCACATGTCCTCTACTTGCTTTTGTTTATCTTCTCTTATTCAGATGCAGGACGAAATAATTTAGCGACTAAAATAGGCCTAATACTTTCAACTGCTTTGGCTAGGCAAGAGAACCATAGTCGTGTTGTTTCCCTGTGTTCCTAGCGTGAAAGGCTATGTGCACATTGTGCAGTAGTGCGAACCAACAATTTTTTTAACACTAACCTAGGTAGGGTGTCACTGAATGCATTGGTGGGCTCCTTGAGGGAGGCATACTACGCCCAATTCCGAAGGGAAAATTTTCCCTCCCCACATCTAGAAACAGATTTACGGCCTTAGAGGTGAGGTCAAGTGAGGCTGGGTGGGGACGAGTTGCTGGTGGAGTGTGGATTATGACCGGGTCGGGAGGCATGGGTGGAGCCTGGATTCAGTTCTTGGAGGGGCTAAGAATAACTTGGGGTTCGTTGGGACACGAAGACTTGGTCCAAATCCAAAAGAGTGTCAACAACATTTTCATATACCATTTTTTCCCGGCCAAAAAGCTGGTGACCTCTTTTAGTCCTTTGGTTTGAAATCTCATACAAATAAAATATATAGAAAATAACTAGAAAACAAAATTTCCTGCAAAAAATTGTGGGGTCTTCTTGGGGGCTTAGGCCCTAGCCCCTGATAAACTCTGACCATGCCAGGAGGGGTATGGGCGGGTGTAGGAAGGGGTACGGTGGGGTCAGGGGTGGTGCTATGCCAGGAGGGGTGTGGGTGGGTGTAGAAAGGGGTACGGTGGGGTGGGGTCAAGGGTGGTGCTGAGTGTGAAAAAGCTTAAAAATCTACCGGGCAGTACCGAATACCACAGAGAGTGAGGTTGGGGTGGGAAAAAGGCAGAGTGGGGCGGAGTGTGACAGGATGGGGCGGAGGGAGAGATTGGGTGGGTGGGGGAAAGTCGGGGCAGAGAGGAAAGGTGTGTGGGTACGAGAGGGGTTGTGTGGGCAAGGGGTGAGGTGGGAATGGGGAGCAGGATGGAAGCAGGTTGGGGTGAAACCTACTCTTGTTTTTTTTCAAATCTTCGAAAGTATTTGATTAACAATATTATTTATTTCTTTGGACTTGGCTGATGAATTAAAAACTAGGACTGGAACTGACTAAAAATAAATTAATCAATTAATCTCTAAAATTTAACTTGTCACTATTCGATTCAATAATGAATCAGCCGATTCAATTTGATAATGATGTCCATCGAATCATGACCAATAATTAATTGACATGCTTCACAGTAGAGTAAATGATATTTTAACTGTTTGGTGCTTATGGATTGGCTGCCAATTGACAGCCCATCGGCATGCCAATTTTTTATTCCCATACCGTTCAAATCCTCTATCGTAATCGTAATCTCGAGACTTCTACAGGGCCCACAAAAGCCAAGTCACGGGAACCAGTTTATTCACAGGTGCTTAGTCAAAACAAAATCGATAGGCAGCGGGTCAAGCCCAGAGAGTCAGGCAGGCAGATAGATGGACGGCTAAGGTGGAGCCGTTATTTTCTATATATTTTATTTGTTTAGAGTTGAAATGGCGAGGATGTGAGGAGAAGTGGAAGAATCAGGATAGGATTTGTGAAAGAGCAATGTTTTCAGTTTTGTCTGTCATCCTGTCATTCTCAGTAGTTCAATCATAGTCCAAGACATAATGTTTTCAATCCAGGTTGTGCGTGATCTTCCCCGTGCTCTCGATCCAGCTGTCATACTCTGCATTATCTCTTTTTCCAAACAGTTTCCACTTTTCCTCACGATGTGACCAAAGTATTTCATTTTCCTTGTTTTAATGTTGCTTAAAAGCTGACGTTCTGTGCCAATTTGTTCCAGTACCCATTCCATTCATTGGTTTTCTTTGCCATCCATGAAATTCTTAGTACCTGCCTCAGTACTTTCATTTCAAATCCATTTATCCTCATCATATTTCTTGATGGTCCATCCTTCACAACCATAAGTTGTGACTGGCCATATCGGCGCCATCAAAGTCTTACTTTTGTTGTCATCGGTATGCTATGCCTTCCTTCTCCATATGTTTTTCAATGTTACCATGATTCCTATGCCTTTGTTCAATCTAGCCCGAATTTCCTTATTACATTTCTCATCCTCAATTTGGCTGTGTAAAAATAATTTATATTACCCGCCTATGCCACATGGGTAAGGGTGCGTGGTTTGTAAAACTTTGTATAACCTGCATGTTATGTGTTTGAAAATACGGTAATCAAACGAAAAACAAATGTGCAACAGCAAGTAGCGACATTGTAGCGTGCCAATCCTCCATCAGTGTTAGGTCAACTTTATGTGGCACTACTTCAAGCTTGTCTCTGAAGAGCAAATCTTGAAGTAGTGCAACATAAAGTTGCAATAATTATGTCAAATTGAAAAGAAAAAATATATAATTGTCCACTGAAAATAGGAAGTACCTGATAGCCATAACCATTTTCTTGATTGCTTCGGAAACCTTATGAGACTCAGCAGAATACGTTTGGTAAATCTGGGGATCTCTTGGATTTGCAGCCAGCAGCTTTGCTGCATGGATCATTTTCGAAGCACCATCAATGATCGACTTGCCGGCTGATAGAATTGGTTCTTGGGCTCTTCGACCCTATAATTCAAATTTAAAATACTTACTTAACATGCATTATGCATTATCGGTATATCTACATTGATGGATATGAACTGAATTGATAACACAAAATGAATATATATTTCAACCGGCAGAAGAACCTCCATTCAAAATTGAATTATAAAAAACCCATTTAAAAGTCACCAAAGCATCATATTATAAGACAAAGAAGTCCCATAGTCAAAACCATGTCACAAATTTACTTGAACCGAAGAATTTATGCCTCAATGCTGCATTCTATTTCTTAATCCTTTAATCAGCATGTACTAAGAGCAACTGCAAAACAAGTGCAGTTCATAATAATAGTAACAACAACAACAACAACAATAACAATAATAATAAAGCTACTCTACACAATGAGAACATCAACTTGCTTCTTATATAAAGGACTTCTACATGACTTCGATGAAGTACTAAGGACAGGTCTACGTAGCCTCCTTAATATTGATATGAATGACGATCAGTGGATCCAGGCACCGTTACCGAAACGGTGGTCTGGGGATTTGCCGGGCCGATATGCTGGCAACTTCTGCCTTTTTGGCATCAGTTGCTCGCATGCAAAACCTCCAAGACCAACTCGCTGTCTCTGTAATTTCTACAGATCCATTGGTTGAAGAAGCAACTAGTTTGTGGAAAATGAGTTCAAATGCACCTCCTCCCACTGAGGTGAAATCTCACATACAAAGGAGAATGTGACACCGCCCTGATCTCGCATACATATCAAGGACTTTCAGAAAGAGCTACCGATGCTGCTTCTAAATCAAGATTGTTAGCCGTACAATCGCCACATTCAGGAGACTGGCCCCATGCACTTCCCATTACAGCAGCTGGATTAAGGATGAACGGAGAAGTGCTTAGAATAGCAGCAGGCATTCGTCTGGGACCTCTGGGTACTGTGCTGTGTGAAAAGCATACATGTGAGTGCGGCCTTTGACACCGTCGACCATGGCATTCTTTTAGAGCGCCTTGAAACGTCGTTTGGTGTCATTGGCCGCCCACTGCTGTGGTTGCAGGCTTTTCTTTCTGAGCGCAGCCAGTCTGTGGTTTTTGGTTCCACCCGGTCTGACTGGTCCAGAGTTTATTTTGGTCTTCCTCAGGGTTCCATTTTAGGGCCTTTGCTTTACATTTTATATACAGCTGACCTAAATAAGATTCTGTCTTCTGTGGGGGTTGCTGCGCATCAATATGCTGATGACACACAGGCATATGTCCAGGGTCCAGCTTTAGAGGCTATCTCACTTGTGGAAAAAATACTTATGACGTCGGAAACGATTGGTGCCTGGATGTCATCCAATCGCCTCAGGTTAAATCCTGGTAAAACACAATTTATTTGGGTTGGAAGTCGTGTGCAAGTTTCTAAAATTGATATGCAAAATCTGCAACATTGCTTTCCTGGCATGACTACCACTGTGCGTGATTTGGGTGTGACCTTGGACCAAGAATTGACCCTTTCTGATCACGTGAGGAATGTTTGTCGCACTTGCTTCTACCATCTTCGTCAAATTCGCTCGGTACGTCGCTCACTTACAACAAAAGCTGCCACTACTCTGATGCATGCATTTATATGCACGAGAGTTGACTATGGTAGTGCCATCTATGCGGGCTTAACACTTTCACGCATTAATAAGTTGCAATCTGTCCTTAATGCTGCGGCCCGCCTGATTGGCGGCATACCAAAGTTTGGGCATATATCAAGTTTTATACAGGAAGAACTGCACTGGTTGCCAATGCAAAAACGTATTGAGTTTAAGATTTTAATGTTCATGCGCAATTGCCTAGCAGGCCAAGCTCCGATCTATCTTATGGAACTCTGTGTACCTGTGCTGTCCATCCCAGGCCGTAGATTCCTTCGCTCTGCTACGCATGGTGACCTGGTTGTCCCTAGGGCTCGATCTTCCACAGTGCTACATAGAAGCTTTGCTATGGTTGGTCCGTCTTTCTGGAATAAGTTACCTATTAGTCTTCGCAATGAACTTCTTTGTATTTCTTTGCCCCTTTTCCGCAAGCGTTTGAAAACCATTCTCTTTGATTGTGGTTAGGTGTCAGGTCGGGAGCGCCTCTGAGGAGTTCTCTTGTAGTGGCGCTATATAAATGTACGATTACAATTACAATTACAATGTAAATGTGGTGCTATAGTAGAAACCTTAGGTCATCATGGATTCTCTTGTCCGAAAGGTACTGGAAGACAACAACGGCATACAATGATAAACGACATGATTTGGCGGGCTTTCACTAGAGCTAAAATACCGGCCATCAAAGAACCCAATGGTCTTTCCAGATCCGATGGCAAAAGACCAGACGGAGTTACCATAATACCGTGGTAACTCCATCATTGCCTGGCTTGGGACGTTACCGTGCCCGACACATTTGCAGCCTCATACGAGCATCTAACATCACAAAACGCGGGTGCTGCCGTGGAAAAAGCAGCTCGCAATAAGGCCTGCAAATATGCCGCTATCTCACAGTCGCATCAATTCGTTCCTGTGGCCATCGAAACCGGAGGAAGCTGGCACTCCGAGTTCCTGGAATTCGTTCAAGAGCTAGGCGGCAGAATTTCTACAGCGACAAGTGACCAGAGAGAGACCAACCATCTGCTCCAGCGCATTTCAGTCGCGCTCCAAATAGGAAATTCGTTGTCCGTGTTGGGTACTACAGGACTGATCAGTCAAGACACAGAGAGGCTTAGGACCTAATGTTGAAAACGAAAATTTCACTTGTCTGTATAAGATTTTGTCAGTTTCTGAAGAAATAAATGTGTGTAATAATTATAATAATAATAATAATAATAATAATAATAATAACAATGCCTGAATTTCTAGACATTCAACAACAGCTCCAAGCATAATTTTTTGAAATCCCAAGGGATCCTAGGTACCTCAAGTAAAAAATAAAAATAAATTTTAAAAAATTTTAAAAAAAATAATAATAATAATAATACTTTCTTTATTGAAACATTCCAGTTGACAGAACGCAACCGGTTACAGTGTACATCAGTGATTTTCAACCGGGGTTCCGCGGAACCCCAGGGTTCCGCGGGCGTCGGCCAGGGGTTCCGCGGCAGTTTGATATAAAATTTTATAACATCAACCGAAATCACAAAATCATTAACATTCAGTCGAATTATTTCACAGCTTTAAGTATTTATTACTTAAATAACTTTATTACGTGAATGCATAACTGTCTCTGTTGTTTTACAAGATATATAGGCCTTATAATGACCCCCATGAATGAATCTGCGCGTTAATATTGCCATTTAAAAGAATCGTAGGCTATATAAAATGGAATTCTATCATGCCTAGATGCCCTGCATCTTCAACTGTCGTCAAGACAATTTTTTTTAATTGGTTTTTTGAACTATTCAAATGGAAACTCTATTATAAATTTCTTCCCATTAGAATCTGTTGAGCACTGTAGGCCAATGACTGGTTAGATTAATTCTTCTTTGGATCAGTTAACATTGAAGAGATAGTGGTTAATTTTTGATTCAGAGATATCAGTTTTACCAAGTTTTGCAATTGTAAAGCCTATAAGCCTGTCTCACGAATTTTTAACCGATAGGCTTATGCACTATTTGTTATTCGAACATCACACAATATATGTCAAACAAGAATCATAATTATGGTCGATTAGTGTGACAGAGACACTATTTCAGAAGAGATGAAGCCTGAAGGATGCAACCAGAGTTGGACTTGGGACTTGCCTCGAAACGAAGCTGAAACTCCCATGAAGGCTTAGGTCCCTTTGCCCCGCTATAAAATAACAAGTTTCGCAATAACTTTGAAGAAGGAATCAGAATGCTTTGTAACGTAACATAAACTGGTCAAGCTCTGGAAACATCGAATTTCCATTTTCAATATTTTGCCCGTTTGATAGTTGGAGAAATAGGGCCTACAGCAGAAATACAGCTGCTCTCCGACAGTGCTTTGTGCACTGGACCTATTCGTTGACTCCATAGAATTCTAAGGCATGCAATTGTAATGTACTATTATACACTGAACCAGAAGTGCACATAAAGCGCATGAAAACTCTTGAACTGTTTAAAACAGAATATTATTTTTTTTAAATTACAAGTGCCCAACTGCATAAGCTACACAAGCTTATCTTGGAGCACTGGACAGGTGAAATGCGGAGGGTTCCGCGAGCCAATGAGTGCTTGAAAAAGGTTCCGTCACTAGAAAAAGGTTGAAAACCACTGGTGTACATTATTCAATTTAAACAATTCACAAGAACGCAAATCACAGAAGACATAAATCATAACTAGTAACAGAACAGACAGCATGCAATGCTAATCTAATCTCAGCCTACAAAGTCTGTCCGCCCTAAGGCAGCGGTTCTCAACCTTTTCACACTGATGGACCACTTTTTAATTTTTGGTCCCGGTCACGGACCCCACCGAAATTTGGCGCATTATCGTGACTGTGCGACTCTATATAATCCTATATAATAGTAATAATAATAATAATAATAATCTTTTCTTTAATTGAGCGCCTGCAAGATGCACTGCGCTTTACATTTACAAGTTATGCAGTAATCTTAATTAAACTTAACTACTAACTGAACAGACAGCTTTGCAATTACAACGGCGCTAATAGCAGCCTACAAAGCATATCCGCCCAACGGGGGCTCGAACCTGCTACCTCTCGCACTCTTGGCCAGCGTGTTAACCATTACTCTACCGGGCCCCCCCATGTAGGCCTACATGTATGCTATACTCTTGCACGGATGCAGCGTACATCTTCAATGTAGGCCTAATGACATTTTTAATAGTCACTTCAATGATTTGGTTCAATTCCGATGTTGGTAAATTCCACGAATCAAAGTTTGCAAGAAACTGACTGGAAGTCAACGAAAAACTGTGAACGTTCAAATTACCGAATCAGAAGTTGAACTGATCCATCTATGATTGACCGAAAATTAAATTAACAAATTTTAGTTGATTGATCCGAGCATTTACTTATTTTTATGTGAATACATGCAATTGATCAAATGTGTCAAAGTTATCTACCACTATCCGTTTTGCGCCAGATATCAAGTTTTTTTGTGAAAGCAGACACTTTGCCACTAAGGGTGATTAGATTTGTCTGCATCACTTGTGTAGAGGAATTCAGCTTATCCAAAAATGCCAGCCAGGTAGCCTAAGTCAAAGTTGAAACTCATGAGTTGTTTATTCACATGAATTACAGGCTGTGTTTCTAAGAAACTCTCTCAAAAGCATCCCGAAATCTAGAGTCGGTTACAAACTGACCCATCTAAAACAAATGAATTTGTCATTAATCAGCGTATTATTACCGGTGGTTCATGTCGCCATTGAAAAGGAGAAATATTGAAAAAATGACCACGATTTATCTGTTTCTATGTTTTTGACTAAGAAATATAAAATTTTCAGGACTTGCTCGCGGACCCCCAGGCAGATGGCCGCGGACCCCCAGGGGTCCGCGGACCCCCAGGGGTCCGCGGACCCCGGTTGAGAACCGCTGCCCTAAGGGACGCGAACTCATTACCTCTCGCTCTCCACGCCAGCGTGTTATCCAATGCGTTACTGGGCCCCCACATCATTAAAGGATCAAATAATTTATACCTGTGTCATTGAGTTGCCTTGCTTCGCTTAGTGCTAATTTAAAGACCCTTTCTTGTCCAATTAAGCCCCGTAGAAATCTGTGGCAAAAAATTGAAAAAATGTACACCAAAAATGACAAATTTGGGCGAATTTGGAGCAAATTAAAAACTATAAAGTACCTTATTATCTGCACGAATCAGCTATCTAATAGTGACTGACTTCTTTTCTTACACTTTAAGCGCTGGGTGAGTCTCATTTCAAATAATTAATATATATACATTGTATATATATTAAATTGAATTCCCCGTTTGTTATTGTAGATGTTCTAGATGACATTGTCCCATTGTTGTTGTACTTATTTAATAGGTCTCTTTCTGATGGTCACCTTCCAGCTTCTGAGAAGCGTGCTGTTGTATTCCCCACTCTTAAGAAGCCCAACCTTGATCCTAGCATATGCCAAAATTATCGCCCTATTGCAAATCTTTCCTTTCTCTCTAAGACTTTAGAGCGACCTGTTTATTTGCAACTTTTTCCTTATCTTGAACAAACGGGCCTTCTACCTCCCAGACAATCTGGCTTTAGAGCTCACCACTCGACTGAAACTGCTCTTCTTTCTCTTCTTTCTGACATCTATTCTGCTATGGATAAATCCCATGTTACTCTTCTAGCACTTTTTGATGCATCTTCAGCATTTGATATGGTAGACCATGATATTCTATTGTGTCACCTTGAAACTTCCTTTGGTCTTAGTGGCCTTCCTCTTCTTTGGTTTCGCTCATATCTTTCTGATCGTACCCAAATGGTTATTTTAGGTGACACTTCCCCTTCATGGGTTCCTGTTAAATTTGGAGTTCCTCAAGGATCCGTTCTGGATCCACTTCTTCAAATCTTGTTTACAGCTGATATTCCTCTTCTCTTTGCGAAGCACTCAGCCTCTGGTCACCTCTATTCTGATGATGTCCAACTTTTGTTCACGGCTCCTCTTCTCAATAACTTGCTCTTTGTCAGTCTATTGAATCTCTTTCTGCTGATCTCAATTGTTGGATGTCCTCAAATCGTCTCTCGCTCAATGACTCTTCCAAGACTCAATTGATCTGGATGGGCACTCGTCAACAACTAAATAAAATTGCTCAGCGCGAAAACTGCTTCGGCGTGAAACTCCGATGCAGTGTCCGCTCTGCATTCGGGAGCGCCTCTGAGTAGAGATAGAGCTTGAAGGGGCGCTATAACAAGTGCACAAACAAACAAATATGTATACATAGGCCTAAAGTGTACATGCATTCCGAACTTGCTGCTGCTGAAGTCTTTCTGACAGTGCTTTCCAACATGGATTGTGCAACAGCGTCAATAAATACCTATAGTTACACCTTACATTTTTGCCACTTTTAGGGGCCCCCTTCCTTGTGGGGGCCCCTCCGGTCGGAGGGTAGGGAGGGCGGTTGCTACGCCCCTGCTTTCCTTCTCTGCACATATCTCTAATCTTTCTCAGTCCAGCTTCTATCATCTGCGATGTTTACATGCCATTCGACGATCTGTCCCCTTGTCAATTTTTTCTTCTATGGTTCATGCCTTCATCTGTTCTCGTATTGACTACTGTAACTCATTACTCATTGGCCTAGCAAAACTTCGCCTTGCACCACTCCAATCGGTGCTCAATGCATCTGCTCGCTTGATTGCCCGCCTCCCTCGTTTCTCTCACATCTCAACTTTTATGACTGAACACCTTCATTGGCTTCCCTTAACTGCGCAGATTCAATATAAAATTCTCTTTGTTACCTATAGGATGTTCTTGGGTACAGCTCCTCGCTACCTCTGTGATCTTATTAGGCGACCTATCTCAACTACCACTGGACGTCCTCTCCACTCTTTAGACCGTCATGACCTTCTTATACCACGGTCTCGGACTGCTACACCCCAGCATCGTGCCTTTGCTTCTGTTGGCCCTTTGCTTTGGAATGGCCTCCATGCTATAATTCGTACTCAGATCTTATCTGCTGTTTCTGCGCATCTCCTTAAAACTTTTCTTTTTCCTCTGATTAGGTTGTACTGTGAGAGGTGCTTTATAAATCCACAAATAGTATAGTATAATATACACATCACTGAGCACATTTTTCCAAGAATGAAATTCGTTAGCATCTGAACATACTTCTTACATTTTCTCATATTATTTTTGCTCCTTCTTTACCACCAATTGCTCAACAGTTTACATAGTTTGTTATAACCACCCAAAATTGATTTTTCACATTTCAGCTTTGCTAAAAATACAGGGTGGCCCAACATAAATGTCCCGACTTTGCACGCGTGTAACTTCGCCAATTTTTAATATTTATTTATACTTAATGCATCAAATTAAATGTATTTCACTCTAGTATTAGCTCTAAAAAAGTCGAACTGATACTAGTTTAGGTTCTAATTATATGCCCGGAACAGCGCTAGCTACCATATTTTCCTGTCATTTGTGACGCAATCTGGCGCCGTTGGCAGGCGATTATCGCGTTTCGATCTTGATCTTACGAAGTGATAAGGGATTTAATTCGTTTGAAATAATTAACGAATTTTCTAACAGAGGATAGAATAAACAATATCTTGAATTTTCTACTGCGAAAAATTGATAAAACAGGACTTTCTACCAGCAAACCAAGGGAATCGGTGCGCACGGCGCTCACATCCGCTTACATTGCTCGTGTGTCCGAATAAATTTGGAGTCAAGACAATGACCAGGGCAGGCCCTACATGCAAATCTCCCAGGGAAATTCAACACAAAACAGGCAGTCTTAGAAGCACTGCATAACGTATTGGAAAAGATGATAGGCCTAAAGTTAAAGTAATTCGTCGACGAGAAGTCCAACGAGCTCTCCAACTCTTACGCAAAGAAACGGCTGGGAGCTTGCAAGTGTCTGAAGCAGCGCATGGCAGTGCACGGCTGTTGGCAAAATTAAAAGGACATGGTTTTGCGATGAGAAGATATTCATGTTAGGGACCCTACCAACACCCAAAATGATCGTGTCTACGCGCGTTTCAGCAAAAAACGATAGAATTTCCCTGGGAAACGGCGTCATAATGCGTCAGTAATGACAAAAAACGGTAGCTAGCACTGATCCAAGTATATCATTAAAACCTAAACTAGTATCCGTTCGACATTTTTAGAGCTAATACTAGAGTGAAATACCTTTAATTTGATGCATTAAGTATAAATAAATGTTAAAAATTGGCGAAGTTATATGCGTGCAAAGTCGGGACATTTATGCTGGGCCACCCTGCATGTAGGAAGAGACTTGATTTGCCAAATACCTCTCCTCATCAGTATAATTTGCATGTCAAGAAACATGTGTATAAGGTCAATTGCCTCCTTTGCCTTGGATACAATGGCAGTTCGAAGCTTTAAATGAAATTGGTCTGTCTGACCTACAAGTCCTCAGCACCGGGCATACTTTCCCACCTTCAATCACAACTAATGCCTCACATTGCTCCTCATTTCCTATGATCATTAAGTACCAATCTTTTAGCTGAGCCATGATCCAGAACCGTCATAGGCTTGTGTGCCTTCCATGCATCTGGTCACAAGGAATGGAATGCCGCTCTCTATTCATAGTTCAAATTAACTTTTTTCCTTTACGAAGTGGCTCAAAACTCTATATTCCTCTTTGGCTTTCAAACACCAGCATGAATAGAACAGAGTTTTTTATGCCATACTCTGGAAACAGATCGCTGATATTTCAGACGCCAGATGAATGCTGTCTGCTCATACTAGTATTTTCTGGGCATGTTAGTTCTGCGCTGCATAACATCACAGGAGCCAACGTTCTTTTCCCACTACAGTCGTCACTCTTCTACTCATAGATGTAAAAAACGATGAAAATAAAATAAAAATGGTGAAAAACGTGGGTTTTTTTCAAAATAATAAAAAAACGACAAAAAAACGATAGAAAACGGAAACGGAAAATAATTTGCCTTTGTTACATCCGAAATTTCATTTTCAGCTTACAAACCTTGCTTATGCAATTTATCAAGAAACCGCAAATAACACAACTTTATTATTAGGCTAAAATAATTGGTATAAGTAAGATTAATCTAACCACAGTTTTTTTCTTATAACTTTGGTTTAATAAGAAATTCGGACAAATTAAAGGTATTGAAATCTTTTCAAATTTAAATTGTAGACATAGGCTAAGTCCACATTATAAGTTTATGCTGATCGACACAACACAGTTAAAATCTAACCAGAAGCAAAAACCACAGATGTTTACTAAATTATATATTGTACATTAGTTTTAAAATTGTTACTTATAAATATCAATTATAGGCCCAAGAATTTTATATCAAAAATAACTCTTACAAATTTCATTTCTTATCGGGACCTAGTACATGTATTTCTGAAAATTATTACTTAAACAATTACATAAAGACCCTATAGTTAGTTGCATCCTTGAGAGTACGGTGAAAACGTATGGAATATCAGAAAAAATTAAATTAAGGAAAATAATATTAGACAGTAAATAATTAAATAAAGTTACATAAAAATCGAAAAAAACGATAAAAAACGATGGGAAAAATAAAAAACCAAAAAAACGACGTTTTTTGGGAGAGAATAAAAAACTAAAAAACTTTTTTACAACTATGCTTCTACTACTCTTGTCAGGACAACCCAGGCCCAGCGCCACACAAAGTCCATGTTAAGAAGGCGACATCAAGATCGACATCAATCAACTTCAGTAGTTTCAACATTCGGTCTGTCATCAGTTTTTTATTTGTATGTGCACTTGTTATAGCACATTTTCAAGCTCTCTACTCAGAGGTGCTCCCGACTACAGCTCATACGCTGCATCGGAGTTTCATGCTGAAGCGCTGAGCAATTGCGAGTGAAGGTCCCTACATGGCGACTTGAGATGGATTCGAACCTGTGACCCTCCAACATTGTACCAACTCAAGGAGATAACCTTCTCAATATTCATGCTTCTGACGATAGAACAAGTGTTTATGACATACAGATCAGTGACACTGACCTCATGTTCGATCATAGGCAATTAGTTGCTACAGTCCAAAGTAAAAACCTGCAATCATCAATCTGTAAGGCACGTTTTTCGAAACATTAAAGCTGTAGTTCCTCTTCAGTTTAGTCAACTGCTCGTCAATTCTGATCTCTTCACTGCACCTGCTAGCAATGCGTATGAATTTGCTGAGCAGCTCGAGAAACTGTAACCCTGACATTGGACAAAGTCGCTCCGATTAACAGCTGTCTTCGGCGACCTTCTAAACCAGTCCCAAGATGGCTTTCTGCCAAGGCAATAAAGGCAAAGAGAGAGCGTCATCGGTTAGAGTGGAAATGGAAAGAATTCATGCTCGAAGAGGACAGACAGCGCTACCGTCGCCACTGCTATGTTACAAGCAAGATTACAAATGATTCAAGAACCTTTTGTTTCCACAGCCAACTCAAAAATGCTAATAATCGAATGGACCGATGGCTCATCTCCAAACGACTTCTGCACTCAAAGGAGACCTTCAGCAGCCAACGCTCAGACTCTGAGAACCAGCATTTGTGTTCTAGCTTTGCTGCATTTTTGTAAATACGATTGATGACATTAAATGTAAAATTGTTAAGATGCACGGCCAATTTAGTATAATAGATAATGGAATGACCTCCTACTCGACTCTGACTTCTATGGATGCCTTTAACAACCTACCACCTGTCACCTACCTGGAAGAATATAATATTCTCAGAGGCTTGGTACCTAAATTATCCCCAATGGACTTCATACCTACAGCACTTATTGTTTATTGTTTTAATATTTTCTCCTAACTTATTGCGCACTTGGCCAACCTGTCTTTTGCTGAAGGACGTTTTTCATCATGTTTCAAGTCTGCTTTAGTCAAGCCTCTGCTAAATTATTTAGGTACATGGCCTTTATGACTAGAAAAGAAAGTCTTAAATTTTCTAATTGGAGAACACTCTAATAATAACTCTCACCAAACGTCAACAAGACACACAAATCATCACAAGAACACGTTCACAAATTACTTATCCACAAATGGTGCTCTCAGCGAAAGTGCCTTTATTTATTGATTTATTCCTTAAATTTATACAGCTTCCTCTCAATAAAAAAAACTGAGCTAAATTGCTACAGTGAGCATACCTGGTTACTTATCTTTGCTGGTATGCTGGCAAACTCTTTAGAAGAAGCAAAATTCGTCAATACATCCAGTGCCTGAAGCAGAGGCTGAATGTTATCAAGGTAAGTCTTACCAGTTTCATCGCCAATCTTCCCACCTGAGGCCTGGAAACATCATTCAACACATAGAATTAAGAATTTGTGCCAAATAATTCAGATTTGTTTCCAAATTTTAAACAAAGTTCTAAGGATAAAAAGGAAATGCGACCGAAATTGTTTCTTCCTGACACATTGTAAATTTACTTGGTCTTTTAAGCAACAATAAAATCATATCCTAAACTCAGTAGTTTTCAGCATCTAGTAAGCATTCTTATAAATCCATGTACAAGTCAAGACAATTATTCTACAAATTTTTACTAATTGGACAATGATGTCAACATGGCCAAAGAAAGAAAGGATAAAGAATTCTAAGACAACAATGGCAGCAGAACTTGCTTCTTTCGAAAAAGAGACTAACCAAGACACCAAGACACTTAGAAGAGAAAGCAAGAGTAGACCAATCGTGACAGACATCTTCGTAATGAACCCATTATTTAACAACAAATTTAACCAATATCAGTTTTATTATATCATTGACACTAGATTATTTATTATTTGCATTTCCAAATTATTCTTTATATGATTGTTAAAGTGATAAAGAGAATCCGTTGTGCAAACGATCATCTTCTGAAGCAACTGTTCAGACCTTAATAGCTTTGACAATGTTAGCAGTGCAGTTGGCCAGGTCTTTAGCTGATTGAATAAATTGCTTCTTGGCCACAGGGTTTGTTGTTTTTGAAGAAGCATCACGACAGATGTTGCACATGGTCGAAGTGTTATTTGCAATCAATGCCACTGTTGTTAGAATCTAGACATAATAAAATTCAACAGTGATTGAACAAGTCCTCCTTACTGTTTCTAACAAAATCCACTTTTAAATAAATTAAAACAACACTACTACTGCTACTGCTACTGCTACTACTACTACTACTACTACTGCTACAACAACAACAACAACAACAACTACAACCACCACAATCATTAACAACTAGCTGGGGTACCCGGCATTGCCCGAAAAATTTAGGATTCGACCCACTCCCGGCCAATTCCTTACTTCCCCACCCTCACTTCACTTCATCCCATACGTCACTCCTACTCCCCACCCCACTTATTTTCGCCATCCCACTCACCCACCAACCCCCTATCCCGCCGGTCCTCCTTGCCTCCACCTCTGTAGGCACTGTAGGGCAGAGGTTCTCAACCTTTTTCTGCACGTGACACACCTAAACTCAAACAGATTTGGTGACACACCATGCAATCGTCATAGATGTACCGGTATCTGTAAAATTAAAATAGGCCTTCGTAAAGTTTAAAATAGCTTAGGCTATCCATTTAAAATTGTTAAAAATTATAAAATGATTGAACATATTGACCCTGAATGCTTTTTAGTTTCTCGGGGCCCTGGACTTTGTCCACTGATGTCAATTACGGTTGTTTGGCACTGACTGCGCACACAGGCATAGAGAGGGCACATTTCCACGTCATCCGCAAAGTATTTCATGTAGTCACTGTAGGGATTGTGGACCTATAATGCAAACACTGTGGCTGCTCCAGATTGCCATGTAGTGAAATGGATAAAATAATGAGAGTGCTATGAATTCTCACCATCTATGCCCACCAAACTCCTAAACTAAGCATGTCAATGTAATGTAAGAAAGACCGGCGTATACTGCGAGAATTCGTGACACACCAATTTTCGCGACACACCAGGGAAACACCGGTTTTACGCGACACACCGCTGGCCAATTCGTGACACACCAGTCGCGACACACCGGTTGAGAACCTCTGCTGTAGGGTACTGTGCATTGGCCGATAAATTTTGCTTTTGGCCCACTTGTACTCACTCCAACCACCGGCTCCACAATTGCCCGCTCCTCACTCCACTTCACCCCACCTCACTTCACCCCACTCAACCCCTAATTCATCACACTCCGACCTCCTAACTGGTATGCCTCTCGTGATATTTGTGTTTATGGTCAAATTGTTTTCCTCACCCAAACAATACCCTGCATCCACCCAGCCCCTGCGGGGCGAGGTGTGTTGGGTGGGGCGGCCCTGTAGCACTATACCTGTCTAGCTGCAACGTTTCAGGTGAAAACCGTGAAAATATAGCAACGGAATGGAAATTTATAGCGAAAACTAGGGTTTTCACCCCACCTTGGTCCCCATGGTGATAGAGACTCACCAACCCTTCCACCGGGTATCCCATGCCCACACCGACACAGTAGTGAAGGATTGGAGTGAAATGTTTAAAAACTGTTGAAATGTAGACACACACACACAGAATCTTCTCTTTATTTATATAGATCAGCGGTTCTCAACCTGTGGGTCACGACCCCCACGGGGGTCGCCTGACGATTTGCCAGGGGTCGCCTGACGATTTGCCAGGGGTCACCTGATCCCTTCAGAAACTTGCAAAGAATGTATAGGCTGCACATTATACTAGCGATTTCAGCGTTTTCTACTCTATAGCAACTTCAAATAAATTCCTTTTAGCTGGCTTATACTTATGCAATGAACTATTACATAGCTTGCAGCAGCTAATTTAATTTTTGCCATTTTTGTTTTAAAATGTAAATTCCACTTTTACCATTCTTCCAAAATATGGAACAATATCCAGTTTGCTCATCAAATCTAGTCCGCTAGTCAGGCCAATACATTGGCGGAGACTTTTGGGACAATCATGTGCATTAACTGCAGAGAGGGCTGTCTCCCGAAACTTGTTGTGGGGACTGAGCTGCTTGTAGTCTCCCCAATATTTTAGAAATATTTAATAGATATCATCATTAATTTCAGTGTCTATAAAGTGGAAAATATAAGTGCCTGGACGCTCCTTACCTTTCCAAAGGAAGTGCCTGGATGCCCTTTACCTTTCCAGTCTGTGCTTGCCAAGAAGTGGCTGGACGGCACTCAGATTTTAAAACAAGTGCATAGACGCCGTCCATGACCGTCCTGGCACACCTTAGTATCTGATTTAAAATTTCATTTCTACCTTGTTATCCGCTGTTTATCTATAGTAAACAATTTCGTTAAGATGTCAGTATGAAATGCTACCATTATCGTGTGCAAATCAAAAATTTAAACAATGAGGATGAAATATTTATTGAAATCTTAAACCCCATTCTTGACCACTGAAATCACAGGTTGAGAACCGCTGTCTTAAGCCAGGTTTATACGAACTGAAATCATGGGGCATTTTTTTGACAACACAGCTTAAAATGCGACTATTGTGGAGTGGACATAAAAATAGTAATAATGGGAGGGACACTTTTTGAAGATTTGAAAGACTAACAGCAAATAAAATATTATGACCAATTTTTGCTAAAATGACAGCCTAAAATGCAACCATTGCATTGGGGGAAATTAAAAACTTTTGACAACGGGGACACATCCCCTTTTCAAGCCCCTTCCTTGCTCATCGCATTCATAAATCAATCAATCAATCAATCAATCGTAATTTATATAGCGCCCCTTCAAGGTACATACTCAAAGGCGCTCCCGACCGAGATCAAGCGAAAAAAAAGTCTTCAACAGTTTGTGAAATTGAGAACAGCTTGGGAGGTGTCGCATAGTCAAGGGAAGTCCATTCCAGGTTGTTGGACCAACCACAGAGAATGAACGCCTCTGCATTGTTGCAGAGCGAGTGAAAGGAACCATTAAGTCACCTTGGACAGCAGAGCGCAGTGCGCGGCGGTCTATGCAAGTGAAAAGAGGGAGGCAAAGCTCACACAGATAAGAGGGTGCCCAGCCTGATAAGCATCGCCACACCAAGGATGGAATCCTAAATGAGATGCGCTGCAGGAAAGGAAGCCAGTGCAAGACCTCACCAAAAAAAGAACACAAATAACGTTGACAAAATTGATAACCTCCAAAAACGAATGGGCTAGGTTAAAAGAGTGTCAAGAAAAGAAGAACTAATGAAGAATTTTCAAAGTAGCTTATTGTTTAATAGATGCAGCATGAATAGAGAAACTACAACGTTTTATTTGTAATAACATTTTGTCGGTAGAATCGATGAAATCCAATGAATAAACTGAAGCGCCATTCAGATACTAAACATCGTAGCCTAACTATGCTGGAAAGCATCCATGGCAAGTATTTTTTACAACAGCTGATGATGCCACAAAGGCACACTTGAAATGGGGGGTAGTTCCAGCAACAAGGCGTGGCAGTTGTTGAAGTGTCACAAACTGAATAGACGCATGAAACTTCAACTTCAAACTGCCGAATAGGTAGCTCTCATGCAGAATCGCCATTCAGAACCAGGAAACCTCACACAATTGCCAAAATCAGTTTCGAATTATGAAGTGAAATGTATGACAATGGACAATGGTGGCAAAATGCAGTGACAAAGTTAGAAACGCGAACAATTTTGTTGTTAGGGGTCGTGACAACTTTTGAAATCTTACCAAGGGTCACCGCACTAAAAAGGTTGAGAACCGCTGATATAGATGATACAAAAAAAGTGGTCATTACTCATCTAATTGGATGTTCATTGCTCAATGTTAGTCAAAGAATTATGGCTCAAAAGATCATGTGTTACTTAAAATGCCCATTTCTCATGTCAATCCAGTCTGTCTTAAGAAACAGCTAGTCAACAGAGACACTAAGGATGATTTCATGTGCGATGTCATCATTTCGGACATGTTACATGTAACATTGCGTGCTCCTTTTGATGTAATCCCATATTTTACACTGTAGGCCATGGGATCTTCCCAGCATACCCTAAAACCTCTCATGAAATAGATGCTCATATGCCTTGTCTATAACACCACCATCTTTAGGATATTGTGGTATGACAATGAGAATTGATTGAATAAATGAATAAACGAATATACCTACATAATCAATTAAATGCCGCAAGCAGAGTTGCTATTAAAGAGAAGTTAGCTGTAAAGAATGATCCCACGCAGCGAATCCCTGACACGTTCAGCAGCCAAACACAATGAACAATGATCATCCAGCATGGAAGAAAGCAGGATTCAGATAGTAAGTTCTTAGGCTGATGCAAGTCAAAACAACTGAAACTAAACTTATAAGGCTCATCTCTTCACACCACTGCATGGTACTTCAGACCGGATCAGAACAAAGCAAATAGTTTACTACTCATAGTGTAGTGCAAATGGAAGGGATCAGAACAAAGCAAATAGTTTACTACTCATAGTGTAGTGCAAATGGAAGGGATCAGAACAAAGCAAATAGTTTACTACTTATAGTGTAGTGCAAATGGAAGGGATCAGAACAATGCAAATAGTTTACTACTCATAGTGTAGTGCAAATGGCAGGGATCAGAACAAAGCAAATAGTTTACTACTCATAGTGTAGTGCAAATGGAAGGGATCAGAACAAAGCAAATAGTTTACTACTCTTAGTGTAGTGCAAATGGAAGGGATCAGAACAATGCAAATAGTTTACTACTCATAGTGTAGTGCAAATGGCAGGGATCAGAACAAAGCAAATAGTTTACTACTCATAGTGTAGTGCAAATGGAAGGGATCAGAACAAAGCAAATAGTTTACTACTCTTAGTGTAGTGCAAATGGAGGGGATCAGAACAATGCAAATAGTTTACTACTCATAGTGTAGTGCAAATGGCAGGGATCAGAACAAAGCAAATAGTTTACTACTCATAGTGTAGTGCAAATGGAAGGGATCAGAACAAAGCAAATAGTTTACTACTCTTAGTGTAGTGCAAATGGAAGGGATCAGAACAATGCAAATAGTTTACTACTCTTAGTGTAGTGCAAATGGCAGGGATCAGAACAAAGCAAATAGTTTACTACTCATAGTGTAGTGCAAATGGAGGGGTGAGCATGCAATAATAACAATAATTATGACAATTTATATGGAGCCATAATAATGGCCATGTCATCACAAGGGCGCCTCACAAAACAGTTAACCTCAGGTCACAGGTGGAATGAGCCCTGAAGAAAAATTGTGTTTTTTATCATAGATTTAAAAGAGTCAACTGAGTCATTCAATTAAATAGGAGTCTGAGGAGGAAGTCTGTTTCAGCATTGAGGACCAGCGGCTGAGAAAGCACGATCATCAAAGCGCATCTTCATCCTCCACACACGAAGATCAGCTCTCTCTCTCGAATGATCAGAGATGCAGACGGATGAGTGTCAATGCAGCTGCTGCACTGGGTGCAGGTCAATGACATGATTTATAAACAATGTAATGTAATGTAATGTAATGTAAATCTTCGAGAATTTCTCAGCGCCCACAAAAGGGAGATCAGCTTATTCACTGGAGCTATATCAAATCAAGTCTGCAATAGCCAGAGCTGCCAAACAAGCAGACAAAGCTTTAACTCAATGTGGAATGAAGCAGGCAGGCAGTGGAGGATATCACAGAGGAGTGGCATGACGTGGTTGTATTCCTCCTATTGCAGATGAGCCTTGCCATTGAGCACCAAGCAGAGTCCATCCAAGAGCCATGCATATGTGCCTGTCACAGTGGTCCACTTTGGCACAGTGGTGTAGTGGGGCGGGGACGCGGGGGGACGCCGTCCCCCCACTTTTTGCAAAATTCTTGCAAGATTGCACTTTTTGCTACAGTTTCTACTTCAATTTCCATGGCGTCCCCCCACTTCAATTTCCAGGCGTCCCCCCACTTCATTTTTTAAGACTACACCACTGCTTTGGCAGTAACAAAAGCAGCGTCAAAAGGTAAGGATTTGATGCAGCTCCTTATGAGATGCAGCTGGCAAAAGCAACTGGGGCATGGCACCTCACGGATATATCAAACTCAAGCAGGATGCCAAGATCATGCACAGAAGTCAAAGGTGGATCAGAGCTCCACAGACATTCAGCCCATCGGTGTCAATATGGAAACACCATCTGCTGTCAATATGGAAACACCATCTGCTGTCAATATGGAAACACCATCTGCTGTCAATATGGAAACACCATCTGCTGTCAATATGGAAACACCATCTGCTGTCAATATGGAAACACCATCTGCTGTCAATATGGAAACACCATCTGCTGTCAATATGGAAACACCATCTGCTGTCGATATGGAAACACCATCTGCTGTCAATATGGAAACACCATCTGCTGTCAATATGGAAACACCATCTGCTGTCAATATGGAAACACCATCTGCTGTCAATATGGAAACACCATCTGCTGTCGATATGGAAACACCATCTGCTGTCAATATGGAAACACCATCTGCTGTCAATATGGAAACACCATCTGCTGTCAATATGGAAACACCATCTGCTGTCAATATGGAAACACCATCTGCTGTCAATATGGAAACACCATCTGCTGTCAATATGGAAACACCATCTGCTGTCAATATGGAAACACCATCTGCTGTCGATATGGAAACACCATCTGCTGTCGATATGGAAACACCATCTGCTAGTCGCACACCACAAGAAGTCCATCTTCTCGGGGTTGAGTTGCAGTCTATTTGACCGCATCCATTCGGCGACTGAAGTAGCATCGTATAAAGAACACCTCTCTAAAAACAGGAGGCAGCTATTTCAGATCTGAAGCATATCGAACTACTGGGTTGTGTAGACAGGACTTAGTGTCTTAGCCAGGGTGGCGAGGAAATGCCAGGCCACCAGCCAGTGGTTGATGTCAACAACGTTCCAGAAGCATTTTCTGGAGCACTGCTGACATCAACCACCAATGGCATCTCATGAACTCTGGCAGCAACGATGTCAAGTATGTCCCTGTAATCACAAGTCACACTGGTTATGCCCTTGGCGATCGTAGTTGTACTTGTATGCCCTGCAATCATGAGTGACACATGTATGTTCTGCAATCACGAGTGACACATGTATGCCCTGCAATCATGAGTGACACATGTATGACCTGGAATCATGAGTGACACCTGTATGCCCCGCAATCATGAGTGACACATGTATGTTCTGCAATCACGAGTGACACATGTATGCCCTGCAATCATGAGTGACACATGTATGACCTGCAATCATGAGTGACACCTGTATGCCCTGCAATCATGAGTGAGACATGTATGTTCTGCAATCACGAGTGACACATGTATGCCCTGCAATCATGAGTGACACATGTATGACCTGCAATCATGAGTGACACCTGTATGCCTTGCAATCATGAGTGAGACATGTATGTTCTGCGATCATGAGTGACACATGTATGCCCTGCAATCATGAGTGACACATGTATGCCCTGTAATCATGAGTGACGCATGTATGTTCTGCGATCACGAGTCACACTTGTCAAACTGCACAGCACCATACATTCCAGCAGTCTGTGATTGACAATTTAATAGCTGCCTTATTTAGAGGTTTTGCTCCAAAATAATTTTCATATCACAAAATTACATGATTCTCTGTCCCCGTAAATCTCCACTGAAGACACACTAACCTGCTGTTGCGTGCTGGCTGGACTAGACAATAGCTCACAGGCTGACTGAATTGCTTGATTTGCTCGGGAAATCTTGGACTGGTCAATGATTCCTTTCAAACCAGGTTCACTTGTTGGATCAGCCAAACCAACTAAATATGCGGCCTAAAGAACATTCAAAACAATACGAATATAAGACTCAAAATTGCAAAACTCACAATTTATAAAAATCCAAAGAAAGCAAAGCGCAGGGCAAATTCATTCACAAGGGCTGCATCAAATGAGAAGGATTGTCATACAGATTATACGTTATATCGCGCATAAGTGTTCTGCATAGTATATTATCTAGCCTCTGTGGACCGAGCAAAGCAGGGCTATTAGGCTGAAAATAGTTTACATCTACTTGATTACAATACCTCTCAAGAATGTAATAACTTTCACAGAGCTGTGCACATCTACATAGAGGAACAGCTCAATGAATCATAAGTGAGGTTGCCTGAATACATAATTCCTGAAAATTATATCTTATATATATTTCAGTAAGTCTGTGTGTTTGTTTGTTTGTGACGTTGTTTGGTTGTTAGCTATGCACGGCCACAGTTTTGAAGCAATCGACCCAAATTTTTCGCAGAGGGGTCCAGGTCGACCCGACACAGGTTATTGGGGGGTCGGCAAATCTCTGCCACCATGGGGGCCAAGGTGGGGAGCGAAACCCCCAAATTTTTTAAAAAAAAACGGAGCAATTGATTTGAATTTTTTCCCCTAGATAGAGGTCCATCAGAACCCCCCGGATCAGTGGTTGGAAAATCTCTACCACTAGGGGGGCCAGGGTGCGGGGGGTCAAAAACACTGATTTTCGCTATAAATTTTCATTCGCTTGCCACGTATAAAAGCAGTAATTTTAACCGTTTTAAAGGTGTCTAAAGTGAGGTGGAGTGGAGGTGTGGGATGGAGGTGAGGGGTGGAGGTGGTGGGGTGGGGTGGCGTAGGGAGTCGAGGGGTGGTGTTGGGGATGGGTGGGGTGGGGTGGAGTGGGGTGAGGTGTGTTCTTGGGGGGGTTGGGGGGCCCGGGGAAGATAAATTTCTTCCGAAAACCCAAATTTCTCGGGTGGCGTACAGGTGGAGCTCGGAGTGTGACGGGGTGTCGTATGGTGTGGGAGTGGGGGCGGGGGTAGAGGTGAGATGGGGTGGGGGAGGGTGGGGAAGAATTTTTTCACGGAAACCGAAATTTCACGGGTGGCGTACCGGTGGAGCTCGGAGTGTGGTGGGGTGTGGTACGGTGGGGGGGGTTGGGGGTGGAGGTTGGGGTGAGGTGGGGGAGGGTGGTAAAGACTTTTTTCACGAAAACCAAAATTTTACGGGCTGCGTACCGGTTGAGGTCGGAGTGTGGTGGGATGTCGTGGGGTGTGGTGGGAAAATGGGGTGGGTGGTGGGAAGAATATTTTTCGAAAACCAAAATTTAACGGGTGGCGTACTGGTTGAGGTTGGAGTGTGGTGGGGTGTCATGGGATGTGGAAGTGGGCGGGGGAGAAGGAAATTCGTACCGGTGGGGGTCGGAGTGTGGTGGGGTGCTCTCGGTTGTGGGAGCGGGTTGGAGGGTGGGGTGGGAGTGGGGTGTGGGAGGGTGGAAAAGAAAATAAATTTTTCACGATAATCAAAATTTCACGTGTGCCGTACCGTTTGACGCCGGAGTGTGGTGGGGTGTGGTGGGGGTATGGGTGTTGGGGGTTCGGGGGAAGATTTTTTCCCGAAAAACCAATTTTCACGGGTGGCGTTTTGGTGGAGCTCGGAGTGCGGTGGGGTGTCGTAGGGTGTGCGGCTATGGGGTGGGGGCTGGGGTGGGGTGGGGATGGGGAAGAAATATTTTCCAGAAAACCCAGATTTTACGGGTGGCTAACCAGTGGATGTCGGAGTGTGGTGGGCCGGTGTCGTGAGGTGTGGTGGGTGGGGTCGGGGTAAAGAAGGAAGCAATTTTCGGGAGTGGTGGAGGGAGGGTGGGAGAGAGAGAGAGAGAGGGAGCGATGTAGGGAAAGAGTGATTGGCCGGGAACGGCCGAGTCCTAAAATACCCGGGCAACGCCGGGTGCCCCAGCTAGTTTTTAATATATTTGTAAAGTAAAGGTAATAATCTTCGTTTAATCATAATGAGATGTAAAGATAACAATGTCAAAGAGAACCTCGGAATAAAGTTTCTAACATCTTTAACTGGTAGAACAAAAGGATGCGGTCTAGGGCGTAAGTTATAGATGGTTTTTGCTAGAGGTGGGAAAAGGTTCCTCAAGACATGATTGACATTTAGCATAACATTACGAAGCAGCCCAACATCAGCTCCAGCAACTAATTTCTCCATGTTCAGGAACATCGTGGAAAGGAATCCCAGTCGTCGCATCTGGTTCAACATATGTTCTAGTTTAGTTCTGTCGTTGCTAATAGTAAACCCCACCATATAAAGGTATAAGCATTTAGTGGTTAAAAGGCACAACACACTGAGCTATAACTTAGGCTTCATTTAGATGGAAAACTTTAAAATAAAACTTTTTGTCAAACATACTCATTTATGAGTATGTTTGTCAAAATAAATATCAAACTTTCTTGCAGTGGCCCAAGAAAAGAGTAATTTGAACAGATGAATAATGTCTTCACTGAGTTTATGGTCTAAGGTAACATGCAATGTAAATGTAAATGCAAATCTTCTAACTCAAGTGCCACATAAAGGTCGTATCAGGGAGACCAGTTATTCACCAGTGCTATATAAAATCATGTACACCACAGAGGCCAGTTTTCTATTTTCGTTCTGGCGCCAGGTCAGAATAAGGCAAGATCAAGCCAAACAGACAGCACAGTGCTACGGTGGCAATCGGTGATGATGGGGTTGTGTGGTAATGCAGGTGTAGAATTAGATAGGATAATTTCAAGTGGTGGTTTTCCAGTGAATGGAAAGTTTATTTATATAGCAATAACGCTAATAATAATAATAATAATAATAATAATAATAATAATAATAATAATAATAATAATAATAATAATAATAGCAATAATAATAGTAAAATATAATGGTAGTAGTAATAAAAAAAATAATAATAATAATACCTGAGCAGCATTTTCACTAAGGCCACAGACATTACTTGCAAAACAGGTCACGACATCACAAAATTTATCCATTTCTCCTTGCTTTACACTTGATGTTATGCCAGTCATTGAGTCAGCAAGGTTCTAAAACATTCAACAACAAAAAACAAGTCATCAAAGTGAAAAATAAAGAAATCTGAACTAATGGACATCTTTGTATCACCAAATACAGAAATAATGGTAGTGTTAAACACAACCCAGATGTCAAGGTATTCAACAGCTGTATCAGTGGCGTCTGCTTGATTTTATTTCTGCACGCACAACCTGCACAAACCTGAAGCAAACGGTGATCGACGTGAGCAATTGAGGATAATGAGGGTAGGGGCTTATGAGGATGGGTCATCAAAGCTTTTTGGTGCATTTTTGGCTGCATAAAGAATATTTTGGGATAGTCTACTAGAACAGATACAATTAAAATAAATTGAGTATCACTCTTAATCCATGTAAGCATGAATCAGACACCTGGGTAAAACAAATGTAACTTTTTAGTGTAACTGTACCGGTCTGTAGTAAGGTAGCTAGCCCTTGCCAAACTACTGTTTGCCTGTAGGCAAGGCTGAAAGTGAGCCGGGTCTGTCTGGGTCTGCGACCCAGCATTGATTTTCGTGACCTGCTGTTGCCGGGTCTCAGTCGAGTGACGTGTTTAACACATGAACGCATAAGAAACCCAAAAATCTACATGAATGGTGAAATATTTAATGAAATTGGCAGTGGCTCTAGAAAATTTTGGGCGAATGACTAGAAAAAGGTTGTCAGAATAATTATGTTTGAGGTCAAAGGCGTTGGTTCATCCGCCAAAGTCAGATGCAGCAACTTTTCCAAACCACTTTTAGCCCTGCCTGCAGGTATAAATGACACTTAGTGAGCTCCTCTTAAGTGCTGTAATATGCCAAGCAAATTTCTGTCCAGGGTAACGGCCTCTGTTGTCATAGACCCTGGTCAAATCGGATCCATCCTTGCAGTATCTCAATGTCAGACACATAGGTCTAAGTATTAGATAGTTCAAGTGAAGTTGATTACACACTGTTGTCATCGTTGCAGTCATCAAGATTCAGCTGTGTGTAACTCACACGCCACTGACGTCACACAAGGTGCCTGGGAAGTGGCATATTTTTTGACGACCACACTAACTCATATAATTCTTCATTTTCAAAGACATTTCACTAAATAAATAAAAAAATATGATCGCATGTCCCTCTGGAATTACGTAGGAAACTACGTAAGACACTTCATCATGGTAAAATTGCTTTATCGACCTATTAAATTAGAGAGAGATTGAAAGAGACAGACTACAAGTGAGAAATTCTTATTTTTTAAACAAAGAGAAGACTGATATACAGGTGAATTTGTTAACTATGTAGACGTAATTCTTATATTAGAGAAAGTTAGTTATTAGTCTAATAAAAAGTTAAGAAAACCATACAAAAACTAGAAAAGTACGTAGGCCAGAGGTTCTTAACCGGTGCGTCGCGACGCAGCTGGTGTGTCACATAAAAATGGTGTGTCGCTGGTGTGTTGCAAAGAAATAGCATGTCGCGAATTCTCACAAAGTATCCCCATTCACTGACATACTTACTTTAACAGTTTAGTACATTTGCAGACACAGACTAAGAGAATTCGTAGCACACTATTTACCCATATTCTATTTTATTTTATGGCCTACATACACAGCATACATTTGCAACCATGCCGATGAAGACTGCTGCCCAATTACAAACTGCAACATTCGAAATTAACAAGTTTAGATTACCATAAGGATAATAAAAATTTCATGAAACTACAGCCGATGACAAGGAATCAGATTTTATAACAGTGAGACAGATGCTACCTGCATGTATTTGGGGGGGCCCGGTAGAGTAGTGGTTAACACGCTGGCCAAGAGTGCGAGAGGTAGTGAGTTCGAGCCCCCGTTGGGCGGATTTGCTTTGTAGGCTGCCATCGGCGCCGTGTAATTACAAAGCTGTCTGTTCAGTTGGTAGTTAAGTTTAATTAAGATTACTGCATAACCTGTAAATGTAAAGCGCAGTGCGTCTTGCAGGTGTTTAATTAAAGAAAAGATATAGATATTATTATGTGAATCAACAATTATGCATAGACCTAGTGAATATGTAAATGATCCTCTCCAGCCCTTGCCTCCACCTCTTCCTCATAAGGTTGCTCCTAACTATATTCAATTCAGGTCACATGATCTCACTCTACCAGCAGTTGACACCTTTGCCAAAAGAAGATCTATAGTGAGACTGTTAGATGAATTCGCATAAGTGTTTCCATTATTTGTTTCTTCTGGAAGCTACTACACACTGTGCTAGTTGTGCTAGTCTAATAAAGACCATTCTTACTTACTTATTCATTTTTGTACTAGATCCAGCTATAATCTCTCTCTCTCAGCTGAACATTCACAGCTATTATACCATAATCTGGATCAAAAGAACAGGCAGCAGCAACCACCCTGCAATCCTCCATAGCAGTTGATTACAAGCAGATACCATCAGATAAGTGATGACCCGTTTTCGTCAACATACACAAACACATCAGGCCACATTTAAGCTATTTCTTCTTGAATGAAACATGTCTTTTTATAAAAGGAATGACCATTTTAGCCAATCAACTTCAAGCCTGGCAGTCTGTAGAATGATGACCTATACTTAGAACATGATCACTTTAAAAAAAAATTCAAATCGATCATATTAGTCTCCAATGGAACATACTGGATTACTGGATGACTCCACAGATTGGAATAAATTACATTAGCAAGGTGCTAGTTCAGAGCATCTTATTCATGGTGTATAACACTAACCTTGCATGCAGAATAAATATCTACAAAGAATGAACACCAGGGGCCAAATTTATGGGAGGTGTCTTAGCTAAGACCGCTAAGATACGACTTACAAAGACGCGTCGTAGACTTTACGACACCTTGTATTCACCACTCGCACTTGCAGGACCACTTACTTAGTCGGTAACTAAAGCGTGGTTATAGTTAGCGCGCATGCGCACGGGATATTAATAGGCGGTCAGCCCATTGTCTAGCCCACTGGCTAAGGCACATAGCCAGTGGGCTAGACAAAGGGCTGTCCGGGTATGGGAACAAACAAAGACGTTGCATCGCCCATGGAAGATATCTTCGGCGGTAGACTATATGCGATCTAAAATGCGTTTTGTTACACATTAATGGTATTTTGTGACAGCGAAAACCGAAAACGGCAAAAACAAGCATAAATCAGCTCATCGTCCCACAGCCAACGGAATTAAATTTGGTGCTTCTGAAACACTGTTTATAGTTTAAACTGCGTCGATGTGGACGAATTGAAGATGTCCCGCCGGCCATGTTTGCCTTTACGACAGCGACTAGTAGACTTACACGACCCTCGTAGGTTGACTAGCGTAGTCGTCACTTAGCTGGCTAAGAGGTCGTTGTGAATTCCGATTTATCCGTTAGTTGCCCACTAGTCGCAACTAGGAGGTAAGACACGTCTGAGATACCGTCATAAATTTGGCACATGCCAGTGTGTTATCCAATGCACCTGGCATGCCAGTGTGTTATCCAATGCACCACCACACCGGTGGTGCATTGGATAACACACTGGCATGGAGAGTGAGAGGAACCAACTTCGAGCCTCGTAAGGTGGACGTGCCTTGTGTTTGCAGGCTGTCTTTTCTGTTAGTAATTAAGATGCAAGTCTTTTGTCATTTGCATTCTTGTGAATTGTTTCAAATGCAAAACTGTACATTTTAACCGATTGCAGTGTGTCAACCGGATTGTTTAAATAAAGAAAATATAAAGAATACCATTTATAATCAACTCTTTTATAATCTTCAACCAACCTTTGATTTATCAATCACAGAATCCAGACAGTCAAAATATGTTGCATCTGTTACAGATTCAACTGGATTATCAAACAGCGGAAGTGTCATCTAGAAGAATGACATGAAAACAACAAATGATCAACAATTTAATGCAATATAATGCAACATATTGTACATAGCCACTTACAAGGCACCATTCCAAAGTGTCGTTTGCATAGCAGCCTAACTGATCTAGGTAATGAGAAAATGTGTGTCAGTCAGGCTGATGCCTGAATCAGAAGCATGTCAGACTTGTCAGTACATGCATTCAAATGAAGATTGTTCCAAGAGGAAGTTCTGATACAGGAGAAAACCAAATGAGTTCATATTGACATGCAGAGGCAAGGAATCTGTAAATCTTCCATGCCAGTAAAACATAGCAATCTGTAACTTGGTTGACTTTTAACTGAAACAAAAGGTCTGTGTTGAACCTAGTACAGTACCCATCTAACAAGACTTATACAAGGGCATCAAAGACCTTTTTAATTACTGTTGTTAGTGTTCTGTTGTTTTGACGCAGTGCAAGAGTTTTTTTTCCCAAATTTCACTTGTACCGTCATGCATGGTATTTTAAAGTGCGCACGAAAGTTTAATTAAGTTTGAAATTCATGTTTGGGTGAACATTATAATCTGGTATACTGGAAATGAATGGGCAAATGGGGTCTGCAGATATGTCCATAATAAAGATGTAAAACGATAATCGGTGACTATCAGCTTAAAAAATAATTGATATTGCCTTGCCTTGACTTGCCTTGCCTTCAACCTTCCTCGACACGAGGGTTGGTCGCATTTTGGACAGTTCTTCTCCATCCTCTCCTGTCTTCGGTTGCTCTCAACAATTGCTCTGTTGATAATTCCGTCCATTCACACATGTTGTCCCACCACCTCTTCCTAGGTCTTCCTCTTGATCTTGCTCCCGGAACCGTTCCTTGCATAATCTCCTTCTCTAAGCAGTCTCCATGTTTCCTCATGATGTGCCCGAAGTATGACAACTTTCTTCCTTTAATTGACTCCAGTAGACTCCTTTCTACACCAGCCGTCTCCAGAACCCATTCATTTGTTTTTTTCTCAGTCAATTGATATTAATTATTTAATATTAATAATAATGTTCATCATTGTTTCTTATCTTGCGATCGTCCATTAAAACTATAAGCTTAATTATTTTTGCTATTGGGAATTCGTTTGAGTACATGTTTAGCCTCGCCCTCGACGAGATATGATGTCAAGAGAAAAAACTTCACGAGCAATGGCAGCACGCTGATTATTTACAATGGTGAAATTAATTTTGCAGCGTTAACTAACACATCAACATTTGAAATGTCTATACCTCAGGATTTAAAGTGAATTGTGAGCTGAAAATAGCTGCATTGACCTTCAAAGTTGGCCCAGTTAGCTACATTGGTAGGAGCATTGGCCGCGCGTCTGAACGCGACTCTGAAAGAGCGGGTGCGGGCTGCGTTTCGCTTCCCGAAGGTGGCTATTTAAGAGACTCAAAAACCTCGGGCTAGCACGGTCCGTCCCCAAGGACCTAAATGGCGAGGCGTCCAATTCAAACGGGCAAGCGGTGGTGAAGGATCTCACCCGATCAAATTCAGTGAAAAATGAACAGGGGTGAGGCTATAGACCAGGGGTCTCAAACACGCGAACCCGATTAATGCGGCCCGCGAACAGCTTCCTGGGTTTTTTTTTTAAAGTTAGAAATCAGTTTAAAAGAGTTTTGCAGTTCTTTACGATTTGAACCAAGGTTTAGACTGCTTTCTACTACTTTTGATTGAACATTGAGTCCACAACAGCAGATATAGGTTAGGCATCAATGCAGATGGATTTAGTGTACCTTCAGTGCGATGCAATGCCGAAGCAGAAGAATGCACAGCAACGTTTGTATGCCGGTGTCGTAAAATATAGTATCCCCGGAATAATCGTATCTCCCCAGATGATGAGAAGTTGAAAAATGTCACTTCCGCGTGTGTTTATTTTTGCAAGTTAACTTCCATTTGCTTGGTTTTGAACAATGACACTAACAGGTAGGCCCTATTTTTATTCCTATAATTTTTGTGACTTTGGTTTAGAGGACTTAGAACATTTAGAACACCTAAGAACGCTCAGAGTCTCTAGGCCTAACTAAATTCGAGTTGAATTACTCTGAACATTGCTTAGGATACTTTAAAAAATTAGAGTCATTTTAAATTTTGATTACAGCATAATTTCTTTAATTATAGAGCCCACGCATTTTTCGATAATTGGGATAGAATGGTTTCCTATTTTGTTTGTAGTAGGCCTACCATCATAGTTGCACTTAAAATATACACTGTAATATTATGTGAATTTTACAGGGCTATATCATCATTACAGTATTGTATGCTGCAATGACACACAACTAATTCCAGTTTCACGTGCACGATTAGCCTATATTTTTATGTTGCGGCACGCGAGTCATTACAAATTTCCAAATGCGGCCCACATGCTGACTTGAGTTTGAGACCTCTGCTATAGACGGCCGCTATATAAAATCCGATTACATTTACATTTACATTTGCTAAGTTTTTGGGCATGCCAAAGCGTACCATTTCAGACTCTTGCTTGGGACAGTGTAATGTAATTAGTAATTTCTATAGCATCGCTCACAGCTGTGGCCATTCAGTAGCGCTCCCAGTGCGATAATTCCTAGAGAGAAAAATAAGTCTTAAGAAAAGAGATGTAGATAGCAATCCAGAAAGGAGAGTCCCACACAGAGTAGAGGCAAGGGAATTCTATACGAAAGACCTAATGATGGTAAAGGATCGAGTTTGAGCAATAGTGGTCCTAGCTCGTGGAACAAACAAGTCAGACCTGATCAGAGAACGGAGAGGTCGATGAGAAGATGCAAAAACAGGAGAATGAATGAGATCCCTGACATATTTTGGTGCAAGACCCAGTTTGGCACCAGAGCAAGGACTTTATATTTAATGTGGGAACAGAGAGTAGACCAGTGTAATTGGTTGACCCTAAACGATGATAATGTCAGATTATTTAGAAAGGCGAGCTATCAATTGAGCAGCATTAAGGACAAGTTGAACGGGAGGTATAGACATACCTTAGGAAGACCAATAAGAAGGGAATTACAGTAATCAATTCTGGAACAGACAAATGCATGGACTATGGATGTCATGGTAGAAAGGGAGACAGATCTATATATATTTTCGCTTAATGATAAAACCAAGTGACACACCGCACATGGGTACATGAAGAGAAAATGATCTAGAAAAAGTAATTTAAAAAAAAGTCATATTATGTAACGGTCATTCAGTGTTAGTTATAGGCATATAAAGAGGAGGATTTTTCTTCTCGTCCGTATAAAATACGTGGGATGAAATTGCGGTCGTCCTTTACAGGCAGCGAGAAGTCGTGTGGTCGTTGACGAAGTTATAGCAAAGTTTAGTCCTTGGAAAAGATGCCAAAAAGTGACACCTAAGTCACAGACAAAAGTTGAAAATGTAAAATGAGGCAAGGACTCAGAGAGTAGCAAAAACTCGATTTTCAGAAGTCGCTGGCAGTGCCAAGCCAGATCAGTTGAGTTTTGGAAGAAGTCATTGGCTTTTCTCAATAAAACTCTCACAAATGACATTGAGCCGATCTCCTTTTATCAACGGCATAATTTTTCTTAACCCCTTTAGCGGCCGATCGGCTTATAATCATACAAAAATTGACGACTATAATCGGGACACCTGGTAAAGGGATTAACTCTCAATTTAACTCTTAATTTTCTTAGTACTAACTGTTTATCAGAGTAAGCAGTGTTTATAGCTTTAGTTCATGACCTTGCTCATGAAGTGTGTCTGAATACACATTCTTTCTGTCATCGATGCCTTGGTCATTTTTATTTTTAGAAATTTGAACTTCATTGCTTTAATAGCAAAATTATGAATCTGACAGATTCCTTATTTACCAAATTCATTGTCATCCTGCTAAGTGACTTCACAGTGCTGTGCAGCTATGCTGGTACCCTGTTTCTTTCCTACATAACAATAATAAGGATTATCTGGAAGCAACAAGGCTATATGAT
Source organism: Lumbricus terrestris (assembly GCA_949752735.1). Lineage (NCBI taxonomy): Eukaryota > Metazoa > Annelida > Clitellata > Crassiclitellata > Lumbricidae > Lumbricus > Lumbricus terrestris. The sequence continues at coordinate 22,406,779 of OX457039.1, forward strand.
AACAATTTTTTTAGATGAGACTTAATAAAGTCGGGTTTTTAAAACTCTTTGTTGCATCACGTTTTTGAATCGTGAAAAAACTGTGGGTGGTCTCACTAAAAGTGGTATAACGTTTGTTCTGTTTGAAGTTCCTTGATGAAATTTGGCCATTGTACATAGATATGAATTGCCTTTAAGCCTGTAAAATTTGATTTAAAAATTCTTACTTCTCGTTAAGATATTGGCAAAAAATCATAGGGGTCTTTTCTATGGCCCCACCGTGTATGTATGCAAAACATGTACACACTACAATATGGAGCCATTCAAGGTCGCAGGGTCAGCCATGGAGAAAGTGTGGTGCTGTGTGATTCAGTCCACGAGCATGGAACAATAAGTTCTGCTTGTGCAGCTGAGCGGAGAGAGCAGTGTCACTGGACATGTGTGGTGGAGCAGCAGAGCTCCTGCAAGTATAGAGGGGCCAACACAATCATATCCATCTCCTCCACTTCATCCTAAGCATCAAAGCTGTATGGTAGATTCTGGACAATTAAAAATAAATCCAAAGCTTCTATCCAACATTTGACCTTATGGATATTGGCTGTTTGTCCATTGCTCTCATTCATTGGGAGGGACTGAAAAATAGCAAACAATCTTTCTCACTTGGTTGAATCTTGTCTGCATCCCAATATTCAATTGTTTCAATCAATCAATCAATCAATCAATCAATCAATCAATCAATCAATCAATACTTTTATTGATCACCATAATTCATGCAAGCAAACAATTTGGACATTCATGTACAGTGGCATTAATTGTTTATAATAAACACTTTTCTGCAACCAATGTCTTAAGTTACGGAGTTCCTTTTTACTAGGGCTGTTGTTCGATTAAAAATTTTAATCGAAATTAATCGCGCGATAAATTTTTTTAATCGCAATTAACTGCAAATTAATCGCAATACATTTCCTTCAAATATACTAATCTTACTATTTTCTAAGGACCCCTGAAACATAAAATTTTAATGACTAGATGCATTCTTTCTATTGCAAACATATTTAAAAACCTTTGGCTTAGGCATATTGAATTTCTGCATTTTGTTTATTGAACATGGATGAAGAACGTGATGGAGGACCTAGAAACGCATGGCATGGACATACGAAGAGCGATGGATAAGACCAAAGAAAGAGCAACTTGGAGACGTCTTGTAAAGGCCTCATCGTCAGCATGCGCTTGACGGAGAAATTGGAGTTTATTGAACAGTTTTGTATGACAGACAGAATTGAAACACTGTTCAAATCAGTCAACTGCTCAAAATCCGTTAATTTTTTTCATTTAGCCACCTTTAATTAAAATGACATAGGCCTAAATGTGAAATTAGACAACCGTTTTCTGACTATCAAGATTAATTATTTATTCAGGAAATTGTATAGGACTATAGGCAGACCAGTTTATTTACATTGGACGGTTCAAGGGATGCTCTTATTAATTAACAATAGTAGGTCTACTATTGAACCTCAGTATTTAGTCACAATTTTTCACAAGAGGTTGCGGTTCTTGCCAAACCTCATCTCAGTTGTCCTTCTGTAAACATATATATTCGTTTAATGTGAAAAAAAATGTGAAAAAAACAGGTTGACAAGACCGCAACTCAGTAACATGGAAGGGAAGTACTACGGGTTACACAGTCGCTTGTTGAGAAGGCACTTATAGAGGGTTCTTGGAATAAAGTTTTTATCGTCCTTCGGTGGCAACTCAAAGTCATGCAGACGTGGTCGAAGGCAGTATTGATGCTGAATAATCGGAGGGAACAAGGTCCGCAGCACATGATACGGGTTTTTGATTATAGACTGTAATAGACTATCGTCGGCTTCTTAAGCCAAGTCCGATACGCGTGGAGAGTCTTCCGGCAGGTAGCCCATCCGCTCCATTCTGCGGAGAAAACGGTCAAGTCTGCTCCTGTCATCAGCGCTGGTGAAACCCCACCAGGCTGGAGCAGCGTAGAGGAGTCACAGTTGTGGCTCGAGCAACGTCATGTAGCACTGTTGATGGTAGGCCATGAGACTTGAGAACACGGAGGGCGTAAAGGGAGCGGGAACAGGTCCCCAGAACAGGTCCCCAGAACCCCAGCGATGTGTTTGGATACACTGAGGTCTTCTCGCAGTGTCACTCCAAGTATCTTTAAAGATGTAACTCGCTCCACTCCGGTGATTGCTGGCGGCAGAATGATGTTTCGGCGGCGATGGATCAGCATCTCACGTGATTTGGTGGTGAATGATTATATCATTTGAAACCTGAAATCCATTGGTCTTGCCATCTCATGGAGTTCAACCAACGTAGTCTGATGTCTGACGGAGTGAGGAAAGAGGAAACAACCTTAGTGGACGATGCGATGCGGCCGATGTCGACGACTCATCGTTGGCATTTAACGCATGTTTTGGTTCGCATGCAGGCGATAATTGAGCAAAGAATTGCTACGATAATACTCAAATTCTTTGTTGGAATACTTGCCAAAGAATTTATCACTAACTTTAAGTATGAGGCTTCCGTTTAAAAGGAGTTTTTCTGCCTCTGATTCCATTTTAATCAGATCTAATTAACGCGTACGATTAAGGCGTTAAAAACTTAAATCGCAAATTTTTTTAACGCATTAATCGCACACATCAACGTGATTAAATCAAAAGCCCTACTTTTTACATTACCACTACACCCATCATATGGACCATATGATGTGGTGTAGTGGTAATGCATGCAAAAGCCGTACAAGTGATAATCAAGTAACCATTTAAATGAGTAGCGAACCATATGATATGGTTTCCTACTCAAATAAATAGTTCCTTGATATCTCTTGTACAGCATGTACGCAGTTGATACCCAGTCTACCTTGCATTGTGCTTTCACTGATTCATCAGATCATACCCTGATTCTAATCTCTGATTGTGATTTTTGGTTAAAGCAACCATTGGCTAATGTTCTGGGCATGATGACAAAGATGTATAAGAGTCATTTGGAATCGATTAGCATACATATAGACATTAAAACTTATTAATTCAGTTTCTGCTCATCATCAAAACTTGAAGGTCTTCTACAGTGTCCTGGTAATTCTTAAAAGCCATTGAATAAATTAATAGTTTTAAACTGAGGCATAAAATGCCCTTTTGTCGAGTCAGTAAACATTCTGTTGCACAAACCATCACAGAAAATAAAGGTCACACAAGTTCTATGTCTCATAGCCATTCAAAGGCAATTTAAGCAGAAAAGACAACAGATAAAGTGCTTCCTACCTGGAGTTGCCTATATGCACTGTCACATTCTTTCTGCCCTGGAGCTGATACGGTACAGACGTTGATCAACTGGTTGATACTTTCTGTCACCGCCCTAAGTCAATCAGATAAGAAAAGCTAGATTAAACTTCACTAAAAAATTAGGGTTTTCAAGATTAAAAATTTAATCTTGCAATTACAAATTTTGGCTGCTCAAGATTAAAACTCACAAAAGCTTTCACAGAAGGGATGCATACTAAAGAGTCTACACTACTGCAATTAGCCCCTTTAGCGTGTAATAAAAATTGTCATAACTCTCATCATAGGCAAAGGGGACACTTCAGCAGTGGGGGGCCAAAATTAATTTTACTTTTGCCCGAAAAAATCAACCCGGAATAATTGACGTCATGCACACATAGGTACAATGTATATACCTGTGTAAAATAGCCATCTCTGTTCTTGCACCCACACTCGGGGACAAAGAGCAGGATGGCAAACACCCTGGGCCCGGCCATATTTAGGGACCAAGTTGAGTAATTTTAGGCCTATATATGCAAATTTATGATGTAGCATATGTATAATATTCCTGACACTTTACTACAACCAGTTCAAAGTTCACACGAGCAACTGATTAAATTCATAATTGTAGGCCTATATTTTTTTATCTATATTGTTTTATTGTTGTATCGTATTTGATCATCTACAAAGCAACTCTAGTAGGGTGAACACTGAACAGCTCAGAGGCGCTCCTGGTGCACAAGACCATGCGACAAGAGGCAGGTTTTAAGATAAGAGAAGGAAGAAGAGAGACTGCCAGAGAAAGTGTAGAGCGAATGCAAGGAGAAAGCTCATTTCAAAGAGAAAGACCAATTGAGGCTAATGATCGAGACTGAGCCACAGCAGTTTTAGAAGGCGGAAGCAAGTCTTAGAGTCAAGTCTGTTGGATGAATGAAGTGAACAGTTGGAGGAAGCTGAGTGAGGCCTTAGTATAATGTCGGTCTTATATTTGGGGCAAAGCCTTGAAGATCATAGTGAAGATCTTAGGTTGCATGTGAGCACGAAGAGGAAGCCAATTGGTGGAGATAGAATGGTGAAAGATCCTAAGACAAATAAGAGGAATGTGTGCTTTTGGAAATGTGCTCAGTTAAGGTATACCCGTAATTTAAGTGAGCTATCCAGTGCAACACCCTAATCCCGCACACTTGACAAGAAGGAAAAGATAGGAAATTTCTGAGAGCAGAACAAGATCTGCAAGTTCAATGTTGATCATTAAAAAAATTTACCATGTTAATTGCGAGCGTTAACTGTGATTGATCAACAAACCTACTAAAAATGTCACTAGGACACAAAGCTCAATTTCAGCTTTGAGAAAATTGTCAATCTTCTCTTTTCTTAGACTGGAAAGAGGAGAATAAGGATTTCTTACAAGTCATCATCGTCCAATACACTTCAGTAGCTTGAATACGTGCACACATTCGAGATGGTATGGTTTGCTAATAGATGTAACTGAATACAGTAATTGCAGGTGTTTTATCTCTGTCTGTGCAGATGACAGGGTGCGCAAGCAAAACTAAATCCACAATGCATTTTAAAATGTACTTACTTCTTTATTTTGGTCTTTATTTTGGTGCATGACATCAGACCAGAAACAGACATTCTTATAGCATGCCAGAGCCACACTAAGTCAGTGATATTTTCGTTAACGGAAATAGAAACTAGAAGTAAAATTATGAATTTCCGTTAACGTGAATAAGAACGAAAATTAGGAATTATTTTGAGAACGAGAATAGAACTAGAACTGAAATACGCCGGAGAGAACTGAAATATGAATAGAAATAGGAATTAATTTCAGACCGAAAATTATTACACTATGATGATTTTTCTGATTCGCTGTGTGTGCAAGTCTGTATAAAGTCAGACAATCCATTTCTGAGAACCCTTAAGATCAGTAATCTTCTAATATATCCCCTCCCCCGACATATTATCACAACTAATTAAGAAATTTCGTTTGCTTTCTGAATCACTCAAACACAGGGGCCCTCGTACAGTTTAAAGACACAGGATCGTTAGTCAAACAACCTGACAATTGAGTAATTAATGTACGGCTGAACACAGGGTGAAGGAAGTTAATTACAGGTGCATTTGATGCATGACCTGTATGGGGATACGGGAGGGGCAAGGGTGAATGAACATGAGCCTATAGATACCTATGGGTTCACACCTATCACACATCAGTGGCACACATGCGGTTGAAATAGAGTTTGACATTTTGACACCTCAATGGACTTGGCAATAATAATTATGCTGATAGGGTAAGCGTCATAATAAGTAAGTAAGTAAGTAAGTAAGAATATTCTTTATTATACCACCAGCAAACGCACAGTAGTTTACAGAGGAAATAAATAATAGAAAACATTTATGCAAAGTTATATAACATTCGCATAATAAAACTGTTTCTGGCATAAGAATCAACTCTAGGAAGGGTTAGATTATGTGGCCTTGGTCGAGTATTGTATGGAGTGACCTTAAGGGGAGGGAAGAGGTCGTGAAGAATGTGACAATGATTTAAGAGGATAGAGCGGAAAAGAGCAGAGTCAGCCCAAGAACAGAGACTGTCCAAACTAGGAAAATCGGTTGGAAGAAAGCTTGAATGGGTCAATTTTCTTAAAAGACCGTTAAGACGTTTACGCTCCATTGCGTTGGCAAACCCCCACCAAACAGGGGAGGCATAAAGTAATCTCGCAATGGTAGTAGCTCTTACAACGTCAAACAGACGTTGACCATGGAGGCCGTGGGCAACTAAAACACGCAGAGCAAACATGGATTGACGGGCTTTACAGCATATTTTGCTAATGTGAGCCTCAAAGCCAATCCGATCAGAGATGGTGACACCCAAAACAACCATCTGCTGGACCCTTTCGATGCCCGAGATGGGGGGAGGGAGAATAATAGCTTTAGACCGAGGTCGCCTGATGATCATTTCACTGGTCTTAGCTTGATTTAGTTTTAGATTGCTAATAGATGCCCACTGAGATATATGGTCAAGTTCTGAAAGAGTGGTATCTACAGGGTGCGGCCAAAAAAAATAACCCATTACGAAAATCGCGATTTCTCAAAAACCGCTGAATGTTTTGTTATAAAACTTCGCCAGTCTATTTGACACATATTTATTTACAACTTGGCTAAATCTAATGAAATTCGATTCATGAACACCAAAATGGTGCAACCCTGAAGTGAAACAATGTTATTTTCGTTTCAACAGACATTTGGTGATAGCAATAACAGCAATAAGTAACAAAGTAGCGACGCAAACAGAAATGTAACAAAGCGCAAGGTTACTTATTGTTATTGACAAGATTAGGCCAAACTGTTAAGTTTTGTGCAGTGAATGTTCGAAGTGACCAACGTTTGCTTTTACGCAAGCTTGCAGACGTTTTCGAAAGCCCAGAACAGACTTCTGAATGGTCTCAAGTGGCAAGTCATTCCAGATAATTTGCAGTGTAGTTTTCAGTTCATAAATGTTCTTTGGCTGTGTGGGAAGTTTGTTGTAAGTCTCAAGCATTGCACCCCAGACAGCATAGTCGAGTGGGTTCATATCTGGAGAATTTGGCGGCCATGAATCTTTGTCGACGAAGTCCGGACAGTGACTTGTTAACCAATCTTGGGCCAGCTTGGCGCCGTAAGCGGGCGCTCCATCTTGCTGAAAAGTGGACTGATTTCCCAAGACAGTGTGACAGTCATCGACAAGCTTAGGCAAAATATTCTCCACGTATAGTACCTATAGCTATAGCATTGACTTTGGCCTTTTCGTCAATGAAATGCAAGCGTCCCTTCCCTCATAGCTGACACCTGCAGAAACCATGATGTTGGGAGAGAACTTGGTTCTCTCGACCAACAGGCGGCTTGGATGGATATCGGCTTTTTCTTCTTCGCCCAGGCGCGGTTGTTTTGAATATTAATGGGTGGATTGATGTAAAAGATCTTTTCATCGGTGAAGAAAACCTTATTATGGCACACTGCAGGCTACTTTATGTAAAATTATGCTTTCCTATTACGCGAATGCCGTGTTAAATTGAAAATATGCAGTTCCTTCTTCTGCCTGATGTCATGATCACAAATATAACGATACTGACATAAAATTTTCAGATAATATGCAGAACTATGTTACGAATAAGAATGAAAATATTTGTAAGAAAATATTCAGCGGTTTTCGAGAAATCGCAATTTTCGTAACGGGTTATTTTTTTTGGCCGCACCCTGTAGACTTCTAGATATACATTAAGGATCTAACCTACCTAGATGTTTGTGAATAGGACAAATGAGGATGGGGGAATAGAGGTGTCTATTGGCTATTTTGTGGCTGGCTATTGAAACTTCTGTGATTTTGGAACAGCGTACAGTGTTTTATTTACATATCGATTAATGGATCAGAGACCACATACACATTACAATGGCGAACTGCAGCGCACAGACAGAATCATAGCACTTGGATCCTAGCTTGTACTGGGGTATCTTAAGGGTAGATGATTTTAACACAGTGGATTCCCCTATTTCAAGATTCATAACCCATACCATTGACTTCGGACATTTGTTTTAAAAGTAGATATGATGCTGATGGGTGGAAATTTTGGCCGCAATTCTCAACATATTATTATTATTATGACATAAATTTAGGGCTGTTGTTCGATTAAAAATTTTAATCGAAATTAATCGCGCGATTAATTTTTTTAATCGCAATTAACTGCAAATTAATCGCAATACTTCAAATATTATTAATCTTGTTATTTTCTAAGGACCCCTGAAGCATAAAGTTTCAATGACTGAATGCAATATTCTTTCTATTGCAAACAAGTTTAATAATTTCTGGCTTAGGCCTATTGAATTTATGCATTTAGCTTATTGAAGAGTTTTGTATGACAGACAGAATTGAAACACTGTTCAAATCAATCAACTGCTCAAAATCCTCTAATTTTTTCCATTTGAGTCACCTAGCTTTAATTAAAATGACAGGACTAAAATAATGTGAAATTAGACAACTGTTTTCTGACTATCAAGATTAATTATTTATTCAGCCAATTGTATAGGCAGACCAGTTTATTTACATTGGTCGGTTCAAGGGATGCTCTCATTAATTAACAATAGTAGGTCTACTATTGAACCCCATTATTTAGTCACAATTTTTCACAAGATGTTGCGGTTCTTGCCAAACCTCGTCTCAGTTGTCCTTCTGTAAACATTTATCATTTGAAACCTGAAATCAATATTATTGGTCTTGTCATCTCATGGAGTTCAACCAACGTAGTCTGACGTCTGACGGGGTGAGGAAAGAGGAAACAGCCTTTATTGGACCGAATGCGGCCGATGTCGACGACTCATCGTTAGGGTTTAACGCATGTTTTGGTTTGCATGCAGGCGAGCAAAGAATTGCTACGATAATATTCAAATTCTTTTTTGGAATATTTGCCAAAGAATGTACCACTAATTAACGCATACGATTAATGCGTTAAAATTTTTAATCGCAATTTTTTAACGCGTTAATCGCACGCGTTAACGCGATTAAATCAACAGCCCTACATAAATTTATTACGCACGCAAGGTCACACCAAAGTGTGAATCTGAGGCGCAGATAGTCAGCCACCAGAGAAAGATACAGTTAAAGGTCCATGTGCTTGAAAGCCAAAGAGAAATAGTGAGTTTTGAGCCGTTTTTTGAAGGTAGGGAGTGAACTTGAGCAACGAAGAGAGAGTGGAAGTAGATTCCATTCTTTGGGAGCAGAGGCATGGAATGCATGCGAGCCCATAACAGTTCTGCATCGAGGCTCAGCTAAAAGACCCATGTTTGATGATCGCAGGCAACGAGGAGGAATGTAAAGAGTAGGCCTAAGCAGTGACTGAAGGTAGGACGGTGTTCCGGTGGAGAGGGATTTGTAGGTAAAACAGGCCAATTTAAATTTTATCCTGAACTCGACAGCAAGCCAATGCAGCTGATGAAGTAAGATTGATGAACTAGATCGCAGTGGGACACGCAGCACACCCCCAGCTAAGGAATTTTGGATGCGTTGCAGCCTATGTAGCTCATAGTCTGAAATGCCAACAAAAATCGCATTAGGATAATCAAGGCGAGAGGAGACAAGGGAGCAAGCTAATGTCTTCGACATATCCTTAGTCAGAGCCGACCTAATGTGGCGTATTGCCCTGATGTGATAAAAGCAAGATCTACAAAGGCTAGTTACATGCATCTGAAAAGTAAGCATACTGTCCAGGGTAACCCCAAGAGTTTTGACAGAATCTGATAATGGTACTGCAGAGCCTGCGAGGTCGATGCTGGAAAGTGAAAGAAAAGAACGCAGGCGTTGTCGTGACCCGAACAAAATTGCCTCAGACTTGTTTGGGTCTATAGCCAAACCGTTAAAACAGAACCAGGCATATAAAGATGAAAGGCACTCCTCAAGTTTAAGTTTACCGGACTGATCAGTGTGTGACAGAGCAATATGGAGCTGAGTGTCGTCCGCGTACTGCTGTAATTGGACACCAAAATGATTAGCTATGCGATTAATTGGGGAGGTAAAGACGGTGAATAATAGAGGACCAAGGACCCTGTGGAACTCCAGCAGTGCAAACAGTGGGTTCAGACCGAGTGGTACCGATGCCCACCTTCCGGTCACCGAGATAAAACGCTAACCAGTTTAAGGCTGTACCAGAGACACCAAAGCTTTTGGTGAGTCTTGAAAGAAGTAATTGATCGTCTACGGTATCGAAAGCTGCACTGAGGTTAAGACATACAGAAAGGCAGGCTTTACCATTGTCAATAGACGAAAAGATGTTGTCATAGGAGATTTGACTTCACAAGTTACAAGTTGTCTTTAGCCGTCGAAGATTGTTTATCCAGTCCGGAATTGTCATTATTTTAGAACTTTTATTAGGCCCATAGAAATGAAATTATTTATGAACTTAAATTAGAACTGCAATTATTTCAGAACTTGAATTAGAACCGAAATTATTTCAGAACTTGAATTAGAACTGAAATTATTTCAGAACTTGAATTAGAACTGAAATAGGAATTATTTTCAGAATAGGAAAAGAATTAGAACTGAAATTAGAGTCTTAGAACTGAATAAGAACTAAAATTGGGAATTATTTTTAGAACTGAAATATCACTGCACTAAGTACAACTTGCTGTCTCCATCAAAGCTGCCTCTATCAAGACAAAACAAACATTTTAAAACTAGTTACCTTGCGGCCTGTGCCAGAAGACTCTTTACATTTGGAGCATTAGGATCAGTTACAAGAGACTTTGTTGCCAAAAGGAACTTGCTGGCCATCATAGAGACGCTTCGCAATTCTGTCACAATTCGTGACTGTGATCCTGGGTCTTTCGCAGTGCCTGCCATTTCCATTCCACTCTTGACAAAGTCTTCATAGGCACAGCTGAATTGATGAGAAGCTGGTGCCATGAGCTGGGGAGCATTCTGGGAAGCGGCTGTCAAAATGTCCTTTGCTGCTTGATTCAGATCGGCTGCAAGTGAATTAAGTTGAAGTTGAACCTCTTGGAAATGACGCTCTGTTACTGGAAACTAAATTAAACACCAGCAAACATTACATTGCAGAAGACAGTTATAAAAGAAAGTACTACTTAGTGGCAAAATGATAACAGTCTGAAATTCCCCATCATATAAAATAATCATCTCACAATATGCTGACCAAAGGGTGACCTGACAAAATGTCGCAGTGACAATATGTCGCAAGACAAAATGTCACCGACAAAATGTCGTGGACGTAAATGAGCAAATACTAGATTATTTTAATAATTGACTATTTAAGACTAGAAATCGAATGAACTTGTTAAAGGACACACATTGGTCAAAGGACACACATTCCAACTCAGAATTTCAACGAAGAAAGCCAAATAACAGAAATACAAAGCTAAAGAGTGTGCAAACAAACTCTCAGCACATGATGCTACCACAAAGTTACAGTGATACTAAGAATTCTAGCAAGGTCTCCCAAATATTGAATGGAATCTCTGTTTCTGTAATCGGTGACGATGCTGCTCTTGGTGGAATTGACGAGAAAGTTTGGTTACTGTTGGATGGACACATTCGATTTCACGATACGCTGGTTGTTCGAAGGCAAGTGCAAGCAGACGCTTCGTGATTGCATGGCAAATTCAACGTCATCTCTATATTGTGTTGGTAAATCTTCGCTCTGCAACTTCCTCCAAATGCGTTGTTCAAAATAAAATGCCACAATTGCTGCCAGTTCGAAGTCCATCATGACAGATATAGGGTTAAGATATTAACCCTATACTGTCTTCAAAGGCAACAATGACTCTAAGAAACCGTTATATATTGTCTCAGATGGGTCCTCTTATATACTGGTCCGCTACCATGCTTTACCTTCTCGTATAGGTATACTTCTAACTTTGGACAGATCAAAGCAATCTATTCTACGCACTATGCACTTAGTCCACAACATTTTGCCCACGGCATTTTGTCGGCGACATTTTATCTTGCGACATTTTGTCTTGTGACATTTTGTCATGGAACCGACAAAAGTACCAACTTATACAAAAGCAATTCAATCACATTGACTACAGTAACCAATTGAGTAAACTTAGAATCGAAAATCAATTTCCTTTAAGCTATCTTCTTCATCTTCATTGTCCATGGTCTGACAGCCCGTAGGTGTCCACTGCGCACTTGACTACTCTCTTCCATGCTTCCCTGTCCCGTGCTCGATGTGTCTAGAGGATTTCTGTCGTCTTATTTTTTACAGCGAAGTATCTGCACCCGTTCGTCCAACCCCCCTCTTTGGGGACTAGCTTTGGTTCTTCCGGAGGTCGAATGTAGTTTGTCTTCAGAGTTCTTTCTCTTAGCCTAAGGCAACCTGTATTCGCCTTGTCACAGTTCCACCAATTGGGTTATGCAGCTTTTATTTGGAATGACGACGCCACTCGCCTTCCCACTAGCCTAAACCCTGGTTTCACTGCCGCTGTTGGTCCACGACTGCTTATTCGTCAGGAGAAACTCCCCTGCTTATTTCGCAGCTACCCTTCTTACTGAAGGCCATTCCACTATCCGCCACCTGTGGACGCGCTGGGTAGCAGTACAGCTCTGCCCCCCTTTAAGCTATAGACTAATGTTTAACATCTTAACATGAGCTTTAAAGATTTTACAAGATTAATAGTCCGAAACTAATCACTCAAGAAACACATGCATTTACGTAAGGTGCGCTATTTTAAAATTTGATGAATCTTTTGTTAAATTTATTTCAACTGAAGTTATTGGTCATCCAGCCAATACATCATTTGTTACCATAACAATTCTGCATCAATTATAATAAATTATATAAAAAGCATGTACAATAACATCTCAGAATTTCTAAATAGGCACTTACTGGTGTAACAGGCTGCATTTGTAATAACTCATTTTGTGCCTTTGTAAAGACATTTAAACCAAACGCATTTGTCAACCTATTCATATTATTTCTGACTTCAGTATTTCTACATCAAAATAGACAGAAGGTAACCTTTTGTGGTTGAGCCAGCTTGATGACAAGAGATGACACAAGTTTTGTGGCCTGTTCAATGTCCTGAAGTCCTGGTAGACAATTGATGCAGTTATTCAAAGCCTGAGACACACCTCGGGCAGTCTACGATGGAAGCACAGACAGACAGTTCAAATGAATATCAACAGAGGTGAAACCTTAAGCTATAAATGCAGAAACTATTAAGAGACAAAACAATCCAAGTCTTTAATAGGATTTCCAATAACCAAGAAGCCCTGGATAGGAACGTACTACCGTACTTTGACACTGAAAATATAATATTTGAATCGAAACCTGCCAAGGCAGGCAGAAGCATCAGTGGTAAACACCTGATACTAGTTCACCAGAAACAGTGCATTTACTGACAAAAGTATACTTAATTATTTCTCATGATGTTGTACATTCCACCACAGTCAGGCGAATGCTTTATTCTTCATCAGCGTTGTGGAGTTTTGCAAATGAGGGTCAGAGGAGTCATCTGTCCGCTATTATTAGGAAGTTGATAAGACAGGGTTTTTTGCCCACTAACACTCCTACTTTTGACATGTTATGTTCTAAGACAGATATAGGCCTATCCCTCTTTTCTTCTATCATCTGTGACCATGGGCATGTTCTCCATGGTCTTCTTCCACCTGAAAGTGTGACTGGTTACTCCCTTAGGCCCCGATCACATAATCTAGAGATACCATGTCATTCTTGATTGGAAAGGGATTTATCGCCAGAATGCTATATAGTTAACTTGTTTGACGATAATAGGTTAGTAATTCTATTATATTTAACTTGTGATTTTAATTTGTATGTTTTTATTACCTATTATTACTTCGATGTATTATAATGATGTTCTATGTCTCATTGTGCGTTTGCAAGTGGAGTAATAAAGAAGATACTTACTTACTTACTATATTGTGCAGGTGTCTAATGAACAAGGCATCGACCGATGGCACACCAAAGCCAAGCCAGAATCAAGCCAGAATCAGGCAGAATTGAAAACAACAAAGTCTATGACTTAAACCAATCCAATTTTTCAGTTGCTGTGGAGTGTCCAGTAGCAAAATTCAGTCTTCGATGGAATAGGAGAAGTTTATTGACCACCATCCAGCAACTGAGAGATTGGTGCACCTCCGTTAACAAAACAATTTTTAGTGAAAAGAAATTGGAGCAATAATGTTGGGAAAATAATGATTGACTTAAGTGCTGTGGTTGGCTGCAATTCAACATTAAAGCCCAATTTGAAACAGATGTCATGTTATTGGATTCACAATTTTTTTCTTGGTGTTGGATTCCCGTTAAATGATGATCCAATACCATGATTTAAGTTTTAAAAAATATATGATTTACCTTGATTAACTATATTTTGGTTATTAAATAGATAAACACACCACTCATTGGTACATAGAATAGATAAAAATTAGTAATAATTGTTATGTAAAAGTTGTGACTCTGGACAATGAGTTCTGAATTGTTTGCATGGTTGAAATATTAAACATTTCACCACTTTCGTGGTCTCCTGAGCCTAGCCTACTGATAAGTTCAGTGACTTTTTCCACAAGTTGATAGGGTAAAATCACCAACTGCAAGTAGTGAAATTGTCATCATTGCAAAAGTGGAACTGTAATATCTTTGATCAAATATGTCACCATTTAATCCCTTTACCAGCCGACTGGCATATAATTATATATAAAATTTACGACTATAATCGGGATAGCCAGTAAAGGGGTTAATAAGTTTGGAGTCAGAATTCAGTTGACGCAAGAGTTGAGTGTTGCGACACAAGGATACGAAGTGCATAAAATGATTGCTTTGCTTTACAGACAAAGTTATCAATGTGTGCAGAAAACCCCAATCTATCTAAAAGTGTGACACCATACATGTAAATGTAAAAAAACGATGAAAATAGAATAAAAAACGGAAAAGGCGTCGTTTTATTCGAAAAAAATAAAAACCACAAAAACGACAACAAATTGGAAACGGAAAATAATTTGTCTTTGTTATATCTGAAATTTCATTTTAAGCTTAAAACCTTGCTTATGAATTTTATCTTAATCTGCAAATAAAACAACTTTATTAGTAGGCCAAAATTAATTGTTTTAAGTAGCATTATTCTACAACAGATTTTTTCTCATAGTCTAGTTTTAATAAGAAATTGAGAAAAATTAAAGACAATGAAATCTTTTCAAATTTAAATTGTAAACATAAGTCCGCATAAGTTCATGCTGATCGACATAACGCAATTAAAAATCTAATCAGAAGCAAAGACCATAGATGTGTACTAAATTATACATTATACATTTGTACTTAAATCGTCACTTATATTATAGGCCCAAGAATTTTATATCAAAATAACTCTTACAAATTCCATTTCTTCTAGGGACCTACTACATGTATTTCTCAAATGATGACTTAACCCTTTCGCTACCGGAGGTAAAAAATTCCTGTGACCGGAGAAATATTGGAAAATTCTACTTTTATCTTTTTTGATGGTAGTGATTATAATGAGCTGTTCGTATGCTGCATTTTTACTGATTATCATAAAGTTTATGTAAAAACAAAAGTTAGTCGTATTTTTCATTTATATAGCGCCTCTTCAAAGGCGTTATATAAATGAATATAAATTCACCACAAAATAATAGAACCAATGAACCATATGATGTTATGGCAATAGTTCAAGTTTGCATTACGTGTCCACAATTCAGATGGCTAAATGTAAGTTTTGTCAGGGTCGTCAAATGTAAGCTTTGCCAGGGGCGCCAAATGCATGCTTTGCCAGGGGCGCCAAATGTAAGCTTTGCCAGGGGAGCCAAATGCATGCTTTGCCAGGGGCGCCAAATCATGCTTTGCCTGGGGCGCCAAATGTATGCTTTGCCAGTGGCGCCAAATGTAAGCTTTGCCAGGGGCGCCAAATGCATGCTTTGCCAGGGGCGCTAAACCATGCTTTGGCTGGGGCGCCAAATGTATGCTTTGCCAGGGGCGCCAAATGCATGCTTTATCTGGGGCGCCAAATCATGCTTTGCATTGGGCGCCAAATGTATGCTTTGCCAGGGGCACCAAATGTATGCTTTGCCAGGGGCGCCAAATGCATGCTTTGCCTGGAACGCCAAATCATGCTTTGCCTGGGGCGCCAAATGTATGCTTTGCCAGGGGCGCCAAATGCATGCTTTGCCTGGGGCGCCAAATCATGCTTTGCCAGGGTCGCCAAATGTATGCTTTGCCAGGGGCGCCAAATGTATGCTTTGCCAGGGGCGCCAAATGTATGCTTTGCCAGGGGCGCCAAATGTATGCTTTGCCTGGAGCGTAAAATGTATGCTTTGCCAGAGGCGCCAAATGTATGCTTTGCTTGGGGCACCAAATGTATGCTTTGCCAGGGGCGCCAAATGTAAGCATTGCCAGGGGCGCCAAATGTAAGCTTTGCCATATGGGCTAGGTCTGGCCCTGCTTCTATAGGGGCTTTCCAAGGCATGCCACTCACAATTAAACAGCTTAAACAGACAGCGTAGTACCGCCGGATATATCCGGCACTGAGGGCATACGAATTATTTCCTCCGCCGGATATATCCGGCGTCCTAGGTATCGAATGGGTTAAACAATTACATAATGACGCCATAGTTAACTGAATCCTTGAGTGTACGGTGAAAACGTATGGAATATCAGACAAAATTGATATTAAGGAAAATAATAATAGACAGTAAATAAATAAATAAAGTTATAAAAAAATTAAAAAAACGAAAAAAGACGATGCGAAAACTAAAAAACCAAAAAAGACGGGTTTTGTGAGAGAATAAAACACGAAAAAACGTTTTCACAACTATGTTTTTACAACTATGTGTGACACCAAGAACCTGAACTACATCAACTCGTTCAATCCCTATTATGGAGGAGGGCATTCCGAAGTTTTGGAACGAGGACGCCTAAAGATGGCCTCACACGACTTGCTATGGCACCCTGTCAAAAAGCCTGGTCAAAATAGCCCCCCGTCAAAACAGCCCCATCATAATCGATCACTGACACAATAGCCCCATCGAAATCGCTCAGCGACACAATAGCCCCATCAAAATAGCCCCATCAAAACAGCCCCGGGCTATTTTGTCATGGACCAACAAAGTCGCGGCAGAACACACAATTTTTGTAAAGATGTAATGTCAAAGAAATTGGTGCAAAAGCGGTTAATTGGAAATCGATTCAGAGGTTCCAATGGCAACATCGATAGCTAGGATCTAATGATTACCTGAATAAAGATAACAGGTAAGGGACAGGTAAAGACAATAAGGAAAGTTACTTCTACGTTATTTTTTGTAAGGTTATTGCTCAAGAAGAGAGGCTAGCAAATAACGGCTCTACAAACGAGCCACACAAGATCTGAGAGCGACCAATTCCGCACTTTGATGAAGCTGCACCGAACCGCCAGAGCCTATATAAAGTCGAACAGTAGTTATGAAACGAAGCTAATAATAAAATACAGGGTGGTCCAGCATAAATGAACCAACTTTGAATGCATATAACTCCGCCAATTTTTGGAATTTATTTATGCTTTATGGGTAAAATTAAAGATATTTCACTCCAGTATATGCACTGAAAAAATGGAACTGGTACAAATTTAGGTTTTAATTATATGCTCGGAACAGCGCGAGCTACCATATTTTTTTGTCATTTGTGACGAAATCTGGCGCCGTTGACAGACGATGATCGCGTTTTGATCTTAATTTTCCGAACTGATAAGGGAAATAATTCGGTTGAAATGATTTACAAAATTTCTAACAGTGGATGGCATTAACAATACCTTGAATTATCTGCTACTGAAAATTGGTAAAACAGGACTTTCTAATCGTAAAGCATGGGAATTACGGCGCTCATATCCGCTAGCATTGCTCTTGTGTCCGAGTAAATTTGCAGTCAAGACATGACCCGGGTATACGCCCTACAAGAAAATCTCCCCGGGTCATTCAGTGTGAAACAGGTAGTCCTAGAAACACCATACAACATATTCTAAAAGATGATCTAAAGTTATTTGTCGACGTGATGTCCAACAGCACTCCAACACTGACACAAAGAAACGACTAGCGAAACAGCTGGCGTGCAACCAGCCGTTTCTTTGCGTCTAAAGCAGCGCGCGGGGCTGTTGATAAAATTGAAAGAAAATGGTTTTGCGATGATGGTAGATACTTCTAAAAACACCCAAAATGATCGTGTTTATGCACGTGTTAGCGAAAAACGATTTGTGAATATCCCGGCGAAACGGCGCCTTATTACGTCACAAATGAGAACAAAATATGGTATCTCACGCTGTTCCGAGCATATAATTAAAATCGAAACCTGTACTAGTTCCATTTTTTCAGTACATATACTTGAGTGAAATATCTTTAATTTGACGCATAAAGTATAAATAAATTCCAAAAATTGGCGGAGTTATATGCATTCAAAGTTGGTTCATTTATGCTGGATCACCCTGTAAGTGTTCATTGCGTCACTTTTAACATTTCACATTTGAGCCATTCTGGAACTGAGTTGCCGGTGGCGTCTATGACCAGACTATTTTCATGGAACTGTTTACATGACGGGCTGTTTTGATGGGGGGCTATTTCGACAGGGCTATTTTGTCGGGAACTGATTTCTTCTGGGCTGCTTGGCCGGTGGGCGATTATGATGGAGCTGTTTTGTCTGGTCAATCTGACGAAGATGTGGAAGAACAAAGTTGTCAGCAACAGAAAAAAAGAGACTGCTGAAAGCATTGGTGTGGCCAGTGGCGACATACGGGTGTGAGGCATGGACATTAAAGAAAGAGGAGGAAAGACATATACAAGCATTCGAGAACAAATGTGATGAAAGCTTTCCTTTCCCGTCGTTTGTCGGGATCTAGATAGAGAGTTAGAAGGCAAAACATGCGAGAGGGGTCAAAAATATGGAAAATTGTTTTATGGTGTATATTTATTCAGAAATATGTCTACTTTCAATATCTCCAATCAGAACTTTTTAATTCAAACATTTAGTCAAAGAAAACTGACTTTTAATGCATGTGGTGTCAAGATTTGCTTTGAAACAATGGCTCACTGAGCATGTGTTCAAGGTTAAAATTCGCCATGATAGGCCGAGTTTTCATACGCCAACCGGCCTATTTCCTGTAGCCGTGTATACCACTTAATAAATTATACCTCCAATATGCTACTGGATGGTCCTGGAAAACTGTGAAACCTGTTTAAATGACACGAGTTTTGGCCAAATATCAGACGCGTCATCTTAGTGACCATAATAATTATTCAAACCCGCCTCCGACCCCGCTTTCTGAGAGTCCTATTGGCCAACGAGACCGACCTTCGATCTTGACCTTGTGACCTAGCAAATCACGGAATTATTTGGTCATTTTTGCTGCCCCTTTTCTGGTTGCGTTCAGTCAAAAACGTTAGTTTGCGCTTGTTTCGGAAAGGATTTGTATAAAAATTATTTTACAAAGCGTAAAGTGAAATTGCGTTGTTAAACTGCTCAAATAGCGATCAGGGCAAGCTGCAGGCATTGTTAGATGAATGAGCTTACTATATTGATCGATAGGGAATTTGATACCGCCGATAGCTGCTAGCCTATCCTAAAGAGGGCAAATATCAACCGCTTTCTCAATTTGGGCAACCATGCATGCTCAACTGGCAATCTTTAATCATAATTACAGACCTACAACAAGCTTGATTAGTAGGCCTACTGACTTTGCTGGCTTAACACAAATGAAATCTATTCCTACCGAAAGCGGTAGGAATAGACAAGACAAGGGCTTAAGCCTGAGTTAGTCCTATGAACAATTTCCAATTGGGTAAATACAGTCCTAATTAAAATTCTTTATAAGAATCTAAGGGGATCGCATAATTTATCGGACCAAGTCCAGATTCTTATCGTACGCAGTTGAATCGTATGATTGATCCTATTTAGGCTAGCTTCTCTGTAAGCGCATAGGTAAACATTAAATGTTTACCCATGCGTGTAGGACCTAGGTGTAGGCTGCCTCAAAGAAATTTTCTTTGATGCAGTCTACACCTAGGTCCTTGCTGTCGGTCGCAATAATAAGATTAGTTTCCATCTAATTTAAATTAAGAATCTAAGGAGATCGCATAATTTATCGGACCAAGTCCAGATTCTTATCGTACGCAGTTGAATCGTATTATTAATCCTATTTAGGCTAGCTTCTCTGTAAGCGCATGGGTAAACATTTCTTTGAGGCAGCCTGCACCGAAGTCCTTTGCTGTCGGTCGCAGTAATAAGACTAGTTTCCATCTAATTAAAATTATTTATAGGTATCCTATACATATTAATTCTCATTCTTTTCTTGTACAGCCTTGTTTATTTGAAGTAGGCTATGTATACACCAATACATCGTATATCCTGTCTATGATGAAGCATCTGGTCCCTGCGCTTTGGACGCCTTTAATTGTTTACATTTCAATTCAATTCGGCAGTCGCCTGTAATTTCATTACAACTTTCAAAGTTGTACATCGATTTTCATGCCGTTTGATGTATTTGATACAGAATATAGCCCTGTATTGACCAGCAAAATTGCAGAGGAATTAATTAATGGTTACTAAGGACTTTCATGACACGAATGTTCTGAAACTTTGAGCTCGATTTTCTCGATTGTTATTATTTTACAAATTACAGATTCATACGAATATAACTTCAGTTAGGAAAAAGATATTTTCATTCTGTAAAACGTATTTTGAAGTAGAATATCTGTAGAATATGACTGAATAAAAAAGACAAAATCGTCATCCGACGGCATTGGAACGCTTGTGTCACAAATGTCTTAGAAAGATATTAAGAGTCCCATGGACAAAAAAGTTGACCAACGAACAGGTGTACTTCATAGCAGGAACAAAGCAAGAACTGTTAACCCACGTAAAAACAAGTTACAATACTTCGGACGTGTCATGAGACAGCAAAAAGACAGCATAGAAAACAGCCTGACGATGGGACTGATGGAGGGAAAAAGAGGAAGAGAATGGCATGGATAGACAACATCTTGAAATGGACTGGACTTTCGGGGAGGAGACTAATGAACATGGCAGGAGATAGACAACTGTGGAAAATGCTCATCCATTCGTGCAGCCAACCATCACAGAGCGACGATGGCGGAATGACATGACATGTTTTGTCTTTGGGCGATTACGACGGGGCTGTTTTGACGGGGCTGTTTTGGCGGGGCTATTTCGACGGGGCTATTTTGCCGGGAACTGATTTCTTTGGGGCTGTTTTGTCGGTGGGTGATCATGACGGAGCTGTTTTGTCTTTGGGTGATTATGACGGGGCCGTTTTGATGGGGTTATTTTGACGGGTCACCGACTTGCTACGATTAAGGCGCAAGTTATTACAATTTCTAACCCATTCTGCAATGTGACCAAGTTCAGCATCAGTAGTGTCAATATCTGATGCAGGAATAATCAGATAAGTCATCAGCATATTTAAAAAATCTGTTGCCTGCATTATAGTAGTCTTAATCCAGAAATTAAGGTAAGAAAGTTGACCGGCCCATGGCCAGACCCTTGAATGTTGCTTGCATTAATGCACTTGAAAGAGGAGACTATGTCACAGAACTTAGAGCAATGCACTCGGTTTTGTAACAAAGCAAGAATCCAGTTGTAAACAAAGTCAGGAATTGGCAAAGAGGCTAATTGTGGAGCAAGGCCATCATGCCTTACAGTATCGAAAGCATTAGAAAAATCCAAAGACACCAAGCAGACAATATGGTTCCCATTTAACTGATTCAAGTAAATGGTCAGTTAAAGCTATGAGTGCAGCAGTAGTCGACCCAGAGGGTCTGAATGCAAATTGGTCAGAATATATGCAGTTCTCATCAGGATTAGTCAGAATTGGATAGTAATATTTATGCACAACAAAGTTCTCTAGAATTTTACATAATACAGGTGTAATAGAAATTGGGCGGAAATCAGCCTCAGAATCAGGACTAGACATTTTAGTAATTGGGGTAAGTTTGCTTTCTTTCCATTGAGGAGGGATATACGATTTTGACAAAGACCTTTTAAACAGGTATGATATGGGTGCTGACAAAAGATGAGCATAATATATAATATAAGTTGCTAATTACAATTACAGTACATTCCCTGTCACATTAACTGACATTGAATTGAAACTCAGAGACCTGAGCAAGGCGATTGTTGTTTTCTGGATTCTGTGGATCATTGGCCACTCTTCTGACTTCCTCTATCAAACCTGCTGATCTGTCCATGACATCAGTAGCACAGTCCATGATTTTATCTCGAATATCTCTGTCAGGCATTGTAGCTGCAACTCCACGCACAGCATTTGCAAGGATACGAAGAGCATTCACTGTTTCACGAGCTGCAGTTGCAGCGTAATCCTCGTTGCCCTGAAATTACGACATTCACATTAACGAAACATTTAAGTTTTTAAAAGGTTTGACTTAATATCACAAAACATCACTAAGGCAAGTACAATGGTTCTGACATTAGGCAAATTGTTTCATGTTTAATGTAACTAAAGGTACCATTACAAATGAGACCAAACAACAACTGCCAGATTTGTAACAATTTGATTCTGTCATGTAGAAGTTCAATAATTATACAAAGAAGATCATAGTTTCATTGTTTTGTGTTGGCCGAAAGTTCCTTCCTGGCCTCGCTGATGTGTACAGCCGCTCGTTGGTCAACATTTTTGCCTACGAAATTCTCAATAGTCTTTAAAAAATTACAGAATCACAAAAACCATTGAGGGAACTTATAAATTAGCATGATAGAAGATGTAAGCTTCTGATTACAATTACCGGTAATAAGTGCTAGTCAGTATATTTACCTGGCATGCAGCTGTAAGAAGCTGAGCAACTGAAGAACCAACTGCTCGGTTGGAACTTCCAAGCTGAGCTGCACAGGTCTCAGGATTTTCGCCTGGCAAAGGTCTCAGTTGTCCAGCTGCTGCAATTCTCTTCATCTCCCCAAGCTCCTGTTTCAGAGTCTGAAGCTGGTAGAGTGCACTGTCCAGTTCTGATGACCCACATATCTCGCGAGCACGGCTCAAGGCCTTGTGCAGACTAGCCAGAGTTAACGTCATATTAACAGCCGCTTTGCTCAGACCATGAGCAGATGACTGGTCAGACACGGTTGGAACAACAGCTTTGGCCAATGTCACCATCTTATTACATGGCTATAAAACACAATTGCATTTGCTAGTGAAATAAAAATATTAACTTCAAAGGTAGACTATTTTTTATATTCAATTTCTCCCATGTTTCTCAATTATAACTGCTATCATTGTGTTCTGTACATCTTTCGCAGTTAAACATCATTCATCAAAACTCAATGGAGCATAGAAGCAGTTAGTCAATCAAGAAAACTGCACATAGGCTATGTGATGCGATCTAGTAAAATCAGGTTTATGCTATAAAAATAAAAAAATACATTTTGATAACATATT
This sequence comes from Lumbricus terrestris, assembly GCA_949752735.1. Lineage (NCBI taxonomy): Eukaryota > Metazoa > Annelida > Clitellata > Crassiclitellata > Lumbricidae > Lumbricus > Lumbricus terrestris. The sequence goes on from OX457039.1 coordinate 22,429,980, forward strand.
AAACAGTAGACGTTTCCCTTTAAAACAAGCCGTATTCCGATCCAATATCTTGACATTTGACAAAGTTATGAATATTTTAGTGTTTGAATCTGCGATATTGCAGTTTTCGGGAAATGCGAGGGAAAGGCGATCACCCTAGTTTCATTTGTTTACCAAGGCCGTCTCATCAATGTGTCATCATGGCCCGAAAATAATTAGCATATCATTTATGTGACTGCCATTTGTTAGCCCACAGTCTCAGCTTTCAGAGGATACCAAGTTCAATAGGGGTGAAAGGTTATCACGAGCGACGGCAATGATTTGAACATGATTTTGACACTTTAGATAAATACAACATTCACAAATAAAATTAATTTTAAATATTTCCAGACGAATTTTAGCTTTGATACTTGGCGAATAATTGGATAATACTGTGTACTATACAAAAATGAAAAAAGCAAAAACCGACCTCACTAAAATCGACCATTATCTCAAAAATGCTATCGTGGTATGTAATATAAATCTTTACATCAAAACTCAATGTAGCACGTACAGGAGCAGTTAGTCAATCAAAATCAACGTAAGGTGATATATCCACTTGAAATTTAGTGCAATGTTGACAAACATCCAGGAAGGAAAAAGTCAAGTTATATAGATTGTCAGGGATTGGCAAGTTCTGCTAGGATTCTCGTCATGCTTACCTGACATTATCGAAAGCCTTGGAAAGATTCAAAGCTATCAAATGGATGAAGTATAGAAAAACAAGTACAGAACTTAATTGATGAAACAGAACCTGGAGAATTGAATACTTCGGAAGGTCTCCAGCAAGTCTCCAGACTTCTCACGCCTCACAGCCAATATCCAAGACCAAGGCAGCATTAATTTCATCCGCAAACTTTATTATTTGTCTAACAGAAAACTTGCCTATTTCTGCATATCATCACCGTTTTGCTAACATATTTTATTTCTCATCACGACATGCATTTTTTAGATATCATGTAGTAACAGATATCTTGGCGGCCATGGTCTTTAATGCAACTGACAATAACGAAAAGGTTTCGGGCTCCTGGTTTATGACATCAGGTCAACAGCAATTAACAATTTTCTAATAACTGGAGTTTTTCATAGTCTTTCAGAAGTCGTTTGGTATTGTCGACCGTCAGGGGCGGATACAGAAATTTTCTCAGGAGGGGCAAAATTTAGGGAAAAATTTGTTGATCTATTGTTTTAGTCATTTGTTCCACCTTGCCTTGAAATATATAATTTATATACCATTTTCCCTGCAAAAAACTGATGACCTTTTCTTTTAGTCATTTAGCCGAATTCTCTAGAAAATATGCCATTGAAACCTACTGCTTAAAGATGAGGCGCCACGTTCTATGGACATTTGTCAATGGAGACCATGGCCGGATTTGCCCTCCTGGATCCACCCCTGTCGACCGTCATAAGTATTTTTTGCAGTTCAGTAACAATAATACCAATAAGGGGCTGTCCATATATGTGACCCATCTGACCAAAACCAGGCTTAAGTCAATTTGGGATAATTTGAGAGTCATAATCATAACAAAATACCCAGTGAAAAGTGGAGCCTGAGCACATTGAAGGCTATCTGTAAACATGTTTATGTAATGGAGAACAAATGTCGGAAGAGAGGCAGGAAGTGGTCGTTTTGGGCTGACAGAAAAAAGCGCAATTTTCACGAAATTCACTTGGTAATCGAAAGGGTCAAGTTTGCAAAGCACATTATGGTTTCAACATCAGATCAGCTGGCATGTGTCACAGCTGCAAGAAAAGACTGAACTTCATCCTATTCAGCAGGCTAAATATCAAACTTATCGTTGAACTCTCTTACCCAGATTCATTGAAGACTGCAGGTATGTTTCAAAATCTGGTTTTATTTTCCAACAGGACGGTGCGCCTGCTTGCTCGCAGGGCAAGGTTGATTATGATGACGCTACCTTATTGCGATCAACTGCACTAAATTTATTTGGCAAAGATTAATGACCAACAAATTCGCCAGGCCTTAACCCCCTTAATTGTCACGTCTGGGGATCTATGCTGGGACGCCGCAAGACATTTTCATTCCAAGTTGGAGAAAATTGGCCAGCTGAAGCAAGTCTTGCTGCCAATGTGGGATCAATTGCTGCAGGACCTAATCAATAAGGCTGTACTGAGCTTCACAAAAAGAATTCGAGCTTGTGTGAAAGCAGCGATTGGACACTCCCATTATACCTTACAATAAACTGCAAAATGGAATTCTGAGGTCGTAGTGAAAAGTGATATCATTTGACATGGAAATCTACAAGTGACGTTAACTTTCTGTTGAAATTTGAAAAAAATGAAATTGAAAGTTTAAACAGCTGTAACTTTTGCAAACATGAAAAGTTTCAAGTGACACTTTCAGGGATTGTTGGAAATTCATTCCCCTGCAAATTGGGAAATTTTCCCAGAAAAAGTTCAATCGGTTTGCGAAGATATCGCATTTTATCCGGTGGAACTTTTTTAGCCGCCCTGTACGTACGTACATACGTACGTACATACATAAAATGTTTGCATCAGACAGGAAACCACGAGTGACATTAAAGAACAAACCAAAGACATTGAGATCTTAACTGCAACTCCATGACATACCTGCATCATATCCTGGCTTCCACTGATCAGCTGTAGTAAGGCCTTTGTGTTCTCAGGGTTTTTGATGGTTGCTCTCATGACCTCCACTACCCTTGGGATGATGTCATCAGCAACAGTGGCACATTGAGCAGATAGCAGATGCTGACTGCTTGGATTAGTGTTCGACTTCCCAGCAACAGCGGCCATATTGACAAGCTGAGTGGCATTTGATGCAGCGCGTTTGGCTGATTGCTGTAGGCAATAATAAATTCATTCATTCATTAATTGAATTTGAAGTTGATTCCTGCCTCAGTGTTGTTAGGCTGAGTGATATTACTGCTTGTGATAAATAGGTTTGGGGATAATAGACAATCTTTGTCATGCTCCCTTTTAATAAAAGTACTCTGTGATCTTTTATGAACTTCAATGGTGCTTGATTTTTTATATATATATATATATATATATATCCCTTAAACAAGTTTGATCACTTGCTCTGCTAGTCCTGCATTTTGGATCACTCTTCACATTCCATCATGCCATATGCTGTCAAATGCTTGCTTGAAGTCTACAAGTTAACGAAGACCTTCTGACTTTTTTAAATGTGATTTTCAAGAATTTTCTGTGAAGAGTTGATCAATTGCGCTTCTTCCTGGCCTGAACCCAGCTTCATCTTATCCAAGTGCTTCTTCGATATGTTTCATTCCGTTTTGCAATAATTTTGGTGAAGAAATTTCCTGGAATGCTCTGTAAGTTAATGCCTCTGGAGTTTTTGCAGTCCTGTGAATCTCCCTTTCTGTATTGGGATGATTGTCGATTTCATCCAGTCTTCGCGATTTCTTCTTCTTATTCAATCTCTGTAACAAGGTTTTAGCAACATGGCTTTAGCAGCTATTTCTCCTCCTCCTCCTTGAAGAAGTTCCGTAATGCTTTCATCCATGCCTGGTACTTTATCTTTTTTAATTTTATTCATATTATTGTCCTGTAGAATGCTCTGCATCTGTTCTTAAGATATGGTCGTCTTCTTCTTCTTCCCTCTTTATAATTATGTCCCAACAGGACTAGGGTTGCCAGGTGGCCTTGAAGAAATTACCGGACAATGGCTATTGCGTTACGGGGCCATATTATGTATATATATATACATATATATATGTATATATATATATATATACATTATGCATATATATGCATGTGTATGTATACATAAACACCCTGTCTAAAAAAACTGTGCAAAATTGTTTTTGTCAGAACATCGTCAAATTTCCACCAATCTTAATAACTTTTGGTAGGTAGACGGCAAAACGGCTGAAAATTTATGCTATATATAAATTTTCCACCTCACCTGACTCATTTCACCGCACTACCTTGTTAAACACAGATGTACCAATTTTTCATAAAAGGCATTTTGTTCGCAAGTCGTCTAGGCTATCATGTCACTGTGCATCAGGCACACCATGCATGGCGAGCCTCAACCATATGCGGACCGCCGCACGTCGCCGGTAGCCATTTTTTACAACCAGTGGAGGACAAGCGATGCGGCCCGCTGGATATACTTCGACCGAGTCATTGGCGGTGCTTCGATCAACCGATGCGACAAATGACTTTCCAGCCCACTCCTTGTGCTTCGATGATTAGCTGAACATACGTCATCTTCTAACAGTGAAAGACTACTTGTTGATGCCGTCGGTATGCGGACCTTTCGTCCAAGGACATTTCGTCACGGACTGTTCATCATGGCCTGTTCGTCAAGCGGACAATTCGTCAGAGGACGTTTCGTCCAAGGACGATTCGTCATGTGGACGGTTCGTCACCGGACTGTCCGTCAGTTAGGCTATATAGCAGAGCTCTAAATGATTATAGTAAGAATGAAGTCAGATGAATAATACAAAGTTAATAGTGACAACCGGAGGTTGAAAAGTAATATAAGTATTTTCTAACAGTTCTACTCTACTTGACACTTATTTAGTTAAGAAGAATATATACACATGCACTGGTAAACATAAAAACAAAAGTGTCTCATGTAAACAGTGTTTTCTAACATTTCTACTCTGCTTGACGCGTGTGTAATGTAAAATGTAAAAACATCTTTGTCTCAAGTAAAAGTTTCTGCTCTAGTTGTGAGACAGGTGTGCAATTCCACGGACATAATATTATGCGAACACATCAGTTCTGTTATATGCCTTTTTGGCTAACAAAAACCCACTCCATGTGGGATCGGCGCTACACAGATAGACTATCATGTACAACTTTGACTGGTTGACGAACAGTCTGGTGACGAACCGTCTGCATGACGAATCATCCGCTTGACGAACAGGCCGTGACGAACAGTCCGTGACGAATCGTCCTTGGACGAAACGTCCGTGATTCATGCCATCAACTTGTTTGCAGACACTGTCACCTGTTGTTTATATATATATTCGTCTTATCGAGTTCTTGCTGACATACCGCAGCCCATTACATATAAGAAATGATGCAGAAAAATCAAAATAATTCGATCAAATGGGTGGAAGTCAGAAAGAGGGGCAATGGTCGAGTATCTGTAAAGTATTCGAGCAATGTAATTCCTTTCATCCTTAATAGGCAGTTCAAAACTGTGAGGACAAGGACGAAGATTATAAGGCCTGTGGGCTGTCGATGGGAAAATGCTAATCAGTTGCTCTACACTATTGACGTAACGTGGCTCAGAGACTTGGAACATCCATTCACACCGCTGTCGACGGAATGCGTTGGTTGGCTTCACCTGTGTGTGTGTGTGTATGTGTGTGTGTGTGCGTGTGTGTGTGTGTGTGTGTGCCTGCCAACGGTGACTCTTCCAGCTTACTGTTCATTGCTTGTGTAATATTTTATTCTTAATGACACTTAACATCAAACATGCCAGCGCAGAGAGTGCCTATGAGTAGGTTTCGTGAAGAGGTGCTGCATTAATTTTTGGAATGAATGAATGAACAATATTCACTTGTTTTGTGTCCACTCATTCTACAATATATTCTCTTCAAATCTCTCATTACTTATACTCGCAAGTGATCAATCGATTTACTCGATCGCTTTCATTGTAACTCGGCCAAGTTGAGCCGATCAAAAAATCGTTGACTTCATTGACATGCAAGTCGATCCTTAGTCTTGACAAATCAAGTTGTCTTTATTTCCTCAACTCGGCTCAACTCCAAAATATGTTATTCACTCAGATTTCTGCAGCTACATCACATATTGGCATATTCCGTGTTAGCACACAACTGCAAATAATGATTTTCTTGGCCGCTGGCACATTCGTATTAGTGAAACTGTGGAAGTTATAGACATTTTTCACAGTTTTTATGGCAAAAAAGCAATTAACATGTGTTAAGAATGCATTAGTTTCAGGAAATTTCTGTTCTGTAGTCAGTAAAACGATCTCAAAATGTTCTAAAGTCTGTAAGTTAGAACAAAACTGAATGCATCGACTTCTTTCTGATGTGTGGCAACATGTTAATTCACTTTAGAAACTCTAGAGTTGGAATTAATGGAAGCCGCAGCAGTAAGCTCTATCTTCGCTAATCACCCTATCTTTTCTTTTTAAAAATGCCCACATAGTTGCAATCCGAAAAGCAAATGCAATCAAATTAGAAACAATTAGTGTCATTATGGATTTATGGAATAATACTCGCAATTTCAGTTATGTCAGTGCTGTCCAACGTGCGGCCCGCGGGCCGCATGCTTCAAATGGCCCGCCCGGGCTCGCAAAATTTGTGCACTTTAATTTTGTAAAATGAAGCAAAGGGTAAAGTCACTGGTCGACTTGAGCTTTTATTATTGTTATTGACTTTGTGACAGTTTCCGATTTGGAATGCTGTCAGGAAGGCCAATCCGAAAACTAAAATTACTCTACACTTTTTCTTCTTAGGGTCAGGTTCCAGTAGTCCATCTGGAGATTGACCCACGACTTCTGGTTTAACAACTCCCATTACTGTACTCAACTAAACTCACTTCGCAAACCGCCCCAAACCGTTCACTTCCAGTCAGTTCCTGAGATCTGTACAGAGTTCCAACACGTCTGCAAGTGACTGCGACCATTCCTTTCGAGAAATAGTCTAATTCTAGTTCTTAAGGATTAAAAAGAACTCATCGATAAGAGACCCAGGGACCAGGGTTGACGAATGTCGATGTCTTGACTCTGTCTGGTCCGAGGACTATAGTGCTAGCTCTTTAGACAGAGACTCTGGCTTCGACGATTTTTTTAATGAAAGTCAGAGAGGGAGGATGGAAATTCGTTCTAATCATGAAGTGGATCTTAGCCAGAAAAATTGATTGGTCGACGTATAGTCCTAGCCTATACTGAAGAACTGAACTGGCCAAACTGTGCTGGGCGACAAAGCTGAGTGCGAGGCATAGATAAACGCCACCTTTGCCTTGCACATTTTGGTGCTCAACTATTGTGAAGCATGACAATCGTGGTTTGTGTAGTCTACATGCTATTATTCGTTAGTAGGCCTATTATTCCTGTGGGACTCGTCGAACTCTTTCGATAAACTGCTCAAGACTTTCCTCTTTGGACATTTCTGGGTCGGGAGCATCTCTGAATAGTTATCTTGAACCTGCGGTAGGCCTATATAAATTTCATAACAGACAGCTATAGGTAATAGATTGATAGATAGGTTACAATCATTCCATATTAAATTTCAACACTCGTTTCAATGTTAATTAATATCGATAGATTTTAATTTTAGTGTTGTGGCCCTCGGCTTCAAAAATCTTGCTTTTGCGGCCCGTGGCACCAAAAAGGCTGGACAGCACTGAGTTATGTATATGAAATTTATGAGTAATTTAGGTATTGGGATATGAGAGTGCAGCAGTTGTCAGCAATTTTGGCCAAGAGCCAGTCCAAGTCTATCGAGTTGATTGTTGGCCAAGTCAAGTCGATCATAGCACACAACTGAATCGACTGTGGGTACACTTGCTACCCAAACTAAATTCATAAGTAGCTACATCGCAACTCTAATCCTGCATATAGCTGCTGTTAAGAAAAGTGCGCTGAAGTACTAATTATATATGAACATGGAAGGTACCTGCAAATTTGACAAAATTTCAGCCTTCAAGACACTGGCAGCTGCCATGTTAGTGGCTGAGCGTAGTTCCTCTGTGGCCGCTTTCAGGATCTGTTGCTGTCTTGCATCATGTGGTGACACAGCACACGACTGGATTAACATATAACAATACTCGATTAACAGTAGGAATGATTACTAAAAGCTGCAATGAATGCACCTGAAATCTCATATGTATACATTTTTATTAGAAAATTGAATCAAATGAGTATCGATGTTTGCATGAGGTTGCATTCAAGAGATATCAGAAATCAATAAATGAGCCAATTATTTCAACAAGGACTAACGAAAATTAAAAAAATTGCAACAGACACAGCCAAACCAAACAAAAGCAGAACTAAAATCCATTGTAATTAGGGTCCAAAAAAATTAGCGATCTTGCGCTCCGCAATTTTTCCGCAAAAATCAAAGTATCACGCAACAGAGCCAAAATTGGCAATGTACGCAAATTTAGCGCAAAATTTGACAAAATCCTGCTAATTTTTGTAAATTGGGATTTGATTGACTTAAAAATCACTGCGGTGCGTGGTAGTTCAACATAGCAGCGACACTGTTGGGCGATAATAACAAAAATGGCTACCACCGGAGAAGATGATTGCGCTGGAATTATAGATGAATTTGTAGTGAAGGATGCTGTTTTCTGTAGCAATGAACAAAATAAAAGTATAAAAAAATTAAAGAATTTCAACGACCACACAATAAAGTGCGTTAGACGAAAACACAAAGCACTCACAAAGAAGCGTTGTGTAGTGTCGGCTTGTGGTGGCGCGAATCAATTCAGTTTATAGGCGCACATACGAAGATGGAGGGCTACTATTCAGCGCGTTGGGTAACTTGGTGATTGATTATATTCATACAATATTTGAAGTTGTATTTGTAATGAGTGTAGATTTCGGTGGGCGCCAGATTAATTTTTTTGCAATCGTCTCAATTTATTAATCTCATGTTTATAGGAACCTTATGACTGCATTATTTGCTCGATTGTCTAATTTCGAAGAAGCCGAAGGTATCCTATCGATAAGGCGACGTCGAAAGGGCGACAATCAAAAGAGCGACTTCAAAAGGGCGCCGATTTTAAAGGCGACTGATCAAAAGAGCGACCATCAAAAGGGCGACCGATCTAAAGGGCGACCATCAAAAGGGCGACCTATTGGCTGAAATCGGTCGGTGAAAGACGGTAGATCTAAGAAAAATACGCAAACAGGCTGTTTGTTTACTCTTTATGGGCAATCTAAAGGGTCAACATCGAACATTCTCAGTGGTTCAATGCAAAGGGTCGATGAAAGACGGTATATGTAAGAGAAATACCGACTGAGGATTAGGTAGCCTATGCCTATGGTAGGCCTATCTGTCATAACTACTATGAATGGTCAGTGGTCGGTATTTACTCTTTAGTTCAATTAAAGCGGTCGGCCTACATGAAAGAAAAATGCGAAAAAAGGCTTATTCAGGCCTACGCTATGAGTAGACCTCTATATATAAATGAACAATTTTCAACGCGCAGTGCATTTATGTGAAAGTAATTTCGCGAGTAAGACTGAGAATGTAGAGAAGTTTGCAGAGACTTTCGCTATGTTTAATATATTTTGTGTGTTTTTTAATTTAATATAATTTAATACAAAATACATTTTTCCAAATAAATAATTCATTGTCGATATGGTTCGTTCGATGTTGACCCCTTAGATTGCCCATAAAGAGTAAACAAACAGCCTGTTTGCGTATTTTTCTTAGATCTACCGTCTTTCACCGACCGATTTCAGCCAATAGGTCGCCCTTTTGATGGTCGCCCTTTAGATCGATCGCCCTTTTGATGGTCGCTCTTTTGATCAGTCGCCTTTAAAATCGGCGCCCTTTTGAAGTCGCTATTTTGATGGTCGCCCTATCGAAGTCGCCTTATCAATAGTGAACCGAAGCCGAAGCTACACGTTAAATAAGAAAAACAATGTTAGATACTTTGGTTCACTGATCCATGCCAAGAGTAACTATTTAAATTTTTTTTACCGGTGCAAATTTGCGCAAATGTTTTCGTTTTTGATGCGTAATTTTTCAATTTTTGTGCAAAAATTTCTGTGGCCTATATAATTTATTTTAATCTTAAACAAAACTCGTATATTGTAACTTCAGCTGACACAAAATATATCAGGCAGCCATTCGGCTTATTGGTGGGTTCATCAAGTCTGACCGTGTACCCCAGTATCGGTATATGCACAAGATCTTGGACTGGCTTCCTTTCCAGCAGCGCATCTCATTCAGGATTTCATCTTTGGTGTGGCGGGTTGGGCACCATCTTATCGGCACGAAATTTGCCTCCCATTTCCACTTGCATAGGCCACTGCGCACCGCTGTCCGTGGTGACTTAATGGTTCCTTTCACTCGCTCTGCTGAGCCGTTCTTTCAACAACCTGGAGCGGGCTTCCCTTAACTATGCAACACCTCCCAAACTGTTCTCTTTTTCACAAACTGTTGACTGTTTTCTCACTTGATCTCGGCCGGGAGTGCCTATGAGACTGAGTAGATATCCTGAAGGGGTGCTATATAAATTCTGATTGATTGATTGATTGATTGATGTATATGTACTCTCAGAGGCATTCTTCACAAGACACATGAAAACACGATGTGCATTAAATGTTTAACCTTTTGAGTCCAATGCTCCAGGGAAAATTTGGGCCGAAAAATATTTGTGCAGTTTTTACTTCTAAAAGTTATAAAATCTGTGTGTATATTCATATAATGAGCAAAAACAGGTTGGCAAACTACAACCTGGAATATTGAGACAGATAAAAAATACATTGAAATAATAATATTAATATAAAAGGGAGCAATCAGTTATTGGAATCGAAATTGAATCGATAGTTAGACTATCTCATAAGTTTACCCCAAACATGAAAGAAAAAATATAATTGACCATGAACACAAAACACTGATCTTATCAATGCACTGATTAATCTTGTGGTGCACAATTTTACGCAATCCAAGCATCGATCAACAGCACAAAAATTAGCAATGTGCGCAATTTTTGCTCAAAATTCTCAAATCTCGCTGTGTTTTCACAATTGAGCTCTGAATGGCTAAAAATCATTGCAATGCATGATAAATTCAACACAGCAACGGCAGAGTCGGGCAACAGTTCAAAATAGCCACCAATGAATAGGACAATAGCATTGAAACTAAAGTGGAATTAGTAGTTAAGGACGCTGTTTCTGTTAGTAATGCATAAAGTCAGAGTATAAAAAATTATAGAACTTTGCAGCCACAAAATAAAATGCATTAAATGCGCTTTCAAAACGGTCATACAGCAATGTGTGTGAATCTTCGTGTACTGTGAACGATCACGAGCTGACACAGCTCATCATCAAGCAAAGAAATTAATAGGCGCTGTTGTGTTAGGTCTACTCTCTAAACACGAAGATGGATGGCTACCATTCTGCACACAGGAGTCACTTGGTGATTGATCAATGATCATAGACCTACAGCCCTAAACTATCTTGAAGTTGTACTTATAATGAGTGCAGATTTCAGTAGGTGTAGATTTTGCAAAATTTGAAATTCTTGCGAACTTCTGCATATATAGTAATTTCATGATTATAACTGCATTTGTTGATCGATTGTCTAATTTCAAGGACGCCAAAGCTGCACCTAAATAACAAAAAACACTGCTAGATCCGTTGGCACACTTATTCTTACAAATAAGTACTTCATCATCGATTTGCACAAAATTCGCACAAATTTTTCGTTTATGACAACCTTGTTCCCCATTTTTTTGGCACAAATTTATGGTGAGCCAAACTTATGAACAGTTTCTTTTGCAACACAATTTTCTTTGTGCTCACTGCTGTACAGTTTGGGTAAATTAAGCCAAAACAAGTTTTTGGAGGCTACACCTTCTGAATGTTCAGGTAAATGTACTGAAACATTTGGTTCATTCCATAGCATTACAATTCTGACGTAACGTCGGGGCTTGCGTATGTTTCGTAGATTCCAGCCAGTAAGAGTTGTGCACAACTCGTCTGTGATTTTCTGTTTCCACTAGTTAGTATTTGCTGGCAAAAAACTATGTACCATGGTAAAAATATCTGATCCATACAAATTCATATGAGAACCCTCTGTAAAATTTTCCAAAATGCTAGAGCATTCCGTTAGAGAGCCACTAATGGGACAGCATACATATATAAACAAAAAAGACAGATGGATAAACTTTCAAACTTATAGCACAGAAAATTTATTACTGCTGTTATTAATATTATTTATAAACTTATTATCATCTGTTCATACTATAATTAATTTTATTATAATGAATCCGCAGCCATCGGCGAAAAATTATGTAAAAAAATGAAGTCAATATAAATGCCACCAAGAGAAAGTTGTCGTACATGTAATAGTTTATTGTACAATGGTGAAATGGCGACTTAAATCTACAGGCGTTACCTACTCTGTTACATAGACAGGCATCAGTTCACACTACTAGCTACAGTAATAGGTAACTAAATTCTTAGCGATTATATATTAAATGCATAGACAACCTAAATATTTCCCAAAACACTTATTAGAACTTGGCATGATCAATTCTGTATGTTTGTTAAACAGACAAGTTGTTGTACCATCACAAACCTTAGCTGCTTCCATCATGTGTTTTGTGGTATCTGCCAGCATCCTGGCAGCAGCAAGCAGCTTATTGTGCTGTTCAGGGTCCTTCTGATTATCTGCTTTCATCTGTAAAGCATTTACTAGATCCGCAGTCACCTGCAGATGAAATCATAAACAATTTTTAACTTTTTCGTAATACCAAACTTTTTATGTAAGAAAATCACACACACACACACACAAAGTTCCTGCAAGTTTCACTAAGATGCAAAAACACTGACTTCGCAAACAATGGCCTGTGTACCATACAAAACATATCGTAATGACAAACTCAGCAAGGCTCTTAAATTCTTTAACTTACTTACTTACTTACCTAGTCCTTCCCATGGAGGTCTGCACATCGGGCAACACATCTCCTCCACTCATCTCCGTCCATCGCCAGTTCTTCAGCTTCCTCCCATGACATCTCCAGACATCTTTAACAAAGCAACCAATTTCATGCACAGGCACTTTTACAAAAGTGCAAAAATTGTAATTAGCATTAGTTAGTGATCCATGACTGACCAAAGCAAGAGTTTGCGCCTGACGAATAACTTCATCAGGATCATCAACATTGCTGACCAGCATATCACTTGTTGCAAGTATCGCATCAATCTGATTTATCTAGAAACAAAACAGGCAATACTCAGAATGTTACTACAGTCTCTGGAACAGCCAACATCTGCCAGCACAGCTAAGCCCTTAAGTCGAAACCAGTCACCAAGTAGTCATGCTAGTGCATGGGTTGTCAAAATTTATTTTTATTGTACCCCAAGTAAAAAAAACGAATGATAGCGTACCCCAGCAGAGTCAGATCAGAAAGAAAATGCCATTGCGAGGTTCCCTTGCAGTGACAACTAAAAGTCCATTTAATCATTGGTGACATCGTTTATTAGTGTCGTATTATAGGGAACAAAAATTTAGTTTGAATCAAATAACCTAATCAACAAATTTAAAAGTGAAAATTGATCGATAACCCCTGTAAGAAAAAGCCAACCTATAGTGCTGTGGGTTTGTTTAGACTAGCAAACAGATTTAAAATATCTCGTTTAATATTTGTCTATTTCAAACACAAATTAACCCCATGTTTGTTTTTTATAGCAAGAATAGTTTAAAAACCAGCTTCACCCAGATATGACGTGCTGAAAGGAATCACAAAAGTTAAAGCTCGATCATAAATTAATCCATAAACCAATTCAGTTCTCTGCTATTTGAGCGCTATATATACTATAGACTGAGAATTTATGGCTTTGATACTTTCAACCATTTATACATTATTTGTTTCAAAATTATAGTAATTGGCCTAAACATAAATATGCTGCATGCACTGCATATAGTATGTGAATCTAATTATATGTTGTGAAAGAAACAAATGACGATGCTGCTGCTATATGTTGCTAAATCATTGCTTATCAGAGAAAGATGGACACAAAGTCCATAAACCCAAAGAAAATCTATATTTCAGGAATTTTTCGCGTACCCCTTACCAGCGCCTGGCGTACCCCCAGGGCAGGGCCGTCTTATGGTCATCGTAGGCCCTAGGCACTTTTGCATATTAATCTATTCGTAGGCCCCTAGGGTCTATCCAACTCAACTCTGTGTTAATTCAAATTGTGACACATTTACATTATTTCTTAAAATTATGCTGAACCATGTTTTGTGAACGCATTCGGTTTTTATTTTAAATCTCAATCTACTTTTTGTAATATTTATTTTCAATATCCGCTAAATGTAATATTTCCGATTTTCGACTTTCTGTTAGCGGCGTTTCGGTCTAAGTTCTAATGAAAAATCGCCATCGCTTTTTAAATTTTAATTTGTTAAATTATTAATACAAAATTTCTATAAAAAAACATGTCTGATGGATAAGAGGAAACACGAGTCTGGATTGGAAAAACCAATAAATCTGTAGCCGAAATGATTAGATCACAAATGGCTGACAAGCTGATCTTCAGTTTTCCAAATGTCAATATTTCTTTTCGAATTTATCTTTATATTTTTTGAACAAGTTGTGAAGGTGAACGTTCTTTTTCGAAGAAAATGATCAAAAATTACCTTCGGTCAACGATGGCACAGGCACGATTATCCTCCCTTGCATTACTTTCAATTGAAAGCGACTTAATGCGAGAAATGACATTTGAATACATTAACCTATAAGCGATTTCGCGAATGCAAAGAGCCGCAAAGTTAACATAATTATAGCTTAGCCAATGTTACTGTTTCATTAGCTAACTCTAGCCTTAAAAAAGTTAGCTCGTTAAAATGAAATTTGCAAGTTTTCGTTTTCTGTTTGCTTTTTCCGGTCATTGACCAATCACTGCATTTATTTTTTAATATATTTTTTTAGGATTTCGTAGGCCCCTGGTAAGTTCGTAGGCCCTAGGCACAGTGCCTACTGTGCCTACTGGATAAGGCGGCCCTGCCCCAGGGGTACGCATACACAGTTTGAGAACCCCCTGTGCTAGTGACTTTGTTTTCTTAATACTTTGTTTACTATTTTCATTGCAGTTTTGAAGTTTTGATTTGATGAAGACCTGGTTAGCAGGACAAGAGCAACAAAGGCTTATTAAGGTCAAGTTGCAGTGCAACAGAATAACAGTCTAGCAATCCGTCAACATCAGATTGCAGTTTGTTTGCTGAATGAATGATGTCTGTAACAACCCATGAAGTTGTGCAATTATTTTCATCAAAATGGTGACTACTTGTACAGGCAAATGTCACATTGAAATGCATTGCTTCCAAGATATACAGCCATTCAACTAAGTTGTTAAGACAGTCACTAACTCCTTAAATCAGTTGTTAGTTCCTTAGGCCAAAAAAAAATAATGCTGTGTTTCCGGTAACCCGACCGACCCTCTTTTATTGCCGCGACTCAATTAATTTTGTAAAAAAATTTTATTTAAAAAAAAATGTATGAAAAAAAAAATTTTTATTAAAAAATTTTTTTTTTATCCAAATTTTTTTGACATAATACGGTGACATTGCCTTCCGTATAGAGTTGGATCTTAGGCAAAAATTTTTTTTTCCGGTAACCCAACCGACTCACTTTTATTGCAGCGACTCGGAAAATTTTGCGTAAATTTTTTTATTTACATTGACGTTGCCTTAGAGTTTCACGCCTGCCTAACTACTTCCTGGTTGCCAGTCTTGAGAAACCTCTAGCCTTATCATTCTCACTTGAGCCACCTCTAACGGTGACTAGGGAAAATAAATCTAGCAACCTCTAGGTGTAACTAGTCACTGGCTCGATCAGTCTGGAACGACCCCTAGCAGTGATGTTTTGTTCGCGCTCATCTTCCCATTCCCTTCCCACTTTATCTTACCAGAAAGGATGTCAACAAAATGAAATTAATAGAATTGTTTTCTGGAGCAATTTTAGGTACAGCAAAATAGGCAGTTTATACTTGCTTAGAACACGTACTTTGTTGCAGCGTGTACCTATATGCAAAAAAGAGTATTTCGGTATAATTTTTCGTATAGTCACTGTATAAAAATATTTTACCAAAATAAAAATATTTTTCGACCTACCTACCCAATTTTTTTTAGCTCTGTTACCGGAAACACAGCATTATTTTTTTTGGGCCTTAGCAACTGACTTTGGGAACTATTTATTAGACATCATAGGAACAAAATAGTCATTAGTCAGAATAGTATTGGAAACTGTCAATGGAAAATCACAGCACAAGAATGATTACCGGTACCTGGTATATAATGAAAAGGAGATGAAAACATAATATTGAAAACATAAAAGAGTGGCGAAATTGGATACAAGCAAATCCAGATTGCAAAAATAATGGATTCAAGCAACTGGCTAGGTCCTCCATTAATTTGTGATTTTGCGCTGCGCAATTTCACGAAAAAATTCAAGTATTGCGCAACAGTGCACAAATAAGCAAAGTGCACAATTTTTGCTCAAAATTCGCAAAAATTCTGCCGTACTTTTCACAATTGGGCTTTAAATGGCTTAAAAATCACTGCGATGCATAGCAAATTCAACATAGCAACAACCACATTGGCGTCAACTCAAAATTGCTACCATTGAAATTATAGAGGAATTATAGTTAATGATGCATTTTTTTAGTAGCCTAATGCACAAATACAGAGTGTCAAAAATTACAGAACTTCACTGTCACAAAAATAAAATGTGTTAGACGAACTGTTCTCAAATTGGTCACATAGCTGTGTGAGTCAATCACTGAGTAGTGCAAATGATTATGAACCCACACAACTCATCATCAAGCGAATATACTCACAGGCGTTGCCGAGTAGGTCTAAACTCTACACATGAAGAATGGATGGCTACTATTCTGCATGCCGGTGTATGTGCACTTGCTATAGCGTTCCTTCAAGATTTCTACTCAGAAGTGCTCCCGACTACAGCGTGGACACTTAATCGGAGTTTCATGCCAAAGCGCTGAGCAATTGCGAGTGAAGAGCTTGCCCAAGGTCCCTACATGGCGGCTTGAGGTGGATTTGAACCTGCAGCCCTCCGGCCGCAAAGCAACAAACATACCCACTACACCACCGCGCTCCAAAACTTGTGTAACTTGTTGATTGATCAATGATCATAGGCCTATACTATCTTGAAGTTGTACTTGAAATGAGCAGCATTGAGTATAGATCTGATTTCAGTAGGCGTTGATTTAGCAAAATTTGAAAATTCTTGCAATCTTCTGATTATATTAATTTCATGGTTATAGAAACCCTATAACTGCATTTTTTGCTTGATTGTCTAATTTTTATGATGCCAAATCTATACATAAAATAACAAAAACACTGCTAGATACTTTAGTACACTTATTCATGCCAAAAAAAGTACTTTATAATTTTTTTATTTGCGCAAAAATTGTGCAAATTTATTCTTTTGGTGTGCATTTTCTCAAATTTCTTGGCACAAATTTCTGGGGGCCTAACTGACTCATCTGAACGAAACTGCTCAAATTCCATCTCCTTGTTTTAGTTAAGTTCATAGTCATCGAAAGAGTGATAAGCATAGCATACTTCATCAGTCATTCCAGCACCCTTCTTGAAGTGTCGGATCATTGTCTCTAGAGCATTTGTTATTTCATCTGACGAAAGCTCTATGTTCCTTATAACACTGTCATCTCCACATACATTCTGAAAAACAAGAACCAGAGAAGAGCAATAACAACTAAACACTTTGAAATCATGCATCCTTCTTCTCAGCCCTCTAACTGCCATGTAATAGAAAAGCATACTTTAACATTGCTAGTCATACTATAGTAAAACTGTACTGATATCAAGGTAGGAAGTTTCCAAGTTTATATCAATCAAATCGTTATTCTGTACATAGCAAAAAGCTTGCCATCTCCTTTAGCCAAGCTCATTGGTCCAATGGAACTTTCTCTGTCCAATGTTTTGCCATCTCCCAATTTATTGGTCCAATGATAGGCGTAGGGGACATTTCAGCAGTGGGGGGGCAAAGATTTTTACTTTTGCCCGAAAAGTATACTTTCAATTTTATGGCAGACCGCGAGTCGCCGACATTTCTTCATCGACCAAATTTTAAAATAACTGACGACCTTTTTTAAATCATTTCATAGAAATCTTCAGAAAATATAGCTGTTTTACCCCTATGTGCCCAAAAAATCCTCCCATGCCTGTTTGCTCTCCAAAAAAAGGTTCGTCCGCCCATGCCTGTTTTGCCCGAAAACACATTTGCCCAAAATTTGGGGGCATTTGCCTCTCTGGACCCCTGCCTCCTACGCCTATGGGTCCAATGGAGCTTTCTCTGTACAATGCTATGCCATCTTCTTTAGCCAAGTTCATTGGTCCATTGGAACTCTCTACATGCAATGTCATGCCACTCCTAAGTAATTGGTCCTATGGAACACTCTCTGTACAATGCTGTAATGCTTCGTAACGTTTCCATTGACCCATCAACACTCCCAGTGTTACGCAATTATTGTAATCAGAAATCAGTCAAGATTTGTCTACTAGGCTTTTGTGAATGCACAATTATAGTTTGCATTTTCATAGTATGTGAATTATAATAGGCCTATGACAGTAGGCTAGGCTTAAATATACAGAATGTTTTAGTTATATAAATGACCGTCATGTTTGAAATGCATCAAGAGTAAATTTTACACACTGTTGTGCATATATGCAATTATGCATAGCCTGGGCAATTCGATAATTATTAATCGAAATATTGCTTAGTTCTGTTGAGCACAATTGTAAGTGTTTAAAATTTGTTTCTACTAAGTAGGCCTAAAATACGCGTCAAGTGGTTATTCAATGTCAGGAATCCAAAGAGAATATTTGGCCTGCCTGCCACGTTAATTGTTCCGTTGGTATCTATCAAAGATCCTCAAAATTCGACCAGCGATTTCCGGTTCACACGAATGGGAGAACAGAAATGGGAGAACATGTTGACCTGGAATTCACTGGTGTCTGTGGCCGGATAGCCTGTATCTTTTTTGGATATACAGGCCTACTTCGGTAGAGTTTTAAATCAATGTTGCTAATTTTAAACTTCTATCACATCATGTTTAAAGTGTCATTCGATGATAATTGTAAATTCATTTATAAGTCTACTGTTGGTAAAGGCATTACGTAACATTCAGCTCCTCGCAACCACCCACGTAACGTTTTCAATGACCCCACCCACCTTCGAGCGTTACGTACTTATGCAATGACCCCTTATAATGAAAATGCTCCAGTTTTGATTGGTCATCAGCATTAGTTAGGCGGTTGTGTAGTTGCGCAGGGCGGTTGGTGACAGTCTAAGGATGCTCAAGAAGTAGATGGAGGAAGAGCAAGAACTCAAGACACGACTGACATGCGACGAATCCCGCAAGTCACTGCTAATGGTTGCACCGAGAACAACCATGCAGTCAACCCTCTCAAGGTCTGGCAGTGGATGAGGAAGGACAGCCACTTTTGAATGTCGGATGAAAAATCATCTCATACAACTTAGTTGGATTGGAACCGGCTGGTTCTTGGTAGCCTTGATCAGCATTTCCCAAAGTGGGTTCCGCGGAACCCAAGGCGAGCACAAGGGTTCCGTGAGAAGTTGAGAAAAAAGCAATTTTTTGAGAAATTTTACTGCAATACAACATTTCAAGTAGCTTTTGAAAATGCACTGGAAGTTTGAAACTCGCGTCAGTCGTCTTTTGTGTTTTGTCCTCACCCGACTTTTCAGTGATTATTAGCAATGCAATAATTCAGAGGTTCTCAACCAGTGTGTCGCGAATAGACCGGCGGTGTGTCGCATAATAATGGTGTGTCGCTGGTGTGTCGCGAAGGATTGGTGTGACGCGAATTCTCACAGTGTACACCGTCCCGTCATTCTCGCATTACACTGGTTTGCTTACTTAGCTGATTCGCGGGCATAGGTTGTTAAAATTTGTAGCACTCTATCTATAATTGATTTTTTCCATTTCATTGCAATTTGGAGTGGCCACAGTGTTTGTCCTTTAAGAAAACAATCCTATAGGCCTACATGACACATTTTCCAGATGACGTGGAAATGCGTCCTCTCAGCGTATACAGTATGTCGCGTTATCCAACGCGCCTAATAAACTCTTACCCAAAACTGCAACATTCGAAAATAATGGAAGGATATATTTAGGTGACGAAAATTTTGTGAAAACGTGGAAATCTGTCTCTCAGCCTGTTTGTGTATTCAGAGCAACCATAATAGCGTGGTTTGACAAAATCCTGTATCCTATCGATAAGGCGACTCTGAAAGGGCGACCATCAGAAGAGCGACCACGAAAGGGCACCAATTTTAAAGACGACTGATCGAAAGAGCGCCGATCAAAAGGGCGACCGAACTAAAGGGCGACCATCAAAAGGGCGAACATCGAACGTTCGTGCTGTGTAGGCCTACGATCTGATTGTTTCCATGAAAACGGTTGATGAAAGACGGTAGATCAAAGAGAAATAGGCTTCGCAAACAGGTTGTTTGTTTACTCTTTTTTGGCAATCTAAAGGGTCAACATCAATGAAAACGGTTGATGAAAGATGGTAGATGAAAACGAAATCCCGACTGAGGGTAAGGTAGCCTATGCCTATGGTATCTGTCATAACTATGAGTGGTCAGTGGTCGGTATTAGTCTTTAGTTCATTTAAAGCGGTCGGCCTACATGAAAGAGAAATGCACAAACAGGCTTATGCAGGCCCATATGCTATGCATGAGTATACGATCTCTATAAATGAACAGTTTTTAAGTATCATTAGTGTTTAATTTACTCTAATAACTATGTTTTAAAACATTATAAATTGTGATTATTTCATTTCGTTTATTCATAAATTACATTAACATTCAGGATCTATATGATGAGATTTCAGCCTATAGGTCGCCCTTTAGATGGTCGCCCTTTTGTTTCAGGCGCCATTTTGATCGGCACTCTTTCGATCAGTCGCCTCTAAAATAGGCGCCCTTTTGTGGTCGCCCTTCTGATGGTCGCCCTTTTGGAGTCGCCTTATCGATAGTGAACCACAAAATCCAGGGCCTCTGGGTCCAGTGATCCCAAAAGTTTTAACAGTAGCCTAAACTACTTTCTGAACGATGAAACGTTTGAAAGAAGGCTACTACTAGCCTACTTTCAAACTTTCCGTGACAATAATTGGACGTTTTGAGGGGCAGCGTTCAGTTTCGTCAGTGTTTAGCTTTCTTTATCCCATGTTTTCATACCTTACCTTGAACTATTAGGGTGGCTTGGACTATGTTGATAACTTTGATAACTTCCGTGCTTTTTAACCTAAAATATAGCTATCTGTCATGTTCTTTCGTTTGTCTCATTAATGGGCAAGGTTCCAAGCATAAAATGTCCATGTATCTCTGGCTGAGTTGCTACGCAACAGTTACCGTATGGAGACCTACCGGGTTTGCACTCGATCCTCTTACTATACATAGCAAATCCAGGAGCAAAAATCCAATTAACTGTTAGGTCAAAAAATAAACGTTGAGTCATAGAACAACGTACGCAGATTTAGATCGGAGGATTTTGGAATCATTAGAAACTATAGAAAGTATTCAGTGTCAAGATTTTCATTCATTATAATTGTTATCAATTTAAAATGGATGGGCAATTTTAAATTTAACATAGGCATATTTTAATTTGAGAGTTTTTCACAAACGACGATTTCGTGGTGTGTCGCCAAATTTGGTTGTAAGTTTAAGTGTGTCACGCATGGAAAAAGGTTGAGAACCTCTGCAATAATTAGCCTAGTATGTAGTTTGTATAAGCTTAGACATCACAGCTGAACGTAACGTAGGTCAGAGCTTTTGGCCTTAGTCTGAACAGAGATGCAGTCATCTTTGTTATTATCTCAACAAAACTAGCCTTAGGCCCTGAGCACCGTAAAACGCAAGTTTAAAAAGGATCGCCAAGTCTGATCTTGTAGTAATAGCAACAAATAGTGATTTTAATTTGTTTGCATGAAAATTTGCCAAAATTGAGTGACTTCCACATGTGCTGGCTAGGGTTCTAACCTCTTTTATTTAATTTAGAAATGTGGAACGCTTTCCAAACTCACACGATTTTTGAATGGTTCTCGAGGAAACCATCAATCAGAAATTGCAAATCATTTTTATGACCTGAAAGCAAACTTGGTTAAATGCTTCCTTTTCATGAATTACGATAATAGGATACGAAACCCCTCAATGAAGGTGAAAAGCAGCCAACTCTTCTAACGGAGACTACGAACTTCTAATTGACCTATCATAGGGCTGCCAACTCTTGATTCTGCCATTCCGGGACACTCACAGTCACTATATAGATGTGAATTTACACCAATTTACACTGTCCACATATATTGCATAAGCGCAAAGTCGTGGAAATCACACGTCATCTCTCAAAAAGCATTAGAACGAACTAGCAGTATAGACCTATAGGACACAATGTGCTACCGAGTGTCAGTGGTTTGTAAAGTTTTCAAGACTTGAACACTGTGCTGTCCAAAATTTGATGTTCAGTCAACAATGTTAGGCTTAACAGAGCGCAGAATGCAAAATCATCACACAACTTGCCTTGTTTAGTGTGCAAAATAACAACATTTTGTCAAGTGCATCTCTACCACTGATTCCGGGACAATTTAAGATCAATCCAGGACACGGGACGTACAGGGCCGATTCTGGGACTGTCCCAGTGAATATGGGACGGTTGGCAGCCCTAACCTATCATGAATGAAGCAGAATTCCAATGAACCTTCACATCCTAACCTCATCAGTGATGCCACAGCTGGGGACCTAAATGGCGTGGCGTCCATTCAAACAGGCGAGCGGTGGTGAAGGATCTCACCCTCAGGGTCGAGGCCATAAGACAGCTGCTATATAAAAATCCGATTACATTTGTGCATGCCTTTGTCACTAGCAGAATTGATTACTGCTGTTCGGTAGGCTACTTGTGGGTCTGCCACTTGGACTAATTGGGCGCCTTGAACGAGTTCTTCATTCGGCTGCTCGCCTAATTAAACATCCACCGTCTCTGCTTATATGCGTGACGTTCTTCACTGGCTCCCTGTTTCACAGTGCATCTCCTACCGAGTTGCTGCACTTGTTTGGTAATGCCGTCTTTCTTGTGCTCCGACGTACTTGTCTAGCCTTTGTCGACCTGTCTCTGACCTTGCAGCCCGTCGAGCTCTTCGCTCTGCAGCAACGGGTGAGCTTTTGGTTCCGCAAGCTTGCACTTCTGTCAGACAGCGCCGAGCCTTTTTTGTTGTGGGTCCCGTTATCTGGAATGGACTCCCACTAACCTTGCCTAGGCTAAATTCCCCTGCATTTTTTAAGTATCTCAAATCCTACTTTTTTAGCTGTGGCTGGGAGCGCCTCTGAGTAGGTTTCTTGAAGAGGCGCTATATAAATTCTCGAAATGAATGAATGAATGAATGAATGAATGATGTTATACTCCTGCCATGATATTCGTAGCAAGATATGATGAATGTTGTAATATGCGCATAGACAAGTCCAATGCTGCAACACTGCAGCGAAACTCTTGGATGATGCGGTTATTCATTGCAAACACACCAGCAACAGTAAATACAACTTACATGAGCAATATCCACTGTATCATCAACTGCCAGTGCCACTTGCTTGATCGCTTCTCCAAGCTGTTCTTGGCACTCAATGCCATCAATTGTTGGTGCTAGAACCTGAGTACATGTTAGAAGTTGTTGAGCTGACAAGGCAAGTTTAGCCGCTGCCTTAATGATGGAATTCTTGTCCTGCTGATTGGTGCATGAGGCGGAGATATCCTTTACTTTCAACACCATTCTGGCAGTGGCTGCCAAAGCTGCTTTTGAAAGCCCCACAAGTTCTTTCTAAAAAAATACAAAAAACCTTAAAGGTCACATTTGACAATTAATAAGCCTAACAGTTACAGCACCAGTCTAATGGTATATTTGATCCAGGATCATTTGAATAAATTTCATTTATTCAAAACATCAAACTGGCAGAACACAGGTTGCCACATTTAACTATATGCAGTTATTTTAAGGTTCTACATGGGTGTTCAGATTATATGCCACACCTAACCCTAACTACACGGTGTTCGGAAAAAAACCAAGCCTCTACTATTGCTGCAATAATTGATGTAATAATGTGATGTTCACAATTTCCTCCTTCGGCCTCAACACACGCACAAAGTCGAGCTCGCCACTGACTAATTGCTGAATCGATTCCAGCTTAATCAAAAGTCCTATGCCTATATTATACGCAGACGCAGTTCTCGGACATCGCGAACCTTTGTCCTGTAAACCTTTTCTTGCATCACAGACCAGATTTTATAGTCCACCGCATTAAGGTCTGGGCTATTTGGAGGTCAAAGTGCAGGGGGTATGAAATCTGGAGTTTCGTTTGTGAGAAGTTCAATAGTCTGGTGAGCTCGGTGAGCAGGAGCACCATCCTGCTGAAACGTGTAATATTCGGACAACTCTTGGATACCTGGTAGCAATTTCTGCATCAACAAATCATCACAGTAGTATGCACCGTTAATTTTAACCACAGGTTCCACAAAGTGTATTGCAATTTGCTGTTCTGCCAAGCACCGACACACCAACCGAAACCATCATTGACTTGCTGAATTTTGAAAGTGTTCGGAGCAAACGATTTCCAGGAATATTTTTCTTCAGTGTTCCAACAGCAGCATAAAGGCGATCATTTTGACTATTTGAAGGTGAGGCAACAAACAGTGAACAGTTTTTCGTTGGTGAACCAAATGAAATGTACCAAATTTGCAGGATATCGCATCAATCAATCCAACACTTCTTAAAGGGATTGTTGACTGTGACGCTGATTCCATACTACACATAGTGCAGATCCTAATAATACTGACCCCTTGCCCTGCAGTTTAAACTGCAGTACTTGCCAGGAACTGTGACACTGTCGACTCATTTAGGTGATCCTCATTTGGATGCTATTCTACTGAACATGACTTTGCTATCAAACCTAGCGTGTGCTGTATTGGTTAATGTGGCACACGTAAACAAGTAGTGCAGTGCTAAAGGATGATTTTTCGCAATTATCACAATACATGGAAAGCATATCAGATTGGGCTAGAAAGAACAACTTGCATCTCAATACAACTCATACCTGAGATTCTTAATCAATATTATATTACACTAATTTATTACATCATCTGAACAGGAGGTAAGTTGATAAAGAAGTCCATGGGAAAAGATGCTAGATGACTCATACACCATCAATCAAACAGAAATGATTGCTTTAAACACAGTATGCAAAGTCCTACCCTGAAGACCATTTCCAACTTAAGTTCTGGTTCAACACGTTGCATAACTCCATCACTTGCTTCTCCAATACGAGTTGCTGCAGTACATACTTGCTTCTTTGCCTTTAACATTTAAAAAGTAAAGAATATTGTTTAACCGCAATAAAATACTGCATTTATCCTATTAACAGTACAAGTACACTTATACAAAGTACCAGAAATAAAATTAAAATAAAGCCAGCCAAAAACTGATTCATTGTTAGAGCTCACAGCCTAATGTATAAGATGCAATCTGAAAAAATGGTTTCGCTCATGTAGAACCAATTGTAAATGTACTCTGCACGGCACCCCGTCAAAATAGCCCGGACAAAATAGCCCCGTCAAAACAGCCCCGTCATAATCGCCCACCAACAAAACAGCCCCGTCAAAATCGCCCAGCGACACAATAGCCCCATCAAAATAGCCCCGTCAAAATGGCCCGTGGCTATTTTGTCGGGAACCGACGAAGTCGCGGAAGAATACACGATTTTCGTTAAGATGTAAGGTCAATAGCCCCGTCAAAATAGCCTCGTCAAAACAGCCCGGGGCTATTTTGTCGGGAACCGACGAAGTCGCGGAAGAATACACAATTTTCGTAAAGATGTAATGTCAAAGAAATTGGTACAAAAGAGGTTCATTGGAAATCTGTTCAGAGGTTCCAATGGCGGAGGGAGGGAGGGATATTCAAACCTAGTGTTATAGTAGACCTACACATCTTTTACGCTTTAAGAATATGCTATGTGCCGGTATGATTGACACTTAGGCAGGCCACGCCCCAGTATGAGAATTGTGGAAAAATAACTGGGGGGGGTTGGACCATTATCCACTTGCAATTGGGGTGTAAAAAACATACTTTAACATGGGGCTCTAAGAAAGACTGGGGGGGTCGAAACCCCCCAACCCCCCCGGCAATTCTCACCCTGCCACGCCCACAGCTACATGTGGGATGCCCGGTTGCGGGCATGAGCCAGTCGAATCGTACACGTCATCGAGAACACACGCTGACTTGTATATCCTAGCCTAAACGATACATGGCGTTAGAAGCGGTGATTTAGAACCCACTTGACAACGACAAAAAAATAGGAAATAAACGAAAATGGCGTAAGTTTCGCAAATACCTATTCCAGCGCCCTTAAAGACTTCGAACTTGGCCTGTGACTGGAAGCGATTCAAAGGACAATGGACAAATTAGCCTA
The DNA here is from genome assembly GCA_949752735.1 of Lumbricus terrestris. Lineage (NCBI taxonomy): Eukaryota > Metazoa > Annelida > Clitellata > Crassiclitellata > Lumbricidae > Lumbricus > Lumbricus terrestris. The sequence goes on from OX457039.1 coordinate 22,456,194, forward strand.
CGTCAAGGCGGCGAAGGTAGATGGGGAAGCGAACGATTGCCAGGCGGCAATCTTTCTGGCGTGCATTGGGCAGTGGCGTAACAACCCGGCCGGGGCCCCGTGGACATTCTAAGCCTTGGGGCCCTTAGGCTACCCGTTAGCGACATTAAAGAGTAGGATTAACGAGATAGTTATTTGGATAAAAGGGAAGAGTGAGATTATATTTATAAAGTGCTAATTAATTAACTAATTAATTATGGTGTCCTGGTGCCATAGCAATAATAGGACTAATAGTCTAATTACGACAATTTATATGGCGCTGTAACATGGACATGCCTTTACAGGAGCGCCTTACAAGGCAGCTGATGTCATCTGCTATTTGATCTTAATAAGCTCCTCGACGGTTTGCGAAATTGCATTAGCCTATAGTAGTTTTAGGCTTTAGGCCTAACCTTAGTAGTTTGTCCACGTTTTGCGATGAAAACATTAAAACTTTTCATACTAGACAGTAGACATCAGTTTTCTTCGTATTTTCACATTTTATAACAAAGCTGTTAAACATTCGTTAAGTTGTCGTTTGGCCGGACTATTTGAACGGAACTATTTACACGGGCTGTTTTGACGGGGCTATTTTGACGGGGCTGTTTTGACGGGGCTATTTCGTCGGGGCTATTTTGTCGGGAACTACTTTTATCGGGGCTGTTTTGTCGGTGGGCGATTATGACGGGGCTTTTTTGTCTTTGGGCGATTATGACGGGGCTGTTTTGACGGGGTTGTTTTGAAGGGGCTATTTTGACGGGCCACCACTCTGCACATTTGCAAAATATCTTCTATTTCGATGACAAAGTTTATTAGACGAAAAGCGAAGAAAGTAAACAAACGGTCCACCGCTCTGCCTTCATTGACCTCAAGTTAAAAGCAAACAAGATCATTCTAGTGCGCATGCCCAGAGCCCTTCTACCAAGCTTTCAAACCAACCATGTTGCATGATTTTGTCACACAATCAGTTCTGTAGCGGAAATAACATTCTCACTTTTTTTTCACTCCACGACATATGCAAATCCCACCAAACAGACGAGGCATAAAGTAGTCTTGCGGTGGTAGTAGCTCTAACAACATCAAACAAATGTTGACCATGGAGACCCTGGGCGACCAAAACATGAACGTAGAACGAATATGGATTGCCGGGATTTTCAGTATATCTTATTAATGAGAAAGTCCTGACATTAGTTTCTCCCTCACGGTCCGTGACCTGGGTGTCTTAGTCTCTCTCAACATGTTAACTTAATCACTCGAAGCTGTTACTATCAGCTTCGCCAGCTCCGAGTGGTTGCTCGCTCTCTTGCTCATGACGCGTTAGTTGTGCTTGTGCATGCCTTTGTTACTTTTCGAATTGACCATTGTTTGTTTGTTTGTTTGTATGTGCACTTGTTATAGCGCCCCTTCAAGCTCTCTCTACTCAGAGGCGCTCCCGACTGCAGAGCGGACACTGCATCGGAGTTTCACGCCGAAGCGCTGAGCAATTGCGAGTGAAGGACTTGCACAAGGTCCCTACGCGGCGACTTGAGGTGGATTCGAACCTCGAACCTTCCGGCTTCAAGGCAACGACGCCACCACTACACCACCGCGCCCCACATTGTTGTTCCATCCTTGTTGGTCTTCTTCCCCTTGGGTTCCTTGGACGATTAGATCGAGTTCTGAGCTCCACTGCTCAACTCATTGGAGGAATTCCCAAATTTTCTTGTCTCTGCCTGCATGATGTGTTGCACTGGTTGCCTGTAGCCAAATGTATCTCATATCGAATTGCTGCTCTGGTTTCATGCTGCATCCTTGGTTGCACTTCATCTCACCTACGCGATATCTGTCGCCCAATCTCGGATGCCGAAGCGCGTCAGGCACTTCACTCTGCTACGAAGGGACAGCTCCTAGTTCCATGGGCTCACCTAGCTGCCAGACAATGCCGAGCTTTCTCGGTCGTATACTATAGTGCCGTCAATTCGAAATGACCTCCGTTCAAAGCTTCATTTACTACATCTGACCAGTCGAACTTTGTTTCATAAATCTCTCAAGTCTTTTTTCTCTAGCCGTGGCTGGGCTGGGAGCACCTCTGAGTAGTTTTCTTTTATATAAATCCATAGAATGAATGAATGAACGAATGACTAAAACATGTTGAGCATGAAAATTTTATTCTGGACTGTTTGTTTTCTATTGCTACCAACCGCATGGTGACTGCCATGTAGAGATGATCCTAGGTCAGGGTGACCATACGTCCCGGTTTCCCGGGACATGTCCCGGTTTTTTGAGGTGCGCCCCGGTGTCCCGACGACTTAGGCAAAAGGGCGAAATTGTCCCGGTTTTTTTACAAGGAAGAAACTTGAATATTGAAAACATCAGTTATATGTAAATGACAGAACAAAGTCTATAGTTTGTAATCCAAAAAGATGTCGTAACGAAAGAGAAGTTGTCAATTTGTATGGAGTAACCTATTAGGCCTATAGCGAATTTAGTTACCAGATTTTAAGAATTATCAAAGCGTGACAAGAATGTTTCCATATAGGGCCTACAAATTGTTTTCCAGTTGCGGCACCAGATCTATATCGATTTGGGCAGGTCGCGCCATGGTCGTAGTGGGAGTTAGGCCTGGAGGGTTCATGTCAACACTGAATAGTAGAGCAATTTCTCTCAGAAGACAATTTAAAATACAGTCTTGCAGTGACGTAGCCAAGGGGGTTTTCGGGGGTTAAAACTCCCCCATTGGCCTATGAAAAAAGTTTTTTAAGGTTATTTATCCACTTAAATAAGAAAAAACAAAAACAATTGCTTGTAGTAACAATTGTTTTTCTTACTTTATTCCCTTTGTTACTTTATCTCCTTTTTATTTACTGTAATACTGTTGGGTTAGTTTTAGAAAGGGTATACGGTCAGGCAAACCAACCCCCGCCCCCATGAAAAATTCCTGGCTACGCCACTGAAATCTTGTAATGTTGAAATTTTAAAAATCTGATGGTGAGAGGTTGCAGGTCACATGCCCTCGCCAAACCCTTTTTCCTTCTCATTTGACCCCAGATACCTCAAATCTTCCTATGGACTTGATTGCACACTGCATGCGGATTGAGAATGAGAGCTGCACTCAGTGCACTGACGACTGGCGCGGGTCGTAGATTTCTACACTGAAGTCTATGGCCATCATAAATTTAACTGTGATCAAACCTGCATCAATATGTTCGAAAAGCGTTCGCAGAACTGAACTTTAACTAAAAAAGTCACTTCCGAGAAAAATCAGTACGTAACTTTGAACTTCCACAAAGTGTGCACTATATGCAGTATAGGCCTACTATAACAATATAGGCCTACGATAGCCTATTATATAGTTAGGCCCACTGTTGACTGGAGTACGTAGGCTCTCATATGGGCATTCTTATACAGGTCCATAGTCCTGTAGCTAAGGAATTGGGCTACAATTGGCAGTTTTCCAAAAAAGTGTCCCGGTTTTTCATGACCAGAAAATGGTCAGCCTATCCTAGGTGTCATTAAATTCATACAAAACACAAACACCTCGGTATTCCATGTCGTTGACATGACAGGCATCCCTGTCCCCTCCCTAAGTCTCTGCCCATGATCACAGAACCGGACTTTTACCGATGAATAGACGAGACATTTGCAAGCACAAGGTTTAAACCCAATAAATTGTGCACATGCCATACGAGCGAAATTTGGCAATGACTGGATATTCCGTCAGCAAACAAAATGAGCAAACCATCAAGGAATAGAAAGTTTTAACATACTGTGATATACTTTCCAACAATTTTTATAGCAATTTCAACATGCAAACAAATGCCCATGACATTTTTGTCACTTGTAAACAATGAGATGAATGGAAGCTGGATTGTGTACAGCAACAAAACAAGTATACACATCCTGAATTCATGTTGCTTCTATTTGAAAATGTTGGAATAAAGATAAAAGAGGTTGTCATGATGGTCAAGGAGTACAGCCTTCATAGCTGAACAGACATGCATTGCAAGAATCAACCTTGTCAATTTTTTAATTGTCAGCTAAAGGTAGGTCCAGCTTGTCAGCTTCCTATTGTTATTATTAACTTGCTTGTCAAAACTGGCTACTTTGCTCTGCTCATTGCATAGCTCCTTCTTGGCCAATAGCAAACATTCGGAGTGAATCAGCTGCACATGAGTAGTTGTTATAGAGAGAGTTGATGCACACATTCCCCCAGTAATGAGTGAGAGTTCTAGCCCACATCCCCCACCCACTCCATTGTAAGATTTCTAGCACACCTAAAAATAGATCGATGACGTCACTCGCATAATAGCACAGTCCCGCCTTGTCACTTGACCTGTCAATCAATTCTGCGCAGTGGCGGGCTAGCCTCCAACCAATCAGAATCCAAGGCTGTGTGTGGTCATGTATAACATGGACTAATCCATGTGCGCCGGGCAGCCCCACGCCTAACTCCTATCCAATAAAAATCTTCACAAGCAATTCTGCCGCCGCAGGCACCGACATGTCAATCCAATTATTGTCCGTGTCATGGGAAGCCTTATGCGCTGGCTTCGGAAAGCGTTGTTGTCACATGTGGTTTTAATATTAGCAGCGTGTGCGGTATACTGTTGATTATTTATCTTAAGTGAAAATTCTTAAATTTTCCAAAACAACTTTATTGTAAGTAGTTACATATCCATATGTTTTGGCTCACATGCATAAAAAATTTATCTTAAGTGAGAATTCTTAAATTTTTCAAAAGAGCTTTATTGTAAGTAGTTGCATAACCACATGTTTTGGCTCACTTGCATAAAAAATTTATCTTAAGTGAAAATTCTTAAATTTTTCAAAAGAGCTTTATTGTAAGTAGTTGCATAACCACATGTTTTGGCTCACATGCATAAAAAAAATTCAGCGGGCAGCCACGAGCTAGCATGGGCTAACACAGAAATGTATGATTTTTTTTTTTTAATTTTTAATTTTTTTTAATTTTTTTTTTATTTTTTATTTTTTTTATGCAAATGTATTTAAGTAAGTAAATGTATGAACACAAGACAAGTTTAAAATTTCATCAAACTTTATTATACAATACAAATGAATTTATGAACTAAATAATCATTCAGACCAGTGTCAAAAGTCAACATGTTCGCTACAGCATTAATATTTTTACCTCTAGATCTATGCAAACAATATAAAATACAGTAGTGTCCACAAAAACGACTAACTATGCTTTGTAACTGCCTATCTGTGAAAATCCAGCGTGCACAATGTCTATGTAGAAATGTTCTGAATGGGGCTTCCGGAGGCGCCCCCAAAGAGTCAAAATATTCTCCATATGAAGAACTTTCTATGTAGATAACGATCCAATGTTTTCCAGGATTACCATACGTATCCGTATTACATACGAGTAGAGAAGGACGACTTGTATCCAAACTCGCAGGTAGACGATCGCATGCAAATACACCCAGAAACAATGGAGCACACTTTGCATCTCGTCGAAGTATCCTTTCTATTGTATCGCTCTGCATATTTAGTTGGTATAATCGAAAATGACGTTTCTCGATCGATCAATTTCAAGGATATTTTCAAATTCAGCAAATGCTATGACGTTTATGGTTCTATCCAAAGCTTGTGCGAATTTGATATCAATTCGGATATTTCCAGGTTTGATGAGATTAAAATGTCCTCCTTCTGCCAAATCGGGTGTCAAATCGAAAGCGTAAAGAGCATAACCACCTGCAAAATCCTCTCTGCTTATCTGATTCCCTTCATCGCGCAACCATTTTCCAGTGCCCATAAACAGTGAAGCGTATGCATTTACAAATTGATTATTAGCAAAATTGGTTTCCAATGGTTTTATAGACTGCTGTTGTCCATCCAAGTACACTTTTAGTTGTGTAAGATTCATATGTTTGAAATTGAATGGGTTTTTCGTGTAGATTCCATTAAATGCATCATTGTCGACGCATCCAATGACTATTCTGGTGGGTATCTGACCGGAGAAAAGACTCTCTTGCGTTGCGTCCAGATTTCCTCTCGGCACAGTGAAAGTCTTACAAACAGCTCTTCGAATTGGAAATTTCAAATTTCCAACCTCTAATGCTTTTGCATGAGCTAGAAATACGGATGGACTTAGCTTTACCTTTCTAACATATAACTTACATTCCAAGATTTTCACTTTATATGCTGCACCCTGCACCGATGACATCAAGCAGAATGGATCTTTATTTCTTACGAGACGGATTTTTATATTGATATCGTTGGGGAGAAAGCGCTCTTGGAAAAAGAGATCGCTGTGAATACCACCAATCATATCAACAACACGACCTGCTTCTGTCAACGCACTTCGTTTCTGAAATCCAACGTTTGCGATATTAGCATCGTGCGGATTGGCATCTTCCATATGCGATGCAACATCCTTGTAAAACAGAGCTGAGGTAAGTTGCGAACTTTTTGCAGCATTTCCATAGCTAAGAATGGTTTCAAGATAGCTTCGATAAGCATATGTGTTGTTGGAAGAAGTAACCAATGTATCATTCAATGTGATGTCAACTTGCGAAAACAAGCTGTGAAGGAAGAGATTGATAGGGCCAACATCGTCACCAACGTCGGTCGCATCGTTATTCGCTCTTACAATAGACGCTCTAACATATAGTTGAGTATTCGACAAGTCCAAATAGTCTTGTCCAGCCCCAGTGATACTAAATTCTATAGGTGTTCCTTGAGAGATTGTAGCTATAGGATTGTACTCTACGTAAGATCCGGTTTCAATACTGGTCTGCGTGGGAGGTACGCTAAACAGATCCAATTCACTCTTCGTACATTCACAAGACTGAGGATGAACGAATGCCATTATTAAACTTTGCCAAATATGTCTTCCTTGATTCTCTTGTTATTTCTCTTCAACGACCTTTTACGTCTTCTCCTACCACTACCACTTTGTGTTTTGAAATCGTTGGAAGATGTAAATGCTTTTATACCTTCAGGAATTCGCTTTTTGGTAGCATCTATAAACTGTTCGCCATCGGCCACGTCGTTAGCGATCTGCAATCCTGTTCTCAATACCTGTTTCCCAACGGATTTTGCACCAGATTTAATGAGAGGCCAGGCACTTCTAAACAAGCCACCTAGAAAGCTTCCAATTCCGTGACCACGCTGCATGCGCGCACCTTGGAACACAGGCATACCACTACCACTTTGTTGAACATAGTAGTCTTCATATGCGAGTTTGTTCGCATCACAACAGAATTGATGCTTCATTGCAATAGGTATGGAATTTTACGATGTCTAAAGTGAAGTGTAACAATCGCCTTGCCGTATTCGAATGGGATGGGCTTTCCAATGTCGCTCCTTATATCCAATTCGATGGAGTCGAATGTCTTCCGTTGCAGCGGTATGTAAATGGGCTTGTCGTAAACAGCTCGCACACTATCACCACTTTTGCCAGTCACGTTTACAATTCTGAGTAAGGAAGCCTTCGTATCTCCGACTGGTACTTGCTCCAACACATCGCAATATACGTATAGCGATGAAAATCCACGATTTACGTCGCAGGCATTGGCACCCATGAACTCAAAAACGTAATCATCTTCCTCATCGTAATTGATAATGGGATTCTGTCGTGGTTCAACACCCAACATTGAACAGATGGCGGGTGAAAACTGTATATTCGAACCTTTGTTCAGATCTCCATTGAGTCGCCTCGTTATAGGATCATAGTTAAACTTTGGAAATGAAGACATTTCCATCTCATTCGCAACTTGTTCGATGAATTTATTTATAGAATTGATAAGATGTTGCGCATTTTCGTAGTGACCGGTAGGCAATCGTGTCGTTCTATGTAAGGAACCAGGTAGTATGTCACCAGATTCCGAAAACTGTACGTGTGTATATGAGATTCTACCATCGTTTCTTTCTAAATTGGACCAACTATGTGGGTATTGTAATTCAACTAGCCCAACTTCCCAATCACCCGTTAGGGAAATGGAATTTTCCAATCTCGTGCTAAAATGTGTTATGGTATTGTTTGGATAAAACAACATGGAACTATTGCTGGGGAGTGTAAGATAAAAGTGAGCCATATTTTATTGAATGAGATGCGGTTTCTTGCACTGTCTGAAATGAAGTAACACGAACGACTTCCCATACTCGAATGGTATTGCCTGCCCATTGTCACCCCTCATATCTATTTCTATCGAATCGAAACTTTTCTGCTGAATGGGTACGTAGATTGCATTCTCGTACATGATATGCACATTGTCACCATTTTTACCATCAATGTGAACTATTCGAAGTAATGGAGCTGTCGTATCGCCAACAGGTATATGTGACAGAATGTTGCAATAAACGAATATGCTTGAGAATGCTGGATTTATATCACCAACATACTCAGATTCCCATTCCACATCGGGTACCTCATCCCATACTTTATTAAACTCTTCGTAATGCTCTTTATAATATTCTTCATTCTCTTCAGCGTCATATTTACCAAAATTGTGGTTAACAATAGGATTCTGACTTTCGTCTATGCCCAAAATAAAGCATAATGCTGTGGAGAATTTTACTCCCGCTCCTAGATTTATTTCACCTTTGAGTGTTTTCGTTATTGTGTCATATTTAAAATGTGAATATTTATCAAGATTATGTTCGACCGCAAACTCCTGTATATTCGTATTTACAGCATATACAATATCATGCATACTTTCGTAATAGCCAGTAGGTATTTGTATTGTCTTTTGATCGCCTGGCCAATCCAAACCGTCAGAATACTTTTTCGATTCTTGCCAATAAATAAATTCACAATCGTCGGATGTTATATTGTTCCACGTGTGTGGATAATGTATTTCAACCAAGCCAGCTTCCCAATCCCCCGATAGCGAAATGGCGTTTTCCAATTTTGTTGTAAATCGTGCAACAGTATTGTTTGGATAATACTGCATGGAGCTGTTGCTTGGTAGCGCTAGATAAAAGTGAGCCATACTCACATGTACACTATTACAGAATGCGCATTGTCAGCGCTAGACATCGAATATATCCTGCGTCCAAGAGTTAAATTTGTCGTCGTAACCTTTCCACTTGACATAATATTCGGTCTTTCCACGTCGCTTACGCGTTTTTAAGACCTTTTCGATACCGTACACGTCATCTTCTTTTAAAATTCTTTGCAATTCGACTTCGTAGAATTTACCCTTTAAGGTTTCTCTCTTTAAATCAACTAGTTCGTATGTAATTGGATCGGTTGGAATGCATGCTTGTATCTTAAAAATTTCTTCGGACCAAGATGGTAGATAGCCCTTTTTGAATGCGATTCGAGCTTTAGCAATTCTCACTTTATCGCCCACACTATATTTCCATTTTGGTATGGTTTTCTTTTCAGCATACAATCGTTTTCTAACAACATCTTCATTTTCCTTAGTCACCTGACTAGGTGTCATTCCTATGCTTCTATGGTGTGTGTTGTTGTATGAATGTATAAGATCTTGCAGAACATCTGTGTAGCGATATGTATTTTTATATGTAAAGTACTTCCACATTTTTGTTTTAAGCGTTCGATTAAATCTTTCAACCACAGAAGCTTTTATGTCACTATTTTCAGTTGTGTAAAAGCGAATCGAATTTTTCCGCAGCATGGTTTGAAAATTTCTGTTAAGAAATTCTGTTCCCTTGTCAGTTTGTAAATGTGCGGGCTGTCTGTCTGTCAAAATGGTTGAAAAGGCATCAGTCAACTCTGCTCCGGACTTTGTTCTTAGTGGAATTGCCCAAGCATATTTTGAAAACACGTCTATACATGTTAAAATATATTTATTTTTATCGTTATGTTTTGACAATGCAGAAAGATCCGCCAAGTCGGCTTGCCATAGATCGTCAATTCCTACAGTGAAAGTCTTCCTACGTCTAAAAACTAGTCTTACGGGTTTATGCAATGTGTAAGTGTCCTGCTTCAAAAGATAATTTTTAACATCTTTATTTTTAAATTGTCCATTGAGATGTCTTTGGAAAGAAGATACGCCTGCGAAACTGCCCGGTTGATTAGGATGGAAGTAGGAATCCATCAGTAAGGAAGCCAACTCGCTTGCAGCTGTTGTCTTCCCCGGCTACTTTTCGGTGTAAATGATTGACTTTCTTCCAGCGCGCCGCTAATATATTTCCACCGATCTTGATTTCCTATCAACTCGCGAGGGATGTTGGAATCTTTCAAAGCTTCAGCCAGTTGCTTCCAGCCTGTCGGTGGTGAAGATGTTGTGCGTTTTCTGAGCAAGTCGTTTACCAAATCTACAACGTGAGTTTTCGCAATGGTGACATCCTTCAGAATGAGCTCACCTTTAGAGTTCCAAGATACGTCCGGATTAGATTTCATGTGTGATAAAAGTGTAGAAGCTTGTGTTTTCCATTTTTTAGGTACCGTTTCCAGAACTTGCGCCTCTATACTGTTCGACTTGACAGCGTGGGGTTTCTGAAGCGCTGTCACATCTTCAGATTCTTTAGTTTCGAACTTGGTAACAATGGATGGTTTATCAATGTTCAAGTAACGACTCAAACTATTGGAATACAGTTTGGCTTTATCGTCATCGGCAATATCCCTGTGCAGAATATCATACATCTGAGTATCCAATTTGGACAAAGTCTTATCCAACATGGTTTCTTTCCATTTTTCGATCTGTCGTGGTTCTACCAAAACCATCTTTTTAGTGTGCTCCATACTATATTTTATTACTTAGAAGCGATCCAAGAAAAGAAACGATAGGAGTAAGCAGTGCACCTATGAATCCACCACTCTGCACTATACGCTTCTTAATCTTTATCCGTGTTTTCTTGGATGCCAATTTTCTTAACTTGTGTTTGAAACGACCAAGTCTACTCTTCTGAGCTTTTTTCAGAGGAACATTGCCTTTTAAAATGTTGAGAGCGCACTCGCAAAGACAGCAAAGCAGAGATGATTTGCACTCTTTCAAAATCTCCTTCCGAACTTTGGGTGAAGAGTCTTTGAGTAGTTTCAGCTTTTCAAATTTATCCTCCAGCGACGACTCCATTATGAATGAATGAAGGTAAGTGTGAGTGCGTCTCCTTATATTCACTTTCTTACATATACATAATGTGTCTCGCCTGGGAAAATATTCGTTCTAAGTCTACAACGTTCATCAGTTTCTGGTTTAAGATCCACCAAAAGATAACCGAATGGTGTCATAGTCGCATCTGCAAAGGCCTCTATCATGAAATTCGACTTGGAAGGAAACATCTGTCTGGCCAAGTTGGCTATCTGTGTGGAATCTCTGACATTTTTGAAAAGAATGAAGTAATGAGCGTTCAGGCTGATGGTTCTTGTATGTTTGCCTTTGTAGAATAGATTCTGCGTCAGGTATAGTATAGAAACATTTCTGTGATGACTTATTTTGGTGAATAACATGGTAACTCGTTCGTCAGTCTCACTCATGAGATCATCCAATATCAGAAGCGTTTTCTGCTTACCATCAAAAATATTTAGGTCTGGTAATCCTTCTTGAAATTGAATTTGATTATACTTGTCGAATATTTCTTGATAAATCCCGTAACACCAAATAATTTTTTCTATATTTGGTTTTACCATGTATTGTAAATGATCTATAAAGTGCAACGTAAATTGTGTTTTTCCACATCCTGAAGGTCCACTAACAATTGCAGAGAATGGATGTTGCCAAGTTGGATCCATAATGGAGAGTGAGTCCTTGCTCCACAGTAATGATCTATTATACCATATATATTCTAACAGTACCTAATATACGTTCTTTGCATATAGGGCAGTCTTTAGCTTCATCTGCACATGGATCGCACATATTTATGTGTGAACATGGAAGCAGCAATGCTTCTACTTGCTTATTTTTACATACCACACAAGTAACAGATTTTTTAAGTTTTTCATTCTCTGTTTTCAATCTCATGAGCCGATATTTCGTTGATTCCTCCTTCTCAATGGAAGAATCCTCATTTCTGCAAATGTTGCATTCACATTTGTAGTTACCACACACATCCATTTTACATTTTACATTCGGTGGACACATATTTCTGCGTGATGTGTAACAGCGGTAAAGACGAAAGAGCAAATGAGTGATAAAAATATAAATGATGCCTTTTAATATGAGTTTACGCGTATGACAGACACCCACATAGGATTCCGTTTGGTAAGTGGGATAGCTCATGGTTGCCACTGTCGCACAGGGTGTTAGCCCTTGCTAGCTCATGTGTGCGACCGCCATATGAGCATTTGGATTCGACAGTGCAAAACACATGGTTATGCAACTACTTACAATAAAGCTGTTTTGGAAAATTTAAGAATTTTCACTTATGATAACTTTTTCATGTATGTGATCCAATGCGTACGTATATACAACTACTTAAATTAAAGAACTTTTGAAGAAGAAAAAAAAAATTGCACATAAACGTACGAATTTCAAAGACTGAAACATTTTTTCATGCATGTGAGTCAAAACATATGGTTATGCAACTACTTACAATAAAGCTGTTTAGGAAAATTTAAGAATTTTCACTTATGATAACTTTTTCATGCAAGTGATCCAATCCATGCGTTTGTACAACTACTTAAATTAAAGAGTTTTGAAAAATCGAATGCACCTGCAACATTTTTCATGCAAGTGAGCCAAAACATATGATTATGCAACTACTTACAATAAAGCTCTTTTGAAAAATTTAAGAATTTTCACTTAAGATAAATTTTTTTTATGCATGTGAGCCAAAACATGTGGTTATGCAACTACTTACAATAAAGCTCTTTTGAAAAATTTAAGAATTTTCACTTAAGATAAATTTTTTATGCAAGTGAGCCAAAACATGTGGTTATGCAACTACTTACAATAAAGCTCTTTTGAAAAATTTAAGAATTCTCACTTAAGATAAAAATTTTTATGCATGTGAGCCAAAACATATGGTTATGTAACTACTTACAATAAAGTTGTTTTGGAAAATTTAAGAATTTTCACTTAAGATAAATAATCAACAGTATACCGCACACGCTGCTAATATTAAAACCACATGTGACAACACCGGTTTCCGATGCCAGCGCATAAGGCTTCCGATGACACGGACAATAATTGGATTGACATGTCGATGCCTGTGGTGGTAGAATTGCTATAGCGCACAGACTGCTAATATTAAAACCACATGTGACAACAACGCTTTCCGAAGCCAGCGCATAAGGCTTCCCATGACACGGACAATAATTGGATTGACATGTCGGTGCCTGCGGCGGCAGAATTGCTTGTGAAGATTTTTATTGGATAGGAGTTAGGCGTGGGGCTGCCCGGCGCACATGGATTAGTCCATGTTATACATGACCACACACAGCCTTGGATTCTGATTGGTTGGAGGCTAGCGCGACACTGCGCAGAATTGATTGACAGGTCAAGTGACAAGGCGGGACTGTGCTATTATGCGAGTGACGTCATCGATCTATTTTTAGGTGTGCTAGAAATCTTACAATGGAGTGGGTGGGGGATGTGGGCTAGAACTCTCACTCATTACTGGGGGAATGTGTGCATCAACTCTCTCTATAACAACTACTCACATGAACTGACTTTGCATGCAAAATGAGTGCTTTGAATAAATCAATAAGTAGCCAAGTATTTAGATCCAGCACAATCACCATTCTAAAACTTACTTCATAGCCAAACTCTAGTTAGTCCTATAACCCAAAACTCAAAAACTTAGTAAGGTATTTGCAGGGCACACACCAGCATTATCAAGCAGTGGCAAGGTACTGGAATTGATCACAGCAACTTGAACCTTACTCATGTATTAGACTCTAATACATGAGTAAGGTTCAAGTTGCTGTGATCAATTCCAGTACCTTGGTGTGTGCCCTGCAAATACCTTACTAAGTTTTTGAGTTTTGGATTATAGGACTTACTAGAGTTTGGCTATGAAGTAAGTTTTAGAATGGTGAACCAGGGGTGTCAAAGAGCTGGCCCGCGGGCCATTTCTGGCTCGCCGACAATTTTTTCTGGCCCTCAGAGCCTTCCCTAAAGATTACAAAATTAGAGGATAAAAGTTCAAATTTTTATATTTTACAGTCAGCGCCAAATACATGGAAGTTTTTTTCTTACTGACGTCACTTTTGCTCAGACGCACAGCTCTGTGTAGACTGTGTATCTATGGTTTCCGGTTGGTCATGGTGCGGTTGGTTGTCTCTCAAGGATTCTGTAGGATAGGTCATTGGGAACATTTTGTGGTCATGATTTCACTCTCAACGATAGATGGCGCCCCACTTAAAATTCCGTTTCTAACGCTAAGAACCATGCTTTGACTCTCCAAAGACATTATTTTATTTTGCAAACAATCATTCGTCAATCTGCTTTCATAGATGTAATTAATTGAATTTTGTTCTGTAAACAAGATGTGAAATTTTCCGGAACTCCGATTATCGCCCGAAAACTTGTACAAAGCGGTTAAAGAAGAAGAAACCAGTCCTGTGTAGCCTATAGAAAGTCCTTGGTTGTCTGTTGACAAAATTATGAAAGTTGCGAAACACTTATATAAGTCTTACAATATTTAAAATGCTGCCAAAATTTAATAAGAAGCGAAAAGTGGACATTGAATCAAGATCTTTTCACGATATTTAGATCAGATCACTACCCAAATTTTGCTCATTTGCTGGAAGGTGTTCTCACGTTAGCTACATCGGTAGCTTAAGAGAGCTGGCGGCCGCGCATCTGTGGAAGAGAGCGTGCGGGCAGTGGTTCGATTCTAGAAGAATTAAGAATTTCAGAGATTCCAAATCTCGGGCTAGCACGGTCCGTCCACATAGGGTTACCATACGTCCGGGTTTCCCGGACATGTCCTCTTTTTAGGCCCCTGTCCGGGCGTCCGGGCGGCTTTCCAGAAATATGGCTTTTGTCCGGGTTTTTCACCGTCCGTCCACAATCGATCGATCTTACTTACTTTTCCGTGGTATAGCTATTCCGTTCCGTGAACTAAACACGCGCTTCAGCAATATTTAGCTCAATGATATGGTTACCATTGAACTTCCGGTTCCTAAAGCGTTTTTTTAAAACCAAAGGCATAACTATAACACGAATTACGTAATGATGATTGTAGATCTAAATAAAATGATGTAATTTTTCAATACAGCAAAAAAATTTACATAAAAAATTCCGAAACGTAAGTGATTATTTACAGACGAACTGAAAGCCCAATAGTCCTGCACAGGTTTTCGTGCAGGTCACTATGACTGGGAAGCTAAATGTTTGACATGCGGCAGCGGAACTTATATGTCAGTTGCCAGTAAGGATGCACTGGAATTTAAGGTGGACGTCGAAACGCCAAAGCATGTTAAGAGTGTTCGGGGAACATATACCAAAGTAAGTAAATTTTTCGTAACACTGGGTTCGAAAAGCGACGAATCTGTCACTGTTTTGTCTCTGTGTACAGTCAGCGACAGTGATGTAATGTGTACTGAACTGGAGTACTGAACAGTCACCCATTAAAGTTTAAATTGAAACCATGTGCAATAAGAGTGAAATTTTGTGTAGTTTAATTTTGCTTTTATTTGTACAAACACTTAACTTTGGTGTAGCAGAAGGCGTCTAGAAGCCGGCTACGGGATGGTAACCGGATGAACATTTTGTGTCCTCTTTTTCATCCGAGTATTTATGGTAACCCTACGTCCACAGGGACCTAAATGGCGTGGCGTCCATTCAAACAGGCGAGCGGTGGTGAAGGATCTCACCCTCAGGGTCGAGACCATAAGACAGCCGCTATATAAAAATCCGGTTACATTTACGCTGGCCCGCCACTTGTTGGAAGATGTTAACACTGGCCCACTACTAAAAAAGGTTTGACACCCCTGTATTAGACCATCCATTCCATGTACATTCTATTGCATTCGACTCTGTGCCGGAAACATTTTTAGTGTCTTAAAACACACTTGTTCAGATCAGTCATATGTGCAGAACTTTTCTGAGCTAGTTATACACACACATACATGCAAACATAGAACTACAAGTGACAACATACAATTATTTGATTAAATTTTGAGGTACAATAACAAAGTGTACAATATCATCCTGGAGCACTGTTGGAAGAGGCAAACTGTTCTAAATTATATTAATTGAGATGAATTGCCTCATTGAATTGCTTGCAGAAAACTGTCTTCCACAAAATATTCATGAGTAGTCCTTAATGAATTTTCACAGGTCGACTCTCCTGAGTAATTTGTCCACCGCAGTCACCCTAGCATCTCAGAAATATTCATAGTAATGCCTCAGAAGTAGATTCTTTACATGAAAAATTTCTACAAATTAAATGAGACAAGATGATTTACGTCAAACCTCTTCAGATGCAACTCCTGGTTCGACAACCTTCATCAGACCACAAACAGAATTGGCCAGAAATCGTGCAGCATCCATCAGTCTCAACCCATCGGACTCCATTGGCTCAAGGACAGCCAGCAGACGTACATCTTTCGAAAACTCACCCATATTGGAGGACCTGAAAATGTGAGGAAATCATTGGTCACCAATTGTGATGCAATTTGACAAAATCAGGCTTATGTTGGAGAAGAACCAATATTCACAAATAAAATTTATTTTATTCATTTTATTTCTTGCATTTGCTATAATGCCTCCTTAAAGCTCTCTACTCAGAGGCGCTCCAGACTGCAGCGTGAACACTGCATCAGAGTTTCATGCCAAAGTGCATGAGCAATTGCAAGTGAAAGACTTGTTCAAGGTTTCAACACGGCGGCTTGATGTGAATTTGAACCTGGAACCCTCCGGTTTCAAGGCACCGAACCCACCAATACACCACTGCACCCCACAGAAATCAATAATTTCCGGCCTTATTTTTGATGTAACATTTAGTGAATAATTAGAATATCCAATGAACTATATGAAGGTTGAAACAAGTAAAAATTGACTATTAGCCTGTTTCACTAAACAGACCATTATCTGATTAATGCAAACATCTGCCATATGCCTGATTTTGTGAGATCACCTCACAATTATCTACAGAATTTGCTTTTAATTGGCAACAGTGATTCCAACTGCTCTACAGCAATGATATCAGCACAAACAGCACAAGCACATGGATATCTAACTGTATCTTCTCTTCGCGGCTGACTATCCGCACATCAGATTCATATTTTGGTGTGACCTTGCATGCGCTACAAATAATAATAATAATAATAATAATAATAATAATAATAAACCCTCAAAGACATGTAAAAAAAATATAAAAGTATTACATTGCTTGTATAGCTGAACCAATCCCTGCATAATCCTGTTCATCTGCATCTGCGGAAGTAAGGAATACTATCTGAGCCGCAGCTGCATTAACTGCTGACAACTGTGACCCAATCTTCTGACGAGACATGTCTCGTGATGACTCGATCCATTTCTGTGATGCCTACCAAGAAATAAAAACAAATAAAATGACTGAATCCAATTTGCAAATATCACATGACAATTATATGACCCTCTCCGATAAAAACGCCATGCAGCAATCAAATAAATAATCAATTAAAGAATATTTATTCTCAACTAGTAATCATAAGACATTGATACTAGTTTCATGGATATACGGACCATGGATATACGGACCATTGATCATAGGACAATCAGGGACTATTGGTCATAGGGCCTTTTGGTCAAATGGACAATTGATCATGGGGAGTTTTGGTCATAGGGTCCATAACAACCTTCAACGCTAAATTAGTCAAGTATAGTTATAGAATACACTAATTGAAACACGAACAAGCATTTACTAGATAATTTAATTGAATGTAAAATACGTAAATCTGTAGAACTCTAAAACTCCAAATGGCAACAGAATAGAAAGAGCTTGAAGATATCCACTACAAGATTATTCGATACTTTAGATGTCTACAACAAGAATGATACACAAGCCAAGGCACATAGACATGTGAGGATGTATGTTTTCTTGGATGAATATTTGCCACTGCCTGCACGACACGATCCTTCAGAATGCAATACCTGGCTTGGCACTCAGTTGTTCAATGCCAGTCACTGAGTAACACCTTGCAAGAAGGTTGCTTTTTGCTTTTGCTTAATACGCTCTGTAGTCAGGAGATGAATGTTCACATTATTGGAACAGCGTTTGAAGGCATGGTGCCAACCTTCATTTGTCATTCAGGCAATTCCGTCTACAGCAGTGTCGCACTCATTCCATAGGTTGATGTCGAACAGCAATGGTCCATAATTTGTTCCACGACCTCTCAGATGATGACCCTAGCGCAGGACCCGTAGGTAGGCCTATGCTCAAAACATGAGAAAAGCTCATCCATGCGATCAGCTACCGGCATATGTTCCATCAGGACTTCCAACGCTTGGACAACAGATGGGGTCATCGCTTTCATAATCTATTTTCATTTCGATTTCAATCACCTTCCTCAAAATACTCTGTGTGGTGGCTGCTTCGAAGCCTACCAAGATGTTCAAAGGATACAATTCCAAGGGGAGGAGGGGTGGTAGCGCATTGGATAACATGCTGGCATAGAGAGCAAGAGGCAACGAGTTCGCACACTGTAGGGCAGACATGCTTTATAGCAGTGATTCCCAACCTTTTTTGGCTTGCGGCACACTAAGAAAGAATAAAAAATTTGCAGCACACTTAATAATAATTACCTTTTTTTATCTATTTGTCACTATTATTTAATATTATTCTAATTTTAATGTTCTTATTGTCTAATAATACTAATGATTCAGTCAGTCAGCTGATCAAATTGAAACGAAGCTTCAGAGACCACAATCATACTCGCCATTTCATGTCGATTCTAAGAAGTCCCTCCCTCTTTTTACACTTGATTTCAGTTCAACCTGAAAATCCAAATTCACAAAACCACGAAGATGCAAATGGCAGAAGACTGCTCTTGAACTGATCGAAGGATACAATTTCTGAATGGAAAGCCAAAACTCATCCAAACTCTTTTCAGAAAATGTTGACTGATTAAATTTTTCATTTCGTAAATCAATGAGCTGTTCTTCATCGTCGGTTGTAAGATTTCTTGTTTCGCCGAATACGAATGAACCCAATCAAGATAGTCGATTGCAAGCGAAGGGAATTAATGATGTACTGCTGGTTGCTGATCAAGGCTAGCTATCAATGTATTTAGTATTTCAGGTGCAATTTTCTTTTTTAAACTGAGATTCATTGTCCGTGGGAAAATAATCAAGATTTCCCTTGAAAACTTAACCTGCTACAGTGTGAGAGATTAAGACCAACTGAAAAGTTTTGATGTTGCGGTGATGATTTTTCGGATGTTTTGTTTGGAATCAGTGGCGGCGCAAGGGGGGTTGGGGGGGCTAAGCCCCCCTACAAGAGGCTCAGCCCCCCCCTAAAAAAGGGCCATCCGAATTTTTACATTGAAAAATCCACGATATTCGGCTGACGACTAAAAAATAAATAAAAGGTCGTCAGAATTTTTGGCGGCGAAAATGCAAAATTTTCGCCGCGAGGCTACAGCCCCCCAAACTGAAATCCTGGCGCCGCCACTGTTTGGAATCATTATTAATTAATAACATATTAGAATTTTCCCCACGGCACACTTGCAAAGTTCTCGCGGCACACTAGTGTGCCGCGGCACACAGGTTGGGAATCACTGCTTTATAGGCTGAGATTAGCACTGTGTATTGCAGGCTGTCTGCTCTGTTAGTAGTTAAGCTGCGATTGCAAAAGGCAAGAAGTCTCTAACGATTAGGGGGTATCGGGAGCATCTTAAGCTGAGGCAGAGCCCCAGAAACCGATGCAATTTTGAGCATTTGATGCGAAATCGAGTGCATTTTTGGTTCAAGTTTACCTCAAATTTTGCAATGATGATATCGAAATGGAAGAACCTAAACCAAATCGATCTGTGAAAGTCTAAATCTAAATCAGTCAATCAATCACTTAATGAGCCATAGGAATTGACATTTAAATTGCTTGCAAATAAAATGGTACAGCTTCTGGGGATGCAAAGCTTACCCTAAAGGGACAGAAGTCATACAACATAATACTATATTCATTGATTTTAATGTGCACGTAAATTAAGACACATTGGAAGCAAAGAATGAGAATCATGAGTGTTCATTTCCATCTAACCGGAAAAGGGATAGAAGTCCTGAATATTATCAGAGAAATCTAACTATCTTATAAACGGTAAAATGGTACCAAAATTATAGTCAAGCAAAAAAATTTCAAATTATAAATTGATTCAACTGCACATATAAATCAGCACACAGTGGAACTAAAGAATGAGAAACTTATGTGTCCATTTCCATCTCCTGATAGACCATAGGCAAAGACTTGGAGCTGGGTTTGGGGAGGACGAGCTGCCAAAGGACGATTGGTGAGGCGTGAAGCGCCTAGCATGGTGGAGAGATTTGGGAAAGGGATGTGCCCCTCCCAATCTCAAAATTTTTTGAATTTCCACACTGCAATGGTAATATCCTAGGCTGTCATTTGACGATATGGTAATATCCTAGGCTGTCATTTGACGAAATTGCTCATCATTTCAATGTTAATAGCTGTGGTTTAAGACTTCAATAGCGTCTCCTCCAATTGCTACTGTTTTCCAAATTTCCACACTGCAAAATTTGGTGACATTCTTAAGCTGTCATCTCACCAAAATTTCTCATAACCTCGTTGCTGAAAGGCATGCTTCAAGACTTCAATAAATTCATTCATTCATTCATTCAATTATGTTCAATTAATGTCCACTACCCATTGTTAATTTTTAAACTTTTAAACCTGTAATGGTAGAATTCTAGGCTGTGATTTGAACGAAATTGCTCAATCATTTCAGTGTTGAAAGTTGTGGTTCAAGACTTCAAAGGTGCTCCCCCCTTGTTTACAAGTTTTCAGATTTCTTAAGCCATCATCTCAAAACAATTTCTCATAATTTCATTGCGCAAATACATGGTCTAAGACTTCAAAAAATGTCCCCTACCCATTGTCTAATTTTTTAAATTTTCATTGTTATGGTAGCATTTGAAGCTCATCTTAACAAAATTGCTCATTAGGGTCTATGGATAAACAGTGAATAACACTGCAGAAATTTATGATGATATTTATTAAATATTTCTGAAATATTGATGGAGGATATAATCATCTCTGTCCACCACAAACTTTGAAGGGGACCATCCCCCCCACTGTCCCCTTTAAGTCTACGCTCATTGTGTAAACATAAGGGCCTATGTTACAACAGCAACAAAACAGTAAGAATAAAAAGAGCAATTGAGAAAAACCTAACTAAAGGAATCCTGTATATATATAATGATAATTTCTGGCACATTTGACTGCAAATGACCTGGTATTTTGCATTTGAAAGACACAAACATTCAAACTAGACACGAAAATAGGCCTACTGATTCACCTATATACTGATGACACCCAGATCTACATAAAGCTATCTGGACAGAACATTGGCAACACTAAAATCAAATTGCAGCATGTGTCCATGATATCCAGTCCTGGGTGCATCCATGTGTCTGAAGTTAAATGCCTCCAAAACAGAGCTCATTTGGTTTGACCGTCGGAGTGGACAAAACGACAATAAATTAACGAAAACTCTCGACCTTGACCCAAACTGCTCCATTCCACCATCTGACGTGATTCGCGACCTCGGTGTGCTACTGGACTGCAGTTTAAAGATGAATTAACATATGTCTTATGTAGCCAGGGCATGCTTCTTCCACCTTCGTCGAATTCGACAAGTGAAACGTTGCCTAAACTGCCTTCGTATTCTCGTTCAAGCCCTCGTCATCTCTCGTCTCGATTACTGCAACTCTGTCCTACATGGCCTTCCGTCAACAACAATTCAACCCCTGTCTTCAGTTCTACACACGGTTGCTCGCCTGATAAAAGGACTTGGTCCCAGAGACCACATCACATCTACACTGAAGCAACTACACTGGCTTCCCATCCGTGCTCATATCCTGATGTATCATATCCACTCCGGAACCTCCCCATCATGCATGGCATCAATGGTCACGTCATGCTCTGCCTCTAATTCTAGAGGACTTCGTTGTCATCAGGAAGTGATTTTGCTACACTCCGCACAAACCTGAAGTTTGGAAGTCGTGCTTTCTCAGTTTCAGGACCCAAAGAGTGGAACAGTCTTCCATTACGAAGTTTAAATCCAAATTAAAAACTCATTTATTCTCATTACATTATGACGAGATATGTAGCAAAGTGCGCTTTTGTGCAAGATTTGTTTTCCACGTTATAAATACATAATTGTATTGTATTGTATTGTACTGAAAGAAAGTCAAGACTCAAGAGTCACTTAACAATAACATCACAAAAGATCTGTTTCCGGGATTCACACTAAGCAACAATTTCACGTGCAATCTGTGAGACGCCAACAGTGTCGGGGTAAGATGTACATATTAAAATGCTCTTGTCTCAGCCTTGATGCTGAGAAACTACGTTCTTAATATGCCAATCTATATTGAAATGGCTCTTAACTGCAGTTGGCGGCAAATGTTGGGAGGGACCATCCCAAGCCTCTTGTCCAAAGTTGGGGGAACCGTGCCAAGCCTATCAGAAGTTGGGTGGGTCCTATAGGGTGGTAGCGCCTATGCCACTCACTGTGTCAGTAATAAAGTGAGACTCAAAATAACCAAGGCCGTTTCACCCATTAGTAGACACTGTGCCTAGGGCCTTTCTGTAACTGCTGTGTTCATTTACTTAAATATATGCAACAAATCAATGCCTTGCATGTTTCTTACAAAAGGTTAGCAAAAATAAACATAGACACTGACTGGATCTGATCCAAGTGACGGCAGATCTGTTTTTCTGTCAAGACCAGATTGAACTTCTTCAATGACATTAAGGCCTTCAGTGATTGTACCAATCAATGCTCTCTGAGCATGACCAAGACCATGTCGCTGAACATTCATGCCCTAAAAAGGAGTTATAAAAACACACAATATAATCAAAACCATTCTCAAACAACCATGTATACTTTGTAATACAATTAATTAAAACAAACACTATATTACAAAGTACTTACTAATACACTTGTCCTTACTGATCTTCATAACTTTTGTCTTTTTGATGTTAATTTTCATGTTGTAATCTTCTGATGTCGCATTTAGCCGATCCATCATTCGTTGCAGATCCTTTTCGTTTCCTGCCAGCATCGCTTGATCAAGGTTTGCGGATGATCAAGCGATGCTGGCAGGAAACGAAAAGGATCTGCAACGAATGATGGATCGGCTAAATGCGACATCAGAAGATTACAACATGAAAATTAACATCAAAAAGACAAAAGTTATGAAGATCAGTAAGGACAAGGAAACAACTATATGTATCAAAATAAATGGAGAGGAAATTGAACAGGTGAAGGAATTCTGCTACTTGGGAAGCCTAATATCAAGCGACGCCAAATGTCATAAAGAGATAAAGAGAAGGATAGCAATGGGTAAAGAGGCATTCTTAAAACGGAAAGAATTGCTAAGAGGAGGGCTAAATAGGAATCTTAAGAAAAGAATGGTCAAAACATTGATATGGAGTGTGACGTTATATGGCGCAGAGACATGGACAATGAGAAAGGAAGACACCAAGCGGTTGGAAGCGTTTGAAATGTGGGTATGGAGAAAGATGGAGAAAATTAGTTGGACAAGGCATGTTACGAACGAGGAAGTGCTGACGATGGTAGAAGAGAAAAGATCTCTGCTAGAGGTAATAAAGTCAAGACAAAAGAATTGGGTAGGACATTTGCTGCGAGGAAACTCACTACAGAAAGAAATAATTGAAGGAAGATTGGAGGGGAAAAGATGCAGAGGAAGACCTAGACAGAAACTGCTGGACGGGATAATGGAAAAGGGCTACAGAGAACTTAAAGACATGGCACAACAGCGGGAAATATGGAGACATTGGACGTTCGGACCTGCCACTGGGCAGAGAACCTAAAGAAGAAGACTAATACACTTGTATTAGTCAAACTTAGTTTCATAAATCTCTCAAGTATTTTTCTTTTGCCATTGCTAGGCTGAGTAGGTTTCTTCAAAAGGCACCATACAAGTCCATAGAATGAATAAATGAATACTGGCATCGCATAACCACCTCTGATTGGTGTGCAATGTGAGGGGCACTTTATAAATGCATAGGTACATTACAATACAACCATAAGAACAATCATGTATTGTATTGTATCTATAAATTTTTATAGCACCTTTCACAGTGGAACAATCCGCAGTGCATAACAATCAGATATGCTAACCAGTACGTTAGACCAAGAGAGAGAAAATTGGTCTTGAGACAACAAAAAGAGGCATTTGGCACACTAGTTAACAAGAAAGAATGCGTTTGAGGAGGAAGCTGGTTCCACAATGCAGGGCCAATGGCCCACACGCTGTAGTTACGACTGCCACAGAGTTTAGAAATCTACCTGGAGTCACAATTTGTACATCAAAATATTATCATATGTGCTTAAATCACTATTCTCAAAAGAATATAGAAATATGAACCCTATAATTGTGGATTCCATGCTGGCAGGAATTCTAGCAAAAAACCTTTCGGAAAAAGCATTGTTGCCTAGAAGTCATGTTTATCAGTGCCATCCTCGTTTCACATGATAACACAATTATCAATGCCATCTGAAAATTTCTACAGCACTTTTCAAAATGCTCCCTGTGCATTAGACTAAAGGTGAGCTACTTAAAAAGTGTTGCAGAAATGAAACAGATATGTGACTCCGGGGCTCGAAACCTGTCGCTTGTCGCTACTTAAATACAGCGCTGGACGCGAAAATATGCGAAAGGGTAAAAAATACGGAGTACTGTTTTATGGTGTATATTTATTCAGAAATATGTCTACTTTCAATATCTACAAACAGAACTTTTTAAATCAAATATTTAGTTGGAGAAAACTAAACTGACTTTTAATGCATGTGGTGTCAAGATTTGCTTTGAAACAATGGCTCAGTGACCATAATAATTATTCAAACCACGCCTCCAACCCAGTTTTATGAGAGTCTTATTGGCCAACAAGAATGACCTTCGATATTGACCTTAGGATCTAACGAATCACGGAAATATTTGGTTATTCTTGCTGCCCCTTTTTTGGTTGCGTTCTGCTAAAACCATTAGTTTGCGCTTGTTTCAGAAAGGATTCATATACAAATATTTTACATAGCGTAAAGTGAAATTTCATTGTTAACCTGCTCAAATAGCGATAAGGGCATCCTGCAGGCATAGTTAGATGAATAAGCTTACAATTGATCGATAGGGAACTTGATACCGCCGATAGCTAGCCTTCCCAACAGAGTACAAATATCAGTGGCGTTGTCAATTTGGACAAACAGACTCAACTGACAATCTTTAATCATAATTACAGATATACAACAAGTTGTTTCATTAGTAGACCTACTGACTTTGTTTGTATGTGCACTTGTTATAGCGCCCCTTCAAGCTCTCTCTACTCAGAGGCGCTCCCGAATGCAGAGCGGACACTGCATCGAAGTTTCACGCCGAAGCGCTGAGCAATTGTGAGTGAAGGACTTGCCCAAGGTCCTTACGCGGCGAGGTGGATTCGAACCTCGAACCTTCCAGCTTCAAGGCAACGACGCCACCACTACACCACCTTTGCTAGCTTAACACAAATCAAAACTATGCTTACCAAAAGTGCACCGTACGAGACATAGGCCTAAGCCTACGAAGGCCCTACGAACAATTGCCCAAGAGGGTAGACAGTCCTAATTAAAATTCTTTATAAGAATCTAAGGGGATCGCATAATTTATCGAACCAAGTTCAGATTCTTATCGGACGCAATTGGTTCATCTTATTATTTGGCCTATTTAAGATTCTCAGTGAAAGCATGGGTAAACATTTCTTTGAGGTACACCTAGGCTAATACTCACCTAGGAAACAAGCCGCGCCTTTGCAGTCGGTCGCAATAATAAGACTATAGTTTCCATCAAATTAAAATCAGGTATACAATGCACACTAATTTTCATTCGTGTCAATTGTTTATTTGAAGTAAGTTTGCACCCATGCATCCTATATCCTGTATACGATGAAGTATCTGGTCTCTGCACTTTGGACGCATTTATTTACATTTCAATTCATTCATAGCCTATTCTTCAATTTGGCAGTTGACAGTTATTTCATCACAATAGTGGACAGTAGTAGCTCGATTTTCATGCCGTTTGATGTATTTGATACCGAATATAACCCTGTATTGATGATCAAAATTGCAGAAGAATTAATTAATGGTTACTAAGGCTAAAAAAAATAATGTTGTGTTTCCGGTAACCCGACCGACCCTCTTTTATTGCCGCGACTCAAATAATTTTGTAAAATATTTTTATTTTAAAAAAAATTTTATTAAAAAAAATATTTAATTTTTTTTTTTTTTTTTAATTTGTATTGACATAATACGGTGACATTGCCTTCAGTATAGAGTTGGATCTTAGGCCAAAAAACTACTGTTGTGTTTCCAGTAACCCGACCGACTCACTTTTATTGCCGCAACTCGGAAAATTTTGTGGAAATTTTTTATTTACACTGACATTGCCTCCCGTATATGAGATGTACAATTGGAACATCATAATTATAGCCTTCACTAAGCCAGGCGACGATCGTAAGCAGTCGTCAAGATTTCAAGGTATATAATGATCTGTTAATTAGAGCAATCAATAGTTTCCCACGGTCAGTTTGACAAAGCAGGCGGTTGTGGGGTGGATGGGGGGGAGAGTAATAGATCTGAAAGGAGGGTTTTCTCACGGTAGCTCTTTGCAGGCATTGAGTACAGGGCCATCTAGCCTGTAGCACTTGATGGCTATACACAGCCTGCTGCAAGTTAATAGTTTAACTTGCTGTTTTTCCGTCCTAAGACAGTCCATTTTTGCTCACTTTATTCTAGCTGACCAGGCTCTCTTGTGATCACTATGCCCTCCTTTGCTCTCTGCCTCTTTCTGCTCTCTTTTGCTCACTGTGCTCTTGTGTTTACTGTGCCTTTTTGTGCTCAGGGTGCTCTGTTCTTCTAACTCTGCTCTCTTTCGCTCACTGAGCAGTTCCCTTTTATTTCGAGCACCCTTTGGTGAAGAATTTAACATTCATTCATTCAAGAATTTATATAGCACCTTTTCAAGTTAACTTCTCAGAGGGGCTCCCGACTCTAGCATGGCCAAAAAGAACATTTTTCAAATGAATAGAATGTTTCATTTTATTTTATTGATCTCTCGATTTCTGTAGCGCCTCTTCAAGCTATCTACTCAGAAGTGCTCCCGACTACAGCGTGGACACTGCATTAGAGTTTCACTCCTGACTAACTACTTCCTGGCTGCCAGTCTTGAGAAACCTCTAGCCTTATCATTCTCACTTGAGCCACCTCTAACGGTGATTAGGGAAAATAAATCTAGCAACCTCTAGGTGTAACTATAGTCACTGGCTCGGCCAATCTGGAACGACCCCTAGCAGTGATGTTCTGTTTGCACTCATCTTCCCCTTTCCTTCCCACTTTATCTTACCAGAAAAGATGTCAAAATAAAATTAATAGAATTGTTTTCTAGGGCAGTTTTAGGTGCAGACAGTCAGGAAATAGGCAGTTTATACTTGCTTAGAACACGTACTTTGTTGCAGCGTGTACCTTTATGCAAAAAAGAGTAGTGGGTATAATTTTTCGGACAGTCACTGTATAAAAATATTTTACCAAAATAAAAATATTTTCCGACCTACCTACCCAATTTTTTTTAGCTCTGTTACCGGAAACACAGCATTATTTTTTTGGGGCCTAAAGACTTTAATGAAACGAGTCTTCTGAAATTTTGAGTTCGATTTTCTCAATTGTTATTATTTTACAAATTACAGAATCAAACGAATATAACTTCAGGTAGAAAAAAATATTTTCATTTTGCAAAAAGTATTTTGAAGCAGAATATCTGCAGAATATGACTGAATAAAAAAGTCAAAAATTGACGTGACGGGTTTTGACTCCAGTGTCACATATGTCTCCTGTAGCAATAAACTTCATAGACTTCAGGAAGGCCTTCAACAATGTCCACAGAGAGTCGTGGAAAATCATGCAAAGCTATGGGATCCCGGAAAAAATCATAGGGATTGTGAAAAGTTTGTACGACAACAGCCGATGTGCAATCAGGTGCGGAGGAGAGGTGGGAGAGTGGTTTCGAATTGTGACAGAAGTGCAACAAGGATGTGTGCTGTTGCCATTGATTTTGCACTATTAGTGGGTGGACTGGGTAATGCAAAGGGCGACAGGACAAGGACATACTGGATTAAAGTGGATAGATGGCAACAGACTCAGCGATTTGGATTGTGCGGATGACATTGCATTGCTGGACAACACATGGGAGGGAATAAAGGAACTAACATGCAGAGTAGAGGAGGAGGCAGCAAGAGTGGGGCTGGCCATAAACCCAGAGAAAATGAAGATTATGAAGGTGGGAAAGTGGAGGGAGACAGATGAGATGAGGATTGCAGATAGAAATGTGGACATAGTGGAAGACTTCTGTTACCTTGACAGCACACTATCCGCCGACAGTAGATGCGATAAAGAAATAAAGATTCGTATTGGAAAGGCAAATGCGGCTTTTGGAAGGCTAGAGAAGATATGGAAAAGCAATGGATGTAGCCTGAAGATTAAGATCCGATTATATGAGGCTATCCCGGCTATTATATGAGGCTATTATATGAGGCAATTCCGCTATCAGAGATTGTCAACTGCTCATTTACCACTGGAGTATTCCCCTCTGCATTGAAAACTGCCAAGGTCATACCCATTCATAAAAAGGGCCCGAGGGACAATGTTTCTAACTACAGACCGATTTCTGTACTCCCATTCTTTGCCAAAATATTTGAAAAATTAATGTATGCACGTTTAGATAGTTTTTTATCAAAAGAGAAAGTACTATTTCAGTCTCAGCATGGATTCCAACAGGGTCATTCTACCTACATGCCCCTTCTAAGCATACAAGACAAAATCTCTAATGCAATTGAAAATAACGAATACTCCCTTGGTATCTTCCTTGATGTAGCTAAAGCCTTTGATTCTGTAAATCATCATATTTTGATCAAAAAACTTTATAACTATGGAATTAGAGGGACACAATTACAATGGTTTGTTAGCTATCTTGAAAATCGTTTTCAACTGGTTTCTGTTAACAATTGCACTTCTGATCTACAACTCATTTCTCACGGTGTCCCTCAAGGATCTAATCTTGGACCTCTTTTATTTTTAATCTATATTAATGATTTACCTAATGTATCGCCTTCTATGTATTTTGTACTATTTGCTGATGATTCCAACTTATTTCATTCTGATAAATCTATTGATACCCTATTAGACACTGTTAATTCTGAGCTTCACCGAGTCGTTGATTGGTTTCGATCAAATAAACTTAGGCCTACTCTAAATTTGGATAAAACCAACTACATCCTCTTCAGATCCCATAAGAAAAAATATCCCAATGAACTTCCTATTCTACTTATTGAAGGGACTCCTATCACCCAAGTAACATCCACAAAATTTTTGGGCATATACATTGACCAGCATCTAAATTGGAAGGAACACATCAATAATATCTCTAGCAAAATTGCTAAGACTGTTGGTGTGCTATTTCGCTCATCTAAACTGATTCCTGTCTCTATCCGGTCTATGCTATACTATTCTCTTATTTATCCTTATTTAACCTACTGTAATTTAATTTGGATGTCTACTTACAAATCTAATTTTATCAGACTAGTCACCCTTCAAAAATATGCAATCCGTTTTATAGCTAATATTCCTCGCCGAGCCCACACCGCTCTGTATTTCAAGGAATTTGGATTATTAAAGATCGATCAAATTAGGCACTTGCAAATAGGAGAGTTTATGTACCGTTATAACCATGGCCTATTACCACTTGTATTTAATGATTTCTTTAACCTTACCTCTGATCGCCACTCTTATTCAACTAGAAAATTAACTGTTTATGACCTTCCCTACGCACATAATAATACTCGTCGATTCTCTATACAATATACTGGCTCCCAATGTTGGAACTCTCTCCCTACACATCTTCATTCCCTACCTAACACAAGATTATTTAAGCATAAACTTCGCCTTTATCTACTTAAAACACTTCCTGATATGTAATGGTTAAGTTTCTGCTCAGTGGTTTCGCCAAGCCCTTAGTTAAGTCTTTAGTTAAGTCATTAGTTAAGAGTTGTTTTTCTCGTTATATACAGAAATGTCGATTGCTTAATTTGTTTTTCTCTCTTCCTCATCATTTTTTTTATTCCTGCAATTGAATGTTCTGTCATGTTTTTTCTTTTATATTTTACATGAATTATGGGTGGCCCTATTAGCGGGATTTTACATCCCTTCTGGGTCTCCCCCTCTTCACCAAATTCATGTTAATGTATTATTCACTGCCATAATTGTATCATGTTTGTGTGTTGTTTTGGTTGAGGAAAAAAAAAAAAATAGTGTTGAGCACACTTCTATATGGGGCTGAGACGTGGCCAATGACGGTGGCAAATGGAAAGCGACTGGAGGCGGCACATCATAGGTGGCTGAGACGAATACTACACATCTCATGGAGAGATAGAATAACAAACAAAAGCATCAGAGAAAGGACTGGACAGGAAAAAATGGAGTTTAACATCAGAAAGAGGCGACTGAAGTGGAGGGGCATGTATAAAGAATGGGGCAAGAGAGGAGAGCAAAACAAGCAACAATTTGGACTCCGGAGGGCAAACGTGGTAGAGGGAGGCCAAGGAAGAGCAGGATGGAGACCATTCGAGAGGATTTGCAGGGTCTGGAGATGACGTGGAACGATGCTGTGGAAGTGGCGAGGAACAGAGTGGAATGGAGAAACTGCCCTGCCCGATGTGCAGAGCTGCACGGGAAGGACTAAGGTCGAAGGTCTAAGGTCACATATATCACAACTGATCATGTGCCAAAAAAGTCGGATCAACACCCAGAATGTCCGTCTTCTAAAACTAAAACTGATTTGAAGAAGTGAGACTTAAGTCAGACTGAAGTAACGTCACAGACAAAATACACGTATGTGACTCCACAATTTAAAGTTCAACAGCCAAAAAGTCTTTGAGTATTTGACACAGCATGCATTCTGTCTGCATCTGTTTGATGTAGTCAGGCATGCAATGTTTCTATGAGGTCCTTAAAAGTTCTAAATAAATGATTGACATGCATGTATGTTGAGAGGTCAAACTGCTACAAGTCATACAAGAGTAAACACAATATTATACATTGTATCAAACCATTTGCTTTCAGATAAATAATATTCAAATGAAATCAAATGATATTCCAACTTATTAGGCACGGGCAGTGATTCCGTTAGTGTGTGTCCGTGCCTCCGGGACGCCCAAATTTTGACGCCGGACGCACAAAAATAAAGGCAGTGCGTCCATGTTGTGGATGGATGCACAAATAAATTAATGATGCGTCCATGGACACCAAAAAGAAATACCGTGGGGTCCCGGTCCATATATGTGTCACTGTCTCAATCTATGCACTGCGTAGGTTATTTGCGTATTCACTGACCTGTTAACCCTTTGCCGGTTCATTTTAAAATTTTAAGCCCGTTTTCAGCGGATATTCTCGGGGCAAACGGGTAAAGGACTGTATGGTGAGTGATGAATAATTTATTAAATGACCTATTTATGAATATTTCATTTCTTTGTTTGTGAGTGACGTATATAGCCTACATGTAGGCCTAAGAAAAAAATGCTAAAATATTTTCCTTCAAAAGTTAAATTAATGTATAGTCGGGAAGATTGATATTGGTGATAGGCTAGTGTGCAAAAATGTCTCTGTTTATTTTGAAATGATGTTCTTGCTTGTGACAATCGCATTTCGCTCTCTCAGGCTCTATATCCATCCACTCATTTCAAGAAGTTAGGCCTCTTCAAGAAGCTCTCTCAGAGGCGCTCTCCAGTCAATATTAATGCAATATGATGCAGTCCGATAATGCTCTAGAAACAGCCTTAATTTGCCCCTAAATGGCTGTTACTTTGTGCTCAAAATAAAAAACTAAAAACTTCTACTGAACGTTGGCTTAGACTATAGGCATGTAGCCTATTTGACCATTGACGCATCCACGTATGTCTATATATTTCGTAAACTCCAAATTTCTAAAGTGCCACTTGAAAGCCAAGTGCGAGGCACCGGCTTATTCACGAGTGCTGCGTTGAGTCAAAAGGGTTGTCCATGATGGTCCGGGTCGAGTTACTAGAGAAGCTGGTTATAATTTATGATTTTATGACTTGGTATTTTCTGTATTGGTATATATACGACTATCGATGTTTTAAAACAAATAGTTGCCAACGGTAAAATGAATATGTTATTGCTGATTGTAGCTAAATTAACTTTTTTAACCGGGAAGGGGCAGAGCTAATTTATACGTATATGCATGTGGGGGTTCGCAAAATGTACGAGCTGCAACAGGATGAGCGGATCAAAAATGATTTTTTCACGTTGGCTAGTCTAAGTAAAAATAGCCTAATGGTTGGGTTCTTTGACACCTATATAAAAAATAAATAATATCAGAAGTTCGGAATTTTTTACATTTAGCCTACTATGGTCCGATGGGACTCCAAAAATGGATGGGTGTGGAGCCCATGACTCTTAACCATTTGGCGTGGACTCCAAATTTGTTTGATGTGATGCGTCTGTGACTCCAAGAATTCAGACCTTAACGGAATCACTGGGTACAGGTTAAATTAGTAAAAGAAGCCAACTGACCGTAGAAAGCCTGTGACCAGCATGAGCCAGATGCGATTTCTGGGCAAACTGTGTTGTCTGTAGAGAGCCAGAAGAGATGTGCGCTGATTCAGCTGTGTCTCCAGTCCTCAGAACACCTGGCAGAGCTACCAGACCAGTGTTTGCATGGTCAATTTTGGTACTCTGATGCTGAACAATCATTGCTCTAAGAAACAATAATAATTCTAAAACAACCAAACTGAGCTAAATACGAAGTATATGCCTATATCACAGCAATAGAAGCAAAATCTTTCAGAAATCTCATGAGTCATGACAGATGGAAAATGATGTGTCTCTCACGGTTTGTTTTAGTACCAGTTTTCTTTTACTAGCTGGTACCGTATTTATGCGCATATAACCCGCGGGTTAAACAAAGTTTTACAAACCACGCACTCCAGTCACGTGGTACATTCATGGGCGTGTTATACAAATAAAATTTTGCACAACCAAATATTATACCAGATTATTGTCAGGTTTCAGCTTATGGATAGATCACTTGCTATATATGCTATAACATACAAGACGAAATTGATGATGCCAGGTCCGACCTCAGCAGCAGTTTTCATTTATTACTATTGTTATCAAAATATCATAGCCAATATAACAAGTGGCAGGAAAATTGCAATTGAACATTCAAATAATTATGAATTGACTTTAAATATCAAAGTCAGATATTATCATATAAAATTTTAATTGTTTCCAATTTGGCAATAAACGAATATACACATGCAGTATTGTGTATTATCGCTAACATAGCGCCAGATATGAAGTTCATGGAAAAATAACTTACAATTGATACAGCATTTAATTTTATGATTCTGAAACAGACTAGCTAATCCTCCTTTTCAATGTCTTCTACTGCCTCTTCGGAGTCTTCGCAAATCTATACCTCTGTGAGGGCCGCCATCTTAGGTCATTTCAATATGCATTAACTCATAGGTGGAAGCACGAAAATGTGTGCGTGTTATAATCGGGTGCGTGTTATTTAACTAAATTTTTACTCAAAGCCCTGAAAGTAGCGAGTTATGTACGGGTGCATGCTACAAGTATGTATGTGTATTTGTCATAGTGCCTCTTCAAGCTCGCTGCTCAGAGGCACTCCCGACTGCAGCACGGACACTGGATTGGAGTTTCACGCCGCAGCGCTGAGCAGTTGCGAGTGAAGGACTTGCCCAAGGTCCCTACATGGCGACTTGAGGTGGATTTGCAGGGATGGGCAAATTACAGGGCAGCATGTAATTCAATTACAAATTACCAATTACTGGAGAAAATGTAATTGAATTACAAATTACAAATTACTTTTGACTCGGAGCCTCAAATTACAAATTACAAATTACGTAATTTCAATTACATCAATTACAAATTACTTTGGGGCTTAAATCATAGGAATAAATAACCTCAGGCAGGAAGTGCATGCCTTTTCCCTTATTTCTATGTGTATCATTATTTATTGTGTAGCTTTCTTTTAGAAGCAGCAGCCGTTCAAACAAGTTAGGCCTATCTGATCGTTTGTTATGCCTTGCAATCATGCCTGTAAAACTAAAGAGCCTATACATCTATCTACTGGTGCAGACAAAGGCAGGGCATCATTAAATTGTATTTAAAGAATTTGTTAGTAGTTGTAGAGCTATGAGGCATTATTAGTTCCCTTTTTCTGTCATATTCCATAAGCTGCAAGATTTCTAAATCGTTTTTGTTTCTGCTAGTCGACTTAATTTATGGTCACTAAGACGCTGCACATTAAAACCATTAAATTCTTCATCTTCCTCTTCTTCTTTATGACCACCAGATGCTCAGTATTTTGTTCGCTACCGGTGGTATATTCAGATGTTGTTACTAGCAACTCGTGTATTCTTTTAGTTTGCGCAGGTAGCCACATAACTTAAAATACGGATGATTCACTGTTGCAAGGATCGCATGATTCATCAAAGAATTTTAATATATAGGCCATTCAAAGTAATTTGATTTTGCAGAATGTAATTGAAATTACAAATTACAGAAATAAATGTAATTGAATTACAAATTACAAATTACTTTGATGCAGAGCATCAAATTACAAATTACCAATTACAATTGTAATTTAAATTACGTAATTTCAATTACTCAATTAAATTACTGCCCATCCCTGTGGATTTGAACCTGCAACCCTCCGGCTGCAGGGCAACGAACATACCCACTACATCACCACGCCCCACAAAAATATGGGTGCGTGCTATATTCGCAAAAATACAGTAAGGAATATGCATTCATTCAGTCATTAAATGCATTTATATAGCGCCTCTTCAAGGGGGCTACTCAGAGGTACTCCCAACTTCAGTGCGGCCAAATAAAACTGTCTCAAGATGAGAGAGGAAAGCCTGAGAAGGATTTTTAGAAAGGGAGTGGAGTGTCAGAGGAAGACCATTCCAGGTTGAGGGTCCTACCACCAAGAAAGCACGGTTATTGACGAAGATGATGACCTAAGAACACAGAGGCCGAGTCCAGCAAACTGTAGTTTTAATCTAAGCAACTGAGAAGTGATGGCCACAATTTATTATTGTATGATCTAATGTATGCTTCTTTGACAGTCACCCTTCCAAACTAATGTCACTGTAATTAATATTTTACTAGCGCATCTATTCAAAATTTCAAACTCCTCAGCGGTGCAGCCTGCCATCAGTCTGCAACTGAAATTCATCTCTTCTTAATCCTCTAATTCCTCTAGGCTGCTGCTGTGTCTTCTGGAATGCTTCACTGTTTCTGATAAACTGGTCCTCGGCTTCCAACTCCATGGTGATTTTGGTCGAAACCATCATTTGATACCTTGAAGATCATTAAAGAGGTTCTCAGATTATAATAGAGCAAAAAGAAGCTTTTTATCCAACCCATGAGCGGCAATAAAAAGAAAAAGAATATATGTGACACCTACTTGGCAGGTGTCACACTATCTTCAAACATTGTTGATTCTTCATTGCCATCGATTCCAAAATGATCCTTCGCTGCTTTCTATATAAGTAAATAACTCAATGTATTCAAATTTATGGCAATGTAACACACACCGGTACTCATTAACGCAGCAAGTCACTCTGTGTAACAGGTTGGACAGTTCACAAAAGGACAGTACTTATCATTTTAATATAATGTAACATTGGTGAGGTAATAAATTAATAATATGTAGGAGGAATAACCCAGTAGGCCCCTAATATCAACTGGCCATATACCCGACCTGCCAATCATTTATGCCGATGTATAGCCATACATCTATGCAGCGCCGCCCAACTTGCACCCAATATGATAGAAGAAACCTAAGACAGCGTCCCCATGGCTAAGATAGGGATATAAAAAAATGGCCTACAGAAGAGAGACAGGGGGTCGGAGCGTCGCCACAGCAGAAAGAGAGTCAGAAGTCCGTCCACGCATGAGTCCGTCGCCACCACAGATCCGTATCAGTAGCCGTAACAGTTGTCATAGTTATACATCGTAGGTCTGTAGAAAGTCGGAATAGTCACAGCCACAGAACGTAGAACTGGAAAGGATTAACATCTTCAGCTTCACGTATGTCTGTGTTACGCTTTAGTGAATTAGTGATAAGGTATCCTATGTTGCTTTTTTCTAATGTGTAGGCCTATTATATCCGTGAAAATTATGGTACTACCAAACTAGAGAGCATAGGTTGGTTAGTAAATAGTCTCATTGGTGACCCATCAAAAGAGCGCCGACAAAAGAGCACTGACATTTGGGCGCCACTCTTAAAAGAAATAATATCACGAACGATATCGCGGATGAAATACATTATTTGAAAAAGACAAGTGATCCACCACTACATGACTTTAATGTTTAACGATATGTAAGTTCTTATATGCTAAACAAATTATTTGAGAATTATAAACACGTAATTTAATGAGAAGTTCAAAATACATTTAAGATGTCCAAACTAGCAATTTCACGAAAGGTTAAAACTACAGTTAACCCTTTGAACCTGGAGCTCCCGTAACGCTATGGATAATGGGCCGGAAAACTGACCAGCCGGGTTCAAAGGGTTAAGACATATAAACTAGCACATGTAGGCTACCAAGGAAGCTGACATGGCTTCAATGTCTAATGATAATGTTTTATCGAAAGAAGGCCTACAAACTTATATTGCAAGGCTGTGGGCAATTCATCGTAGATAGTCCAACAAAGTAGTATTCGCATATGTAGGAATGATGGCCATATATCACGTGTTACAGTAACGACCTTTCCAACCTATCATGTTACCACTTTCTACACTCAGGCGATTTGTTTATTTTAACACTTTTTCTGCACTTGGCCTACCGTGACAGAGAAAAAGAATACTGGGAGGCTATCATCATCAGACAGTCCAAAGAACCGAAGAAACTTTGGACTACGTTCAATGGCCTTCTTGGACGTCGCTCTTCAAGCCACCAGTCGCAATCCTCTCCGCCATTCACCGCTGATGCGTTCTTGGAGCGGCTGAATGCAAAGATCGAATCAATCCGGACCGCTACATCTACCTCTCCTTCGCCGGAATTCTCCACAACCGATGCTCGTATTTCTGTCCTGAATGAGATAACGAGTCAAGAGTTACGATGTCTCATCCTCGCTGCTGCCCCGAAGACTTGTGAGCTGGACCCAGTGCCCACGTTCCTCGTCCAGGAGCTAATCGACGACCTCCTTCCGTTTCTTACTGTGCTCTGCAACCGGTCGATCCAGGAGGCTCATCTACCTACGTCGCAGAAGCGGTCCATCCTCCTTCCAGCCTTGAAGCGAGATGGACTTGACGCAGGCGATCCCACCAACTACCGTCCCATTGCTAATGTGACATTCCTTTCGAAAATTTTAGAACGAATTGTTTGCAACCAACTTATCGCGTATTTAGATGGGAATGGGTTGCTCCCTCCCCTACAATCGGGTTTTCGGAGAAACCATTCTACTGAGACCCTGCTAGTCCGCCTCCTCTCTGACTTCTATGGCGCCATGGACTGTGGCTATATAACTCTCTTGGCTCTTTTTGACGTCAGCTCTGCCTTTGACTCTGTTGACCATTCAATCCTTCTTCAGCGCCTTTCTGTCTCTTTTGGGCTGACTGATAACCCCTGGAATGGCTACGATCTTTCCTTACTGATCGCACAAACTGTGTCATATCTGGCTCAACTAGATCTCGGTGGGTCCCTGCCATTTATGGTGTACCCCAGGGATCGGTTCTGGGTCCTTTGCTTTACATTCTGTACACGTCAGATGTTAGCTCTCTGCTGAGGGTATGTGGACTCTCACATCAGCTATATGCTGATGACATCGAAGCATATGTTCACTGTCGTGCAACAGATGCAGTTTACTCTGTTCGGCTGATGTGCTCTGCCATTGATGCCCTTTCTGGCTGGATGGCTTCGAATCGTTTGCTGTTGAATCCATCCAAAACCCAATTCATTTGGCTTGGCGGTCGCAGACAGTTGACTAGTCTAGACATGCATCTTTTGGCTCAGACCTTCCCCCATATTACATTCTCTCATACCGTCCGCGATCTTGGAGTGACACTTGATCAAGAACTCAGTTTCTCACAGCATGTCAACCTAGTAACGCGAAGCTGCTATTACCAGCTCCGCCAGTTGCGTGTTGTCATGCGGTCCCTATCTCATGATGCCGCTGTGGTCCTTGTCCACGCCTTCGTAACTAGCAGAATTGATCATTGCTGTTCAATTCTTGCTGGCCACCCATCTAGCTTAATAGGGCGTCTTGACCGGGTCATGCGCTCTGCTGCTCGGCTTATTGGTCATATCCCAAAATTTGCCCCAATTTCTGCCTACATGCGTGATGTTCTGCACTGGCTTCCAGTCTCGCAGCGCATCTCGTACAGGATAGCAGCACTTGTTTGGCGGTTCTTAATTGGTAGTGCTCCTTCCTACTTATCTGATCTCTGTCGCCCTGTCTCTGTTGTAGCCTCCCGTAGAACTTTGCGCTCTTCGGCCAATGGGGAGCTGCTGGTCCCTCGAACCCGCTCTGCTACCAGACAGCGTCGAGCCTTCTCGGTTATTGGCCCGTCCACATGGAATGGGCTCCTGCTTGCACTACACTTACTACCTCGGAATAATTTGCCTGCTTTCTACAAGTTGCTCAAGAACTATCTTTTTAGCTGTGGCTGGACTGGGAGCACCTCTGAGTAGGCTTCTTGAAAGGGCCCCAATATATATAAGTTTTAGGAATGAATGAATGAATGTTGGGTGCTTGTATCAACGCAACATGTGTGAAATATATAATTTATTAATTGCTCTTTGTTACGTCGTCCTTCAGATCATAATATTATTATCACCTCTAGGCCGACTTTTCATCGATGATATTTCTTTCAAGAGCGGCGCTCTTCTGTCGGTAGCTCTTTTGTCGGTGCTGTTTTGTCAGTCGCTCTTTTGACGGGGTACCAGTCTCATTAGTGCTTCTTCGTTTGGTATAGGCAAAAACTCCAAAGTATGGGCACAGCACTGTACCATTTAGCTTTTAAAAAATGCAAATGAAATATTAATGAACCTATTCTGCTTAACATTTAACAAAATGACTGATGATGACTTATCATTCAGCTGTCTTTATTCGAATAACCTAGAATAAGAAAAGGCAATTCTCAGAACCTTTTTGAGAATGATGTCAATATATCCCGAGACAAGCTGAGCAATCTGCTCTCCTTCATCAGTTTTTCCTATGTAGTTGCTCCTTCCATAATCACCAAAATCCTACAGAAGCAACATTGCTAATGGCCCATCACATGTTTATGCATTCATTTATCTTACCTATTTGTTATGGAAAAATAAATCAGAATCACTATCTATGCAAGCCTAAATGATGTTAAATGCCTTTAAGAAAAAGACATTAGATCCAGGTTTCCACAACACAGGTGGCATGTGGAGGTCTGTGTGTCTGAGTCTGACAGTTAATCGGAACTTATCTGCTCGTTTTTAAGCTGTAATTGGACCATTACAAAGTGACAAAAGGTAGCAAATTGTCCAAATTGCTGCTAATCCATCAAAATCATTATCTCCGAACATCTTGAGCACCACTCAAAAACCAAGAGCATGGCATCAGCTTA
This sequence comes from Lumbricus terrestris, assembly GCA_949752735.1. Taxonomy (NCBI): domain Eukaryota; kingdom Metazoa; phylum Annelida; class Clitellata; order Crassiclitellata; family Lumbricidae; genus Lumbricus; species Lumbricus terrestris. Next base: position 22,495,934 of record OX457039.1, read on the forward strand.
TTCGCAAGCACTGTGTTGAGCCAGATGGGTTGCCTTTAAGAGTAGCTGTAGTCCAAAGGAGGCCTGAGTCTGGTTGTCAGGACTAGTAGGATTGGAACCAGAGTAGAGCAGTACCAGAGATACCAAACCAAGTTGACAGTCAATTGAATAAGATCCAAACACTGAACCCAAGTTGCCGAAGACCAACATAGAGGACGCTGCAGCAGCCAAGATGAGAGACAACAACAGGTTTTATAAGCATTAAGGCAGCATTGGAGATTAAGGAATGGGAAACCACTTTAAGCAGATGTGGCTGGTAGTAGCAATTGTGGCATAGCAGGTTGATATGACGCATGAAGGTAAATTCTTAATCTAATGTCATGCTAAGAGGATGAGAAGGTAAACTGCAGGAACTCTTAGTCAAGGACCTCAAGATCAATTTTGGCGAGGTGCTGGAGTGTGCCAAGCCGAATAAACTGGGTTTCAGATGAGTTAAGCTGCAGGCGACTGGAGGACATCCAGACTTCCATTCCCGGCTCATGACCCCAACTGCGGAAATAGCTGCTGGGTAAGTGTGCAAATATGCCAGCAGGTCATCTGTGAAAGATTGGTTCAGCACAGAAACAGCAGCACGAAGCCAGAATGGCAGAACGAACAATGCGAAGAAAGGTTGCAAGAAAATCAGCCTTCTCAACAATAACTATGTAGAAATTGTGCCAGAGAGATATAGAAGCAAGGACAAATAAATTCATGGACAGCTTTCAACTAACAACTTTTGCATAAGTTTGAAACTTAACATGAATCATCGCTTCAAAAAACCTGTCTCTCTGAGACAATTTCTACATAGCTATTGTTGAGAAGGCTGATGCTGCATGTAATTACCTTTCTTCACATTGTTCATTCTACCATGTACATAACCGTTTACTGCATTAACACACAGGTTTCTGTACTTGCCTGGATCCAATGAAGATATTTTAAGAACAGAAGTGATGACTGCATTGTACTGTTTTACTAGTTCAATTGACCTCAAGGTCCCATGGAAGGGAGAGCTGAAGTACATAGTCACTAAATATGGCAATACAACATCAAAGCATTTTCAGTGGAAACATTGGTATCATGTAACAATTTTATTAATGACTTCATGATGATTCAACACAGATCATCTACAATGGAAGTCTGAAGATTCTCATAAATAGATGACATAGTAGTCGTGACCATCAACATTACACTGTCATCTTTCTGCATCATATTCCCTGTAAAGACCGAAGCAGGATGTTTTGGCATCGGACGTTTTGGCGCCTGAGGTTTTGGTGCTGGACATTTTGGCACCGGAGTTAGTGGATGAAAATAAATGTTTGCCTAAATGGAAGTTCAAAACCGAAGTTGGATTGACAAACTAATTCTTGGTGTAAGTGGAAGTTGGGTTTATGGAAATAACTATTTCTGTGAATGGAAGTTTGATGAAACTAAGTCTTTGCTGCAATAGAAGCCGGATGGATGGAATCCTCCTCTGCCTAAATAGAAGTTGGTTTGACGGAAAAAAATGCATCTAAAAGTGGAAGCTGGATTGATGAAAAACCTCTTGGTCAAATAGAAGTTGGATGAAGATAATTATTTTACCTTAAATAGAAGTGGGACTGATAAAGATTCTTGATTAAATTGGACTTGCCTTGATAATATCCAATTATTGTTTAAATAGAAGTTGAAATGATAAAAATAATCGTTGCTCCAGTTTAGGATTGATGAAAATGATTCTTGCAAAGGCAGAAGTCGGATTATTGTGTACGGTCCTTGAGCAAGAAAAAACTGCCGGTGCCAAAACGGTCGCACCAAAATTGCGGCGCCAAAACGTCCTGTACCCATAAAAACATAGTCAAAATTAAACACTAATATGTATTTGTTGGGAAAATGTGTAACTTACAAGGTGAAATGCATTTGGTGTTGCACACCATTTCTTAACCGATGTAAGTGGCCAAGTCTCAATAATCTAAAACAGAAAGTAAATAAATGCCACAACAAATTTCAACACAGGATAATAAGGATGTTTATCATGTTTATCAGACAAACACCATGATTTCAGCAATGACGTGAATGAGGTAAAGACCCAAAATGCCAGGAACTTCGAGATTTTAATTATTGCTTTTCAGAAATAATATATTAACATTAGTAATCGCAATAATAAAATAGGTAGGCTATACCAGGGCTGAACTGGTAAATTTTGAGGCGAGTACACGCTGCCGGAAAAAAATCTACTTTTTTCCAAAAAAAATTCTGACAACCTTTTTTTAAGTCATCGAAATTTATCGTTCTGACGATCGTTTCTTTGTCTGACAACCTTATTTTTTGTCATCGCATGCTTTTCCTACGATTTTTCACAACGCCGTAAAACAATCTAATTTCACGATGTTTTCTTCTAAAATCGCGATCTTATCGTCTTTTCTGCTCATCATTCTATTTCTAAGAACTGTTTTTTACTTTGGTCTTTGTGAATTGTGAGGTAAGTACATGCTGTATAGTGTATACCCGACGTGTATACCCTCGTTTTTGGAACTATGTAATAATAATCTTCGTTTTATTAACATTCAATCTGACACACCGCAGAATGATTACAGATACAAGTTATACGAAATATGGCCAGCTTTGCACGACACGCAGGTCGGCTACAACAGGCTCGGCAGCTTAACACTAATGGCCTAAGTGCTGGAACGCTCCTGGTACGCCCAAGCCAGGAGTGGGAGGGGCGATCTTATTTTCAACAGACCCGAGGCAAACAACACAACAGAAAGCACCACTGGCAGCTAACAAAAAATTCAAATAATTTTATGCCCTGAGCGAGGCTTGAACCCAGGCCGCGATAATGGCTACTCAGTTTATCGACCAGCGCTCTCTCAACTGAGCTACGGACCCCACCCAATTGTACATGATACCAAATTTTTCATGAGGTGAGTACACGCTGTATAACCATGTATACCCTAGAGTACAACCTTTAGGGTTGTACAACCCTGCGTATGACAGACATCTAGACATATAATTAGTTTATAGTATATGGCATTGGAAAGTCAGATGAATGTGGTGACTCCAGATGTCCAGCTCATTGCAATGGATCAAGCTTCAACTTAAATGCATGCGCATAATGCAAGATTATCATCCAAAATGGCATAAAATAAGAACCGGTTCACACTTTGTGTAAGAAACATTTATCAATTACAAGCCAAAACCAAATAAGCCATTACACAAAGCTGCTAGAAGCAGACCACACTTACCTTTTTGGTTTTCTCATCAACACGAACAATGTTTTCCTTTGTGATACCCAAAAGACGAGGCACCAGCTTATTCTTCCCAACCTCCTTTTCCTGACAAGTTAAACAGACATAGAATACTTCATAAAAAGTATATATATATATGTGTGTCACTGGGGCTTGAAACCCGTCATTTGTCAATAACTTAATAAAGTGCTAGAAGGAAAAATAAGCAACAGAGGTCAAAAACATGGAAAATGATTTTATGGTGTATTATTGTTTTAAAATATGTCTACTTTCAATATCTACAATTAAAAATCTTGAATGCAAATGTTTAGTGGTTGAAAAATGAATTTATGCGCATGTGGTGTCGAGATCTGCTTTGAATCAATTGTTCAATAAGCTGTTTTCAAAGTTAAAATTCACCATGAACGTCCGATTTGTTATATGCCGAATAAACTATTTCTTGTAGTCAAGTCTGCTACATAATAAATTGTTCCTAAAATATGGTTTTGGATAATCCTGGAAAACTGTGTTTCTTGTTTAAAAAAGCAAGTTTTGGTCAAAGTTTTAAGCATTCATTATTGCTTGCATGACAACGATGATAATTATTATTCAAGCCACGCCTCTGTCCCAGGTTTCTTAGAGTCTAATTGGCTTACAGGACATCTCGCGACACTGATCCTCAATCCTGCACATGCGATCTTGCAAAGTCCGCAAATTCTTGGTTGCTGTCAACCTTGTTGATGTTGCTCATTTCTTAGTTACTTTCGGGAAAAAACGTTATTTTGCGTGTCTCGGAAAGAAGTCGTATGAACATTATTCACACTAAGCTTATTTTACATAGGCCTAATGGAAAGTGAAATTTTGAATTTGTTAAAGTGCTCAAATAGTGACAATCGTAATCTCCAAATTTCTAAAGCGCTACTCGAAAGCCAAGCGCGCAGCACCAGCTTATTCACGAGCGCTGCATCAAGTCAAAAGGGTTGTCCGTAAGAGAAGTCCAAAGGTGGTCCAGGTCGAGTTACGATAGAAAAAGAATAGAGAATTGATAAGGCTTTGTCAGATGAACACTTAATCAGCGAAAGCAATCCATGGCAGTTACCGCCGACGATAGGAAATATGTGGCCTATTGTCTAAATGGGTAGATAATTAAAATTCTTTATAAAAATTGAGGAGTCTCGCATAATTTACGATCCCAAGTCCAGTCTTTTTACCGCGGGCAATGGATTCGTAGGCCTATTTGTGCTTCTTCGAAAGCATTATTTTCTTTGAAGTAGCCTATATACTATTGCCTAATAAGCCTACTCGAAGTGTCAACACACTGCGAATAATATCCTATCGATCACAATGTTTGCATAGGTTTAATGAAATCATGAATCGGCCTAAAGTACTATATTCGAGCTTATCTTGTAGGACCTTGCTAATTATTTGTTTAAAGATTATAGACTCATACATACGAAATCCCTGCAAGACCAAAGAGACCAAAGGTAACATCAAAGTGGGGACATGGAATGTACGGACAATGCAAAGACCTGGAAAGCTGGCGAATGTCATTGAAGAGATGAAAAGAGCAAACTTGAGCATGCTGGGTCTGGCAGAGACAAGATGGAAAGAGGAAGGAGACTTCACCAGTGAGGGAATAAGAATCATACACACGAGAGGAGAAAGGAGCCAAGGAGGGGGCACTACTGGTGGAGGAACAACTGGCCAGCGCCATAGTAAAGATCGAAAGGTATGGAAGCAGGATGATCGAGGTTAAAATAAAGGCTGAACCAGTGGATATTGTCATAATCCAGGTATACATGTCAACATCAACACACGAAGAGGAGGAAATAGACAACATGTATGAGAAACTGGAAGAAATAATGGATAGAACAAAGGGAACAGATTACCTTATTATAATGGGAGACTGGAATGCAGTGATAGGGGAAGGAGCAGAAGGAAAATGCATAGAAAAATTTGGATTGGGAAAGAGGAACAGCAGAGGAGAAAAACTAGCAGAATTCTGCGAGAGGAAAGAATTAATGATGACAAACACCTGGTTTCAGCAGGTACACGTGGAAAGCACCGGGAGAGGCAGCAAGATATCAACTAGACTACATAATGGTAAGAACAGGATACAGGAACAGTGTGAAAAATGCAAGAGCGATGCCTGGGGCAGATGCAGACACCGACCACAATCTAGTCATCATGAAGGCACAGATAAAGCTGAAATTCATCAAGAGGAAAAGGAAGAGAAGCAGGAGATGGAACAAAAACAATCTTAAAGAGAAAAGTAAACAGCTGGGAGAGAGAATAGAAGAGAATCTAACAAACGGCGATGGAGAAGCCACAGAAGAGAGATGGAAAAGACTCAAAGAAAACATTCTAGAGAGCGCAAAAGACATCATAGGAACTGAAGAGAAGATACTCCCTAGAAAACCATGGATCCCGAGGGAAATGTTAGAGGAGATGGAGGAAAGGAGAAAATGGAAACACCCAAAGCACTGAAAAAGCAAGGATGCAATACAAAAGACTGAACAACAAACTAAGAAGAACAACAGAAGAGGCAAGAGAAAAGTGGTGGGAGGAACAATGCAGGGAGTTAGAAGAGCTACAGGCAAGAGGAAGATATGACGTAGTGTATGAAAATGTGAAAAGGCTAAACAAGAAACCAGGCAGAGGAGGAGGGATAGAGATCAAGGACAAGCAGGGGAACCCAATGAATGAAATAAATGAGGTTAAAAACCGATGGATGGTCCTGGGCACGACGTTAAACTGCATCCATCCTCTGCCACAGGGAACCAACAACTTCCCTGTGCCGGTCCTAAGCCCGGATAAAAGGAGGAAGATTTGCCAGATGGGTGGAGATACACTGGCAGTAAAAGACCAAGACCATTGAAATCCGCAAAAACCACGGCACAAGTAGGGTTGCCAGGCGTCCGGTAATGAACCGGACAGTCCGGTATTTACACAAACTGTCCGGTCAGAAATTTCAGACATTACCGGACATGGCGGTGTCCGGTAAATTATTATTGCTGGCAACAAGTGTTGGAGTGTATTTTCTTGGGGCCATGGAAAGATATCTGCTTACGATTTTCCTACGTATAATTGATTGCTTTGTGAAACAGAGCCAAACACACATGTGCACCAAACCAATCATCGTCGAAATGACAACGTCGTTAAATAAAATTTACCATAACATAGCCAAATATATGATGCACAGATCATAAACTATACCTTGTGCATAAAGCAGAAAGATTGATACACAGTTCAAATTGTAGTTGAACCAAATCTCCATATGTATATCCTTGTCTGTTTGTTCGTCTGTCTGTCCATCTTTCTCAGCACACTCGATCCACTCCCTCTCTGTCCGTCTATACTATCTTCCTCCTATCCCTTAAACAGGGACGCTTATAATTTGTCTGTGCTTATCTGCCTCTCACTCTCTATATAGGATATGTCTGTCCGTGTCAATCTGCCTCTCTATCTCTCTGGCCTTTGTAGCCTGTCACATAAACCCCACACTATGTAGAGCCAAGATCATTCCACACACTTAATTCTAAGAACCTTGGTGTGGAGCTGTAGGCCTACTGAGTAGGGACAATATTTGTCTCGAGTCGCCCTAATGATGCGTTCACATTTTGCCATGCAAGTCTGGGTCAGCTGGGGTTATCTACAGAATGGAACTGATCAGAATGATAGAAACCGTTAAATGGGGTTTTTAATATTGTTTAATATCCGAATTCAGTCGTTCGTCCCGGCGACAAAATTTCAAATTAGTCACTAGATCAGCCTATATGCCTAATTTTATCCGCCCTATAGGTATAAAGGCCTGTATTTGGCTCAGTTTACAAACACACGTCTAGATTTAAAAATTTGGCCAGTTTATCTAGGCGTCCGTGGTTTTGCTCACAAGTTGCTACTTTCAAACAGTCCCTGGCACCCCTACTGCCTTATATATTTGCTTGTACATGTATGTGCACTTGCTATAGCGCCCCTTCATGTCAACTACTCAGAGGCGCTCCCGACTACAGCGCGTACACTGCATCAGAGTTTCACGCCGAGGCACTGAGCAATTGTCAGTGAAGGACTTGCCCAAGGTCCCTACGCGGCGACTTGAGGTAGATTCGGTTGCAAGGCGACGAACATACCCACTACACCACCATGCCCACACACACACACACACACACACACATATATATATATATATATATATATATACAGTTACACACATATATAATGCATAAATATTATTGTATACATATTTGTATACATACACACGCATATTATATATACATATATATGGCCCCGTAACGCGATATATCCATTGTCCGGTAATTTCCTCAAGGCCACCTGGCAACCCTAGGCACAAGTGACATAGCGACCCAGATGCTTCAAGGTGTCATGATGTGGAGCTGACATGCACAGGCCGGTCAGTACAGACCAGTGGAGAGAGTCGGGGGGAGAGAGCGTGGGACACATACGGGCATTGACCCAGGTTGTCCTTCGTGCCTCTCTCCCAATATTCTCTTCATCTAGCTGGTTCAAGATGTTAATGGTATGGACCTGCAGACCGGACAGGTTGAAGATGGGCAACATGACGCGAGACAGACTCAAACAGAGAGTGGCGCTGGACACCTACGGGCGTTTAGCCCAAGGATTTCGATGATGATGAAAAACCGATGGAAGGAGTACGTAGAAGAACTCTACAGAAACGAAGATCTCGATGGGGGAATACAAGATATTGAGAGAGAGGAGAGAGAGAGGAAGACACTGGGCCGGAGGTACTGGCAGAGGAGGTACAAGCAGCAATAACAATAAGAGAAATGAAAAACAACAAGGCGGAAGGAATAGACGACATACCGGCAGAAATGCTCAAAAGTCTGGAGGAAGGAGCCATGAAGAAACTAGTACAAATATGTCAGGACATATACAAAACGGGAGTATGGCCAGAAGATTTCCTACTGTAAGCAATCATCATACCGATTAAGAAGAAACCAAATACAACATCTTGCGAAGAACACAGAACCATCAGCTTGCTCACCCATGCATCCAAAATCATGGTAAGAATACTGGCAAAGAGAGTTCTGGGAAAAACAGAGTCAATTGGAGGACTAGGAGATGACCAATTCTGTTTCAGGAAAGGAGTGGGAACAAGAGACGCTATCGGAACATTGCGAATACTAACAGAAAGGAGCTGTCAGAATGGACAGGACGTATATATATGTTTTGTGAATTATGAGAAGGCATTTGATAGAGTCAACTGCAGAAAGCTACTACATGTACTGAGGATGATGGGAATAGACTGGAGAGACAGAAGATTGATAGGAAATTTATACATGGGGCAGAAAGTAAGAATAAGAATACACGAAGAGTACTCAGAACCAGGAAAGGTGGGCAGAGGAGTAAGACAGAGCTGCCCTCTATCTCCTCTTTTATTCAACAGATACATAGAAGAACTGGTTAGAGAAGCACTAGATGATCTGGAAGAAGGCATAAAAGTGGGAGGAAGATGGATTAAGGCGCTGAGGCTTGCTGACGATCAGGCAATGTTGGCGAGAAGCCAGAAGGGGGCTGCAAGAAGTGATGGAGAAATTGAACACAACGTCAATTGAACATGGCATGAGGATCAACATCAAGAAGACAAAAGTAATGAAGATTAGCAAGGGAAAAGAAGCTATAGTCAACATCCAAATAGAAGGCAAGGAGATAGAACAGGTGAAGGAATTTTGCTACCTGGGAAGCCTGATGACAACAGACGCTAAATGTCATAAGGAAATAAGAAGGAGGATCGCAATGGGAAAGGAGGCGTTTACGAAAAGAGGAGAACTACTACGAGGAAAACTAAGCAGAAACCTCAAGAAAAGAATGATAAAAACACTGGTGTAAAGTGTGGTGCTGTATGGTTCCGAAACCTGGACCTTCCCGCCTGCGCTTTGGACGCGCTTGTTTGCATTAATTCTCATTAATTTTAATTCAGCTGTTGCCTGTTACATTTCCATCACAATCTCTAAAGTAGTAGCTCGATTTTCATGCCATCTGTTGTATTTGATACACAATATAGCCGTTCATTGACCAGCAAAATTGCAGAAGAATCAAATAATGGTTGCTAAGGAATTTTATGACACAAACGTTCTGAAACTTTAAGATCGAATTTTCTCACTTGTTGTGATTTTAGAAATTACAGAATCAAACAAATATAACTTAAGTTGGACAAAAGATATTTTCATTCCGTAAAAAGTATTTTAAAGCAGATCCACTTTAGAATATGACTGTATATAAAAAAGTCAAAAATCAACATGTGACAGGAATTGACCCCCGGTGTCACATATATACTAGCTGGGGTACCCGACATTGCCCGGGAATTTTAGAATTTGCCGTGTTCCCGGCCAATCCCCTACTTCCCCACCGTCACTTTGCCCCTTTCCCCCTCCCTCCCCCTTCCCCCACCTCCGTCCCTACTCCCCTCCCCCATTCCCCTCCCCTCCTTCAACCCCTCCCCACCTCCCCACTCTGTCCCCTTCCCCTCCCTTCCTCCTCCTCTCCCCCACCCCACCCCTTCCTAGTGAAATGCGAATGGATGTCAGAGGCATGCGGGAGGTAACCTTTGAATACCAAAGGAAGGAGACCATATTCGAGTTGAAAGAAGAACTCGCAAATTTGGAGATCCTTTATCTGGTCTATTTTTAGAAAATGAAGCTCACTAAAGGAGGGGCCATTGTGGTTCCATTTACGAATACCTGAAATTATATGAACAGCCTTCTTCTGTAAGTTAATTAGTTTACGAAGCCTAGATTCGTATGTCGATGCCCAAACCAGGTTGCAATACGTGAGGTAGGGGTAGAGGAGGGCATAATATAAATTCATTCTAATTGTCCTTGGTAAGATATAAGCAATGCGGAAAATAATACCAATAGTCTTAGCAATTTTAGCTGCAATTTGATTAATGTGAACTTTCCAGGTCAAATGTTGATCTATATGCACATCTAAGAATTTCGTTGACTCAACTTGATTGACCGAAACATCATCAATAAGCAAACAAAGATTGCTACTGGGGTTTATGTTCCGATTGGATTTAAATTAAATAAAGTTTAAGGGCTCTCAAAATAGATTATCTGAGCTGTGTACCCCTAATTCCATAGTTATCAAATTTTTTAGCAAAATATTATGGCCTACAGTATCAAACGCTTTAGTGAGATCAAAAAAGACTCCCACAGAGTATTTATTATTTTCAATAGTAAGTAAGTAAGTAAGTATTTTCTTTATTACTCCACTTGCAAACGCACAATGGGACACAGAACATCATTATAATACATAGAAGTAATAATAGGTAATAAAAATATGCAAATTATAATCAAAAGTTAAATATAATATAATTACTAAACTATCATCGACAAACAAGCTAACTATATAACATTCTGGTGATAAATCCCTTTGCAATCAACGAATCACAACGTGGTATTTCAAGATTGTGTGATCGGGGCCTAAGGGAGTAACCAGTTACACGTTCAGGTGGAAGAAGATAATGGAGGACATGCCCGGGGTCACAGAGGATAGAAGAAAAGAGGGATACATCTGCCTTAGAACATAACATGTCAAAAGTAGGGGTGTTAGAGGGCAAAAAACCCTGTCTTATCAACTTTCTAATAATAGCGGACAGACGACTCCTCTGACCCTCATTTGCAAAACCCCACCATGCTGGTGAAGAATAAAGCATTCGCGCAACAGTGGTGGAACGCACAACATCATGGAGTCGGCTGCCTGTCAAACCATGTGAAACAAGGACACGAAGTGCATAAAATGACTGCTTTGCTTTACAGACAATGTTATCAATGTGCTCAGAAAAACCCAATCTATATGAAAGCGTAATACCCAGAACCTTGACTGCATTAACTCGTTCAATCCCTATAATGGGGGAGGGCAATCAGAAGTTTTGGAACGGGGACGCCTAAAGATGACTTCACATGACTTGCTATGATTGAGGCGCAAGTTACAATTACTAGCCCACTCTGCAATGTGATTAAGTTCAGCATCAGTAGTGTCAATATTAGATGCAGGAATAATTAGGTAACAGTCATCAGCATATTTAAAAAGTCTATTACCTACAAACAGTAGCTTTAATCCAGAAATTAAGGAAAGAAAGTTGACTGGCCCAAGGCCAGACCCTTGAATAATGCTTGCATTAATGCACTTGAAAGAGGAGGTTATGCCACAGAACTTAGTGCAATGCACTCGGTTATGTAACAAAGCAAGAACCCAGTTATAAACAAAGTCAGGAATCGGCATAGAGGCTAACTGTACAGCCAGACTATCATGCCTTACAGTATCAAAAGCCTTAGAAAAATCCAAAGATACAAGACGAACATATGGTTCACATTTCAAGTAAATGGTGAGTTAAGGCAATGAGCGCAGCAGTAGTAGACCCAGAGGGTCTGAAAGCAAATTGGTCAGAATATATGTAGTTCTCATCAGGATTAGTCAGAATTGGATAGTAATATTTATGCACAACAAATTTCTCTAGAATTTTACATAATACAGGTGTTATAGAAATTGGGCGGAAATCAGCCTCAGAATCAGGACTTGACATTTTTGGAATAGGGGTAATTTTGCTCTCCTTCCATTGAGGAGGGATATACGATTCAGACAAAGATCTTTTAAACAGGTATGATATGGGTGCTGACAAAAGATGAGCCATGCTTGAAAGGAGCCATGACGGAAGCCCATCCGGTCCAACTGACACACCACGAATAGACGATAGGGCACGGAAGACCTGGAATTCTTCCATGACCACGGCCTCATCAGCGGTGACAGTTGCTTTTGCTGTAGGTTTCGCATAATGCAGGTCCGTAGATGTTTTCCCGTAGTGTAGATTAAGACTGACAGCGGTGACTTTGCTATCATTACATAAGTAATCCCTGGACTCACCGCGAAGCCGTCTCACTTCAGACCACAAGTTACGTGAACCACGCTCAAGGCCGTCAAAACTGGTCTCGTTTTTCTTTGCGATTAGATGGTTGATTTGAGCGGCAAGAGACTCTGCAGCACCATGTCGGCCGTGTCGATGCAAATGATTTCTCCTTCTCAGCAGATGTTTAAGATGAGGTGTCATAAATGGTGGATCACGTGCTTTAATTGTAATTCTTTTCAGTGGAAAAAATAAGTCCAGTGTTGCTTTCATGAAGACATAGAAGGATGAAAAAGCTATTTCAATCGATTTGGAATTGTAAATGAAATTCCAATCCTGTTTTGAAAGATAGTCCTGCATCACGATGAATGACCCAGGTGTACGAAGACGCAGGTCATGGATTGTTCTTTCATTTGATATGCCAGTTTTTTCGAACGTTTTCTTGTGGTCAGATGACATAACCACAGCCAAATGTTTCGTTCGGACAGCAGATCTGATGGTGTTTGAGAATCGGTAAAGAGGCTCGGTGGCATAAACTCTGTCCAGCGAGTGACCTTCATGGGTGGGACCAATAGCCTTTGAAATCATGTCCTGCATATTCAATAAGGTCATGTAGGGGGAGTGACCAGGTTGAAATCCATGCTGAGATGGATAAATTATGCTAGAGTTTTTAACATAACCATAGCGTCGATTATACATAAGTTTTTCATAAAACTTGGAGAAGTAAGGAACAATGAAAATGGGTCTGTAATTGATTATACTGTCCTTATCACCCTTTTTTAGTATAGGCACCACTTTAGCTATTTTTATGGCTTGTGGAACAATCCCACTACTAAAGGAACAATTTATTATTTCCGTCAAAAGTCTGGCAACCAAGGAGAGATTATTTTCATGTTTTGGTATGTTTTACTTTTACGAATGTAAAAATCTAGCAAATGTTATGAGAAGTCCCATGCCCTTCAGCGATTGCGAGTGAAATAAATATTTAGGCTAAGGCTGTTAAACTCATGTACTGATATTGAAGATTCAGTGCAGAATGCTGCTGCATAATTTCACCCCAAAAACTTTACTTCATCTTACTTTTAAAATCTGACTACAGCCCAAAATAGAAGTTCAGAAGGACATTTAAATTTTTATTGCTCCAACTGAGAACATTGTTCCTCTAACACCTAAAATCTCAATTTACTCATATCATGATCATAGACCTGATCAAATTTTTCACAGATCGACATAGTTGATACTTTTATTTTAGAATTATCGTTTAAAAAAATTTAATGAAAACTAGGGTCCAAAATGTACACCAATTTGGCCACAAATGCTCAAAATTGCATTGCCCCAGACCCGAATTGGGTGAGCTTACGATGCTCCTCATAACCCCTAGTCATTAGGGACTTTCTACCTTCGGCAATTGCAGCTTTACGCATTCCACACCTGCAATTGATCCGACTCTGTTAGGTCCCCTCAAACTTCTAGACCATGGTTGCACGGATGATTTCTATGATGGTACTCAAATTTTTTCTTGCAATATTTGCAAAGAAAAGAACCACTGGTGTTAAGTATAAACTTTCTATTCAAAACACTTTTTTCTGCTTTTGATTCCATTTTGATCGGATTTAATTAATGCATTAAAAATTTAATTGCAAGATGTTTTTATGCATTAATCACATGCATTAATTGCTTGCGTTAATCACGATTAATCAGCAGCTCTAATCAATTAGTCAAATCAGATACCATATTTTTCTAGAAAGTTGCAAGTAATTCTCGGCACGCATTTGTCTGCACCCTTTTGTTGGCATGCTTTGTCCACTGTTTTGCTACGGCGCCGTGGTAGTAGGATGGGTCAGCTACTTATGGTGATATTGGCAGAAGAGTGCTCCAGAAAAGTGAAACATCGGTGCAGCAATTTGCAACTATGAGTGTTTTGGTCACGGAAGGATGGATGGAGAAATGCTAAGCAGAAGAGGAGAAGGTAGATGATGTTATATGTTACCAGTTTTTAATTCGCGCACTTGGAGGAGTTTCTCACAGGTAGTAAACTTGAGGATATGGCTTTGATTTATAGAGTATAGTGGTACAACTAGATAAATGTGGCGGAAGTGTTGGTGGTGGATTGGTTGCTGGTGGCAGGCAGTTCAATACTGTCAAGTTTGTTAACAAGACTGGCAAAGTTATGCTGAATAATTTGTCAATGCATGGACATCAGATGACATATGGATGTTAGGGTAGGCTGACGTCGCTCACTCAGACAACCTTAGATGAGCGTTTTAATGCTGAATTGGGGAACAGACACACAGAAGTTGCCCAGGTTTTCCTATATCAAAGCTGATAAAACCATTGACTTCACACTAAGGGAGAACGATAACCAGATGAGCAATAATCAAATTGGTCTCACCTGAAAGAATATACAACTTCATGTCTTTTCTTTAATTCATAGGTCACAGCTTTCAATAAAATACATCTCTAGAAGTCTGTGCAATAAACTATGACTTATAGTCTGGAAAACACAGTAGAACAGACTCATTTTTCATCCAGTCAACCTTGGACATCAAAGATTTCATCCCTATGTGATGGCAGTGGCGTAGACAAGGGGGGTTTCGGGGGTTAAACCCCCATTGGCCTACGAAAAAGTTTTTTTAAAGGTTATTTATCCACCTAAATAAGAAGACAAAAAACAACTGCTTGCAGTAACAATTGTTTTTCTTACTTTAATCCCTTTGTTATTTTATTCCCTTCTTATTTACTGTAATACTGTTGGGTTGGTGTCAGAAAGGGCATCCGGCCAGGCAAAAAAAACCTTCCCATCGTAAATTCTTGGCTACGCCACTGTGTGATGGGGGTGTATCAGCTTACATGTGTCCTGGCTGACAGTGATTTTCTGAAAATCAACTGTTGAAATCACACTCCACACAGCATGCGCAATTGCTCATCCATCAGCATAGTATAAATGTTGAATGAGAGAAGGATCATCGGAATATAATATGCAAAGACTTACCTTAAGTAGAAAGAAAGTTATTCCATAAGTCTTCAATGACCTTGCAAGCCGTACATATTCTGCTTTAGCTTCTACTTCAGTTCGACCATGATATTTATTGTGCTCCTGTTGCATGATTTAAACATACCAGCATTCAATATTTTCGAACTTTGACAAGAAAGATTTTTTTTTATTTCTAGATAACAAAATATGGAACTAAGTTATAGGCCATTGACTTGTTTCAGTTTGGTTGGAAGAAGAGCAGGAAAAGCGTAGGGGAAGGCTGCGATGAAAGCAAAGGCAAGAGGAAAGAGATAATCACAACCATGATGAAGATGAAGACACAGATGGGTTCAAACAAAAGACAGGTAATCATTAATCAAACACTGATGGATCGACTTGCAGTTGATTGTTTTCGGAAAATATGAAAATGTATGTCAAACACGCTTCTTTCACCTGCATCATATTCGCACAATATGTCACTTGCTTATAACTCAAGGTGCTACAACTCTAATGCATGAAACTCGTTCACATGTTCCAGAGTTGACAATGGTAATACCTTTAATACAAGCCTTATTGCTCTAATCAGCTGCAATCTGTTTCAAATGTATCAGCTCATTTGCTGGTATAAGGTGATTTCATAGTCCAACCAACCCCAAACTTCTGTGGCTCAGTAATGCTGTTGCTGTCCTCTCTATTGGAAGAAATTGCCTTCAACATGTGACTTGAGTTTCTCAGCAATTGTTTGTCTCAAGTCTGTAAGCACTTCAAAATGATCATGACTTCATTTTGTTAGGTTTTAAGCCTCTCTGACTTGTTTGCTTTGAAGTGGGGCTTAGTAAATTTGCAATTATAATTACACTTAAAAAGCCATACAAACAAATAGTAGAGGACATGTTTCATTAGCCCTGGAATATGATGGCTCGTGCCCTCCATTCGCCATCTGATCTTCAGTAGAAGTGCCACGGGTCGCAGCAGGTCAATCAACCTGCCTATTTTACTCTTGACAGACCTGCCTAATGACCTGCCAAAGTTATCTGGAATATTTGATATCTTCTTCCCATTTAATTTCTTCAACCTGCTGAGCAACTCCCACGACCCTCATGCGACCTGCTGAAATTGTGAAGCTGGTGCCGTCACGACCGATCGCCAGCAATCATGCATTATTCATCCTTTGAACCCAACAGGTTGGAAGACCATCCTGATCATTGGGCATTTAAGTAGTAGGCTAAGTACTTATAATATCTTCTTACTTAGGGTATCCATAGGAGCTTGCCCAATAAAGTACTAGTGAACAATTAATCTTGAGTACTTTATTAACTATATTTCATTTAATTCTGTAACCATGTTGTGGCTTGTCAACCTGATTTCTATTAAATGAATATATATAAATACACCGTGTCTCAGTAAAAACTGTGCCAAATTGTTTCTGTCAGAACTTCGTCAAATTTTCACCAATCTTAATAACTTTTGGCAGGTAGATGGCAAAATGGCTGATATTTTATGCCATATATGAATTTTCCACCTCACCTGACTCATACCACTGCACTACCTTGTTAAACACAGATGTTCCAATTTCTCATATAACGCTTAAATTTTAACAATTAAAATTTGGCATAATGCCTAAATTTTGTCAATCAATTCGCTAGAGGGCGACAGATGTTATTTATTAAATTTCTAATTTTAAATAGTCTACCCTTAGATTAGCTGGCAGACGATTATTTACGACGTCGTATTAAGTTACGTAACTGTTTATTTTAAGCTGCGCCATCGTTGATTAAAATGGTGTTTTCGAAGGAAGATAAGTTTTTGATCAAAAGTTTACGAGAACTGAAGGGTGAGTGCGTGGGGCGTCTTCTTGGCGTTTCCTTAGAGAATTTAAGACCAAAAACTGGACACGACGAGGTCTGGATTACTTGTTGGCAAAGATTGATTGCAATGGATCGGTTGATCGCGTCGCGGGGAGTGGTCGTCCCCGCACTGCCCGTACTGATGGAAACATCGCCATTGTGGAAGACATGGCATTGAGCCAAGAAGACGCCCCACGCACTCACCGCACTGTCCGACAGATTGCACGCGAGTCTGGCATCCATAGGTCGAGCGTCCATCGCATCGTGAAGAAGGAACTGCAGCTCAAGTGCTTAAAGAAGATCAATGCACAAGAACTGACAGCAGCTAACAAACTGGCGAGAATGACTCGAGCTCGGCAGCTTCTCGGCAAGTATCCGAGTCACATGGTGAACTTCATATTTTTCACCGATGAAAAATTATTCACCGTCGCTGCCCCAACCAACTCGCAGAACGATCGATTTTATGTCCGTCCAGGTACCTTAAAGAAGGACGTCAACGAAAACAGGCTCCTTCGAACAAGACCGACATTCAGCAAGTCGGTGATGGTGTCGGTCGGCGTCTCCAAGCTTGGCTGCACTGGAATCCATTTCATCGAACCGGGTGTAAAAGTGAATGGGGCATACTATCGCGACAACCTTCTTGCCCAGAAGCTACTGCCAGACATACGCCGCTTATCCCAGGGCGAGGATTTTGTCTTCCAACAGGATGGCGCCCCGGCGCATCGAGCGCGCGACACCGTCTCTTTCCTGGAGCGAGAGACGCCCGACTTCATTCCTCCAACTCTGTGGCCGCCGAATTCACCAGATCTCAACCCGGTCGACTATAGCATATGGAGTGTGCTGCAGGAGAAGGTTTACCGGTCCAGAATAGACAGTGTTGACGAACTGAAAACGCGTCTGATCGACGAGTGGGCGCGCTTTGACCAGTCGATCGTTGATGGTGCTATCGACCAGTGGCGTCGCCGTCTTAGCGCTTGTGTCCGTGCATGCGGGGCACATTTCGAGCACCAATTCTAACACCTTTAAGCAGATCTGTCATAACAATTAAGAAACTCTGCAATTTTATTTTATTGCGTGCTAATTCAGTCGTCAGATAGTTTGTTGGAAGTATTAAAATTTAAGCGTTATATGAGAAATTGGAACATCTGTGTTTAACAAGGTAGTGCGGTGGTATGAGTCAGGTGAGGTGGAAAATTCATATATGGCATAAAATATCAGCCATTTTGCCATCTACCTGCCAAAAGTTATTAAGATTGGTGAAAATTTGACGAAGTTCTGACAGAAACAATTTGGCACAGTTTTTATTGAGACACGGTGTATATATAAATATATATAAACATATATATATATATATATATATATACATCTACTATTTGTTTGTATAGTAGCATCAATAAAGTTGACCAATGACGTCATCAGGACAAAGGTCAAGGACAAGATCAATATCAAGGTCAATTTGTAGATTGTTTCAATTTATACAGCAAGATATGAATTTTTTAATGTATTATGAACATTTTCAGTTGCTGGGTGAAGACGCATCGTATATTCATTTTCAGTCACTAGGTGGAGACATGTGCTGTATTTCCATTTTCAGTCGCTAGGAGGAGACACATATTATATTACTATTCTCAGAACTTCCCTAGGCGCAATCACATGCTGTACTATCATTTTCAGACACTAGATGGCGACAAAAGTATTCAAGCGGATATTGTATACAAAAGTGTTAAACGGAATATTGTATGCACTTTCAGAGCATCATATTAGGAAGACGAGTAGCCACAGACAAACACATGTACAATCATTCACAAGGTACTATTTAAGCTGGATAGGTTCACACAAATACTCATAAGACACTATTTTTAGATATTAAAAGGCGCTATCCTACAATACAGGTCGCATCGTTTTCAGGGGTTACGATATGTTATGTATAGGCAGGCGATACCTAACACACGACAATACCTAACATATGACAATAACGAAGGAAAGGAACGGCTATTCTGTCGGAGCTCTGGGAGCCGTTCTGTGTGCTATCAATAATCAAGCTCTAGCCAGGCCACATAAGTTTTCTTGTGTAAACTAAGCTATACTAAACTATTTATGGATTTATGAAGCATCTCTCACAGTACAACCTAATCAGAGGCAATTGTACAGGTCACATGCCTATTACTATTCATGCCCCAGTTAACTCGGGCTGCACGCTAAAGGGGTTAAGGCTGTCCCAGATATACCCAAGCTATGTGATTACTTAGCCATTCAAAGCCCAATTGTGAAAATTATGGCAGGATTTTCGAAATTTGCTAAAAAAAAATCGACGCATTGCTATTTATTACTAATTTTTCCCGCTAATAATAATAATAATAATACATGATTGCTGGCGATAGTGATGGATCCGATCCCAAGAGAGCAGAAGACCTGGGACCGACCGCTTATCGACAGGGATAAGATGAAGATTTGGACCGGATGCGATGATCCACTCAGCCAGGCAAGGCTTCGGGCACTGTCAGCTGCACACGCCGGAGACTGGCTCGGGACCATCCCTTTGGCGGCTTGCGGCCTGGGGTTGAGCAATGAGGCAGTTAGGGTTGCTGTAGGATTCCGCCTTGGTCTAACTCTCTGTGCATCACATCGGTGCCAGTGTGGCGAGATCACAGACACAGGTGGACATCATGGACTGGTCTGCAGAAGGTCGACGGGAAGGGCAGCGCGACACGCTGCACTAAATAACATCATCTGGAGAGCCCTGTCGAAGGCGGATATTCCAAGTTCAAGGGAACCGTCAGGACTGAGCCGCACCGATGGAAAGAGACCAGACGGAGCCACACTGGTCCCTTGGACAAGAGGCAGATTCATCGCATGGGATGCAACAGCAATCCACACGTGCGCGTCGTCGTATATTCATCTGACGTCGACAGTAACGGGTGGAGCGGCGGAGCAAGCTGCTGAACAAAAAAGCATCAAGTATACATCCCTTCCCGCTACGCATGAATTCATCCCCGTGGCAATTGAGTCACTGGGCCCGATAAACCGGACGGGTCTATCATTTCTTCAGGAGCTGGGCCGCCGCATGACAGAGGCAACAGGCGACCCCAGAGAAAGCACGCACCTGTTCCAGCGGTTGTCAATATGCACGCAGCGGTTTAATGTCGTTGTATTTAGGGGCACATTTGAGCACGTTGGAGACGAGAACCTGTAAAAAGCTTTTATTATTTATTGTTTTTAAAGCCTGAGGGATCATTTATACCTCGGGCGCTAAAAAAAAAAAAAATAATAATAATAATAATAATATATACTTCGTTTATTCAAGAAAAACTAAGTTGACACACCGCAACTTATTACATGAAACAAAAACAAAAAAAGTATTTTAAAGAAGTAAATAGGCTGAAGTAATGATTGTCCGCAGAATTCAGGCTGGAAGCATGCGAAAGATCAAAGATAGATAAATTTCTAGTTCCTAGAGTTAACACTGCGAACAGTCTTAAAAAGAACACGAGAGATGAAATTAAAGTCATCCTTTCTAGGCAGTTCAAAGTTGTGTGGTCGCGAACGCAGAGCATAAGGCCTTTTAACAATAGGTGGAAATAGGCTTCGGAGTACATGATTTAAATTCCAGATGACACACTTTAAGAGTCTAACGTCTGCATCATCGATCAAGCGGTCAAGATCAGGGTAATGAGAAGGGAGGTATCCCAATCGCTTGACCTTTTGTAGGAAGCGTTGAAGTTTGAGGCGATCAATTGCAGTAGTGTATCCCCACCAAGCAGGGGAGGCATACAGAAGACGAGAGATGGTTGTTTTAAGGGCTACCTCGTGGAGGGCAGAAGAGGGGAGACCATGGGCTCGTAGGACTCTAAGCGCGAAGAGCGACCCAGAGCAGGTACTTAGAACAGCATTGACATGTGATATTGCTCCAAGATCATCATTGATGGTCACGCCTAGTATGAGCATTGAAGTTACTCTCTCGATTTCCAATTCAGGAGGAGCAATTCTTGCTTTGGAACTGCGACGGAAGATAATCATTTCCTTGGATTTTCCTGCATTAAGTCTAAGATTGTTTCGCTCGGCCCAATCGGAAACATTATCAAGTTCCTCTTGAGTTGTATTTCGCATTGAGGCGCCAATGAGTAAATAAGTGTCATCTGCATATTTCTTCATTTTGTTTTGTGCATGTATCGGATGCAGGTCTGAGGCGCCGACAATGTATGATGAAGGACCGATCCCTGATCCTTGAACAACGCTGGCGTTTATTGAAGCCAAAGTTGATATCAGCTTAGCGTAACGAGTGACGTGCATCCTATCACGCAGAAATTCAACTAGCCAGTTGTAGATGTGGTCAGGAATTTCCAGCTGAGATAGTTTTTGTGCTAATGTAGAATGGCGCACAGAGTCAAACGCTTTTGAAAAATCAAGTGATATCAAGGTGACATAGTCATTTGTTGTCAGAAGGTCAGTGGCTTGTTGAAGAATGGCTATCAATGCAGCAGTAGTGGAGCCAGTGGGGCGGAAGGCAAATTGGTCCTCAAGTTTGACTGAAATGGAAGGGGAGTAGAAGGAAGGATAAACGTACTTTTGCACCAGTTCTTTTCTGTCATTCTGGAGAGAACCGGAACTATTGAGATAGGGCGGAAATCAGCTGGCGTCTTCGGTTGAGGCAACTTTGGAATTGGTTTAATGACAGCAACCTTCCACTGTGTCGGCACATGAGAATGAGAGAGTGATAGGTTAATGAGGTAGGAAAGGACTGCAGCATATCCTGGAGCTGCAAGCTTCAAAAACCAGGATGGAATCCCATCCGCTCCATCTGCTGTATGACGTAAATGATCGAGAAGGTAGAACGTTCGTATCTCAGAAATGAAAGGACGATTGTCGTAGGCTGTCAAACGACTTAATGGTGGAACATAATTTGTGTCGGTGGAAATTCTGGCGTAGTGATCATTGAGCTCAACAGCACTGATTTCTATGTCCAGATCCGGGGCCCTCTTTCGGCTTTTCGTGAGATCCCCGACGCGCTTCCAAAGGTCCTCAAGGCCTGTCCTTGGATCCACATCTTTTAAGTGCTTTTTGGTTGCAAGCTCGATGCAGCGGCCGATTCTACGGGCATATGCTGAGGCCTCATCAGTGCGACCGGCTCTCATTAAACGGTTCTTCTTACGTAGTTGATGTTTCACGGATGGAGTAAGGAAATAAGGGTCTGCTGTTGTCATCGTGATCGAACGAAGAGGATAAAATTGGTTCAGATGCCCCAGAGCAACCTGATAGAAGGAATCCCAGAACTGCTGTGGGTCAGATATATCGAGAATGGCAGCAAAATCAGTTGTTGATAGATGACGAAGAAAGGCTGCATGTTGTTCTGGGGACTTTCTTCGGAAATCCACCTTCTCTGGTCGTTTATTTTGGCTGGTTAGCTGCTTTTGAGAAGTTGCGACGATTGCCTTGTGATCGGTTTTTAAAGTAGAAGACAGAACTTTGACGATCGCATAGCACGTTTCCGAAACAAAGAGGCGATCGAGCGTGTTTTCGCCCCTGGTGGGTTCTTTGACTAGGGGGATCAGACCTGTTCTCTGAACGACGTCGCTCTCATCAAGTTGGTTAAAATCACCACCCAAAACAACTATGGCGTCATGATCTTCACTCATTATTTTCTCAACTGTTTGCTCAAGTCTGTCAAGTAGAATGTTGCAGTGATAAATCGGCTTTGGAGGATGGTATAAAGCTCCAACATACATCGATCGTGTTGGCAGAGTGATTTTGATCCATAGCAATTCAAGTTCCCTTGTATCACAGTCTGTGATCAATTCTGACGCCGGATATATTGTTTTAACCATCACTGCAACGCCTCCTGACCGTCGTCCCAAGCGGTCACGTCGGAATAAGTTGTATCCATCGACTTGGTAGACGCCGACAGGATGGTGAGATTTAAAGTGGGTTTCAGTTATAATTGCAAGATGTAAATCATAACCCAGTAGCTCTGCATGCAATTGTTCAAGCGCTGTTGGCTTAGCCAGAGAGCAGGCATTGATGACGTAGATGCCAGGTACTTCTTCAGGCTGAGAGCTGTGCACTGGACGTGATGTTTCTAGGTTATGCAGCGGAATGTTCACAAGGCATCTGTTATTGTTTTGTGGAATTCTCCTATGGTTGCTAACAATCAAATCTTTTTGTCTCTTCGTTACCGACGAAAGATTGCACAGGGATCCTTTGACCAAATGACAACTGTGACGAAGCATATCTCTTTGCTTGAACAGACCTCCCTCCTCTTCGCCCCCGAGACAGACGTTGCAGTTTAAGTTGTTTGGCGTTATGCCAGGCAGTCGCCGGGACTACTTTCGAATATGGCGTTGATTGCAAATGTTGAAGAAACACGCTGTCGTATTTAAGACGTTTGATGCATAATGGAGTCCGATTAATTTCCATGTTTTCACAGCGATTTATTTTGTAGAAAGATCCATGAAATATATGCTAAGAATCCCTATTTACATTAGATGCCGATGTTAGTGCAATTTGGAAACAGCATGGGCCGAGAAACAACTTTAATCAACTGTACCGTAATGACGGTCCGAAAGAAGTCCGATAGTCCCAATCAAAGTTATCCAGTTACGAATAGAATAAACAACTGTAGATCTGCGGCGACATCATAAGAATTAGCAGTAACTTATAACAAGATAATAATATACACTGCAATAGCTGTACTATAAATGAGAACAGGAAACAAATATAAAAACTTTAAAACTGATTAACGATCGAGGCAGCCAACATGCGGCGCCATAATAATTTTCAGCGCTTTAACGCTGTGGCCTTCACGGGTTCTTTCGCTAACCCGTTGCCTGCTTTGGAAAAGGGGTAGCCTTTCAATAACAATAACATGTCATTAATAATAATAACAATAACAATAATAATAATAATAATAATAATAATAATAATAATAATAATAATTATAATGCTGGTGAATAAGTACAATATTTACCTGAAGTACGATAATTTCAGTGTGCTTCTGAGAAATTTCAAATTTTTGCATAAGTCTAATTTATTGATAACTAGCTGGGGTACCCGGCATTGCCTGTGAAATTTAGGATTCGACCCGCTCTGGCCACAACCCCACAACACCACACCCCACCACACTCCGACCTCCACTGGTACGCCACCCGAGAAATTTGGGTTTTCAGGAAAATTTCCTCGTCCCAGCCCCTCCCCCACTTCCACCCCATCTCCACCCCAAACCCTCCCACCCCACCCCTCCACCTCCCACCCATCCCACCCTTCCACCTCCACTCCACCCCACTCACTCAACACCCCCACCCACACCCCCACCACACCTCCACCCCACCCCACCCCCACCCCTTCCCCCACCCCTGCCCCTATATAATAGCTGGGGTACCCCAGGAATTTTAGAATTTGGGCCGTTCTCCGCCAATCCCTCCCTCTGTCCCTCCCTCCATCCCACCATCGATCCCTCCCTCCTACGCTCCGTTCCTCGCTCTCTCTATCCCACCCACCCTCCAACCCTCCTACCCATTCTCCCTCCTACCCTCCCTCCCTCGCTCGCTCCCTCCCTCCCTGACCCCCACCACACTCCAACCTCCACCGGTACGCGACCCGTGAAATCCGGACTGGTAAAATCGCTGGCCTTAAACACCTCTAAAACGGTGTCAACCGCTGCTTTTATGCGTATGGGACCCGAAAGAAAAGTGCTGTAATAAGCCTGCGAGGGAAACGGCCAATAGGGAAAATGAGGGTTTTTGCCCCACCCTGGC
The DNA here is from genome assembly GCA_949752735.1 of Lumbricus terrestris. Lineage (NCBI taxonomy): Eukaryota > Metazoa > Annelida > Clitellata > Crassiclitellata > Lumbricidae > Lumbricus > Lumbricus terrestris. The sequence goes on from OX457039.1 coordinate 22,520,611, forward strand.
CCCCATGGTGGCAGAGATTCGCGAACCCTTCCACTGAGTGTCCCATGCCGAGACGGACACAGTAGTGATGGTTTGGAGTGAAAAGCTTAAAGACTGTGGAAATGCATTCCAGTCAAACACACAGAATCTTCTCTTTATTTATGTAGATTAATTTGTGTGCAATTGTGAAAGGCTGCATTACAGTGAGGTTCCAATCAAGTAGGCCATAATCGATAGGCCTACTATTTGCATGGGCGCCCGCAGGAGGGCTAAGAGCCAATCAATGGCCATTTGGGCAAAAAGAAAATAATGTTGTGTTTCCGGTAACAGAGGTCTAAAAAATTTGGTAGGTAGGTCGAAAAGTATTTTTATTTTGGTAAAAAAAATTTATATAGTGACTATCCGAAAAATTATACCCAACTACTCTTTTTTGCATAAAGGTACACGCTGCAACAAAGTACGTGTTCTAAGCAAATATAAACTGATATTTCCCGACTGTCTGTACCTAAAATTGCTCTAGAAAACAATTCTATTAATTTCATTTTGTTGACATCTTTTCTGGTAAGATAAAGTTGGAAGGGAAGGGGAAGATGAGTGCGAACAAAACATCACTGCTAGGGGTCGTTCCAGACTGGCCGAGCCAGTGACTAGTTACACCTAGAGGTTGCTAGATTTATTTTCCCTAGTCACCGTTAGAGGTGGCTCAAGTGAGAATGATAAGGCTAGAGGTTTCTCAAGACTGGCAACCAGGAAGTAGTTAGGCAGGCGTGAAACTCTAAGGCAATGTCACTGTAGATAAAAAAAATTACACACAATTTTCCGAGTCGCGGCAATAAAAGTGAGTCGGTCGGGTTACCAGAAACACAACTTTTTTGCCTAAGATCCAACTCTATACGGAAGGAAATGTCACCGTATTATGTCAATTAAAATTTTGAAAAAAAGTTTAAAACATTTTTTAATTAAAAATTTCTTTTTTTATTAACATTTTTTAAAATAATTTTTTTACAAAATTAATTGAGTCGCGGCAATGAAAGAGGGTCGGTCGGGTTACCAGAAACACAACATTATTTTTTTTGGCCTTGTTATGTTTTTAGCAAGAGCTTGAAAAATGCAAGGCAGAAAATTAAGAGCACGTTTATTTCTATATAGATTTCTACATGTAGATTTCTGGCTTTCACTGTGTATCATTCGTATCACAAGTGCTCTAATGCGAAAATGAATTGTTAAATACCTAAAAGTAGTAGTTAGAAAATAAACGTCAATTTTCCAGGGGGGCAATTGCCCCTTGCCCCATGTGTGAGTGCCCATGTGGCAGGAAGACTGCTCCAGCATCTGGGGCCGGCCACTGAGAAAGCGCGTGGTCACCGAATCAGGTTTGCATCCATTGTACGCGAAAATCGCTTTTGTCAAGCGATCTAAGTCACAACCCAGAAGCGGGGGAGTGCGTCCTGATGCAGTTATCACGCATATAATCAGGTGCGGCTCCATGGAGGAACTTGTAAGCAAGTAGACAGATCTTAAATTCAATCCTCTGGGAACAGGCAGCCAGTGTAGAACATCACAAAGTAATGCCGTCACATGATCATATTTCCTCTGATTGCACAGCAGTCTCGCAGCGGCATTGCATGATAAACATAATTGAATTTTTGCATGAATTTTGCACGATGCAAGGTCACAAAATCTGGAGGGATGTAGTACAAAGACCTTGACTTCACAGTCAAATCATGTTTCCATCATAGACTTCATTGGGAGGGGGTTGGTATAATGGTAGAGAGAGCTTGAAGGGGCGCTATAACAAGTGCACATACAAACAAACAAAAACAAACAAATAACACTCTGGCTTGAAGTGCTTACGGTGCACGCTCTGAATCCCATAGGGTCCTGGGTTTAGCTCTTCTTTCGTCATCTAGGTGGCAGCTAAAGTAATACTACATAGAGCTTGCATCTGGCATGGCTGCAAATTTATGACTTTATGTCTTCTATGATTTGCGTACTTGTGGCGGATTGTTTAAATTGCATAGCATGTTCGTACTGCATAACTCTATACTGTAACCGGATGCTGTCTGTCAACTGGATTGTTGAATAAACAAAATTATTATTATCATCGTCCTCTCGACATCATACAGGTTGCTGCTCTTCTAACCTCAGATTGTTGTGTTACTTGAACGAGACCCTCAGATGATCTTCTCTCTATGCTTCTACCTGGCTTATTCTCTTGTGCTCTGAAACTTTGCCTCCTTCTTTCTCAGATCCCTGTCAACATTAGCCATGCTCATCATTTCTAGTTTTCACTGATCTGCTATGTCCACCAATCAGCAAAACAATTTCCCCTTATTGTGACGTAAATCACCCTTTTATGGAGCAGTTTGCAAGATCCGATGCCAATCGGTAGTCTAGGGCAAAATGGTAAAGGCACTTGTACATGAGGAACCCTATGCAATGCCTTATTCTATGCCTTTTTATGTTGGAATAGATATTGGTACATCTGATTTTAAGTGCTAATCTGCTGCTATTTGCTTATGTGTTGAAATTACATCTTACCCTACATCCAGAGCCGTTTTTAAGGTTCTGGGAACGTCGGTGCAAAAACTACCACAGAGGCGCGAGCCGGTTGAGCGACCGTTTTTGTCCAAAGCTATGTACCGCATGCATTATGACTATAAGCTGATGTGTACATATATGCTATAGACCTAATACCTTATGCCTAAACAGAAGTCATAGAACCCGTTAACACATTATTTTCCCCAAAAGATCTGACCAATCTCAAAATACGCAAATGATATCTATGCCATTGGCAAAATAAATCAGGTAAGCCAAAGCATCAGTCTGTTTTCAGACCTATCTCTCAGTCACGCAGTGTGGTTAACTCGAACCTCTGCAGATAAATGTGTTGTGCCTACGCTAAGCAGTCCAAATCCCACTTTTCGGGGTTTTTTTGCATGAAAGCGTCAACAACTTGGTCCAGTTGCAACTTGCAAGTCATTTCTAAGATCATTCTCAATTGACAAGTTGTTTTTGGATGATGAATGCTAGAAGTCCAACGGCTCCTCTACTCAAAGTCTCAAACTTGGCAAATGAGTGGCGAAATATGCAGCCCTAAAATGTAATAGTTTTTATCTTTCTAATCGACTACAAGTCATGCACTGCATTGCGCAGTTCTGGAGTCCACGAGTGTCACTCGCCTGTCGGCTCTGTGCCTCGAAATTTTGTTTAAACGTCTTATTCATTGTCTAAACACTGTTAGGTCACAGGACATCCTAAAAAAACACGAGTGAATTTTCGAACTCAAGTAGGTTAATAATATTAACGTTTTAACGCTTAAAAAATTGTGTCACATGCAGTCAAAATTACGTATGAAAACGTGAAATATCAGTATCAACATTGTTGTAATAATAGTCTGGGCTTCAACGTATAAATCCAAGTCTTAACAGATCAGTCATTGTACAAAAACGTGTCAGTAAGCAAGCATGCAGCGTCAGTGAACTTATTTAAATTAATCTTTTCTTACACTTGTTAACCTTTTCGCTACCGGAGGTAAAAAATTCCTGTGACTGGAGAAATATTGGAAAATTCAACTTTTATCTTTTTGACGGTAGTGATTATAATGAGCTGTTCGTATGCTGCATTTTTACTGATGATCATAAAGGTTATGTAAAAACAAAAGTTAGTCGTATTTTTCATTTATATAGCGCCTCTTCAAAGACAACTATTCAACTCAAAATAATAGAACCATATGATGTTATGGCAATAGTTCAAGTTTGCATTACGTGTCCACAATTCAGATGGCTAAATGTAAGCTTTGCCAGGGGCGTCAAATGCATGCTCTGCCTGGGGCGCCAAATCATGTTTTGCCTGGGGCGCCAAATGTATGCTTTGCCAGGGGCGCCAAATGTATGCTTTGCCATGGGCACCAAATGTATGCTTTGCCAGGGGCGCCAAATGTATGCTTTGCCAGGGGCGCTAAATGTATGCTTAGCCAGGGGCGCCAAATGTATGCTTTGTCAGGGACGCCAAATGTAAGCTTTGCCATGGGGTGCCAAATGCATGTTTTGCCTGGGCGCCAAATCATGCTTTACCTGGGGCGCCAAATGTATGCTTTGCCAAGAGCGACAAATGCATGCTTTGCCTGGGGTGCCAAATCATGCTTTGCCAGGGCGCCAAATGTATGCTTTGCCAGGGGTGCCAAATGTAGGCTTTGCCAGGGGCGCCAAATGCATGCTTTGTCTGGGGTGTCAAATCATGCTTTGTCTGGGGCGCCAAATGTATGCTTTGCCAGGGGCGCCAAATGTATGCTTTGCCAGGGGCGCCAAATGCATGCTTTGCCTGGAACGCCAAATCATGCTTTGCCTGGGGCGCCAAATGTATGCTTTGCCAGGGGCGCCAAATGCATGCTTTGCCTGTGGCGCCAAATGCATGCTTTGCCTGGAGCGCCAAATGTAAGCTTTGCCAGGGGCGCCAAATGTATGCTTTGCCAGGGGTGCCAAATGTATGCTTTACCAGGGGCGCCAAGTGTATGCTTTGCCTGGAGCGCAAAATCTATGCTTTGCCAGGGGCGCCAAATGTATGCTTTGCCTGGGGCACCAAATGTATGCTTTGCCAGGGGCGCCAAATGTAAGCATTGCCAGGGGCGCCAAATGTTAGCCTTGCCAGGGGCGCCAAATGTATGCTTTGCCAGGGGCGCAAAATGCATGCTTTGCCTGGAGCGCCAAATGTAAGCTTTGCCAGGGGCGCCAAATGTATGCTTTGCCAGGGGTGCCAAATGTATGTTTTACCAGGGGCGCCAAGTGTATGCTTTGCCTGGAGCGCAAAATCTATGCTTTGCCAGGGGCGCCAAATGTATGCTTTGCCTGGGGCACCAAATGTATGCTTTGCCAGGGGCGCCAAATGTAAGCATTGCCAGGGGCGCCAAATGTTAGCCTTGCCAGGGGCGCCAAATGTATGCTTTGCCAGGGGCGCAAAATGCATGCTTTGCCTGGAACGCCAAATCATGCTTTGCCTGGGGCGCCAAATGTATGCTTTGCCAGGGGCGCCAAATGCATGTTTTGCCTGGGCGCCAAATCATGCTTTACCTGGGGCGCCAAATGTATGCTTTGCCAAAGGCGCCAAATGCATGCTTCTCCTGGGGCGCCAAATCATGCTTTGCCTGGGGCGCCAAATGTAAGCTTTGCCTGGGGCGCCAAATCATGCTTTGCCGGGGCGCCAAATGTATGCTTTGCCAGGGGTGCCAAATGTAGGCTTTGCCAGGGGCGGCAAATGCATGCTTTGTCTGGGGTGTCAAATCATGCTTTGTCTGGGACGCCAAATGTATGCTTTGCCAGGGGCGCCAAATGTATGCTTTGCCAGGGGCGCCAAATGCATGCTTTGCCTGGAACGCCAAATCATGCTTTGCCTGGGGCGCCAAATGTATGCTTTGCCAGGGGCGCCAAATGCATGCTTTGCCTGTGGCGCCAAATGCATGCTTTGCCTGGAGCGCCAAATGTAAGCTTTGCCAGGGGCGCCAAATGTATGCTTTGCCAGGGGTGCCAAATGTATGCTTTACCAGGGGCGCCAAGTGTATGCTTTGCCTGGAGCGCAAAATCTATGCTTTGCCAGGGGCGCCAAATGTATGCTTTGCCTGGGGCACCAAATGTATGCTTTGCCAGGGGCGCCAAATGTAAGCATTGCCAGGGGCGCCAAATGTTAGCCTTGCCAGGGGCGCCAAATGTATGCTTTGCCAGGGGCGCAAAATGCATGCTTTGCCTGGAACGCCAAATCATGCTTTGCCTGGGGCGCCAAATGTATGCTTTGCCAGGGGCGCCAAATGCATGCTTTGCCTGGGGCGCCAAATCATGCTTTGCCTGGGGCGCCAAATGCATGCTTTGCCTGGGGCGCCAAATCATGCTTTACCAGGGGTGCCAAGTGTATGCTTTGCCTGGAGTGCAAAATCTATGCTTTGCCAGGGGCGCCAAATGTATGCTTTGCATGGGGCACCAAATGTATGCTTTGCCAGGGGCGCCAAATGTAAGCATTGCCAGGGGCGCCAAATGTAAGCTTTGCCATATGGGCTAGGGCTGGCCCTGCTTCTATAGGGGCTTTCCGAGGCATGCCACTCATAATTAAACAGCTTAAACAGACAGCGTAGTACCGCCGGATATATCCGGCACTGAGGGAATACGATTTATTTCCTCCGCCGGATATATCCGGCATCCTAGGTATCGAATGGGTTAAGTAAAACTGAGACTTAAAAAAAACATTTAGCCAATAGGCAGCAACAAAACTCGGCTCAGAGCAGTCGGTGCGCTGCACCGATTGCACCTATGTTAAAAACGGCCCTGCCTACATCAGCTCAGCAGAAGAGTCTACTTACATAATAAAGTAGACACTATAGTTTTTTAAAACATGGCTGTTGAATGCAAAAAGGCAGATACAATAGTCATTAAAACCATAATGCTGTCTGCCACAAATATTGTCCAAAGTGGTATTAATAAATTTTCTGACACTATACAAAAACCCAACCATAGAATTTACCATAAGTAAATTGTTCTGCAGATATTTGAAGAACAATGAATTCAGCTAATTAAGCAGATGACATTGAAAACAATAAATGTAGACAATTAAGCAGATGACATTGAAAAACAATAAATGTAGCCAATTAAGCAGATGACATTGAAAAACAATAAATTCAGCTAATTAAGCAGATGACATGAAAAAACAATCAATTCAGCTAATTAAGCAGATGACATTGAAAACAATAAATGTAGCCGTTTAAGCAGATGACATTGAAAAACAATAAATGTAGCCAATTAAGCAGATGACTTTGAAAAACAATAAATTCAGCTAATTAAGCAGATGACATTGAAAAACAATAAATTCAGCTAATTAAGCAGATGACATTGAAAACAATAAATGTAGCTGTTTAAGCAGATGACATTGAAAAACAATAAATGTAGCCAATTAAGCAGATGACACTGAAAAACAATAAATGTAGCCAATTAAGCAGATGACATTGAAAAACAATAAATTCAGCTAATTAAGCAGATGACATTGAAAAACAATAAATGTAGCCAATTAAGCAGACCACACTGAAAAACAATTAATGCATCAAATTAAGCGGATGACATTGAAAAAAAATGTAGCAAATTAAGCAGATGACATTTAAAAAATAAATGTAACTAATTAAGCAGATGATAGTGAACTAAATCCATAAAAGTTAGTAATTATTTGCAGAGCAAATGATTTTCCTAACACATAGGAAATTGGCTATTTGCTGAAATATAGTTAATGCGTTAACCAACCGTGAATATTCGCTTCTCAATTCCTTTTATCTTCATGTACTCTTTTGGAAGAAAATCTTTTGTGCTGAAAATAAAAAGAAGTTGTGTAACCTCCAATAACATATAATTTACTGATGAAAAATTTGTCAATTTCTTAACACAACACTCGGTTCATCCTGCACAATAAAACCTCAATCCATTCACATAACTTTCAAAAGCTCTTATACAGTTTACTTAGCATCATATTAGCAAACCAGTCTGCAAGCTAAATCCTCTTACATAGACATTCTCTGATATACGCATAGAATAAACATAGAATACATGTAACTACCAGGTAACAATAGAAAAGTTATTTCTGCCATTTCATTGATTTTAAGATAAGTCTGAGTAGAGCCATAGCAAAAAAAATGCAGGACGGCACTTACTCTGAGCGATACTCAGAGATTAACGCTTTTACATAGAATTTCAGTTTAAAGTAACACCAGCATGAGTAACCCAAAAGAAGAAATGTTTTGAGGATAGACAGAGATGCAGCAACACCAAGTAGTTTAAGGGTTAAGTATGGCAATGCTATGTGGTGCTAACTCTTGACAACTAAGCATAATAATCAAAACTCACTCCAGGAATCCAGGTCGGTGCTTTGATTCAACATGATCGCCAAACTGGATCTGACACTGAATACCTGCAAATACTGTGGCCTGTTCCTGATCAACTGGATGCGCACCTTTTAATATGGCATCGCGTGTCTACAGCAAAAACCATGCATTGTTTTTACTAATTGCAAAGTCACTGACTGTAAAACAACGTCAAAATATGTGGTAGCTGACAGTCCTAAGGCTGGACTATTAATAGCGCAACCTTTTTGCTTTTTTTGCTGTTATTTTCCTATGCTACACATATCTATCCTCAGTATTTATAGCAACAAAATATATAGCATATTACAGGGTGCGCCAAAAAAAAACCTAGGTTTCTTACCAATATCTTGACCAAAAGTAAGAATTTCAAATGAAAGTTTACAGGCTTATAGAAAATTCATATTTACACACGATGGCAAGATTTCATCAAAATATTTCAAACAGAACAAAGTTATATCACTTTTAGTGAGGCCACCCACCGTTTTTTGACGATTCAAAAACGTAACGCAACAAAAAGTAGCAAAAACACGAAGGATTGGGGTCGATTGCTTGAAAACTGTGGCCGTGCATAGCTAGCACACAAACAAACACACAGACTTACCAAAATATATATTAGATACAGTTTTAATTTAACGCCATCCCAGTGGCGGTGTAACGAAATAGAACATACCCGTATTAATCGTATTCCCCAAGATGAAGAGAAGTTGAAAAAACTACTTCCGCGTGTAGACTTATTTATTTTTGCAAATTAACTTCCATCTGCTTTGTTTCGAACAATGTCACTAACACCTATGCTTATTTGTATTAGATAACGCTGCTTGCTTTGTAGAGCACTTAGAACATTTAGAAACCTAAGTACACTTAGAGCCACTAACAAAATTCGAATTGCCTTGCTCTAAACATTGCTTAGGACACTTAAAACAATTAGAGCAGTGGTTCTCAACCTTTTTAGTGAGGCGACCCCCTGGTAACATCTCGAAACTTGTGACAACCCCCACCCCTGCAGTCTGCCCAACAAATTTGCAACCAGGGCATAGCCAGAGCAGCCATGCAAGTAACCAGAGCAGAGGGCCATTTATGACGAAAGTGGTAGCCCCGCCCTAAACCAAGCTTATTATGGCGGTCATAGTTAAAATCTCCCGCTACTGCATCAGTCATGATTATAGTGCGCCTGCACTATTATGATTGACTAGTCAAAGGGTCAGATTTAAGAAAAAAATATGCACTGAACATAATATTATTCTGGACATGGTAGAAATTCTGGCAGGGCAACGACCAGGGCAAAAGTTTTTAGGACATTGGCTCTGACTGGTGTGCTGCTGACCTGAGCCCTCCAACAACATAATTGAGCGAGTCACTGCCTATTGTAACCATTGTCCTCTATTTTGCACTTTCACTTCATGATTCGAAAACTGGTTTTATCAACTGCATGAGGCTTCCTGACTGCTGCGATTCTGATAGCTACCTATTCAGTAATTTGACGTCGAAGTTTCATAGACCTATGTCTATTCGTCTTGTGAAACTCCAACAGCTTGTCGTTGGAACAACACAAACCTTCCATCAGTGGGCGTTTTTGGCATAATAAGCTTTGTTCTTAAAAATATTGGTCATGCTTTTCTTCATAAATAGGACGTTTAGTAGGCCCTATCTGAATGGCGCTTCAACTTAGTTGTTGGGTTTCATCTATTTGGCCGACAAAATGTCATTACAAATACAATGTTGTAGTTTCTCTATTCATGCTGCAACTATTAAACAATAGGCACTGAAAATTGGTCAATGGTTCTTCTTTTCTTAACGCTCGTTTCTCATAGTCGATTCGTTTTGGAAAGCTATCAGATTCGTAAACTTTACTTGTATTCTTCAGGAATGCACCGAGCATGGCAATGGGTTTGGGGAGGGGATGTGCATCTCCCGGGTCTCTCCATTGTCAAAATTTTTTGAATTTCCACACTGCAATGGAAGCATTTTAGGCTGTGATCTTAGCGAAAATTACTCATCATTTCAATGCTGACAGTCATGGTTTAATACTTCTAAAGAGCTCCCCCCCATTGTTTAAATATTTACCGTATATTTCCACACTGCAATGGTCGCATTTTGTCATCTCAACAAAATTTCTCATAAATTCAGTGCTTAAGGACATGGCTTAACACTTAGGCCGCACTAGCTGACAAAATTTAAGAAAAACTGGATATTGTTTTAGAAGAATGATAAAAGTGGAATTTACATTTGAAAACTAAACTTGCAAAAATTAAACTAGGTGCCACATTCTAACGAATGAATCATAGCAAAAGTATAAGTGAAAGTGTATTTTAGTTCCTATGGTAGATAGCATTGAAACTGCTATCACATGTGTTTATCTTTTGCTAATTTCTGAAGGGTCTGGGCGACCCCTGGCAAATCATCAGGCGACCCCACAGGGGTCATGACCCAGGGGCTTCTTCTATCCCTATACATGGTGGGCGCAGCTTGAGCCCAGTGAAAACTTAGGGCGGGGGGATCAGAAAGCCAGCCATGAAGGACAGTGTTCAATCTATAGGCAACTCTAGGGAAGTTCCCCAGAAATTACTTTCCCCCCACAGAAAATTTTGACAAAATGGCAATAGCTTTTAGCTATACTATCTACATTTTTACATCATATGAACTGTTATAATATACCATAATCAAATTTACGATTATCTGGTTATAATAATATAATTTACTATTTTAATAAATGACACAATCATAATTATAATAATGAATATGATTTAATATTAATAGGCCTGCTTGTACAAATACTATTTTTGTACAACCAAATGGTTTCTCTCCAGTGCTATATTTCAAATTTCAGACTCAAATTTCAAAATGTTGTGTTCCTTGAACACTTAATAAAACAACATCATTATTGCGAAGACCTACATTGTATTTTCATTCTGTTGCATTGTACACTATCCACAAATTTATGTAACACCTCTCGCAGTGCACACTGATCAGAGTCGCTAAGCACAATGCATGGCTACCGAATTTTGGCAGTTTTAGTCCTTTATGTGCCTTGGGGTCCCGTTTGCAAAATGGTGTTGGGGGAGTTTCTCACTTCCAATCAGTCAGTGGGTCCCTGGACACGAAAAATCACCAAGGTGCTTGTCTGCCATGATGCCACCAATGACGTAATTGACAAATCCAATATGGTCGCCGTCGGCCATATTGGAAAATTCATCTTCTTTATTTCTTGCAGTATATGCACGTGTAATACCTCTAATGGTACTCATTCAGGTATGTAGAATTCATTTCTGATATTGTTTTTGTCATCAGGGGGTCTTGAGGTCATAAGGTCATGATCAAGGTCATTTTTCATCATTGTCATTTCTTTCAGCTTATGCACGTGTAATATCTTATACCTCTAATGGTACTAATTCAGGTATGTAGAATTCATTTCTGATATTGTTTTTGTCATCAGAGGCCATCTTAAGGTTATAGAGGTCAAGGTCAAGGTCACTGAGTTTCATATTTTCTTTTATTACAGCATATACATGTGTAATACCTCTAATGTTTCGGGTATGTAGAGTTTATTTCTGACATTGTTTTTGTCATCCATGATCTTCTGAAGGTTATAAAGTCATGGTCAAGGTCATTTTGTCACATGAATGATGTCGATTATAACTTGAATGAATGCAGTGTAGAAACAGGTGTTATAACTTTAACTGAACAAATTTAGTTAGCTTATTATGACATGTTAAAAGTCAATGCTGCTTTATGTCATAATTATTTTAGTGCATCAACAAAGGTTGTCTTCAAAATATAACCATTAAGATTGTTTCGGATGTGTGCATCGTACATTTTTGCAGGATGAGTTTTTGTCTTCCCATCACAAAATATGACGTAGAAATTTGCAGCAACATGGCAACCACAGCGTCGATTGTCACACTTGCCTGCACAGTTGCATATTGTGAGCAGAATTCGTGACAAAGGATGCAGACATTGTGATGGAAGCAGTGCACGGAAGTGTTCCTTCCATCCACGATTTAATGGCTTTTGCTTCATGTTCATTGTGTGTTGCAAGTGGTTGCATGGTGCACCAGGAGGGCCCCTCGCTGTATGTGGCCTCCGATTCCACTGCTTGTAGGAGGAAGTGCATCAATTCCGAACGTGTATGTGACATAGCTGTCTAATCTCATCTAGTCGAACATCTCACAGGTTATAATTGACCTTGGCTCTGCCCAGACACATTCCAAGTACTTCTCTACTAATGCTGCATCTTGCTCTAACAGCATGTCTGTCTCTCCAAAGTTTGTTAGATAGTGTAGTGTACTGGGTGGCACCCAATAGCTGCGTGTCTGGATCCCACCTTGGATGTAGCCTGCAGTTCAACAGCGTAAGATTGGATATGGACAGCCACAGCTGTCAGCAGGGAACCCGATCGTCAGTGTAGATTATACAAAGGGACCCACAAGGATCTGGTGGACATGCCCAACATCTGGAGAGGCGCTACAGACAAACCAAATCAGCTGCCAAGCAATCAGCGTGGATGAGTCCGACAAATGCACTGTCAGTACCTAAGTGCTGCACCTATTCACACCGAAGTCACTGCGCATGTTGAATTTAATGGTAGTGCGATATGCATGCATGCTTGTCATTGGTTGGCAGCAATTAATATGAGCAATTGCCGCATTGATAACACTATGTGCGAAAGCACGCGATTGGCCGGGTCCCTGTCACTTTTTAGGTTCCCATTTTATACTATAATGGGCATTACCTCATCTACTCATAAGCCCACCACATTCGATTATAACGCACAGCGGGGGTTCCCCTTTGATGACTAATTAGATTAGCGCCATCAGTCGACGATGAGATTGCTCGCTTGCCATTGGTCAATGCACCATCAAAACATCACCCCATCTGATGTCACCAAGGTCATATGCGCTCTAAGCAGCACCAATTATTAAAAAATTGACCTTGGAGCTGTGGCCAGCACGAGTATACTCCAGGGTATTAACCACTACTAGTTAAAGTTGAAATGAGAAATAAGAAATATGTGCAGGATTTTGCAACTGCATAGTTGCAGGAATAGGCGTCAGTGGAGAGCCCTAGTCCATGCATGTGACCAACCGTCGCGCGGCGACGTTGGTGTTTGACATGACATGACATGACATAGTTGCAGGAGTGCAGAAATTATGTGAGTAAGTAAGTAAGTATGTAAATGTAGTATTGCAGAATTGAGCGATTAATCTGATGAAACATGCAAGAAGTAAGAGTTGAGGGGTGAAAAAGTGAGAAATAAGAAATAAGTGCAGGTTTTTGCAGGTTGCAAAGTTGCGGAGTGCAGAAATTATGCAAGTAAGTAAGTAGCTGTTGAATTGTACGCTTGCATGATTTAAAAGTTGAAACATGCATGATGTGAGAGTTGAATGAGTGAAGAAAAGAGAAATAAGTGCAGAAGTGTGGAAAATGAGGAAAAAGAAGTGTGCAACTGAAGAAGTGCAGGAATGGTACACTAAATGATGATCTGTAGAGGCGAAGAATTGAATATTTGAGAAATAAGTTTATGGGTACAAGAGTGGTCAAATGGGAAAAAGGAGTGCAATCTTAAATATATTTCTCAAAGTTTGTCCCTCCGTTTATATGTATGTCCGGATGCATTTTTGACTCTTCGTCCCAGAAAAGGCTTGGAAATGACAGAGTTTCGGTTCACCAAAATTTTTGCAATTGATTCTTACCCAAATTTTAAGGTCAATGCAACTATTTTCAGCTCTCAATTCACTTTAAAACCCGAGATACTAGCGTTTTAATCAGATTTAATCAGCCATTTGCCGCATTAGTAAAGAGTCGACAGTCTGCATGATGTCATTCTCCCCCAATAATAATTTCCGTAACAATCCGGTTGACAAACTGAAACCGGTTACACTGTACAATTATGCACAAGAACGCAGATCACAGAAATATTAATTATACTAACAGAACAGATAGCCTGCAATAATTGTATTAGGCCACAGTCAGCACACACACCCGGGTCATGTTTGACTTTTTGGGGAAGCGAGGGTGGGGTGGAGGGGTGGCAAAAACCCGAAATTTAGCGGCCAATGCGGGGTACCCCAGAGGAGTAGTGTTGAAAACCCTAAATTTCCCGGGCAACGCCGGGTCCCACATCTAGTTATGTAATAAATGATGAATTGTGGAATCGAAGAATTTAAGATTTGAGAAATAAGTGTATGAGTGCAGGAGTGTTGAAATGGGAATATTGTTTTGCAAGTTGCTTCGTCTTCGATATGGCAGTGTCGTTAATGCGGATGACGAGTATGTTTCGTCATATAAATGCATATGTCATACGCGGATGACGAGTATATCTCATCATACAATCTATACAATTATACAGTACTTTTCAAAATCAACCAATTGCTTGTGAAGCTAAAACATTTTTAATCTTGCAATATGTGCAGTGCAAAATGTTTTGAATTTTACTATGCATATGAAGTTGGCCTTAGCAACCATTGGTTTGACTCAACAAAATTCAATTGTAGCGACTTGAAAAACCAAACCTTCAATTTTCTGACGAAGTGCAATTAATGAATGAAACAAACTCGTAAATAAATATAAAAACTATGCAGAATGAGTTATTTATTTATGCCCTTGTTTAGTTCAGGTTTGTGTTTTGATTTGCCATTTGGATTTCTGATTTCGCCTGATTGGCCTTATCCTTATGCGCATGCACACGATTGAAACTGTCCAATAGCCTTGCGCCATTCAATCATGTGATCGCTATTGCAATGTTGGCTACTAAACATATGCACCCTGATCCAGTTTAAGGCTCATGGAAAAAGCATTTGATTGTTTTATTATAAGGTCAGGTCGAATACATCATTTATTAATGACTACCACAGTACCACATATACTCGCGTATAAGTCGAGAAATTTAAGACTATTTCAGAACGACGAAAAACGTCTTCGACTTATACACGAGCAACATTCCCTCTAATATTTTTCCTGTGTGCGGAGCTGACAATTGCTTGAGCAACCAAAATTTCCGCATGAGCATCACATTCTCAGAAACATTAAATTTGTGTTTGAAAAATCTATAGGCCTAACTACACTAATTGCACATCTGTAGCAATGTCCCTTTTTCTATTAAAGATGATGCAGGCCTATTGTACAGAAATCACGTATGGTTTTAATACCTATCGCAAACGAAAATATTAATGATACGACGATGAATACCAAGTTAAAACTGAACTAGACCTACCTGAGACTATATGATGGAGGCTGCATGTAGTTCTTAATCTAGCATCAAAATAATGTTCAGCACTAAAATGTCGCTGCTTCCGATCTTTCTGCGACGACCATTGTTGATAAAATAAATCCTGTCGATTTGGCTACCAGGTTAAGTCTCGTTGTCTGTGCTCTGCTGACGTTGTAAGCTCCGTCTTTACCATCTTGCTAAGCCAATCAGTTTTTAACTTAGAAGAACACTTTTCTTTGAAAAAGCTGTTTCATATACTCTCATTCGCTTTACGTTTCGACATAGCTTACAAATTTCACTCACTAAGAAATATTACGCTCTATTAAACTGACTTCCAAAGTGGAATCCAACTATGATGGTCTGTTTGACAGACAGGCCTGCAATATACGGCATCGTCCTAGGGTTTTCGACTCACCTAGTGGAGGACTGGAGGGTTCTTTGGCTCCACCTGTTGGAACTAACTTGCCAGTCGGAGTATGTAGCCGCCTATGACGGCAAAGCAGCTAATAAGAATCCGCCAGCATCCCCTCTAAATTGGTTGGTGCCAAGTCGGTCTTCTGGTTTCGGGTCAAAGCAGGAGTCGCCAAGACGTCCCAGTTAATGACTATTAGGTTCCCCCAACTTCTAGACCATGGTTGTGCCTATGGTCTCAGTTGAATTTATCACCAAAAAACCACATATCATACCTGGACGTACAGTAGATTAAGCTGAACAGGATCTCTAACATCCACGTTCTGATCAGAGAAGAAGTACTTGCGACGAAACAGAAGGGTTTCTGATGGATCAATACCCTGTTCTCTCAATGTCTTGGAATGATCCAGCCAGTTCACTGTCAACAAATGAGAGATATAACAATAAAACAACTTGAAAGTGCTGAAACACCAGAACTGACTTTTGTAAATCTGGCATCAGAAAATAACCTACTAGCCGAATTATCCTGCGTTGCCCGGGAAATTTCGGTTTTGTGGCATTTTTTTGGGCCACCCACAATGCCTCACACCCCTGGTCCACTCAGCCCTTCTCACCCAGTCCTCCTTCATCGCAGCCCCAACCCGGCCCCTCCCTGGGGTGCCCTGCATTGCCCGTGAAATTTAGGCTTTCATCCCATTCCAGCTCACTGTGGGGCAGGTTCGCCACCCCTTTGGGGTACCCAGCATTTGCTGGTGGATTTTGGTTCTTCTGCCTAAACCCACCCTGCCCTAAATAACGTCCAGATACCTACGATAGGGTAGGATTTTAATTACCGGCATCAATTGTCATTACCTTGTCCTAACTTGCAATCAACCATTCATATTATCAGTGCTTTAATTATTATTTTGCAACGCCATGTGCTGAGCTTGGCCCTCAGCGAAAATGAGTATGACATCAAAAAGCAATGGGTTCATTGAAATCGGTTGGCAAAAAAAATGGTGTCCTAGTGTTAACTATCGCATCGAAATTTAAAATGTTCATAACTCGGGAAGCGGTAATATTTTGGGATCGCGAACTTCCTATGTTTGCTCTTGGGTGCTAAGAAGTATTTGTGGAAAATTTGAAAGCAATTGGTCACGTGGATCACAAGACCAGAGTCGGATTAACAAATGTAGGGGTCCTGTTCAGTAAAACTGTGGGGGCCCCAACCTTGCAAAATGCACACAAAACGTGTTGTATTCAAAGAATCAACATTCGTCTAGTATTTATTCACAACTTCCGGTTTAACAGCATCAACAGGGCTTTTAACATACTAGTCTAGTGTTAAAGTAGGCCTATAGGCCAACATGTATTTTTTACGGCTTAAGAATATTAAAGTTATAAAAAATTAAATTATTATTAATTTTATTAAATTTCTGGGGGCATAGTAGCATTCTGGTTGATTTTAAGATCGATCTGCTTGCATGGTAATGAAAACTCCAGTAAGGGCCCCACACAAGTGCAAAAAATGTTAAAACCAGTTAGGCCTACTTTTCGAATAATTTGACAATTTGTTCAGAGATTTTACACTCAATTTTGTTAATATAATGAACAATGATGAAAAAATATGTATAGTGCATGTATGGGGGCCCCCTGAAGTGTTGGGAGCCCCTGTTCAGCAAAACATGTTGAACACGCCTTAATCCGGCCTTGCACAAGACTTTATGGAACATACAATGTCATACATGCATACATGTTCACATTTCTACTTTTTATTTATAGATTACATTGCTAGGACTTCTAATATAAATAATCTCCAATTAATAAAATTTTCACAGAATTTCTCAGTAGCAAGAAATATTTAACTTTTTAATAAAGCACTATTCAAGTGAAAACATGATTATCATTTACACTCTGATACCTTAGCATTTTTTTCTGTATATAACGAGAAAGGAAAAAGAGAAGCACAAACGGTCATCATCCGTATGAAGTTTCTTCCTCATCTCATCCATTTTCTTATAATCTCGTGTTTTATCTTTATCTGCACGTCTCAGAGTGAGTGTCTTTTCCTTTTCTTCTTCAGGCAAGTCACGCACCAAAGAGTATTCATCATGGTTAGCAATTCCTGAACAAAATATAAGCACAATACAATATGAAGGTGAAGCCTGAAGGGCTGGAGATACACTGCAGCGTGACCTCAGTATTTAAAACCATTGAGTTCACAAGATTAAACAGAACACAATAACTATAAAACATTTGCTGTAAACATTTGCTAAAAACATCAGTTCATGCGTCGAAAGCTCCTTATTCAATGCCCATGAGTTGGACAGATCTTCTGGATTTTCTCATCACCCATGGACGTCTTTGATTATTCTAAGAATTGTCAATATGCTTGTCACCCTGGAATGCTGACCCTTCTGGAATTGAGGCATTCATATGCAAGAGCTATTTGTGTCATCAGTTGCGGTTCTCTTCTCTTTTACAATAGTACTACAGTAGGGTCTGATATTTTATTAGGTCACCATTATCCATACTTTTTGGCCACGGAACCCTTTGCATCAACTTTTTCTGGCCGAACACCAATCACATAACAACTAAAAAGCATTCTAACTAAGCAGGCCTAACGAAAAACACATTCATTTAGGAATGTAGGAATTGATATACAATAGGAGTCGGTGGAGGGGGGAATGGGGCAAGCAAGCGTCTCAAATAGCCTCTGCTACCCAAATGCCCAACCGCGCCACCTTCACGTGGTCCCCCCGTTTTAACAAAGGGCGTGGTGGATGACCGAGCAATCGCCGGTATATGCGATGCCCACATGGGCGAAGAAACCGAAGGACGGACGATAGAAGATATCGACGCTGGGAGATGGCGTCTCCTTAAAAACACCGGGAGAAAGGCAACGGGAAACCATCTCTCTACAATTCCCAAGTTAAATGAATGACGAATCCACATATAACAGAGAAGAATGGAGACGTCAAACATTCGAACCTGCCTAAGGGCAGAGCACGGAAAGAAGAAGAGGAGTCGGTATAAATTTAAACCCTTCTATTATAACTAACTGTCTGCTTTTATTTTGTCTGCATGGTAAAGGGTTGCAGTTTGTCATTCCAAATGCTAATAAGTGAAAATAAATTCATATTTAAGCAGCTGATATGACAAATTCTTCTCTTGGAAAGGTGTATATGAAAAAAGTCCTGCTTTTAAATCACAACACATGGAGTAGGTCCCTTCTTTATTGGGAGTACATGAAGTTTTAATGTGAACAGTTGCTTTTGTTTCTTCCCATGCTAATTTTTATATTTGACTTATTGATAGAAAGCTGGACTCCTATGTCAGGTGTGGCATTTAGTCAATTTCAAATTATTTTATTTTTATTCAGTATAGCATGAGAATCCAGTTTCGCGCAAAATACGTTGCAGCAAAAGCATGGAAGCTATTTCTTTGTCATCAGTCAGTGCTACAGAAGTTCTGAGATTTTATTAGACCAGCATTTCCCAAACTTTTTTGGCCATGGAATCCTTTACATCTTCATATTCTCTAGCACAGTGCTGTCCAACCTTTTTGGTACCACGGGCCGCAAAAGCAAGATTCTTGAAGCCGAGGGCCGCAATAGAAAACTCAAAAGGTTGTGGCTAAAATTTATCGATAATAGGCCTATATTAGGGTGACCATTTTCTGGCCATCAAAAACCGGGACACTTTTTTTAAAACATATCAATATTATTGTAAGACTTAGGCCTATTTCCTTAAGACCTTAACTACAGGGCCACAGGCTTACGATCGACGGCCTAGCTCAATTAAACCTAATGCTGAACATAGATTTATAGATTTCAGTGTAGAAATCTACAACCTGCTCTTGTCGTCAGTGCACTTAGTGCAGTACTCTTTTACAGAGGCGGATAGATACATTTTCGAGGGGGGTGCAAAATTTTCCGTCATAGATAGGGGAAAAATTTCGTCTTGCTCACCGAACAAAAATCTGATGACCTTTACCTGAGTCATTTGTCGAATTCCCAAGAAAAGATACCATTTCCCCGCAAAAATAACTGATGACTTTTTGTCGCATAGTGTTCTTAAACGGACCTCATGGGGCGTGAAGAGGGGCCTGCGAAACTACTCATGGGTGGGGAGGTCAACTTTCCGAGCCAGAATAGCTGGTAAGATGGGGGGCCATGGCTGGATTTGCCCCCCCCCCTGGATCCGCCCCTGCTCCTTTGTAATAGAGAACCATCGCTCAATCGGTGCCCAGTGGGTATAATCTTGTCCAGAGGAAGACTTAATGTTTCTGGAGCACACAGAAGCGTCGGGTGGACGATCGCCAATCGAGGCGTTCAGCGCCAAGCAGTGAAACTGGGTTTGGGTAGGGAACGTATGTGTCCCTGATCATTCAAATGTTTGTTTGAATTTCCACATTACACTGACAGCAATTTAAGCAGTCGAAGGAAATTGGTCTATTTCAGTGCTGGGCATGAGCGGTCGAACGACCATTACGACCCTGGCGCGACCTGCCGAAGTCGATATAGTTCTTGAGCCGCCATTTAAATTTTAGAGCTCTAGCCTATTATAAAATCTTTCTCGTTACTCCTTTGAATTTATCAACTGAACTCACTAGACTACTAAAGATGTAATATAATAAATACTCCATATAAATTGACACCTTCTCTTTCGTTACGACTTTTTTAAGGTTACAAACTACACTTTGTTCTGTGATTTTATGTTTTCAAGATTCAAATTTCCTTCTTGCCAAAAACCGGGACAATTTGGCCCTTTTCCCTAAGTCTTCGGGACACCGGGACGCACCACGAAAAACCGGGACATGTCCCGGAAAACCGGGACGTATGGTCACCCTAGCCTATATTATACTAACATTGAAACAAGTATTGAAATTTAATATGGAATGATTATAATCTATCCATCAATCTAGCTATCGATATATGAAATTTAATACCGCCGGTTCAAGATAACTATTCAGAGATGCTCCCGATCCAGGAATGGCAGAAGAGGAAAATCTTGAGCAATTTATAGAAAGAGTTCGACAAGTCCCACAGGAATAATAATAATAATGAATAATAGCATTTGGACCACACAAACCACGATTGTTGTGCTTCACAATGGTTGAGCACCAAAATGTGCAAGATGGCGTTTATCCCTGCCTCGCACTCGGTTTCGTCGCCTAGACACAGTTTGGCCAGCTCAACTCTTCATTACGTTACCCAGTCAATTTTTTGGCTAAGCTCCACTTTACGACTGGGGCGAATTTCCATCCTCCTGCTCTGGCTTTCATAAAAAAATCGTCGAAGTCAGAGTCTTGGTCTAAAGATCTAGCAGACATAGTCGTCAGACCAGAAAGAGCAAAAACATTGCCATTCGCCTGCCCTAGTAGGTCTCTTATCGATTGTTTCTTTCAAATCCCAATAATTAGATTATCTTTCAAAGGAATGATTGCAATCACTTGCAGTCGTGCTGGAACTAGCTTACACATTTCAGGAACTGACTAGAAGTGATCAGTTTGGGAGGGTTTGCGAGGTCCTCTAATAGTTGAGTACAGTTATATAAGAGTTGTTAAAACCAGAAGTCGTGTGTCAATCTCCACATAGCCTAACTCCAGGAAAAGAAAGAAGAAATTTGGTTTTCGGATTAGCCTTCTGCTGGTTACCCGGTAGCATTCCAAATCGGCAACTGTCACTAAATCAATAACAAGAAAAATAATAAACGCTCAAGTCGACCAGTGACTTTATCCTTCACTTCATTTTACACGAGGTGCACAAGTTTAGTCAGCCTGGGCGGGCCACTTGAAATCGCCTCGCGGGCTGCATGCGGCCCGCGGGCCACACATTGGACAGCACTGCTCTAGCAGAATCTCAAGCTCAACTGAAGGCATTGAAGTATACATATAGCAACTGAAAAACATTCTAATATGAGCCTAACTTAACACATTCATTTAGGCCCCAGGCAGCTAATATAAAACAAATTCCTTTGGAATGACAAGCTATTTATTGGAAAAGTTAGCTGGTTTCTGCTTCTTCGAATAGGTTTCTAATCAAATTGTCCTCTTTAGACTTCGCGTTTAACCAAGTTCTCCGCTTCCAGGTCGTGAATATGATATGCAATTCTGTACGAGTGTTTCATCAAGAAAAATAAGAATAGGCTACAAACATTTAAATCAAAACTTCACAATAATTGTGTTGTATATAAGCATTTATAAAGCGCCTCTTACAGACTAGCTATTCAGAGGCGCTCTCAGCGCGACAGCCCTGAGGAAATAAAAAAGACTTCAAGTGGCGAAGAGCTGAAGATGATATCCCCAATAAGATCTTACTACGGATATTGGAGGGAGGTCATTCCACATAGAAGGGCCTACAATGGCAAAGGCATGGTGTTGGGCCATGCCAATCCTTGCCCTTGAAACCAAGAGATCTAGTCGATCAGCAGACCGGAGAGGGTGGGAAGAGACTGCAGAGAGGGGTTTATGCATCAAGTCACAAAGGTATTTAGGAGCTTGTACAGTTTGGGTTTTTGAAACTAAGAGCAGTACCTTGAATTGGATACAAGAGGCAACAGGAAGCCAGTGAAGAACATCAGTCATGTAGGTAGAAATGTGGGAGTAGCGAGGTAGACGAGCAATAAATCTGGCTGTCGAGTTCATAACTGACTGAAGGGAGGATAAGCGAACTTTGGGAAGCCCAGCAAATAGTGAGTTGCATTAGTCAATTCAACAGCAAATAAAAGCATGAACAATAGTTTTAAATACAGAAGAGGAAATAGATCTTCTGATGGCTCTCAGACGCCTCAGGTGATAACAACATGAGCGTGTCAACTGTGAGAGGTGATCAGAAAACGAAATGGCGCAATCAATGGTGCAAGAGTGACGCCCAAATCACGGACACTAGATGAAAATGTAAAGTCAGGGTACATTGAGGACAAGAGTGAGAAGTTAAGTTTAAGGAGCTGTTGTTTAGTATCAAACCAGATCAGTTGCATCTTAGTGGGATTAAGGCAAAGTCGATTGGCCGACATACAAGAGTGAAGATCACGTGACAAAGAGTCAATCAGTTCCACAAGAGCAACCTGATCAGCAGGAGAACCATGTACAAAGGTCTGGACATCGTCAGCATACAGATGGCCAGTGGCCAAATGTTTAGCAAATAAAGAAGGATTGTCAGCAGTATAAAGTAGATATAAGATTGGGCCAAGGACAGAGCCCTGTGGGACTCCATAGTTAACTTTAGCCCAGGTCGTTCTGGAATCACCAAGGATGGTCATCTGAGAACATCTGAAAGGTAAGATTTGAACCAGTTAAGAGGGGGTCCAGATAGGCTACAAAAAAGTTGAAGACGCTGTAGCAGGATCTCATGGTCAACCATATCAAAGACGGAGGAAACATCAAAGAGCGCCAGAAGTGTTAAATGTGACTTATAAATGGCCGAGTAGATATCAGAGATATCAGATTATATCATTATATATTATATAGATATTATATATTATTATTATCGAAGATAATAAGGCTGGAAAGCATCCCACATTACTACAGCTTCAACCAATGAGACCCAGAACCTCTGATTAAGTGACAATGACCCGATCCTGGGCACATTTTTTAGATCAGAAGAACTAAAATAATTTAGGATGCATGATTATCTTGCTGGGCAGAAGTTTCAAACTTTTGCCTTCGATCTGGTTTCGCCTATAGTATCTCTGAGGGAACAATTACAAGCACAGATGTAAAAAACGAAAATAAAATAAAAAACGGAAAAAAACGTCGGTTTTTCGACAAAATAAAAAACGACAAAAAAACGGAAATAAACGGAAACGGAATATAATTTGCCTTTGTTACATCAGAAACTTCATTTTAAGCTTTAAAACTTTGCTTATGCAAGTTTATCTTAATCTGCAAATAATACAACTTTATTATTAGGCCAAAATTAGTTGGTAAAAGTAACATTAATTTACAACAGTTATAATTTCTTATAACTTTGGTTTAATAGGAAATTCAGAAAAATTAAAGGCATTGAAATCTTTTCAAATTTAAATTGTAAACATAAGTCCATAATAAGTTCATGCTGATCGACATAACAAAATTAAAATCTAATAAGAAGCTACGACCATAGATGTGTACTAGGCTAAATTATATATTGTACATTAATTTTGTACTTAAAATTGTTACTTATAAATATTAATTATAGGCCCAAGAATTTTATGTCAAAATAACTCTTACAAATTTCATTTCTTGTAGGGATCTACTACATGTATTTCTCAAATGAGGACTTAAACAATTACATAATGACACTATAGTTAGCTGAATCCTTGAGAGTATGGTGAAAATGTATGGAATATCAGACAAAAATTAAATTAAGAAAAATAATAATAGACAGTAAATAGATAAATAAAAGTTACATAAAAAATAAAAAAACAATAAAAAACGACGAGAAAAATAAAAAACGAAAAAAAACGACGTTTTATGGGAGAGAATAGAAAACGG
Source organism: Lumbricus terrestris (assembly GCA_949752735.1). Classification (NCBI taxonomy): domain Eukaryota; kingdom Metazoa; phylum Annelida; class Clitellata; order Crassiclitellata; family Lumbricidae; genus Lumbricus; species Lumbricus terrestris. The sequence continues at coordinate 22,544,553 of OX457039.1, forward strand.
AAAAAAACGTTTTTTACATCTATGATTACAAGGATGCCCCACATGTCCCTATTATTCAGATTTACAGCTCTGACCTAATTAGATCCATACAATGATTTCCATGTAGGATTGTAGGCCTATAGTTACTGCTCTGCAAAGAGCACTGATTGTCGCACCCTAGCTGGGGAAAAGCAAAGAAGACAGCTAATTGCAGTTTAAGACTTTTAAACATTTTTGTGTCTTTTTAAAGTTTTAGTTTTATGACTCTACCGTCAATTGTTTGGCCTAACAGTTAATGGGATTTTTGTTCCTGGATTTTCTTTGGATAGTAAGACGCCCGATGATCGACAGGCTTTGTGAGTGCAATACTGGTACATACAGTTGCGTAGCAACTTAGCCAGAGGTCTCTGGGCGCTTTAAGCTTGGGACATTACCAATTAATGAGACTAACAAAAGAACATGATAGGATAGCTATATAAAGCTATTTGTAGATAAAAAAGCACAAAAGTTATCATCAATTATTGACATTGTTCTATACACTCTTATAGTTTTCAAGCAAATTATGAAAACATGGGATAAAGACAGTTAAACAATGTCGAACGCTACCCTTCAAGACGTCCAATTATTATCAAGGAGAACTGAAAAAGTAAAGAAAATTTTCGGTTGAAAAGTTCGGGCCCATTGGGATCTCGAGGCCTCTGGACTTTGCCCACCCCGTTTATTATTTTTGGCTACGAAAATGCAAGTAACCTGAGGGGCACATTTCCGCGTAAACATAAAAAATGTTCGCTTCTTAATTATAATACTCTCCATAATTATTTTTCGAATGTAACAGCATTGGGTAGCAGTTCATTAGGCGTGTTTTTAATATAGGTTGAGAGGTCACATTTCCGTGTCATCCGCAAAATATATCATGTATGTAGGGGTTGTGGCCTACAAGGCAAACATTGTGGCGGCTCCAGTTTCGCAAATAGACCAGCGGTGTGTCGTGTAAAAATGGTGTGTCGTTGATGTGTCGCGAAGAATTGGTGTGTCGCGAATTTTCACAGCATACACCCGTTGTTCTTGCATTTTACAGAATTGCTTGCTTTAGCAGTTTAGCAGGCGAGAATTCGTGGTACTCTACATATCTATTTCGTTTCATCGACACACTAGTGTATCGCAACACACTGGTTGAGAACCTCTGTATTAGACCATACATTCGCACAAGCAGAATTTAGCCATTTCGGTAACTGATCTGTGTCAACATGTGTATTCAATTCACTTCAGACCAAAGCTCGAGGGTACGTACCATACGTATTCTATTTTTTGAAAGGTACGTACGTATTTTAACGTACCCTATTTTAGGGTACGTAAACAATAAATAAAATACGTTAACCACGTCATTGCTCATTATAAGAATGCTCAATTTAATTTAAGCAAACACTCACCACCCAGTATACGGAGTAGTAAATTGCTGCAATGCTATATTGTAGGTCTATGTTTATCCAGCATACATTGCACTTAATGCACTAATGTCAGTCAGTCGTCTCAGTTTTGCTGCAGCACTTCAAAGATGTGTTCTTATGCGATTGCCTGATCCAACCCAGAACTGCTTGTCGAAAAAATTGCATTCAGTCAAATAATTGTTTTTCGCATTTTTCAAAACTTTCACCTGCGTCCATTCCTTCCCACGTTCTCTGTGCATCGCTGACTGATGCGTAGGCTATAATATAAGATATAGGCCTACTGCAACTTTCGAGTTAGGCTACACCAATTTGCAAACCAGCGACGTGTACTTAGCTCTCATCACAAAGGCAGTACAATTTGCATTAAATTAATTATAACCAAAGAATTTATCGAACTAAATTTACTGCTACGCTGCCGGAAGTACCGGTTTCAATGACGCATAGGCCTACAGTTGACGTCAGATTATACGTTGGCTATGGGTCGCTGAGTAAACCATAAATAAAATTTTCGTGTATGGTACGTACCATACGCGTATTCTATTTTTTGAAAGGTACGTACGTATTTTAACGTATTCTATTTTAGGGTACGCGTACCCTCGAGCTTTGCTTCAGACCAGAGGAGTGCCTGAATAATTTTACATCCAACTAATTGTAACATATTGCAACAAATGTGCTACATAAAATCTGCATTTATTTTGCAGAACCTTTGCTGTTTTAAACTTTCCTAAGTTCCATTTAACTACCATCTGATGTCTGTGAAAGGTAACCATTGAGTATTTTGCATCTTTCTAAAATTAAACTTTTTCAGCCCAAGTGTTTAAATATATGCAAGCAGGTATGAATGAATGAAACCGTGAAAATAATTTTATCAAATAATATTTCCCACAATGTACAAGATATGACTGCATGATATAATAACAAGTTTATGCAAGGTTCATTCATTTATGCAGTAAAAAATTTAAGAAATCAAAGTCTGTGAACCAATAAATTTATCAAACAAATAGCAGTCACAGGAGATAATGTTGCAATGAGCAATTGGAAGCAACAGGCCTACCAAAGGGACAAAGTCCCGCTAAAAGGAAGCCTTTTTATCTTTTGAGAAAAAAAATTGAACATGACAGAAGATCTTAGCAAGCCACATGCGCCATGTCATCATGTAAGTAATCTTGTATATTCTCTTTACCTCAGACATCTTCCATCCTTTGTAAACATGAGGCCAAGGGTCATCTCTGTGCTCATGGTCCAAGCTCTTGTGCATGGCTCACCTTCTGACCAGGCCTCTCTCTCTAGTGGAAATGATGAGATTGCTATTGCATGTTGCTTAGTGTGATCCTCAAAAATTATTTTTCAAATTTCTTTGATGGTACCCTCTCATTCTGTTACCTTGCCTTATTAGTGAATAAGTGAAAAATTTCAGCCTGATTGATTGATATTTAGTGGTCGCGCAATGCTCCTGACTTATCACCATTCGTGACAATGCAGACAAATAAGCAAATGACAGCATTTAAAGTATAGGAACAAGGACTCTTTTAGAATTTAGATTGAAAATAAACTGATCTTTGTAGACTGCATAAGAGATTGAGCAGCGTATATATAGATCTACTGAATGATGATATAAAGTTAATAATTTAGTCTTAAAATAATTTTTAAAAATTATGGCAATGCCAGCCATATGCTGAACATAGGGTTTTCGATTGTTGGAGTCTCAGCAGAATGCCTACCGCTTACTTCATTGCGTCAAGGAAATAAGCTTTATGCTCAGATACAGCCTGCACTAGATATTTCTCTCCTTCATTTTTAGCGATGGATAATTTGTTTTCTTGAATGAGTTTAACAAGCCATCTCGGCATTGACGCTTACAACCCTGACACTCTTTGTGCACTGTTTTGCTTTCTGACAATCCTGATTTTGTTTCCATTGATCATATCAATCTCAGTTAGGAACTCACATGGCGGTTCTACTACCTGTAGGAAGTTCAAAGGCTTCATCGTCCCAAAATCTTCCACCTGTAAATACATGGCTCATCTGCAACTTGAATGTGTTTCAGACGCTCGTTTCGTTCTTGAATTTGAGATGCCTTGATTAACTTTTGCTGGACATGTTCCATGGTTGATGGATGAGTCTAAAAAGGCCAAGGCTACCATCTCGTCACACACGATTATTACAAATCCTTAGAAAGAGCTTGGGTGGTTGCAGCAGAAATGACACAAGTTTGTTTTGAACGCTTTGTACCTGAAGATAGACTTCAGAATGCGAAGGTCCCTGGATGGTGTTGTTATCGGGTTGGACATGACATCATGCTTCTGTGTATACCAGACTAGGAAACAGGTTGATGTCTCTAACTGACATTTCTTCTGGTCTGTAGGAAGGAATTGTTCTTTGAACATCAAGACTCTGATGGAATACAATATCTTTGCCATCCATCTGACCTCATGTACTGCACATGGCGTGTGCCATCGATCGGATTCCACGTGATGGAACTTTACTAAGAAAGGTGACAATGAGTTGAAGTATAGTCCGTGGCAGTCGTCTCAATCCTGCTGGCTAAATTAATAATTTTTTACGAATTAATTTGGATCAAGTTCGAGTTGATGAGTGCTGCCAGAATATTTTTACATTTCGTAACCTGAATTGTTGTCTGGAGGTGACTTGCAGCAGTATCCATGAATGGCGAGCCCTCAGAGACCTACTTTTAACAGTGTGATGTCTGATGGGCCACTTGTTGATGGTGCAAATGATTGTTTGAAATCATGACCATGCATCACATGATGCTGACAATCAAAATACAGTAGGTCTTTCTCAGAACAGTCTCTTTGCTTACTGCTGCAATGTCGAAGCACATCACTTTGACTCTGTCTGTGCTCTATAGCCACAATCTTTCAACAGAATCACAGCAGCTTGTCTTGTTTTTCGCCTGTGCCATTATTTAACCTTTGCATTCCGAGTAATTAATTCACTTCATACATACATCTTGATACAAGTATCCATAGGCGGAGACTTGGTCCAGAAGTTGAGGAGTGGGACGAATGAGTGGCCGAAGGACGATCGCCGAGAGACGACTAGGTCGACAACATTTTCATCGACCATATTATTTTCTGACGCCCATTTTTAGTCGTTTTGTCGAAATCTAATGAAAATATACTATTTTCCCAACCAAAATGGCTGATGACCGTTTTTTCTACCCTACTTATATTTTAACTGATTTACCGATATTATCCAACACTCCCGAAATTTCCGATGCTATTTTTAGTATATTTCTGAACTGTTGGGAGATATGAGCATGTGTTTGTGGTGAGGGGGGAACGGTCCCCCACCACAAACATCAGTGGACCGTCCCCATAAGTCTCCGCCCATGTCAGTAGCATACTGGCAATCTATCTAATAGCTGCTTTGCAGTATTACCAAGAGGTATCTTCCCATCCATCGAAAGCATTACTATCAACTTAGCAACACGTACATCCGTAAATGTATGGGGTCATTGCATAATTACGTAATGCCGAAAATGACCGTTTTCGACCCACCCACCCACCCTGTAACGCTTCGTAACGCTGCCCTTGACCCACCCACCCACCCTCCCCAGCGTTACGTAACGATTGCTACGAACTATCAGTTGAGATTTAGGTCTATTACTGGCTTATGTGAGCGCGTAATTATAATTCATATTTTCACAGCGAATTTAATCTTTAAGTATAAAACTCAAAGTTTGTCCTTCTGTGTGTGGGATGCACCAATTTTGTCCGGAGGCCTACTCGGAAATTACAGCGATTCGTTTTAAAAAAATTTGCAATCGATTCTTACCCACATTTGGAGTTAAACGCCACTCTTTTCGGCTGCCAATTCACTTTATAAGTCCCGAGATGTCAACATTTAAACTTGCACGCGATAAGCGATTCAAAATCCATTCACGTTGATAAGGCCTCCATTGCCTACCAGAGAACTACAGCCAATGGCATGACGGTTTGAGGTCACGTGATATTTACTTCTATCGAAAATATTTGCGAGGATTATTCTCGACTTTTTTCTTCTGATCCACACGAGAAAATCATAAAGATCGCGATCCAAAAATCTTTCCATATTTTAAATTTCGCTGTTATAAAAACGATATATTAGACACGGCATAATTATGTTCACTAAACTCATGACGTCATTATTTTGAGCTCAAATCTTAACGTCACATCTCGCCAAACCGCGTAGCAAAAATGTTGTGGACGTAAATAATGCGAATATAACTGCAAATAATCGGAATAAAAAAGCGTAGATTTAAAAAACTTCCTTTATCTAAGTGGCAAAGAACAATTTATGAAAAAAGCACGTTGCGCTGAATGGTAGTATCTTTTCAGAAAAAGTCGTTTTTCTCAGTTACGTGTCGAGTGGACTTAACGGGTTTTGCTCTTCGATTATCGACCAGACCTGTACACCTAGCGGAGAGGTTCGTTACTTCTCCTTAACGCGGGGGTCGATGGAAGGCGGGGTCAGAATGGTGAAGTCGGAACGGGGTCAGGCGTGGCTAGGGACAAAAACTTATATTTCCCGGGCAACGCCGGGTAATTCAGCTAGTATAGTATAAGCGTACTTGTGACTTATAATTTGACTGTAGACTAGGATTAAAATTTACACATTGTTTTATTTATATAAATGACAGTCATGCGTGAACTGCAAGTTTCTTACATTTTACCGCAAGAATAAAATTTTACACACTGCTGAAAAGTTTCGCGGATGGCTCATTAACAATTAGGCCTAATCAAATTAAGATGAACTATTTGCTTAGTCTGGGCACTTCGATAATTATTAATAGAAATATTGCCGAGTTTTGTTAAGCATTAATTCTAAATGTTTGAGATCGTGTCCACTAAGTAAACATGCTTCAAAGTGGTTCTTTGAAATCAGGAATTCATTGGCAATTAGGCCTACCACGTTATTCCGTTGGAAAAACTATCCATTATCCAAACATTTCGAAGAGCGGTTTGCACAAACGGGAGAACAGAACTGATCTGGCATGTAACTGGTGTCTGCTGCCGTATCTTCTTCAGATAAATAGACCTACTTCGGTTATGTTTTAAATCAATGTCACAAAGTTTAAACTTCGATCACATCATGTCTGAAATGTCATTCGATGGCAATTTAATATTCATTAATAATTTTTCAAGGCGTTACGTAACGTTCAGCCACCCCCACCCACCCACCCCCGTAACATTTCGTAACGTTTTCAATTACCCCACCCACCCACCCTCGAGCGTTACGTAATTATGCAATGACCCCTATCCTTCCCCCCCTTATTATTTTAAAAATGAACCAAAGGCCATGTACCCTTATTTTAAAAAGTATTTAATTAAAAGAATATTAACATCAGCTTCTCTCTACAGACTGAAGTAAGCAATGCGTGTATGGCAACCTTTATCACTAAACCACAAACAAATTCATTCATTCATTCATTATTAGCATTTATATAGCGCCCCTTCAAGAAACTACTCAGAGGCGCTCCCAGCCCAGCCACGGCAAAAGAAAAAAGATTTAAGGGACTTAAGGAATGTTGACATAATGTACAGTTGGGGTGCTGTAATATATCTCACATTGTCGCGCGGCCTCTAAACTTTGAGCAATTTCAATAAAATTTGATAGGAATCATTGACACATGATGCATAACAGAATAAAAGGGTACCGTCACGAATTTTTCAAACTTTCTTTTTTCCCATATAGTGAGGACGTTAAGCTCGTGCATTGTGCAAACTGTGGATAAAAGCAACAAACTTTTTTGTATTGAAGAAAAACATATTTTAAGACTTTTCAGCGAGAGGCATCAATTAATTCGATCTGGAACATAACAAAAAAAATTAGTGAAATGTGTGGAAAATTCGGTTACTTTTGATGTTAGGTCGACCATTTGGGCGAATTTATTGGGCTATATTCGCTCTACAGAGCCAGCGTTGTGCGATAGGTAGGCTTGTGGACTAGTTTCAATGAGCGAAGATTGGGATATTTACAAATTTAATTAAAGTTGTTTTCGCTCGTATTGTGCGCAAGAACATTAATATTTTAACAAGGATTATGTAAATGTGCATGCATTTGAATATTTGTGTCTGCAAGGTTAGAATTTGAATAACAGCGATGTCTAATCAGTGCTTTTAATCGACTCGATCGGTAGCCCCAGTACTTGCCAGTTAATTGAACGCAGTGTTCGGATAATCTATCGCTTTAGTGTTCTAAATTATTCGCCTATCGCTGCATTAGTGTATTTCCATCAATTCTGCTTTGGCATGAATCCTTTTCATGGTAATTTTGCAGACTGTGTAATGAGAGTCCATGTAAACGGTATGGCCGCCCAAGAAATCGCTAAAATAGAGCGCTGCGACTTATCAGACGCATTTCATGATGCAGTGCTCTCAGTAAGTAATCAACGCAAGATCCCAAGTAAAAAGGTTAAGTTAATAATTGTAAATGAAAATATTAAGTAAATAATATGAGTAAATAGAAAGTTCAAAAGTGAAGAAACCTGCGCTTCTAAAACTGATTGGGCGCTTTTAAGTATCTCTTGATGCATTGGGTCAGGTTAGGCATCGTGAGTTTCGGTTAGGGTCAGGTTAGGCGTCATGATGGTCGGTTTGGATTAGGGTTATTGTTGACATTAGATACTGTCCAAATATACTGTAGGCCGGTGGACAATACTATCTAATGAGAGCACAACCTCATCCTAACTGACACTCATGACGCCTTACCCAATTTTTGTGCGCTTCCTTGTTTCATTATTTTTTCCAACATTTTGCTTATTAATTTGAACACATTTCTTCTATTAATTCGGTACGTTTTAATTTTAATTTTCCCTATTTCGTCATGATTTTAAAACTTATTTATTTCATTAATTCGGTAGGTTTTAATTTCTTCTATTCCTGTAATAAAATGAAATGTCCTATTTGCTTACTTAGAAATTGTGGTAATTTGTTATGTTGATTACTTACTTAATGAACGCATTGCATCATGGAATACGGCTGATAAGTCAAAGCACTCTGTTTTAGCAATTTCTTGGGTGGCTATACTGCTTACATCAACAGGGCAGGGCCATTGTCTGCACGATTACCCTTTTTCATCAATCTAGCTTCCATAAGTTCATTTAAGGCCAGAATTTATTTAATCAGTATTGCTTTTATTTGAGCAACAACAACTTTTTCTTATCATTCGATGATCAAATTAAATATATTGTCAATCAATCCAGCTCTAGTTTTAGTAAGAATTTTTTATCGATCCAACTTCTATTTAAGTAAACATTTTAAAATAATTTTGACTGATGAAAATGTTTTGCCGATTATAGCGCTACTCTCAGCAAAATGAATGGATTCAGAAGCACTACCAGTGTGCTGGACCCTGGAGAAAAGGCATAATTTGAGGTGAGATAAAGATGAGGAAAGATTGCCAGAGAGAAAGGTAGAGTGAATTGATGGCGGAATTCCATTCCATAGAGAGTGACCTATGCAGGCAAGGCAACTGGATTGAGCCAAGGCAGACATGAGGAACAAAAAGTCAAGCCGATCAGAGGATATTAGAGGACGCAGTGATGTGGCAGAGAGGAGACAAAGCTTCAGATCACAGAGATGCTTCGAAGAAAGACCCAAAATTGAGACATAAAACCAAAACAAGAATTTTGAATTGTGCATGGTCAGAGAGAGGGATCTAGTAAAGTTATTAAATCATGAATGTAGAGATTTGTTTCAAGCTGGGATTCTCAGCATATTGATCAAGACTATTGATACTGATGTCGTTGTCCTGGCTGTTGCTTCCAGGAGAGAAAATCGTGTGTCACAAATTAATTCTTGGTGATAATAGGGGCATGGTCTAAGCTTCAATACATTGCTGTTCATGAGGTTGCATGAATTTTGAGTCCCAAACTAGCCTTTGCATGATTACCTTTGTTTGATGCATTCATTATCTGTGGTGCGGTTTAAGCGTTAGTTGGCCATAGCAAAAGAACTTGTCAGGAAGTATTGCATGGAAAGGTAGAACAATTGAGAACATCCCACCAAGGCAGAATGCATTGTGTGACATCTCAAACATTCTGGGCATCAGGCTGGATATGTTTGGAGTCAAGCTTTAGGGACACTGCCTGTCTTACGAATTCCTGCAGACTGTTTTACAAAAAATTCCACTGCTTTAAAGATTGTTTACTTAAAGTTTGGTGTCAATAAAAAGGTTTAACTTCAATTTCTCCAATGACATATGTTTGACTTGTTTATCAGGTGTCCCACATGCCCATTTGGTCAGTTCATGAAACTGAAAGGTTTTTGACTAACTGCTACAACAGTTCATGTCAGCCAAGACATTATAAATAAATTACACATTTAATACTCTAGTTGCAGCTAAATTAAACCACACAAATTCACATACATTTTTGTCCTACCCAATCAACTTCAGCAGCCTACATATCTCAGTCAATTTTTCACTTTAGACACTTCAAACTTTCCAGTTTGTCACACCAAAAGACCAGGAATTATTGCCACTAGTACGGTTGTCAGCGTAATCTTAATGAGACAACCGACGGGCTGATCGTAAATAACTGGACACATTTTGCAAAGAAAAAACCCTTTGAAATTGTTAAAATAGTGTTAGAAATAAATGACAGCATATTTAAACTGACATTTAATTACTAGAGATACAAAAATGTAAATCAAATACTTTCTAAAAATTGCGGTGCCAGCATGCATTTTTCTAGATAAACTTCAAAATGTAAAATACCTGTTTTACCACTGGAATTTTGACATTGTGTCTATTTATGACATTATTCTGATGTTATGTCTTCCATGACGGAGGCAAGCTGATATTGATATTTGGTATCTGCTGAAAGTACTCTTGAAGTCCTTTGTATTGGTGTGCAAAACATTGTGCTACCCCACATGACCATATTGCAACCAGATATTGTAATGTTCATGAACATTGTAAAAAGACCACATATTCTGCTTCTAAGTGCAATATGGAGTTGCATATCAGCTCTGGAAATGTGCAGTTTTAAGCATACTTTCATCGTATACTGGAGGTATATCAATTGTCCCGTGCATACATGTATGCATATGTGGAATATTTGAATCAGATAAGTAATATTTTATGTTCTCTAAAGACCACATATTCTGCATCAAAGTGCAATATGGAGTTGCATATCGGCTCTGGAAATGTGCAGTTTTAGCATACTTTCCTAGTATACTGGAGCTGTATCAATAATTGTACCACACACGTATGCATATAATGTGAAATGTTTGAATGAGATTAGTAATGTGTCACATTGTCAAAAGACAACATATTCTGCATATAAGTTCATAAAGAGTTGTGTATCGACTCTTAAAATTTGAATATTTAGCATACTTCCATAGCATACTGGCGTTATAACAATTGTACCACACATGTATGCACATGTGTAATGCTTTAGATAAGGTGAGTAATGTATCATGTTGTCAGAACATCACATATTCTGCATCTAAGTGCATAAAGAGTTGTGTATCGGCTCTTAAAATTTGAATATTTAGCATACTTCCATAGCATACTGGCGCTGTAACAATTGTACCACACATGTATGCACATGTGTAATGCTTTAGATAAGGTGAGTAATGTATCATGTTGTCAGAACATCACATATTCTGCATCTAAGTGCATAAAGAGTTGTGTATCAGCTCTTAAAATTTGAATATTTAGCATACTTTCATAGCATACTGGTGCTATAACAATTGTACCACACATGTATGCATATGTGTAATGCTTTAGATAAGGTGAGTAATGTATCATGTTGTCAGAACATCACATATTCTGCATCTAAGTGCATAAAGAGTTGTTATCGGCTCTTAAAATTTGAATATTTAGCATACTTTCATAGCATACTGGTGCTATAACAATTGTACCACACATGTATGCATATGTGTAATGCTTTAAATCAGGTTAGTAATGTTTCATGTTGTCAAAACACCACATTTTCTTCATCTAAGTGTATACAGAGTTGCGTATTGGCTCTTAAGATGCAACTTTTTTGCATACTTTCATAGTATACTTGTGCTCTATCAATTGTCCCACACCTGTATGCATAGGTGTAATGTTTTAATTAGGTTAGTAATGTTTCATGTTGTCACAGACCACATATTCTGCATCTATGTGCATAAATTGTTGCATATAGGCTCTAAAATGTGAATTTTTAGCATACTTTAATAGTATACTTGTTCTGTATCAATTGTACATCACTGTGAAATGTTTAAATTAGATTAGTAATGTTTCATGTTGTCAAAAGACCGCATATTCTGCATCTAGGTGCAGTTTATAGCTGCATATCAACTCTGGAGCTTGTGCATTTTTTAGCTACTTTCAACCTTCTGTTTAAGTATGTTCCCATTTGAATTTTTTGATGCCTCTCGCTGAAAAGTTTTAAAATATGTTTGTCTTGAAGCTGTAAAAATTTGTTGCTTTTATCCACAAGATGCACAATGCACTGCGTTTTTGGACCTTAGCCTCCTCACTAATAGCTTTGTGGACCACACTAATGTTGCTACTGCATTCACCTTTGGGTGACAGCAAACAGACTGCTTTAATCCTCCAAAGACAATTGATCTGGTTCGGAACCAAACAGCAGTTACAAAAGCTGGAACTCCAATTGCTGGCCTCATTATTCCCTGATGTCGCCTACTCCTACAGTGTTCATGACCTGAGTGTCACACTTGACAGTGCTTTGACATTTACTGAACACCTGTCTCTCCTGACCTACTCCTGTTACACATACCAACTGAGACGACTTAGGGCAATTAAGATCTATACGGTAGGTGTCCTCCAAGAAGTTTACGACCATGGCACATGCCTTTATCTCCTCATGAAGCGACTATTGCAACTCCCTACTAATTGGGCATCCTAAGGTTCGACTGTCATCTGGGCAATCTTTCCTAAATTCTGCTGCTAGACTTATCATTCAACTTCCTCAATACTCACACATCTCCACATGCATGACCATAGGCATAGGGGGATATTTCAGTAGTGGGTGGGGCCAAAATTTTGCTTCTGCCCGAAAAAATAAATCTAATAGACCCTATATGTCTCTTTACAAAAGCAGAGTTTCTGTTCTTGCGCCAAAACCCAAGAAGAAGGAAGGGTCAGAGGGGCAAATACCCCAGGCCAGGCTACTTCTACGGTCCAGGCTGGGTAATTTTAGGCCTATGTGGAAAGTTAATGAAGTATACATTTTAAAGTATAATATTTCTTACACTAACCACAATCAGTTTAAGCTTCAAATGAACAACTGAATAAATTCGCAATTGTATATTGTTTTGTATTGTATGGACGCAAGATTATCGTGTCTATCTTGCTCCATGGATATAAATTTCCGATGCAATTCAAACCGTGAAGTCCATGATGATCTGTAACACTAGTCTTGGCTTGAATGCTATGAATTTACCCAAGTAAGAAGAATTGCCATGAGTTTCGGACAAATTTCAGCCCGTGAATTTTCAACGATTTTCTCCATTACTTACAAAATGCTACCATGAAGTCAGAACTTTTTTCGCGAATTTTTCCTATCCCTATCCATGGTGGTTGCGAGTTAATAGCGTATCTAACTCGATTCGGGCAAATTGGAACTGGGAGATAATGTGGTGCGACAATGAGCGCTGGCTGAACTTCAAGCATAGTATGTTTAATATTTTTCTGGGCCTTCTTACCCAAAAAACAGACTTGTCCGAAATTTTGGGGGCATTTGCCCCCCCCCTCTGGACTCCCACCTCCTAAGCCTATGTGCATGACTCATGACCTTCACTGGCTCCCAATCTTGGTGCAAATCAGATACAAGGCTCTGCTCCTAGTTACTAAGTTCATGCAGGGCTTAGCACCTAAATACCCCTGCTAGTGGATGTGAAGGGCACCCCGTCAAAAGGGCACCGACAATAGGGCGCCGACAAAAGGGCGACTGACATAAGGGCGCCAACATAAGAGCGGCGCTCTTAAAGAAATAGCATCGATGAAGAGTCGGGCTGCAGAGGTGATAATATTATTAGTAAATAAGCAGCTCAACGACGACAACGCGACAACGAGCAATTAATACTTAAATGATTTATTTCACAAATGGTGTTTGTTGATAGACAACATATGGGACAGCCTTAGACTGGTTAGCTTCTTACCTGCGTGACCGCAATCAGCAGATCGGCATTGGGACCGCTCGGTCTGAGCCTACTGTTTGCACTGCTGGAGTTCCACAGGGATCTGTCCTTGGCCCCTTACTATTTACTGTCTTCACTTCCCCAATCAGTCGCATTGCTAATCACTTTGGAATCCAATTACAGCAGTATGCAGATGATACCCAGCTCCATATTGCTTTATCACACACTGATCAGTCTGGCAAACTTAAACTTGAAGAGTGTCTTTTCATCTATGTACTCCTGGCTTTGTTTCAATGGTTTGGTCATAAATCCTGACAAGTCAGAGGCAATTTTGTTTGGGTCACGCCAGCGCCTGGGTTCTTTCCCTCCACTTTCTAATATTGACCTTGCCGGCACTGTTGTTCATCTATCAGATACTGTCAAAACACTTGGAGTAACCCTAGACAACAAGCTCACATTTCGACCTCATATATCAAACATTTGTAAATCTTGTTTCTATCACATTCGGGCAATACGTCACATCAGGTCGGCCCTGACTATGGATATGTCTCAAACCATTGCCTGTTCTCTTGTTTCCTCTCGCCTTGATTATGCTAACGCTGTTTTTGTTGGTCTCTCAATCACTGAGCTCAACAGGCTGCAACACATCCAAAACTCCTTAGCGTGCGTTGTGCTGCGCGTCCCAATACAAACTAGTTCCTCAGTCCTACTCCATCAGCTGCACTGGCTTCCTGTTCAGTACAGGATAAAATTCAAATTGGCATGTCTGACCTACAAATCTCTCAGGACCAACGCACCTTCCTACCTTCAGTCACTACTAACTCCTTACATTCCTCCTCGTTGCTTGCGTTCATCGGGTACAAGTCTTTTATCTGAACCTCGATGCAAAACAGTTATGGGCTTGCGTGCATTCCATGCTTCTGCAACCAGGGAATGGAATCGGCTTCCGCTCTCTCTTCGAAGCTCAATTTCACTTCCTTTCTTCAAAAAGCGGCTAAAAACTTACTACATCTCCTTGGCTTTCAAGCACATGGATCTCTAACTGCATCTTCCTCTGGCAGCTGACTATCCGTGCCTCAGATTCACATTTTGGTGTGACCTTGCGCGCGTTACAAATTTATTTAATAATAATAATAATAATATGCTCCGAGGACTTGGAAGAGGTGTTGAAATAAACAAATCGAGTGTAAAAGTGGTAACATGAGAGGTTGGAATGGTCGTAATCACGTGATGTATGTTTTATTATAAGCAAAGAAAGCATGTCATGGAGGTATGTAATGGTTAAATTTGTTTCAAATAGCTCCACACTGGCAAGTGTAACGTAACCTAATGATTTACGTTTCTGGTTTCTTGTTATTTAACGACTCTGCAACAGTCTATTTTTTAAATTTTCAGCTTTAACTTTTAGTCGTATTTATAGTTTAAACAACTTTTATGGAGTTTGAACTTCTCATTTTAACCCTTGTTTGTACTTCTGAAATAACTTCTTAGCTTCTACATCTCGTTAAACATTGAAGCCACGTCGTATGTAGTGGTGGATCACTTGTCTTTTTCAAATACTTTTTTTATTTCTTCCACGATATCGTTCACGATAATATTTCTATTAAGAGCGTCACTCTTCTGTCGGTCGCCCTTTTGTCGGCGCCATTTCGTCGGCGCCGTTTTGTTGGGCGCCCTTTTGACGGGTCACCATGTGAAGCCTTTCTGCAAGATTTTCACACCCTATTCATTCTGCTGACTGCCTTGATCCATTTGCACCTTGATCACAAACCTCATTGTCACAACATCGAGCTTTTGCTGTTGTGGGTCCCTCAATATGGAATGACTTCACTGCTTTCATGGGCCTGTCATGCTGAGAGCACCTCTGAATAGCTCTGCTGTGAAAAGCACTTTACAAATGTTATAATAAATTAGATTAGATTATATTGTATCATATCAATTTCATGTAGAATTGGCCAGCTGAACAGTTTCAAACAAGGTCTCAAATAATCATTTACAGAAAAAACATGCTGAAGAATAGAAAGCCATGCACTTGAAACGCAAAGCATAGTACCGCAAATTGCAAGTTTATCAAATTGTATTTAAGAAATAGAATCTAACCAACCAATCTTGCTGCATATAGTGATCATAATCTGAGAGACAGGATGGCTGTCGTCAACACTGATTGTCTTTAGTGATTCATCCAACATTCGGATTTTGAGCGTTCTGGCTTTTTTCTTGTACTCCAGCATATCCTAAGTCACATCATCGACCTTGTTCACTCTCAAAGACATTTCATTGTTAAAAACACACCATATATATGCATATGAAACATGGCATGTCTACACAAATAATCCACAAATGTGAAATGTTATTATGGCATCCTCCACAAAACTAGCTTATGTTAAATGTAGTCAACCAAAATTAATTGCAGAATGGTGCAACAGTATTAACTGTTAGCTAAACTGTAAATAATAATTTTGTACCAGCGAAGTCATGGTTCTCTTCATGTGGAATTTCCTTACAACAAATCATTCTCATTACCAAACCAGAACTAAATAAAATAAATGGTTTAGCAATGTAGTTAAATAATAATATTAAAGTTCAAATTTATTATTATTATGCTAGGTTATTCCCATTGAAAGTAAGACAAACTATTCAAGCGAGCAGGTTTATATCCTGAAAAGACAACTACTCTTACTAACAGCCCGAGTTTGGCTGGCAAGTTAGCTGCGATGGACAAAAATGCATGTAGGCTCGTGCTGCCTCAAAATACATTAAAAAGATTATAAATTTATATCAACCACAGCTCTATTTGTGACAGTGCCATAGCCGTACGGGACATTTCGGCAGTGGGGAGGCAAAAAATTTGTTTGCCCAAAAAATCTGACGACCTTTTTTTTAGTCATCCGCCCCAAATTCTTAGGATTTTTCTGTCCGAAAAATCTGACGACTTTTTTTACCCCTGCGCGCCCGAAAAAATCCTCCCGTACCTGTTTTGCCCAAAAAAAATTCCGAAAATTTTTTGGCCCGTTTATGCCTATTTTGCCCGAAAAACACATTTGCCCGAAATTTGGGGGGCATTTGCCCCCTCTGGACCCCCATCTCGTACGCCTATGGACAGTGCACTGTGGTAGGCAGCACTAATCACTCAGAAAATGCAGGAGATAAATAGGAAGCAAGTACTGTGACATACTGGCACTTGCAAATATTAATATTTATAGTATTTATTCGCACATAAATAGCCAGTGAAATTCAAAACTTGAAGAGAATGTTAACATGCAAACAGAAATTAGAAATGAATAGCGTATAGAATGCACAAGAAAAAGCAAAACCAGCATGATGTACCGGTAGTCTACAGCAGAGGCTCTTAACTGGTGAATCAACTGGCAGTGTGCAATTGGTGCGCTGTGAATCCTCACAGCATACATCTGTCGCTCTTGCACTACACTTTACTTTAGCAATTTAGCAGTTGTAGGCTGTGAGAATTCGTTTCACTCTATTTATCTATTCCATTTAATCTCAATCCGGAGTAGCCACAATGTTCGCCTCATAGGCTCAGAATCCCTACATACATGGCATACAGTATAATCCTTTAAATAGCTGATTACTCCCTATAATATTAATATTTTTTATTTCAATGTAATTTTTGTCTATCTCAATGTACCAGGTTGCGGTTTGCCAACCTGTTTTTGCTTATTAAACGAATATACATACCAAACACGTCGCCAATTAAACTTTGGTCCAATGCTGTAATATTCTAAAATAATGGAGAAAATTAACCTTAAAAAATGCTTGGGGGATAATCTTCAACTGATGATGTGGAATGGTAGGATGTGCATTCTCAGCCTGTTTGGGTATTCAGGGTGCAACTGCCATCTAACTAAAGTGGATAGAATCCAGGGCGCCCGAGGTTCCAATGGTCCCAAGCTTTTTTTAAAAACTTTTCTACACTTTTCCAGTTTTCAGTTACAATAATTGGACATTTTGAAGGGTAGCTTCAGGAGTGTTTAGCTGTCTGAATCCCATGTTTTCTTGCTCTGCCTTGAATTATTAGGGTGGCCTGGACTATGGATAGGCCTAATTGACGATAACTTTCATGCACTTTCTTTACCGAAAAACAGCTTTATATAGCTCTCCCCTTATTTCATTCGATAGTCTCATTAATTGGTATGACCTCAAGCTTAAGGCGTACAGGACCCCAACAGGTTGCTACGTAACAGTACGCAGTGCACTCACAAACCTGTGGATCTTCGTCCTACTATGATCCCTAAAAAAATTCAGAAGAATCTCATTAACTGTTAGGCCAATCATTTAATGTAGTGTCAAAAATTACATAGATCTATTTAAATCAGTGGAATTTATTTTAGAATCATTAGAAACTAGAAAGCATTCAGTGCCAACATTTCATTTTCGTTTATTTAAATTTTTAATAATTTTAAATAAACAAGCTAGTTTAACTTTAGCAATCATTAGCATAATTATTTTAATCTTAACAGATAATGACATAATATTATGATGATTGTGTGGTGTGTCGTCAAAGTTCGTTGTAAGTTCAGATGTGCGCGTGCGGAAAAAGGTTAAGAACCTTTGCTTTTTATTTATTGAACCACTGGCTATTGTGTCAGCAGTATAAAAAAACTAAACTTGAAGACAAAAGTATTGTTTCAGGGGTTAAGGCATTTCAAACATATGCATGCAATTTTGACATTATATAGTACAGCAATTGGCTCGAGTATCTGTGAGCTGTTTGCATGATGCAAAGCAGAGTTGTGAAAAAAAACAATGTTTTCGTTTCTTTATTCCTTTCAGATAAATCCCGTTTTTCATTTTTATTTTTCCTTTGTATTTTTCATTTTTATTTTTCCTTTGTATTTTTTTCGCCCCTCAGGTGTACAGGTGTACGCCTAATATAAAACAAAAGTCTGGAAAAGCCCTACTCATCTTCTGTTTGTTGGCTGGCAAAAGTGCCCTTAGAGGCCACAGCATTATAGCAACCTCTGGCTTTTATTTATTGATTAACCATTTGCAATTATTTTTCTCAAATTTTATTCTCGTCCGATATCCCTTACGCTGTCTCTATACTTTCAAGGATTCTGCTTATTTACTTCACTATTTGACTGTTTTAACGTCATCATTTGATAAATAAGTAGCATGGTACAAAAAATTTAATTTATCAACATTATTTGATATCAAGTTCTTATACAAGTAAAAATTTCAAGTACAATTTATAATTAAGTACACTCTATTGACGATACTTACAAAGTTTAGTTTTTAATTGTTGATTTTCATGTCAGCATGACTATGTGGACTTATGTTTCCATAATATTTAAATTTCAAAAGATTTTAATATTTTTAATTCCTTAATTTCTTATCAAACCAATGTTATAAGACATAAAATAATTTCTGTGATTAATAAAAGCTTTGTCATTTGCTTGCTGATTAAAATTAAATAGCGTAAACAAGGTTTTTAATTTTAAACTGTCTTGCAAGATGTAACAAAGTCCAATTATTTTTCTGTCAGGTTTTTTCTCGTTTTATTCAATTTTTTATTCAGATTTATTGTTTCTAACACAAATGAGTCAAAGTTTGGGTGCCAAAGAAAAGTTGTTCGGAGGGACAAGCCATTTACAGCATATTAAGTGGACTACATGTGTAAAACATGCGAATGCAGAAATAACCTACTGTCTAACAAAATCTCTAAATCAGTAAGTCAGTTTCTTCAGAAGTTCATCCGTCCAACCATCAGTCTGTTTGTCTGACCATCTGTCCTCTGTCCATCACACTAATCACCTGACCATCAGTCAGACGATCAGACGACACCCGCCTTAGTAGCTGTTTCCCCCTCTGATCCTAAGGGAACTTGACCTGGACCACCATGGACCACTCTTATGGACAGCCCTTTTGACTCAACGCAGAGCTCGTGAATAAGCTGGTGCCCAGCGCTTGGCTTTCGAGTGGCCTTTTAGATATTTGGAGATTACGATTACACTAGCCACCTGACCGTCAGTATGTTCATTCATCTAGCAGATGTCCATTCGACTGTCTATCCTAGTGTCACCCAACCTCAAACATCAGTCCAATCATCGATCTGACCAGGGTTGCAGATTTCGGAAAAACCTTGTCATGAGATCACATCAAAAGTCACCCAAAATCTCAAGGTAAACAGCTAACAGTTCATGAAGACACTTCCAAGGCCAAAGAGCAGGGTCGTAACTAGGATTTTTCGTTTGGGGGCTTAAGTCTTGAGCATGATGAGTGCGGCAGCAGGAGTCTATAGTGGTAAGCTGCGTAAGCATACAACGGCTTGATTTATTTGGGGGGCTTCAGCTTCATTAGGGAGGGTGTGTTGTACAATTTCATGTATTTTCGCCCACTTTCCCATAATGGCAACACTTGCCAGGCAGATTAACAATAACCACCAAACAAGACTGGTCACGGTAAGTGTAATATACAGCGATGACTTTTTGAGAATTCAGAACATCGCCAGGGCTACCGAGAGACAATTCAAAAGGAGCCCAAATATCGTAAGGTCTCAAGGATGAAATTTCAGCCAAGAGTGCTCTGAAGAGGAGCCTAACTCGCGCTTTTCGTGATGACCTGGCAACCCTGGATCTGACCATTATTCTGTCTATCTATCTGTCCCAGCAGCAGTTTATCTGACCATCCGACCATACATTCATCCAAGTGCCCATCCAACCATTTGTCCAAATGTCCCTCTGAATGTCAGTCTATATCCTGACTATAAGTCCATCCATCTGACAGTACTTCTGTCCAGCCAACCCTCCAACTAACTTAAGTTAGTAGCTTTAGGGATGGTTCACCATGTTCCATTAAGTGGAAAAAGTGAGTAATCCAGAAGTGCATCAACAAGACGACATTAGTTAGCTACATTTCCAGTATTTTTGAGAGGTTCCTAAAAGGTTCGATAATATATTTGCTGATTCAGTGTTGATAATATTTTCTTTATAGAAACAATCCAGTTGATAGATTACAACCGGTTACAGTGTACATTTATGCAATTTAAACAATTCACAAGAACGCAAATTACAGAAGACATAAATCATAACTACTCTAGTACTAAAAGAACAGACAGTGCAATACAAAGTGCTAATCATCATCATCAACATCATCATCAAGAACAAAGGGACCAGTGCTCGTAGGTGCCCGCTGCCATTCTCGCTATTCCTCGCCATTTTTGTCTTTCCAATGCCGCATGTGTCAGGTCTTGTATTGGCGCTCCGCACCAGTCTGTTATGTTGTCCAGCCATCCCTTGTGTGGTCTACCCCTCCCGTTGACTCCTTCCATTCTTCCGAACATCACCCTCACTCATTCTGCATATTTGACCAAATAGCTGCAGCTTCCTGGTTATTATCTGCATAAGGTTTTCTGCGGCTTCTATTTGGTCAAATAGTTTTGAGTTTGTCATTTTTTGCATCCATCCAATTCTCATCAATTTTCTGTAGCATTTCCTCTCGAAGGCTAATATCTTTGACTCCATTTCTTTGGTTATTGTCCATGCCTTGCATCCATACAGCATACTGCTGAACACGCAGGTTCTCAGTACTTCTAATTTTGTTTATAGATGTATGGATTTGCTCTTTGCTAATAGCAGCCTACAAAGCATGTCCGCCTACGGGGTGCGAACTAGTTACCTCTTGCTCTCCATGCCAGTGTTATCCAATGCGCTACCAGCCCCACCCCATATATGCAGGGCTTAAAGTGGGTGGGAACGCGAGGGAACAGCGTTCCCACTGCGCTCGAAATTCTTGGCTTGCGTTCCCACTGCTCTCATCATGATGGAACTCCAAAACACATGCATTTCAATACAATTCTTCATCAGAGTTCCCACTGCTCACATTCAGCGTTCCCACTGCTCACCCAAACCACTTTAACCACTGCATATATGCCCCTCGATTTATGCATTATATGTAGAAAAACAATTTCAAACATAAATGTGTAGTGTCGGAGATGGTTCTCCAACGACTTGTGGGGGCGGGGTGTTAATGGGTGTATAAGGTGTAAGGTCGATGATGACTATGGAGGTGTCGTCATCACTTGTAGCGTAGGAGATGCTGAGATGACTCAGTTGTGTAGTGGGGAGATGTAGTGTAGTCGCACCATGTACACGGCTGGCAGCGATGGTGATTGGTGCTGTTGATGGCCCGCTCGGCCACAAGCTGAGAGGCCCGCAGACTTTGGTGATGTTCACCAGTATAGTTTATTTGAAATGTGAAGTAAGAAAACGACAATGTAGTTTCTTCTTTAATTCTTGATGACTATACAGCTAAGCTCTATAGATGAAGTTCTCTGATCTAAGGCTCTCCCAAGAGTAAGTCTGCTACTATTTATATAGTCTAGTCAGTCAGTACTGTTGCCCGTCTGTCCCTCCCTGTCTCTCGGTCTCTGTTGTTGTACGTCTGCCTATCTCTGTTGACGAGGCAACTGGCCAGTTTGTCATGGCCTGGGCACCAGACTACCTGGCACCTTCGTGGCATGTTTAGGTAGACGTGGTTACCATCAAGCACCATGGGGATCAGCCCCTACAAATGTATAAAGTGCTTATGACACAGAAATCTAAGACTCTTAATGGCAATTGCAGTTTAATATTTAAATAATCCCTTTTCTATGGGATTATGTGACACTTGAGGACCTTTAAATATGAAATAGAAAGTAATCAGTCAGCATACTCCGTTTCGTAGCAGAAAATATTCCAAAGATCGCCCAGTTTCCAACCATACGCCTCCCATTTTCCTACCATCATTATCAGTCAAAAATAGACCATACTCAGAAGCTGAAAAAAACCAAAAACTTCATAAAGTGGCTTTATTAATATATAACATCAAAATATCACATAATTTCCACAAATTTTACTAAAATTAACAAAAACATTTCAACTGAAAACAGACAACTCTGTACATTTCATGATTCAAACTTCCTTCAGTTGAAACGTATACAAAAATTATCATTTGACTGTGTTTAGATATGGCAACAATGCACATCAACTCTTCCAAGATTCAATCTGGCTGGGCACTTGACAGCAGCTAACTAAGGTTGGTCATGCTTCACTTGCCAATGACTCCCTCAGCCAGGAGTCCCTCAATCTACTTTCTCAACAAATGTCCATGACCTGGCTGCTACTCTGGACCATAGATTGAGTATTCGTGACTTTAGCTTTTAATATTCGTAAATATTCGTGAATATTAAGATTTTTTAATATTCGTAAATATTCGCAAATATTCGTTAACGAATTAAGGTGAACGACCGAAACCGCAATGCTACTCGGTATTAAGCAGCTTAGGCTAAGCTTCTGTATGTCTCTACAACATTCACTCGCATCCAAGTCAAGGTTGAATCAAAATATGCAATGCGCTTAATATGCTACGATCAGGATAATTTTTGCTTATATATAATCTGGCACTATTATTTCTCGCGTTGGCATTTACATTTACTCATCCTGCTACACTAATATAAAACTACTTTATCAATTTGCAGTAACTATATTATAGTCAATCAAAGTTTATTTATAATTTAGCCTATAGGCCTGCTATTGCTGCTACTTGTGCCCGCTTTGTCTCTTTCAGTTGGGAGGATGGTCAGAAGTCAGACAAAGTGACTAACATTAAGTATCGAATGTGACATGAATGCCGCATGGCCATATTAGCCAGACCCAGCAGAGACCTTGAAGTTTTTAACAGTAGACTAACTCGCCTGAGTCGCCTCTGAGTAGTTTCTTGAAGGGGCGCTATATAAATGCTAATAATGAACTCAATTTTGTGCAATTCATTCAGTAAAAGTTAAACATTTTCACAAATAACAAAATAAGAATTATGAATAAAGAATTTCTTGAAAGAACATATTATTTTACGAATATAATATTCGCTGGCAGTTTTAATATTCGTTAATATTCGTGAATATTTGAAAATCTTAATATTCGTAATATGCGAATACTCAATCTATGCTCTGGACAGTATTCTTTGCTTCTCTGCGTATATCTCTAATCTCTCTCAGTGCAGCTTCTATCATCTCTGTGGCACCTGCATGCCATTTGACGATCCATCCCCATCCACACCACACTGACTCCTTCATCATCCATGGTTCATGCCTTCCTCGTTCCCACAGACTTCTGTAACTCATCACTTGGCTGCCTACAACAACCTCTGCTTGGCTCCACTCAAATTGTCATTTTATGCAGCTGCTCGATTGTAGGCCTATGCCACCTTCCTAGTTTCTCTCATTCCTACCTGTGCAGCACTTTTCGGTCAAGATCCATGCTAGCTCTTTCATATTATCAGGTGACTACCTCCAGACGTTCTGTGCATAGTGTAGATTGTCATGAACTTCTAGCACCCAGGGTTTAAAGTGGGTGGGAACGCGTGGAAACGGCGTTCCCACTGCTTTCGAAATTCTTGCCTTGCGTTCCCACTGTTCACCTGCATGGAACGCTGGAAACACATGCACTCCAATAAAACTCCTCATCAGCGTTCCAACTGCTCACACATTCAGCGTTCCCACTGCTCACCCAGACCAGTTTAACCACTGCTAGTACCTTGGTCTCAGACTGCCACAGCACAGCATTGCGTCTATGCATCTATTGGCTCTTTGCTGCGAAATGACTCTCCTGCTATAACTCGTCCTGAGATCTTATCTGGGAGCACTACTACTAAAATCGCAGCAAATTCAGGAGCCAAAATTTGCCCGAAAATCACGCCAATTCGTGCGAGCTCATGCTCGGTCGATGAGAAAAATTCCTGGCCGCTAGTCAGAGCTTTCACATCAGATCCTTAAACTATCTTAAGACTAGGACCATGAATGGAAGATCAGAAAGGCAGTACAAAGGAAAACCACCTGAAAGATTAATCGAATGGATTTTGACGACCCTACCAGAGAACACAATTGCTGTGAGGAGCAAATGGGATATATATCAAATCAAGAAAGATGAAGAAGGTAACACTACATATGCTAGACAGCTAAATGTTTCACACCATCAAAATATTGTCTTTGCAGGACCAAAAGGTGGTGGTGACTATCAACCCCCACTTTTAAAAGTGGTAGTGACTGTCAGGATAGAAAGTCATGCCTATGTTCACTGTCAGGATAGAAAGTCACGCCTATGCTTGCAGGCACGCAATACAATGCTATCTTGACAGCCTGTCTTAACCAGAACTGCTAGCAGTTTATAAATTATATAGGAATGATTGTGAAGACAATCAGATTCTAAATTATGGCCACATCAATGAGAAGTTAATTTGACTGCTAGAACATTAACAGAAAGTGGTGGTGACTGTCAGGATAGAAAGTCATGCCTATGCTTGCAGGCACGCAATACAATGCTATCTTGACAGCCTGTCTTAACCAGAACTGCTGGCAGTTTATAAATTATATAGGAATGATTGTGAAGACAATCAGATTCTAAATTATAGCCACATCAATGAGAAGTCAATTTGACTGCTAGAACATTAATAGATGTCAGATGCCCGCAGCACTGCTTGACTGGGCCAGTGACGTCACAATGCCCTACTCCAATTCGCACATATTCATGACCCATCTTATTGGGCTGATCAGTGAGTGAAAGATCTTTTGGAAATCTATGTTGTATATTGATTCTGTAATCTGTAGTAATACAGGCAACGGGTGACAGCATGGTTCCATTCGACAGAGGCAGCGCTTCTCAAGGTGGTCACTGACCTTACTGAGGCAATCGATGCCAGTGATCATGAGCTGCTTGGCCTGCTTGATCTATCAGCAGGTTCAATAGGTGCTGGTGGAATGCCTGGCGAGGACATACGGTATCCATTCAGTGGCACTCAACTGGCTCCATTCGTACCTCAATGGTCGCCAACAAAAGAAGCTCTACCATGAAGTTTCTTCCTAAGCTCAGTCCCTGGTCTGCAGTGTCCCGCAGGGCTCAGTGCTTCGACCGCTGCTATTCCTGCTCTATACGGCTGATGATAATGAGCTGACTGCCAGTCTCGGCTTGTCATCCCATTTCTACACCTATGACTTGCAGGTCTATACATGACTCATTAACTGATGGACAACAGCAGAGACAGATGGAGTTGGGAGTCAAGCGGATTGCACACAAACTCTGTCTCAAACCCAAGACGAAGAAAATTTACTTCTTCCGTGAAATTTTTTGACGGCTCTTTTTAGTCAATGACTTTTCTGATGACTTTTTGTCATCAGATGAATGAGATGATCTTCTGATGATTTTTGGCCTCATAGTGCGTTTACCGCGGCATAAGATGCGCTAATTTTATTAATTTTATTAGTTATGTAACGCAATCTAGATCATTGGCTGTTTTCTTGTCACAATTTTATTTATCCCTTTTTTCTATGGCGTGCAGTCAGCAGACGTGTCCTCATCTCAACACTGGAGAGCTGGGTGTGTGTGGGTCCTCGATCCAAATTTGTGACCACTGTCCACAACCTCGGTGTCATACTTGAATCTGACTTCTCCATGAGGTGTCAGGTGGTGCGAATACTGCATCACATCCATGCCATTTGAAGCAGCGGTATTTGTTACTTCTCAGGTTGACCATCGCAATAGCCTGCTGGTCGGTTTGCACATAGCCTCAGGACCGGATTGCCTGCAGTCCATTCTCAATGCTGCTGTGACGCTGCTGTGCAATGAGAGGAAGTATGACCATGTTACACCACTGCTCCGTGATGTTCTACACTGGCTGCCTGTTCCCTATCGTATTGAATCTGTTTGTAGTTTACAAATCTCTCCATGGAGCGACGCCCGAGTACCTGCGTGATTACTGTATCAGGATGCATTCCTCCACTTCCGGGTTGAAACTCAGATCACTTGAGAAAAGTGATCTTCGCACATGGTAGATGAGAACCCGCCTCGGTGACCACGCTTTCTCAGTGGCTGGCCCCAAATGCTGAGCAGTCATCTTTCTGCCCTGCGAGCAGCTGACTCGGTTGACTCCTTCAAATCAGGACTCAAGACTTATTTGTTTTGCAAGGTCTATCCTGCTGTTAAGTGCATGTGAGGCACCCTTGTAATGACATGGCTGTGTTACGTAGCCACAGAAATTGTTATTGTTATTATTATTTTTTTGGTGAGTCTTTGGTGACCCAGTTCCAGTTAATTATTGAAGACAAAATTGATGGCAACTGATTCCTGTCAACAGACAGCCGCAGCCATTTCACGATTACCACTAAGTTACGGATTCATGCTTGTCAAAAATATAGTTCCAACGCTGAAGACAGGAAGAAGGCATGTGAAGGCTCAAACATTGTTATATCAGAGCGTAGCAAAAGAACATATTCCTATTTTTCAGGATTTCAAAGGACAGGATTTTAACGTTCTCACATTAGCATAAGCTAGCTTTAAAAGGTAGTATTTATATACCGGCTGTAGTAGTAAGTGGAGTAGAAGAAGTTACTGCACTGGGATTAGTTGTATTAGCAGAGACATTCTGTGAAGGATATAATGATGCACGGTGATAACGACGACGACGACGACGACGATGACGACAACGACGACAACGAGGATGTAATCCCCTTCAGTTTTCAGCCTATATCTTGGCCAAACATACGAATTTTTAAATGAAACTTTACAGTCTTAAAGGCAATTCATATTTACGTACAATGGTCAAATTTAAAAAAAATTCAAACAGAACAACAGTTATATCACTTTTAGTGAGGCTACCCACCGTTTTTTGACGATTCAAAAACACGACGCAACAAAAAGTAGCAACAATTTTTTAATTATTCTGGCCAATATCTTGGCCGGAAGTAAGAATATCGAAATGAAATTTTACAAGCTTAACGACAATTCATATCTACACATGATGGCCAGATTTCATCAAAATATTTCAAACAGAATAAAAGTTATGGCACTTTTAAGTAGGCCACCCACCGTTTTTTGATGATTGAAAGACGTAAGGCAGAAAAAAGTAGCAAAAATATGATTTTATTAAGTCTCATTTCAAATAATTGTTATCAAATAGGCTTTGATAATGCCAAATGATCATTATTATTACTATTTAAAAAAGGAACAGTGTACCAGTGTAGCTGCACGTCACTGAGAAGTCACTTAGCAAGATGACAATCAAATTGGTAAATAAGAAATCTGTCAGATTAATCAACAGGTCCATCAAGAACTTTGCAAAGAGACTCAAAAGAAGTTGTGGCACTGGTGGTGGGCACATTGAACACAAGTTGTGAATCACTATCAAGTTCAGTTCCAAACAATTATTTGAGATATGACTTGTTAAGTACTTTTTGTTGCGTTACGTTTTTTAATCATCAAAAACGGAGGGTGGCCTCACTAAAAGTGGTATAACTTTTGTTGTGTTTGAATTTTTATTTTTATTTGACCATTGTACGTAAATATGAATTGTCATTAAGACTGAAAAGTTTCATTTAAAAATTCGTATGTTTGGCCAAGATATGGGCTAAAAACCGTAGGGGATTACTTTTTTGGCGCACCCTGTATATTCGTTAAATTGAAAATCAGACAATTCCTGGTCACACACCGCACCCGGTTACATGTTAAAAATGTAAAATAAAACACAGAAGTAATAATATGTATAGCAATAATAAAGTTTCAAAAAAATTAAGTAGTGGCAGCCATAAACAGGCGTCAATCTGTCTGGTTATTGATGTTAAATGTTACAGGAAAAGGTTTCTTGATGTCAGGACTGCTAAAGGTGTACTCGGAAGGGTAAATGATAATTAGTAGACCTACTAATTATAAGTGAATAAGCAGGCTATGCAAAGTGATAGATCTTAAATTCGACTGACCAATCACTACAGTTATAACACTTTGATCTATCTGTCTCATGCGTGCAGCATTCATGTTTATTCTGTGCATTGTATTACATGTGTTAGGTTTCATAGCAAATACCATTGATTGGTTTTGGTGATCTTGATTGCAAGAACGCAAAGATACCGACTTTACAAGGCCAAACAGTGGCCCACATGGAAACTCTACATGAAAAGCTAGCTACACCACTGGCGTTGTCTTAAATAAAGTGGTCTGCAATTAACTTACACTCTTTTTCAACAATTTCTCCAATCTTCTCCCGTATCATACGACATGCATCAAACACCGTTGTAGAGGGATCAAATTTCATTGTTTTAACAACACATCTGTCCACGATACTAATCTTCAACGACAATGCCATGATTCCTCTTTTTCCCTTGTCTGTAATATTCACACAATCACACAAGCTAAGTTCACAAAAAAGACAAAATTTTATTTTACATTATTTTATATATTTTATCTCCTAAATTTCTGTATTCAATACATAATCGCACTGAAGCATGATAAACTAATCACATCATGCTCGACTGCCAACCTACAAGCTGGAATTCAACTGCCTATCACAGCGTTTCTCAAACTCGTTGGGCCATGGAACCCTTTGTGTCCCAATATTTTCTTGCGGAACCCCAATCTCAACTAAACGCACTGAAGAAAGCATACCACACACACACACGCACAGTGCCTAAGAAGCATAGGCTACTATTACTCATACACAGGTTACATAGGCCTACCAAAACACTATTGTAGAAAGTTTATTTCTCTTATATGAAAAATTAAGTTGAATTTTAACTGTTTTGAAAACCATGGCCCGTGGATCACAATACTGAGAGTAAATAGCGCACATGAAATTTAGATTGCGAACAGCCCTTTTTCTTCTTCTTCTTATGCATTTTTTGTCTGCTATTGGCTTGACACTTGAAAGATGGATTCTCATTGTCAGATGTATCATTTAAGTCAACAAGAACGGTCTAGAACCCAAGTTTGCAAGACTATTACTGAATTTTGGTGAATTTTTACACCAACAATTAAAATTATTATTCGTTACAACTGCCAGCGATAATAAACGATAATCTGACTGGGCGGTACTTTGCAAACTGTTGCGCTTAGGCCTAATGATGCCTAATCGTGCTTAGACTAGCTTCGTCCAGTTAACAAAGACAAAAACAACTGCATCCCTGTTCAGATTTAGGCTGCAGCTTTGACCTGCGTATGTGTCAGCAGTGATCAATGCCTATAATCTGTAAATGGATTTCTAGTGAATAATGAAAGTTCGGACAGCCACTCAATAGGCGAGGACAAAAAAAAGAGGATTGATGATAGTTTCAAACTTCCAGTGCATTTTCAAAACAATTTCGATTATATACAACTTTTCGCAGAAACAATGTGCTCGTCCTGCAGAACCCAAGGGTTATGCGGAACCCACTTTGGGAAATGCTGGCCTATCAGAACAGAGAGAGATATTCTGATTAGTGTGAACTGCAAGAGGTGCTACATAAATTTATAGATACAATACAATACAATCTCCACTTCCCTACTTGTTTAATAAAACTGGTATGCTGTTGGGTGTCCAGTGTCCAAGGTCAATATTGTAATTTGTTTGTGTAGTTTGTTCAATTGATTGGTTAGTTTGTTACATACGTAATTTTCTTCAAAATTATCATAATATATTCCAACAATTACTGTGTACAAGTTTATTTCAGAGTTGTTTCCTAGGTTTTGTAGGATTTCAAGCATGTCTGGACAGTGTTTGGTCACATACCACTGAAGCCACCTGTCGGCCACTGTGAATTGATCAACATATAAAGGATAGGACGGTTCTCGACGCAACACTTTGGGTTGAATAATGGATTTGTGGATGTTTTGTTAACGAACGATTCGTCATGGACTGTTCAAAACAGGCTATTCATCACAGACTGTTCATCACAGACTGTTCATCACAAACTATTCATCACAAACTATTCATCACAGACTGTTCATCACAGACTGTTCATCACAGACTGTTCATCACAGACTGTTCATCACAAACTATTCATCACGGACTGTTCATCACAAACCATTCATCACGGACTGTTCATCACGGACTGTTCATCACAGACTGTTCATCACAGACTGTTCATCACAAACTATTCATCACAAACTATTCATCACAGACTGTTCATCACAGACTGTTCATCACAAACTATTCATCACAGACTGTTCATCACAGACTGTTCATCACAAACTATTCATCACAGACTGTTCATCACGGACTGTTCATCACAAACTATTCATCACAGACTGTTCATCACAGACTGTTCATCACAAACTATTCATCACGGACTGTTCATCACAGACTGTTCATCACGGACTGTTCATCACAGCGGTGGTTGCTTACAAGATGAACTGACGAAAAGAATTCTCGTTACATGAAAGTCAGATTGATGAAAATAATTTTTCGCTAAATATTGTGATGTAGAATAAATTGTTTTAACAGATGCTGGGTTGATGAAAAAATAGTTGTTGCTGAAATAGAAGCTGCAACGATGACAAGAATTCTTGCGCAAATGGAGGTCGGATTGACTTATTCTTAAAATGTCTGTGTGACGAATCGTTCGTGGACGAATCGTCCGTGTGACCAGTTGTCCACCAACGAGTTGTCCATAGACAAATCGTCAACTTGATGAACAGTCTGCGATGAACAGTTCATGGCGAAAATCGTCCATTGATGAAACGTTTGCTGACAAAACATCTGCATACAGAAATAATGTGGGGCACAGTAGCTGTATTGAGTGCTAGACTGTGCAATTCTACCACACCAAACCTGGTGATGTCTCCAATTAAAAACTAAAATCAACTTAAACATTTGAATAAACAATGTGAGGACAATAGAAGACCAAAAGCATCAAAGCAAAAAGTCAGCTCTTACTTTAAACTATACGCCCTAATCTATTCTAACAACTTCCATAGCACCGCTATCATACGGTAATTCACAAATCAGTGGTGAAGACAAGAGAAGCAGTATTAAAAGACTCAAGGGGAAATGTTCTGTCAAATTCTGGCAGTTCAGGAAAGCAGAATCAGACTAATGAACAATGAAACAGACAAGTCTTTGAGACAGTAACGAGCCTACAGAACAAATAGAATGCACAGAACCAGAGAGTGGAGAGTGTATTTAGAAACTTAAGACAGACTGAGATTCTATAAATACAGTATGCATTTGTGAAAGCGAATTAATTGATGTGCAGGGTGGTCCAGCATAATGAACCGACTTTGCACGCATATAATTCCGCAAATTTTTTAAAATTTAGTCATACTTAACAAATCAAATAAAAGATATCTCACTCTAGTATTAAGATTCAAACACATTTCCTTTAGCCTATAATTATGATGTATATCGTGACATAACAAAAAGCATTGTTTTTCAAGTATCTAGCTAATAAAAAACTCATGACAATTTTAATAGCAACTGCACAAAAAACCATGTAGCTAGAACTTTGTACTGTAATGCCAACTTAGTTAATAATTAGGAGATAGTCTGTCGTAGTCTTTTCTAATCAAATGAATATTCAATATGTCTCCCACATGCTAAGACAGCAGCAGCTATTTGGTAAATCGCACCATCAATGAACTGCTCCAGATCCAGATTGCAAGATACATGAGTATCAGGAAAGCATTGGCATGGATATGGAAAATAAATCCACATACAGGGTGGGTCATAAAAAAGACCCCTAAGGTTTTTTGCCAATATCTTGGCCAGAACTAAAAATTTCCAAATCAAATTTTACAGGCTTAAAGACAATTCATAGTTTACGCAAAATATTTCAACAAAATATTTCAAACAGAGCAAAAGTTATATCACTTTTAGTCTGCTGACAATTCAAAAGCGTAACACCACAGAAAGTAACAAAAACAGATTTTATTAAGTATTATCTCAAAAATTGTTATCAAATAACATTGATATATCCAGATAATCATTATTATTATTATTTATGAAAGAAACAGGGTACCAGCATAGCTGCATATCAGTGTGAAGTCATTTAGCAAGATGATCAAGTTGGTAAACAAGGAATCTGTCAGATTAATAATTTTGTTATTAAAGCAAATTTGCTATTAAAGCAATGAAATTCAAATGAAAAATTAAAATGGCCAAGCTGTCAATGACAGACAAAATGTGTATTCAGGCCCACTTCATGAGCTATATTCGCCGCTTACTCTGATAAACAGTGATTGCAGAGAAAAATTAAGAGTCAAATTGAGAGTTAAGAAACATGCCGTTGATCAATGGAGATTGGCTCAGTCAGTTGTGTGGGTTTCATTGAAAAAACCATAATTAAACCCAAATATACGAATTGGAACCTGATGAATAATCAAGTGTAGAGAGCTATGCTGGCGAAATAACACAATGTGCAGACAAAACCTAGAGCAATAAGAGAATTGATTCTTGCATTGGAGATGATCTGGGAAGATTTACCTATGGAACCATCAACAACTTTACAAAGAGACACATTACAAGTTAGAGCACTGGTGATGGACATATTGAACACAAGCTGGGAAGCACTATCAAGTTCATTTGATAACAGTTATTTGAGATATGACAAAATGAAATCGTTTTTGTCACTTTTTGTGGCATCACGTTTTTGTCAAAAAACAGAGGGTGGGCTCACTAAAAGTGATATAATATTTTTTTCTGTTTGAAATATGTTGATGAAATCTGGCCATCATGTGTAAATATGAATTGTCTTTAAGCCTGCAAAATTTTATTTATAAATTCTAACTTCTGGCCAAGATATTGGCAAAAGACCGTGGCAGTCTTTTTTATAGCCCACCCTGTAGACATAAAAGATTTTGCAATAGTCTTCAATTGACTTAACACACAGATACACCAATGGGTGATGAGATGATAAAATTCTAGCATGGCATTGTCAGCAAAGTTAGATGTAAGGCCAAAAAAATTAATTGTGTGTTTCCAGTAACAGAGCTCTAAATAAATGGGTAGGTAGGTAGAAAAATATTTTTATTTTGGTCAAATATTTTTATACAGTGACTACCCAAAAAATAGACCTACTGCCCTTTTCTGCACAAAGGTACACACTGCAACAAAGCACGTGTTCTAAGCGAGTATAAAATTCCTATAATTTACAAAATGTTTGTACCTACAAACTATTCTAGAAAACAATCTTATAAATTTCATTTTGTTGACGTCTTTTCTGGCAAAGTGGAGTGGGATGGGGAAGATGAGTGCGAACAGAACATTATGGCTAACCTAAGGGTCGTTCGAAACTGCATGGTAGAGCCAGTCAGTAGTTACCAGTAGAGGTTGCTAGATGTCTTTTGTTTCCCAGTCACTTTGGGGGAGGCTCGAGTAAGAATGATTCTCGAGACTGGCAGCCAGGAAGTAGTCAGTGACCCATAGAAATCACAAGATTTCCGTTATTCAGTATGTTAAATCTTTCACCAAAGTGTGCTCAATTTCAAAGAGAACTGCTCAGTGAGCAGAAGAGAGCACTGGAAGCACAAGAAAGCACAGTAAACACAGTAAACACAAGAGCATAGTGAGCAAAAGAGAGCAGAAAGAAGTAGAGAGCAAAAGAGGGCACAGTGAGCGCAAGAGAACCTAGTCAGCTTAGGAGGGCATGCACAGTGGGCAGAACTGTCTTATGAGGGACAAATAGCTAGTTAAACAATAAGCTTAAAGTGCTCAGCTTTGTATAGCCATCATTTGCTACAGGCTAGATGGCCAATTGGCCATCTATAGGAAATACCTACAAAAAATTACTATGAGACAACCCATCCTTTAAGATCTATTAATCTTCCCCCACAACCACCTGCCTTGTCAAACTGAGGGTGAGAAACTATTGATTGCGCTAATTAACTAACCCTTATATACATTGAAAGAGGGCTGTTTACCAACTGTAGTCTGCCTTAGTGTAGGCTATAATTATAATGTCCCAATTCCACACCTCATATACTGAAGGCAATGTCACTGTATTATGTCCTAAATAAAAACTGTTAAAAGTGGGTCGATCGGGTTACCAGAAACACAACATTAATTTTTTAGGCTAAGCTTGCCATGGAATAGGCAAAACACTAGCAAACTGGTGTGAGGTCTCCAATGGCAAGCCAAACCACTTATAAATCTCATGATATTTTTTAGAGATAAAGTTCAAGTCTAAATCCAACCCTTTGGGGTGTCATCTAATGTGTATGTGGATTAGATTTAGCCAAGGATCCCAAATGGTCCAGAAAATCGTCACTTAGTTACACTGCAATAAACAATCTCACCCAACTTCAGGATTGGAAGCTCAAAATACTAAATAGTTTAGAAATTATGCTAAAGTTTAAATTTTAGGTTAGGGTCGTTAATAAATGACGTCATGCAATTTAGAACAATTCTCTACCGGGTCTACCCCTTCCCCCTCATCACTTGTCATCACAAAAGTTATACCCCAAATATGACATTACAAGGCTCTGCAACCCTCCCTCATGAAAAAACTACATGTTCAGAATATCATATGCAAATTATCTTACACATAACCAATAAAAAAATTACTTATTCAAAATACTTGAAACAATATGGTAGGACGAAGAAAATGGAGAGAGTATTAATTATTACAATCATTATGTATTCCACAATATGAAAAGCTCTGGTAGAATCATTACAACTATTAACAATGTTTGATAGCAATTAGCAATATTTAGCTCAAAACAATCCAAACTATATTGAAGTCGATCTAGTATACGTTCATAATCACTCATTATAATATAACCATAATTTCTATTAATTTTATCCGAAATAGTATTTTTTACCTGCTATTACAGTCTAGACTTAAAAACAGACTTCAAAATCTCCTATGGATGGTTTGTGTAAATGACATCAATGAGATGTTCTTGGTTTAAAGAGTGCCTAGAAAATTACGTAGTGCATTATTTTGTACACTTAAGTTAAATGAAGTTAAATGCGTTTTGATGTTTGATGTGATTATGTGACGCTACATTTCTTAAACCTCCCCACCTCAAATCGTCACAAATGTAACTATGACCATACGTGTCTGACGTCACTTATGGACGATCCCTTATCTGGCGAGGTCAAAACGTGTGCTCGTCCTAAACGGGATGGAGGGGACGTAGCTGGATTGGCTCTTTTCGTTTGGATTCGCCCTAACTAGTAACTGTTATGAATAAACCTACTGATAAACGTTCCAATTATTAAAATTTTCTGTTTTGAGGATGGGCCGGATACAAATAGGGAAGGCGGATGCTGCGCGATGGATTATTTTATCAGCGAGATGCGTTTGCAATTTATAGACTTTGGAAGAACATTTAACAGAAGACAACTGCGTTATTGCAGCCTGCATACTGTAATAAGTCTAAGCCTGATATTAAAGAAACTGGATTTACCTGCAAAGATCTAAATATACGACAAATTCCCAAACAGTTTGCCTAGTAATCTTCCTATGTGTGCTGAAAACAAACTCAACGCGGATGTCCGTCGTAATGAGAAGGTCAAAGACGCGTAGATCGCATAGGGTAGGCATAGCCTATTATACTTTGTCACACACGCCAGAGGGAGTCCATTCGATGTATAGTAGGGCTGTCAACTTTTGATTTTGCCATTAATTTTTGGGACGCCCGCATTCACTCGATATGCCATTACCAATTTACACTGTCCATATAACTACATAATGTAACAAAATGTTGTGTCAGCCCAGTAGCCTATATAGGATCCGAAATCTACCAAAAATAATTAGGCCTAGGTTACTGTTGCAGACTAATCGTCAAAAAGACAAGTGCATCTCTTAGCCCTGCCTATTGCGGATCTGTTCACTTTATTAAGTTTATTTATTTATTTATTTTATTTATTTATTTCAGGAATTTTTATAGCGCCTCTTCCCAGGGCCGCATTAAGGCTAGTGCGGGCCCGGGTGCTGTGGTAACATTGCGGGCCCTCCTCTCAGTCTTTTGTCAGCCACTGGTCGACCAAGGAGGCACATATAGGCCTACATGTAATTATACCGTGTTTCCTAATGAGTAGGCTATACACTATACAGCCAAGGGATACTTTTCCTTTGGTACCCGTGTAATTGTTTCTAAGGAAAAGTTTCCTACGCTAGTAGATAGAGGTCTACAATACGTGACAGAAGGCACGAACGACTAGATTCTTCATTTGTTATTTTATATTTATAAGCCATATTATGCTTATGATCCATCCAGTTGATTTTCTTCATTGTTCCCTACGTCCACACTTCGAAGACCTCCAGTCTTATTATGATTATATTGCTTGCTCTCATGGTTCATGTCTCATTGTCTCAAGTCCAAACAACACCACGTGCACTCCATGTCAATGTTTTATCATCCGTTTCTCAGGATTCCTGTTTTCTCTTTTCTTTTCAGTTTATCGTAATTCTTAAAATAAAATTTATAAGTTCCTCCTTCTTATTAATTTTCAGGTCTAATAAAATATAGCATCATATTTTTTTCGCAGACTCCAATAATATCCTGGCAAGCCGCTCTTTAGAGCGTCATAATCTTCTTGCACCAATTATATAGGTCTAGGAATTATCGGAGAAGAGTATAGGCCTACATACTGAAAGAGATCGAGACAAAGGAAGTGGGTAGGACAGGCTGAGTGCAGACTCACTGCGAAGAACGGTTATGAAGGAAAAATGAAGAGAAGCGAACTAAAGGAGGACTATGAAGGGCCTATGGAAAGTTTGAGGAAGAGACATCGGATATTTATAATTTAAGCCAGCTTTGGAGGCAGAAAACTAGAGAAGAAGATGATAAGCTATAATAGCCTAGGTTTAAGAAATTAGGAGTTATACAATAACCTGTCTTTTAACTTTATTTCTCTCGTTATTTGAAAGAAACCAGTCAAAATGATTGACCCACTAATTTAAGACAGCCCATCACTGTTGATACTTCCCAAACAGGGCTTGTTCAAAATGTTCAGTCGAACAGAGGCCCCACACTTTAGGGACCCCCCACACATGCGGGGAAAAAAATTCCGATAATTTCAGATTTTTAGCAAATTTCAACCAAACGACAAAAAGGGTCATCAAAATTTTTGGCCGAAAATCCGCAACAATTTCCCGAACAGGGCCTCACATTTAATTCTTAATCCTAGCTGTCCTGTTCCCAAAGATAAATTTACATTAACAATAAGTTCCTGCGATTCAACCAATTCATAAGCTGGAGCTAATAAATCGGATGTGTGGGAGAACTTTGACAAAATTTCGTCGACGATAACTTCGTATTTATTATTGATGCAAAATTCTTGCTAAGAAATTTCATCATTTCCGAAAATGCGGGCCCCAGAAGCTGCGGGCCCGGGTGCTGCAGCACCCTTAGCACCTACCTTAATGCGGGCCTGCCTCTTCCAGATAGGCTACTCAGAAGCGCTTCCGGCCCAACCACGGCTAAATAAAACAGTTTTTAGGTTCTTAAGGAACAGAGCGGAGTGACCTCTGGGAATTAAGCGCAGTGTAACAGGGAGACCATTCCAAGCTGTAGGACCTGCAACAGACTATGCGACACCTCCCAAACTGTTCTCAATTTCACAAACTGTTGAGTGTTGAAGACTGTTTTTCGCTTGATCTCGGCCGGGAGCGCCTCTGGTTTATATATATATATATATATATATATATATATATATATATATATATATATATATATATACTAGATGTGTTACCCGGCGTTGCCCAGGCAATTTAGGGCTTTAACTCCACTGTGGTACCCATCGTTGACCGCTAAATTTCGGGTTTTCGCCAACCCTCCGCCCCACCCCCGCTTCCCCAAAAAACCAAACGTGACCTGCCCCGTGTGTGCTGACTGTGGCCTAATACAATTATTGTAGGCTGTCTGTTCTGTTAGTATAGTTAATATTTGTGTGATCTGCGTTCTTGTGAATAATATTGTTTCAACTGCATAATTGCACACTAGTGTAACCGGTTTCGGTTTGTCAACCGGAATGCAACGGAAATTATTATTGGGCGCGCATGACGTCATGCGGACTGTGGACTCTTTACTAAAACGGCAGCGTGAGTTATTATTGATTAAATCTGTCTTAAAACGCTAATAACTCTGGTTTTAAATTGAATTAAAAGTTGAAAATAGTTGCGTTGACCTTATTATTTGGGTAAAAATCAATTGCAAAAATTTTGGTAAACCGACGCTGTTTCATTTCCGAGCCTATTTTGTTACGAAGAGCAAAAGCACATCCGTACAAACAACTATATGTAAAGGGACAAACTTTCGGAATTATAATATAAGATATTATATATGTATACAACATATGTATATATATATATATATATATATATATATATTAGCTGGGGTAACCGGTCTTGGTCCTGGGCACGACGTTAAACTGCATCCATCCTCCGCCACAGGGAACCAACAACGTCCCTGTGCCGGTCCTAAGCCCGGACAAAAGGAGGAAGGTTTGCCAGATGGGTGGCGATACGCTGGCAGTAAAAGATCAAGACCATTGAAATCCGCAAAAACCACGGCACAAGTGGCATAGCTACCCAGATGCTTCAAGGTGTCATGATGTGGAGCAGATATGCACAGGCCGGTCAGGACAGACCGGTGGAGAGAGTCGGGGGAGAGCGTGGGACACATACGGGCATTGACCCAGGTTGTCCTTCATGCCTCTCTCCCAATATTCTCTTCAGTCAGACAAGGTGGTCTAGCTGCTCCAAGATATTAATGGTATGGAGCAGACCTGCTGACCGGACCGGTTGAAGCTGGGCAGCATGACGCGATACAGACTCAGACAGAGAGTGGCGTCGGACTCCTACGGGCATTGAGCCTAAGGATGTTGATGATGATGATGACCCGGCCTTGCCCGGGAATTTCAGAATTCGGCTGTTTCCGGCCTATCCCTCCCTCCCTCCGTCCACCCTTCCTCCGTCCCGAATTTTTTTTCTTCCTCCACATCCCCACTCCCCCAACCCTCCCTCCACCCCACCCCACCCCCACCCCTCCCCCACTACACTCCGACCTAGGCCAGTACGCGACTCGCGAAATTTTGGTTTTCTGAAAAAATGTCTTCCCACCCCACCCCCAACCCCACGACACCCCACCACACTTCGACCTCCACCGGTACGCCACGCGTGAAATTTTGATTTTCGGAAAAAATTCTTTCCCCAACCCCTGCGGGCCGAGGTGTGTATTTGGTGAAGGCGAGGTGGCCCCAGTGCCGGCGTTAGCACCCCCCGAACCCCCGGCCGGGGGGCCTCGAGTTTGAAGGGGGCCCCCAAATTTAGCTGGTCAATATGCCTATTTGGTACTGTACAGATCCGTTCTGGTGCATGCCTCAACTAACCATATGGCACTGCCATAGCAGACCTAAAGCAAATATCATACTGATTTGGGCGTAACATAAAACCATTAGAGTTTTAAAGGGGCCCCCAAATTTAGCTGGTCATTATGCCTATATATGTGACTGTACAGATCCGGTCTGGTGCACGCCTAAACTAACCATATGGCACTGCCATGGCAGACATAATGCAAATATCATACTAATTTGGGCGTAAGTATAAAGCCATTAGAAGTTTAAAGGGGCCCCCAAATTTAGCGGGTCATTATGCCTATTTGTGACTGTACAGATTCGGTCTGGTGTATGCCTCAACTAACCATATGGCACTGCCATAGCAGACCTAATGCAAATATCATACTGATTTTGGGCGTAAGTATAAAGCCATTTACACCAACTCGACCAGGCAATTTCGTCCACATTCTCAAACACAACTTTTGTAAATTTTAACTTATTCTAATTGCTAATTGGATGGGGCCTCAAAATAAAACCTGCGTAAGGTCCAAACCTTAAAGCCGGTGTAGGGTCCCAGATGTTCTTGGTGTGTGTCTGATCTCAAATTTGCAAGGGGCCTCAAATGTAGCTGGTAATTATACCTTTCATTAGGCTACTGTTCATTCCTGAAACCACGCACCGAATTATGTTTTAACGCAAATTATACAAAATAATATAATATTACGCAAACCAATGGAGCATTGTCCTTCAACCAAAGAGGAGACTTTGGGGGGTGTGAACAGAGGCATGGCCCCACAGTTTGGGGTTGGGACGGAATCCTTGTATCCCCAATATTTCAGAAATATTTCATAAGTATCATCCACTGCCCATCAATAATAATCATTTTGTTAAGATGACAGCCTATAAATGCTACCATTACAGTTGGAAAATTGGACAAATTTAAACAATGGAGAGGGGACACTATGAAGGCCTAAACCACGACTAACAGCATTGAAAAATGAGCAATTTTTGTAAAGACG
The DNA here is from genome assembly GCA_949752735.1 of Lumbricus terrestris. Taxonomy (NCBI): domain Eukaryota; kingdom Metazoa; phylum Annelida; class Clitellata; order Crassiclitellata; family Lumbricidae; genus Lumbricus; species Lumbricus terrestris. The sequence goes on from OX457039.1 coordinate 22,585,113, forward strand.
ACAGTTTAAAATGTTACCCTAACAGCATGAAAATTCGAAAAAACTTAACAATTGGGATGGGACATTTATTGAAGTCTTTCAGCACTTATACTGTGAGAAATTTTGCTGAGGTGACAGCTCAAGGTATGGGGGCCTCAAGATTTTTTTTGGGTGGGCTTCCGGTACCCTAGCGCCGGCACTGGGTGGCCCGGTGTCCGGACAATTCGTCGCCGGACAATTCGGACCGGACAATTCGGACCGGACAATTCGGAGACGGACAATTCGGACCGGACAATTCGTCGCCGGACAATTTGGAGCGGACAATTCGGAGCGGACAATTTGGACCCGGACAATTCGGACCAAGACAATTCGGAGTGCATATAAAAATCATGAAATCCTAGAAGACATGATTTTTAGGGTTTCAGATTATTAGTTAAAATGTTATTATATTTTACTGCTACTTAAGTTCGTAGGCCTAGCTCTGAGAAATTTTTCAGCTAAGTGATCTCTGACTTTGTACACCTGACAGTCTGGATTCACATTATTAGTAATGTTACTTTCAATAAAAAAGTGTAATCATTCGCTGATTGTCTTCAATTATCTAACAGTACCTGGTAGTGATAGGGCTTCTGCTTAAAGCTAGATTTACACCGCTCTTATTTATAGATCAGATTTTTACAGGTTCCAATAATATTATGAGATCAGGTTAACACGAATTTATTTATGAGAACAGATCATGTCGATTCATGTAAATATTACGAGAACAGATATAACCTATAGTATTGCATTGAAGCCATTTTGGACTTACTTATTGTCATAAATATGAACGATTCAAAAGGTCAAAACGCAGCATCCTATGGCTTCCAAAACATGTTCAAAGTGAGTGGGCTGACGTAGATCACAAATGGATTGGCAGACATACGAATAGACACAGACAGACAAACGGGTAAAGAGACGTACGAATAAACAGACATAAGTTTACACGCAGACTGATAGACAGTGGGGTGCTAAGTTGATCTAGTATTTATTTTGATGACCAGTAGCCTATCCGGTCAACCTATGCAGGTCTATTTGGGTGATGGAGATGGGTATAAAAATCTGAGTTCCATCACTAATTTTGCCCTCTCCGAATTGTCCGGTCCGAATTGTCCGGTCCGAATTGTCCGGTCCGAATTGTCCGGTTCCGAATTGTCCGGTCCGAATTGTCCGGTCCGAATTGTCCGCTCCAAATTGTCTGGGTCCGAATTGTCCTCACCAAAATTTTCTCCGAATTGTCCGTCTTCGAATTGTCCGCGCCGAATTGTCCGCTCCGAATTGTCCGGTTCCGAATTGTCCGGTCCAAATTGTCCGGTCCGAATTGTCCGGTCCGAATTGTCCGGCGACGAATTGTCCGGGAACCGGGTGGCCCATGTAGAAATCTTTGTAGTTGCAACGTTTCAGTTGAATAAGTGTGAAACTATGCATGGCAACGGCTGAAAAAGTTGGGAAAATGAGGGGTTTTGCCGCCCCCACTCTTGCTACCATGGTGGCAGAGATTCCCCGACTCCCCAATGACCTGTGTCTTGTCAACCCCGACCTCCTGCGAAGGATTGGGGTCGATTGCTTAAAATCTGTGGCCGTGCATAGCTAACAGACAATCAAACAAACAAACGCACAGACTTACTGAAATATGTACATAAGATATGCCTAACGAGTATATACAACTAGACATAATGTTATATAAAGACCAAGTTGTATACTACTAGGTATACTACTAGGCCTAGATCAAGTTTATGTATATAGGCCTAGTTGCTGCATTAGCTACCAAAAGTAATAATTAGGCTAGTTACAGTAACGCGCTACAAGTAGGTCTAACGGGTAAGGCATAAGGCCACTGCAGACGGCCTATACGGGCTCTGATCCCATGACTTGTGATGATGATGAAATTAATTAACTGCCACAGTAGGACAATCTCGCTCAAAGTCTAGTTACAGTGATCTCACTTAATGTTCTACATCATGAATATTAATTATATCAATTGTTTTCATAACACGTCATTTACTTGTCATAAAATGAAACACGAAGGACAGCATATAGCATAAAACGAACTATCAACAGCAATTTAAACAGCAATTTGCACTAAAGCCTTCTGATGCCGTGATCGCTGCCCTTCGAGAGTTGTCTAAGCTGATTTCTTTTCTCAAGCTAGAATGTTTGCTCTGAGGAAAGATTTGCCGCGAAGGCTGTCGTCGCAGAAGACGTTGCAGCCGACTTCTATGCTTCGTCGAAAGTCATCCGAATTTCGACAAACTTCCGCTGTATCATCAAGCGCCCAATTAGTAGGAGGATCAAGACAGGACGATTCTCTGAAGATCAGCAGCTTACCTGCGAAGTACGAGACAGCAGATGGCATTCTTCAGTTGCAGGACACAATGTATGAATGATCTTTTTCATGTTTATAATACGCAGTAACTTCATCTGCCTAGCGGGAAAAGGCCTACATGTAAGATAAGGCCAATTGAACCTCTTGATTAGCAAATCCTTCTGTACCGTAAATTGATTTAACGGGTTGTCTCCTGCAAGTGTGGCAAATGGCTCTTTTGTAATTGATAAGAGGTGTTAATAAACGTCTGTATTAAAAGGTCTATTTGAGGTTATAATCCAGATCTTGAACTGTTTTGGTCTTAGTTCGGCCTGCACCTCTCGATTGCACTGCCACATTAGAGGTATACCCCGCAGTCTATCTAGTCGATCGATCGAGTCGATCATAACTCGGCCAAGTCGAGTCGATCGAAAAATCGTCGACTCGATCGACTTGCAAGTCGAGTCGATCGTGAGTCTTGCCAAGTCGAGTCGATCGAAAAATCGTCGACTCGATCGACTTGCAAGTCGAGTCGATCGCGAGTCTTGCCAAGTCGAGTCGATCGAAAAATCGTCGACTTGCAAGTCTTTTTTGCACACACGTAGAGCAAATAAACTAGGGCTGTTGATTTAATCGCGTTAACGCGTGCGATTAACGCGTTAAAAAATTCTGCGATTAAAATTTTTAACGCATTAATCGTACGCGTTAATTAGATCTGATCAAAATGGAATCAGAGGCAGAAAAACTCGTTTTAAACGGAAGGCTCATACTTAAAGCTAGTGATACATTCTTTGGCAAATATTCCAACAAAGAATCTGAGTAGGCTACTATCGTAGCAATTCATTGTTCAATTATCGCCTGCATGCGAACCAAAATAAGCGTTAAACGCTAACGATGTGTCGTCGACATCGGCCGCATCGCATCGCATCGTCCACTAAGGTTGTTTCCTCTTTCCTCATCCTGTCTGACGTCAGACTACGTTGGTTGAACTCCATGAGATGGCAAGACCAATGGATTTCAGGTTTCAAATGATAAATGTTTACACTTTACAGAAGGACAACTGAGACGAGGTTTGGCAAGAACCGCAGCCTCTTGTGAAAAATTGTGACTAAATAATGAGGTTCAATAGTAGACCTACTATTGTTAATTAATAAGTGCATCCCTTGAACCGTCCAATGTAAATAAACTGGTCTGCCTATACAATTGCTGAATAAATAATCAGTGGCGGCGCCAGGGGGTCTGGAGGGGCTAAGCCCCCTAAATGCGGCTCAGCCCCCCCAAAGCAAAATGCGGAAAATGTCTATAATGGCTAATTTCGTAATAAGAAAACTAGACAATCATCAACGGCATCGAAATCTATTTGAGAATGAAGTTAGCGACTTCATTTCTTGGCCTCAGTCTATGAAAACTGGTGACAAGTTTGCACCCTTACCTTTTGACCATACAACCGGACAGGGCTGTCGAAGAAACATCATGGCTCTTAGACACCTCGTTTCAGATTGAAACTGTTTTATAAGTACTAGACGTATAGAAATATTTAAATTGCCTAGTCCTTAAAAAAGTGGTGCAAAGCTGTTTTTTCTCTTGATTTTTCGCATATTTCACAAAATTAATCATCGTCACAAAAGAATGTTCAGGATTTTCTCCCTCCTGCAATCAACTATATAATCACAGCGTAGATGCTTCCGCCAGTGACGTCGTCAGAGGGCTAGGGGTTATAACCTCCAAATGCGGTTCAGCCCCTCCCCCCAAAGCAAAAAGCAGAAAATACCCATTACGGCTTATTTCGTAATAAGAAAGCTAGACAATGGTCAATGGCATCGAAATCAACTATAATATATAATATATATATTATATACAATATTATATATATATTAAGTTGTTTAGGTCATTTATTTCGTTGCATAGCAAATGCTACAAATTTAGTGAACCAGTTTTGTTGCATTTAGTAGCTGCCTACTGTAAACCGTTTCTTCTTTATGGAATGGAAGCTGTCAGCCTTCCCAAAAGTGAGCTGAACTATTTAGAGTATACTTACAGCTCTTCAATATGTAAAATTTTTATAGTCTCCCATAGTAGTGTTGCATCTGTACTGCACATCATGCATGAAAATAATATTACAGACAGCTGGTTATCCAGAATATTGCGTTTTATCCAGAAATGCCTTTGACACAACAATGTAGTTGTCAGATTTGCGTCATGTTTCTCTTACACACCTCTAATGTGCGCGCTCTTGTTATTTTCGGTATAATAATTATTATATATTTGTTGTGTATACCACCACTGTCTGGGAATGTAGGCCTACGTTTGATATAATGTTCAACTAAAAAGTCCTAGTGCTATTAGCATATACATGTAAAACATTTGTGTTCAGATAATTATATGTATATAAACATATACATAAAATAATTGTGTGCATATATCTAAGCATGCATATTTTTGTATTAAGGAAACTTAAACTGTTTTCTGTCATTAGTAATATGAAGGCAGATAATTATAATAGTGTTCTGTGAATGCTGTTGGACACCTTTATTGTGATTTATTTTTATTTGTGATTATTTTAATTCAATGTCCAGGGTAACGGCCACTGTTGTCATAGACCCTGGTCAAATCGGATCCATCCATTATTGCGACTGTAACGGTCTCTGTTGTCATAGACCCTGGTCAAATCGGATCCATCCATTATTGTGATTACCTTTTTTGTGTAAAATTTCTGAGTATTGTGTTGGACACCTTTGTTGTGATAACTTGGAACTCGAGTCCTTGTCCATTTTCGACTTTTTATACGATAATACTTAATTGCACACCATTTTATTGTAAAATTTCTGAATATTAATACTGTTTTGGACACCTTTTATTGTGACAACTGGGATCACGAGCGTGCTTCTATGGTTGACTTTTTATACGATTATACTGAAATGCACACCATTGTATTGTGGAATTTCTGAATATTAATGCGCTGTTGGGCACCTTTATTGTGATTTATTTTTATTTGTGATTATTTCAATTGAATGTCCAGGGTAACGGCCACTGATGTCATAGACCCTGGTCAAATCGGATCCATCCATTATTGTGATTACTTTTTTATTGTAAAATTTCTGAGTAATAATACTGTGTTTGACACCTTTATTGTGATAACTTGGAACTCAAGTCCGTGTCCATGGCCGACTTTTTATACGATACTACTGAATTACACACCATTTTATTGTAAAAATTTTGAATATTAATGCTGTGTTGGACACCTTTATTGTGATAACTTGGAACTCAAGTCCGTGTCCATGGACGACTTTTTATAGGATAATACTGAATTACACACCATTTTATTGTAAATCTATGAATATTAATACTGTGTTGGACACCTTTATTGTGATAACTTGGAACTCGAGTCCCTGTCCATGGCCGACTTTTTATACGATAATACTGAATTAAACACCAGTTTATTGTAAAATGTATGACTATTAATACTGTGTTGGACACCTTTATTGTGATAACTTGGAACTGCCCATGGTCACTTTTTATACGAAAATACTGAATTGCACACTATTTTATTGTAAAATTTCTTAATATTAATGCTGTGTTGGACACCTTTTATTGTGATAACTTGGATCTCGAGTCTGTGTTCATGGTTGACTTTTTATACGATTATACTGAATTGCACACCATTGTATTGTGGAATTTCTTAATATTAGTTCGGTGTTGGACACCTCTTATTGTGATAATTTAGAACTCTAGTCAACGTGGTTTTTGAGTGCTTGCATATCGGTATGTCAAAGACAATAGGGACTTTACATTACCTCACTGTCTGCACCACATAGCTACTCGGGCTGCTGTGTGCACACGCACTGTATATACTGTATCGCCCTTGCTCAGCTCGGTCACCAACTCAGCTCAGATGACTGAAATTTCGGGGTATGGTACAGTGCGGGCACGGCATAGACTTTACGCGAACGCGTTTGAGGAACTCCCATTCGCTTTTGCCACCTTAGTTGGACACCTTTGTTTATGATAATTCGGAACTTAATCTAGGATTGCGGCCGGATACACCAAAAATCAAAAACGTCAACAATTATTGATGACTTCGTTTAAATAACCCACTCAATCTCCAACTACATCTTGCAATGTGGAGCGCGTTTGTGCCAGTGCACAGTTTCTTGTAAAACCCTTGGTCGGTATGTGCTTCGTTCATGCATTCAGCACTCGCAGCTTCGCGCGATTGCAATATGACCGCCCTGGGAAAAAAATGTTCTAGTTGCGTATCTGGGAGGGAGGAAGGCTTGGGGCTTCAGCCCCCCCAAACCTGAAATCCTGGCGCCGCCACTGTAAATAATTAATCTTGATAGTCAGAAAACGGTTGTCTAATTTCACATTTTAGGCCCATGTCATTTTAAATAAAGATGGCTCAAATGAAAATTAACGGATTTTGAGCAGTTGACTGATTTGAACAGAGTTTCAATTCTGTATGCTATGTCATACAAAACTGTTCAATAAACTAAATGCAGAAATTCAATAGGCCTAAGCCAAAGGTTATTAAATATGTTTGTAATAGAAAGAATGCATTCAGTCATTAAAATTTTATGTTTCAGGGGTTCTTAGAAAATAGTAAGATTAACATATTTGAAGAAAATGCATTGCGATTAATTTGCAGTTAATTGCGATTAAAAAAATTAATCGCGCGATTAATTTCGATTAAAATTTTTAATCGAACAACAGCCCTAAAATAAACCTTTTGGCAGTGTTGGCGATTTCGTGTTAGTGGAAATGTGAAACTTGACTATAGACGTACGTTTTCGATTTGAGTTGAACGAGTATACAGGGACGGATACAGAAATTTTGGAAGGAGGGGCATTTTTGAAGGAGGGGCCAAAACTTTGGGTCTGGAGCCGACAAAATTCCGCCGAAAATTATTTTAGTCTTTCGCCCAAAAAAACTTCTAAAACCCGTGGAAACTCAGGTTATTTAAAATCTGATGACTTTTTGTAGTCATGTGCTACTTTCTCATCTTCCTGTTCCCGTTGCGTTGATTTGCAGCTTCTTGAAACCTGATGGGGGAGGGGCACGTCTATGCAAATCTTTGAATGGGGTGGGACATGGCCGGATTGCCTTCATTGGATCCGCTCCTGAATGAGCATGATACAGATCTACTATTATAGGTCTGTAATGCCCTGTATATAATTATGTAGATGACAATTTTAAGAATATAAAACGGGCCCTTTTATGACGCTACTTCGATTATGATACAATTCTGCAATTAAATAAGTTCACTGAGAAACGAAATTAGGCCTATTGTGACGTCACTTCGATCATGATACATATATCATATAATTTCATTAATTTTGAGAACATAAAACTAGGCCTTTGCTTATTGTAACGCTACTCTGATTAGCCTATGATACAATTTTAATAAAAATATATCAAGTTCCCTTCGAGAATTTTAAAAAGTAGGCCTATTGTGACGTCACTTCGATTACGATACAAAATGTACTAATTTAGAAGTGCATTTTGAGAATATAAACAAGGCCTATTTTGACGTCACTTCGATTATGATGCATATGTACTAGGCCTATCGTAGAAGTGCCTTCTGAGAATTATAAACAAGGTCTATTGTGACGTCACTTTGATTATGATACAAATGTACTATTATAAAAGTGCATTTTGAGAATATAAACAAGACCTATTGTGACGTCACTTCGATTATTAAACAGATTACCAGTATATTATGTTCATTTTACGAATACAGAAACGGGGCCTTTTATAACGGCACTTCGATTATCATACAATTATACTTTTAAATAAGTTAACTGAGAGAACGAAATTAGGTCTATTGTGGCGTCATTTCGATTATGATACAGATCTGCTGTCATATTATTTCATTTTTATAATACAAAACTGGGGCTGTTTAGACGCATCATCGCTCTGATTATGAAGCAAATCTATTAGTATACGTCTAGTATGAGAATATAAAAACTAGGCCCATTGTGACGTCACTTCGATCATGACACTGACCTACTATTAAAGAAGCTCATTTTGAGAGTAAACTAGGCCTACTGCGACTTACTTCGATCATGATACAGACTTACTATTAAAGAAGTTCATTTTGAGAATTGTGACTAATTTCGATTACGATGCAGATCTACTATTATAGAAGTACATTTTGAGAGTATAAACTAGGTCTATTGTGACGTCACTTCGATTATTACACAGATCTACCGTAATAATTATTGAAGTTCATTTACAGAATCTAAAACGAGGACTAATGTGACGTCACTACGATCACAGTGCAAATCTACTATAAATTCTCTGAAAATACGAAGTTAGGCTTATTGTTACGTCACACAGATTATGACACAGATCTACTACCGTATAATTTCATTTTGAAACCACATAACTGCAGAGGTGAGCAAGAGACAAAACTAGGCCAAGTCGACGCGAAGTCGATCGAGTCGATCGTTGGCCGAGCCAAGTCGATCGAGTCGTCGAGAGGTCGGCGAGTCGACGAAGTCGATCGAGTCGATCGTCGGCCTAGCCAAGTCGATCGAGTCGTCGAGAGGTCGGCGAGTCGACGAAGTCGATCGAGTCGATCGTCGCGCGAGCCAAGTCGATCGTAGCCCACGACTCGATCGACTGCGGGGTATAAAATTTAGAGGCCGCCTCTTTCCGCCAGTCTCTCAACCTAAACACGATTCTCCGTGTAAGCTTAGGCCTACATGTAACTATGTTCTTCCATATGTGGATTGTGGAAAATCAGATCTAGTTCTTCACATGGAACCTTTAAACAGGCTTCTTTTGGTTTGATGCATGACACGTAAATGTCGTTGCCAGCATCATTTGGAATAAATCTACTAGTTTCATTTCGTTACCTTAATACTTTATCAGCGTTAACTGTTTCATAATCTTGAGGCTCGCAACGTAATTTTCTTATTTGCACCAGTAATTTTACTGATAATGCTCAGGGCTTTTTTAGCGTGCAGTTCTACACAAAATGTGCAGTTCTAAATGGATTCGTGCAGTTGTAGAAGCACTTCCGTCACGTTCTGTGCAGTTAAAACTAGTAAAAAATAGGTCATTTTCTCAGATTGGGGGTAATTTACCATGGAGGATGAGAAAGGAGTGAAGAGGATGTGCAGTTCTAAAAATTCCTTAAAAACAGCCCTGATAATGCTCACTTCTCTTAGATACTCGTAGCCTATAATTATATCGACGAACACTCGAATGTCCACTATGCATCTTCTTCTCCTTCTTCTCCTTCTTCTTCTTCTTCTTCTTCTTCTTCTTCTTCTTCTTCTTCTTCTTCTTCTTCTTCTTCTTCACGTTCTCTGCCCTCAGGCAGTTTCGTATGTCCAACGACGCCATTTTTCTCTGTTCTTTGCTTCTCTTTTCAGTCCACGGTATCCCTCCTCTGTCAGCATCCAGTCCAGCAGCATTGTTCTTGGTCTACCTCACATCCTTTTCGCCTCCATTCTTCCCTCAATGATGTCTCTTAGTAGGGTGTCGCTCCTTAAGATGTGTCCTATCCATAGGCGCAACCACCCTATGGGACCCACGGGACGCGTCCCCCAACTTTTGAGTGGTCCCCTAACTTTATTATTATGGCTCCCCAACTTTTAGGACGTGATTCATTTGCCCCCCCCCCCAACTTTTAGGACGTGATTGCACCTGTGGTCCTATCCATTTCTTCTGCCGCTCACGTATAATGCCCATCAGTGATCTCTTTTCTTCCACCAACTGTAAGATTTCCTCATTCGTTCTTCGCTCAACCCAGCTGATTCTCTCCATTCTGCGCCAGATCCACATCTCAAAGGCCTCTATTTGTTTTAGGTCTTCTTGCCGCATTGTCCACGTCTCCGAGCCGTACAGGACAACACTCCACACCAGTGTCTTCACCATTCTCTTTTTCAGCTTCATGTTTAGACTGCCTCTGAGTAGCACCCCCTTTTGTAGAATGCATCTTTTTCCATAGCTATTATTCTTTTTATTTCCACATGGCACCTTGCATCCTCTGTAACCACACTTCCCAGATAGCAGAACTTCTTCACTTGTTCTATTTCCTCTCCATTTAATGTGATGTTTATCGTTTCCTCTCCTCTCTTACTTATCTTCATCACCTTTGTTTTCCTTATGTTTATTTTCATGTCGTAGTTAATCGATATCCTATTTAAGCGGTACATCACCAATTTGTAGGCCCTTCTGACTGCCTGCCATCATCGCCTGGTCGTCTGCAGATTTCAACGCTTTCACCATTTTCCCACCCACCTTTACCCCTCCCCCAGCTCCTCTAACGCTTCTCTAACAATTTATTCTACGTAGATGTCGAATAGAAATGATGACAGTAGGCATCATTGTCTCACTCCTCTTCCAAGTTTCCCGGCTCTGAGAATTCTCTATCAATTCTTATCTTTTCTCTTTGTCCTATGTATAGATTGCCTATCAATCTTCTTTCTCTCCCGTCCACCCCTATTCGTCTCAGTATTCTCATTAATTTCTTCCAGTTCACTCTGTCAAATGCTTTCCGTAGTTGACGAAACATATGTACAGGGTGCGCCAAAAAAGACCCCCCCAGGTTTTTTGTCAATATCTTGACCAAAAGTAAGAATTTCGAAATGAAATTTTACGGGCTTATAGACAATTCATATTTACACATCCTGGCCAGATTTCATCAAAATATTTCAAACAGAACTAAAATTATATCACTTTTAGTGAGGCCACCCGCCGTTTTTTTGACCATTCAAAAACGTAACGCAACAAAAAGTAGCAAAAAAACCATTTTATTAAGTCATATCTCAAATAGCTGTTTGGAAATGAACTTGATAGTGATTCACAACTTGTGTGCAATGTACCCACCACCAGTGCTGACACTTGTTCTCGGTCTCTTTGCAAAGTTCTTAATGGCCCTGTTGACGCGTTCCAAGGGTAAACTTCCCATATCAACTCCAATGCGCCCATCAATTCTCTTACTGCTCTTGGTTTAGGCTGCAAATTGTGATATTTCTCCAGCATAGCTCTCCACAATTGATTATCAATCAATCCAATTCAAATCCGGAGATTTGGGGCCACTGGCATTCTCAATAAAACCAGAACAATCGACATTGAGCCGATCTCCGTTCATTTACGGCAAATCTCTTAAATCTCAGCTTAACTCGTAATTGTTGCGCTCTCACTGTTTATCAGAGTAAACGTTGCTTATAGCCTTATATCTGCAGGATCTTGCTCAAGAGGTGTCTGAATAAACATTATGTCTGTCATTGACACCTTGGCCATTTTAATTTTTTTAGAAATTTGAATTTCATTGCTTTAATAGCAAAATTATGAATCTGACAGATTCCTTATTTACCAACTTGATTGTCATCTTGCTAAGTGACTTCAAATTGCCTGCGGCTACACTGGTACCCTGTTTCTGTTTAATATAGTAGTAATAATGATCATCTGGCAATATCAGGGCTATTTGATAATAATTATTTGAGATATGACTTATTACAAATCGTGTTTTTGCTACTTTTTGCTGCGTTACATTTTTGAATCGTCAAAAAACGGCGGGTGACCTCACTAAAAGTGATATAACTTTCGTCACGTTTGAAATATTTTGATGAAATCTGGCCATAACGTGTAATTATGAATTGTCTATAAGCCCGTAAAATGTCATTTCGAAATTCTTCCTTTTGGTCAAGATATTGGCAAAAAACCACGGGGTCTTTTTTGGCGCACCCTGTATATGTCCTGACCATGCTGAATGCTTCTTTCTGCTATTACTCTCAGCGCTGCCCCTGCATCCTTTGTCCCTCTACCCTTCCTGAAACCATATTGTTCCTCTCCTAAGCACTTATCCGATTCCTCTTTTGTCTGTAGTCTTTTTGTTATTATTCTTAGCAGTATTTTTGATGCGTGTGTAAGGAGGCTTATAGTACGATGGTCTATTTGAAGTTATAGATCTAATCCAGATCTTGAACTGTTTTAGTCTTAGTTCAGGCTGCACCTCTCGATTGCACTGCCACATTATAGGCCGCCTCTTTCCGCCAGTCTCTCAACCTAAACACGATTCTCCGTGTAAGCTTACATGTATGTCCTTCCATCTGTGGACTGTGGAAAATCAGATCTAGTTCTTCACATGGAACCTTTAAACAGCCAGTTTGACTTCTTTTGGTTTGATGCATGACACGTAAATGTCGTTGTCAGCATTATCTATATAAATAAAAATGTAAAACGTTACCGTGCGTAATCAAGGATCTCGGAAAGTTCTTGACCGATTGTTTTCAAAATTTTCGCAAAACATTCCATTCGAACATGAGCGGGTTTGTATAATGCATTTTGGGGAAAAGCGCATTCTTTACGACCAAAAAAACACAACTATGCGATCGATTCGAGCGATTTCCATTTCAATTTTCACCCGACGTTGCTTTCGAATGAAGCCGTTTCTATAGCGCATATACACGCGTGCTTTAATAGCGCATTTATCTCTTTCTACAAAATCAACAATCTAAGAAACTTCTTCATCTATTGCTTTCAAATTTTGACACAACAATACGAGCGGGTTTGTAAATGCTTCTTTGGAAAAAGCGCAAAATTCGACGAAAATTCGACGAATTTTACCACAACTTTTCATTCGAATCCAGCGATTTCGATTTCAATTTCAACATAACGTTGCATTCGAATGCGCGCGTTTTTATAGCGCATCGAATGCGCGCGTTTTTGTAGCGCATCTATCGTTTTGTACAAAATCAAGGATCTCGGGAGAGAATGAGGGGAGGGATGGAGGGGGAAGGGATGGTGGAGGAGGGAGAGATTGAGGAAGGAAGAATAGAGGTATGGAGGGAGAGAGGCAAGGGAAGGGAGGTAGAGGGATTGAAGGTAGAGAGGGAGAGAAGCAGGGGAAGGGAGGTAGAGAGTAGGAAGGGTGAGGGAGGGAGGGAGGGAAGGGAGGAGAGGGAGGGGTTGGAGGGAGAGGGAATGGAGGTAAGGAGGGAGAGAGGGAGGGAGGGGAAGTAAAGTAGAGGGGAGGGGAGGGATAGGGTGATGTAGGGAAGGGGGAGAGAGGGAGGATAGGGAGGTAAAGGGATGGGAGGGAGGGGAATGGAGGTAGGGAGGGAGCGAGGGAGGCAGGGAAAGGGAGGTAGAAGGGAGGGAGAGAGGGAGGGAGGGTGGAGAGGTAGGGGCAATTTAGGTAGGGAGAGAGTCAGGGAGGCAGGGGAAGGGAGGTAGGGAGGGAGGGTGGAGGATCTTTTCAGCCACAGCAACGCGTGGCCGGGTACAGCTAGTCTGGAATAAATCTACTATATATAGTTTCATTTCGTTCAGACCTTAATACTCTGTCAGCGTTAATTGTTTCATAATCTTGAATCTCGCAACGTAATTTTCTTATTTGCACCATTAATGCTACTGATAAAATTAATGCTCACTTCTCTTAGACACTCGTAGCCTATGATTATATCGACGAACACTCGAATGTCCACGATGCTTGCTCATAGGCTTCACATGAAACCGCATAACAAAGGCGCCGTGCGAGCATTTGCCGTGCAATTGTAGGTCAAATCATGCATCGGTGCGCATGATTTGACCTACAATATAACCTACAGTTGTTTTGTGTGGCCGTTTTTCAACCGTAGCCTATAAAGAGGAACTTTGAGGAATTCTAAGATGCAATGCAAGTGAAAACATATCGTATTACAGCAATCAACCGAAGTTGAACTTATTTATAGGGCCTTAATTTAGACCTAGAAGAAAAAAATTGGTTTTCGCTTTATCATTTGTATTTCTTTCAGATTATGTTATCTAGACTTGTTGCAAGATGTTTGTTGAATGTCTATTGTCTATAGAGAAGCCCACAGTGAAGTCATGTGTCTACGATTTTCTCCGGATTCTTCTCTTCTGGCGGCAGGGTTTGCTGATGGAGTCGTTAAAGTAAGATTTTAGTAATTACTAGGCCTAAATAGTTAGGTTATGTAAAAGAAAGACCCGGCCTGAATCAGCTTTGAGCAGACATAGGTTAGGTCCACTGAATTGCCATAGACCTAATTCTGTGCTGGTTTGCGAATTTTTTACTGGACTACTGGAGGTAAAATACAATACAATACAATACAATTTATTATTTCTAACGCGCTTTAACAAGACACGTCTTGCACAAAAGCGCACGGCCTATGATGTTAACAGTCGCTACAGCAAACAAAGTCATCTGAGAGTAATAACGCAGCCAAAAAACAACAACACGAGTCACAATCGAATGAACTCCGATGAAGACATAAGAGTCCAGCCGGAAAGTTTCTCGTACGATGTTAAGTTGAGTTTAGGATCGGAATATTTGAGTCTCTGCTTGGTGGTCGAAGCAAAGAACAGCAACGAGCAGAACTATCGCAAACACGTAGCACCGCAACGTTACAATCCTCGCTGAAAGACAGTAAATGAAGCATAAAATCCTTCTCTCGTTTCATCGTCTCATTCGTGTAGTATGCAAGTCCGGTAATTATTGAATCGCAGGCTGGCGGATATGATGGTATTGGGATCAAACCTGGCATCCCTGCGGAAGACGAAGTAGACCCGCGTCCAATGGCGAAACACCCGTTGATTAGGTCCACGTGCACGAACTTGCGATACAAAATCCCGTCCAAACATTATGAAAACGGAGACGACAAAGTCAGAGAAGCAATCACGACTTCAAAAGACTAACAAATATTCACAAATTTTTCGGCGACTTTCACTACAGACACAATAATCTGCCGTAACGACTCAGAGGCCACATCGTCGGCCATTTTGCCAACGACAAATAAAATATTTGGAATAGGTCATATCTCATCAGATTTCTATTGTTAACTCTTGTAGGCCTAAATCATAATGATGGTAGGCTAGTATATAGGCTACCTGTAATAATATTAATGATTTTCGTTTATTAATTCTGGCTGACTCTATAGAAGGATCCTGTGTGGCCGAGTGGGTTGTAGCCCGCTCGCCGCGCCGGCGGAGCGGGTTCGATTCCCCGGTCGGATCTTTACATACTGCGGGTGGCTCGGTCGCAATATAAACGTGGAGTCGACGCTGATCATCTTTGATATGAAAAAGAGTCGTTAAACCCCAACATTTCATTTATAGAAGGCTATCAGTAAGATTGTAATAACAAATGATTAAGAGTGTAACAGGCGCAACCACCCTATGGGCATAGGCGCAACCACGTCCAAAAAGTTGGGGGGAACCAAATGGAAATTCTTAGTAGGAGTAATAATAGCGAGCGCGAAACGCGTGAAGCCGCGATTGCCGAAGGCAAGAAGCCCCTAACGATTAGGGGGTATGGGCACAGAATAGACAAAGCGTAGCCAGAAGTCTAACTCAACGTTTCTGCTGTAATTCGGAAATAATTCTAAAAAGTTGTAGTCTATGCACGTCGGCCATAATTGCGTGTTGTTGGTGGATGATAATATAACGAGCAATCTATCAGTTTACCTTTTTTACTGTTTCCTTAAGCAAAAGTCGGTGAAACTTGAATAATATAATTGGAATGTCTGTCGGAGAGCATTGGCAATAAGGTATGCAAATAAACCGAATGGAAAAGAAATGTTTGTCGGTTTTTGGCTTCCTGAAAGGTCAAGCAAGGTAGCCTTCTGTGATCAGAAAACAGACACAGGCGCAATTGCAGTACCGACCCTCACGACGCTTAACCGGACTTTAGCCGACCCTCACGACGTCTTACCTTATCCTAACCGAGATTCACGGCTCCAAATACTGCAATTACGCCATAGGCGGAGACCTGGGCCGAGAGTTGGGGGGGGGGGGCGGAAAGACGCGAAATTTTCTGATGGACGAATGGCTGAGTGTCGCGGAAAAATTTCCATCTTTTGCCGGCCAAAATTTCTGACGACCGGCGAAATCTCGAAAAAATTTCTAGTATTTTCACCGCCAAAAAAAGTTGATGACCTTTTTTTTTAGTCATCCGGCGAAATTTTTGACGAAGACGACCGGCGAAATCTCGAAAAAAATTCTATTTTCGCCGCCAAAAAAAGTTCATGACCTTTTTTTTAGTCTTCACGCTCAACGATTGGGGGGGGGGACAAATGCATGGGCCGTCCCCCAACACCTCCATTGGGGGGACCGTCCCTCTGTCCCCCCTAGGTCTCCGGCCATGAATTACGCAGAGATATTGCGTAGCGCTTAATCTTGTCTGTGAAAATTATATTGTAGAATTAACTTTTTTTGAGTGAAGGGGTGGCGCCAAAGCTAAGATCTTACTGCGGAATGAGGGTGGCAGTCATACCGCAGAGAACTACAAATGCATAGGGAACATAATGGAACATATATATAGGAAACTTGAGGGAACATCAATGAACATCAGGGGAACACCAATGGAACATAGGGAACGTCCGTTGCAGGTATAGGAGCCCAACCCAGTCCTGCAGAATA
This sequence comes from Lumbricus terrestris, assembly GCA_949752735.1. NCBI lineage: Eukaryota > Metazoa > Annelida > Clitellata > Crassiclitellata > Lumbricidae > Lumbricus > Lumbricus terrestris. The sequence continues at coordinate 22,601,806 of OX457039.1, forward strand.
GTACACACAGGTTTATGTAACACTGACAAGAAACTTAGTGACCGAAACCGTCACAGGATACTGCGATCACCCACTAGGCGTTTCGCGAATACTGTACCCTTCCCTGAGCCTTCGCCCACAGCCGGAAGCTTAAACCCCGTGAGATCGATGACAAGGAAACACCCTGACAGATCGTCACCGAAAGTTCTCACAACCGAAAGCGTAACTTCAGCTATGAACCAGGATCGCCAAAAATCGTCTTCGTGTGGCCAATGCCACCACTGTCGAGACAGACGAACACAATCCGAAATCACTATGAACGAATTAACGAATCACAGTACGTATGGAGTAGTCGGTACTACTCCACGATATAAGCAGCACACCGTGTGGCAGGCTTTATTCCACCGGAAACTCTGTATGAACTGGCTTGAAAGTCCAAATCGGTCTTCCGTATAGAACATCTTCCAAGGGAAAATGTTACCTAACGAGAGTCATGGTCACTCCCGCGAGTTACGGTACCCGAAAGTTATCAATCACATGTATCGCCAATTGTGGCTTGTCCGCCACAGGAATAAAAGTACCTAAACCAAATCGATCTGTGAAAGTCTAAATCTAAATCAGTCAATCAATCACTTAATGAGCCATAGTAATTGACATTATCTTGGCATTGCTTAAAAAAATGGCGCAGCTTCTGGGGATGCAAAGTTTAGGTCTACCCTAAAGAGACAGAAGTCATGCAACAAATAGTCATTGATTTTAATATAGGTCTACGCATAAATTAAATTAAGACACAGTGGAACCAAATAATGAGAATCATATGAGTGTTCATTTCTGTCTAACCGGAAAAGGGACAAATCGCAGACCCGCTTATCTTAAATATATGTCTCAAAGTTTGTCCTTCCGTCTGTTTGTTTGTATGTTCGCATATCCGGATGTATTTGAACTCTTCGTCCCATAAAAGGCTCGGAAGTGACAGAGTGTAGGTTTAAAAAAAATTGCAATTGATTCTTACCCAAATTTTAAGGTCAACGCGACTATTTTTAGCTCTCAATTCACTTTTAAACCCGAGCTATGAGCGTTTTAATCCTTGTAGATTTAATCAGCCATGTTGCCGCATTAGTAAAGAGACGACAGTACGCATGACGTCATTCTCGCCCAAAAATAATTTTCGTATATATCAACAATCCGGTTGAAAAACCGACACCGGTTACAGTGTACAATTATGCACAAGAACGCAGATCACTGAAATATTAATTATACTTACAGAACAGACAGCCTGCAATAATTGCATAAAGCCACATGCAGTCTGCACACACACACACACACCCGGGTCATGTTTGGCTTTTTGGGGAAGCGGGGTGGGGTGGAGGAGTGGCGAAAACCCGAAATTTCGCGGTCAACGCTGGGTGCCCCGAGGAGTAGTGTTGAAAACCCGAAATTTTCCTGGCAACGCCGGGTCCCAAATCTAGTTATTAGTGGCTAAAACTGCAAACATTTATGATGATATTTATTAAATATTTCTTAAATATTAGAGAGGGTTATAAGCACTTCCGTTCCTAAAAATGCTACCATTGCAGAGCGGAAATTCAAAAAGTTTCGATATACAGAGGGGCGCATCCCCCTCCCCAGACCCTGCTAGACGCCCCGCGCCTCGTCGATCCTCCTTCGGCCTTTCGTTCGTCCCCCAAAGCCAGCATCGAGTCTTCACCTATGGTCTACACTGTCGTTAGATGGAAATGGACACATGTTTCTCATTCTTTAGTTCCGCTTGTGCTGATTTATATGCGCATTTGAATCAATGGATAATTTGGATATTTGTTGCACGACTATAATTTTGGCATCATTTGATCGTTTCTAAGATAGATAGGCTTCTCTAATAATAAGCGGGACTTCGATCTGTCCCTTTTCCGGTTAGACAGAAATTGTAGACCTATATTAAAATCAATGAATATTTGTTGCATGACTTCAGAATTCAGTTACAAGTACCGAACTTCGACGCATTATTCTCTCTTCACCACCAAAGTCCTGTGAACTAGATCCCATACCGACCTTCCTACTTCACGAATTCATCGACATTTTACTTCCTCTCCTCACAACACTCTGCAATCGATCTCTACAGGAAGGCATTCTACCATCAACGCAGAAGAGGTCAATCCTGATCCCTGCTCTGAAAAGTGGTGGATTGGATCCGACTAATCCCGGGAACTATAGGCCGATAGCGAATGTTACGTTCCTCTCGAAGCTTATCGAAAAGGTCGTCGCCATGCAACTCGTCGCTTACCTAGAAGGGAATAATCTGCTGCCTCAGAATCAGTCTGGTTTCAGAAGATTCCACTCAACTGAAACGCTTCTGCTCCGACTCCTCTCAGACATCTACGGAGCGATCGACAGAGCTCAGCTGACCCTGCTGGCCCTTTTTGACGTCAGCGCCGCTTTTGACACTGTCGACCACGAGATTTTGTTAGAGCGGCTGAGTGTTTCTTTTGGTTTGTCTGGTGCATTTTACAAATGGATAGATTCTTTTCTTCAGGAGCGTTCTCTCTGTGTGGTCCATGGCTCTTCTAGGTCCTCATGGGTGCCTGCACAATATGGTCTACCCCAGGGTTCAGTCCTTGGTCCCATACTTTATATTATTTACACCTCAGGTCTTGACACTCTACTAACAGCTCATTCGGTTTTGAGTCAGCAGTATGCTGACGACGTCCAGGCTTACACCCATTGCCTCCCTTCTAATGCTGTCAAAGCGGTTCGGATAATGAGCGGGACTTTGGATGCTCTAGAGGCATGGATGTCATCCAATAGACTACGCTTGAACCCATCTAAGACAAAATTTATTTGGTTGGGCACACGGCAGCAGCTTGCCAAGCTTGATCTATTTTCTCTTGCATCTGAGTTTCCTGGCTTTGTCTTTGCAACCACGGTTCATGACCTTGGTGTCCAACTTGACCAAGAACTAACTTTTGCTCCTCAACTTCACCGTCTTGCTCGAGACTGCTATTATCAGCTGCGCCAGCTTCGCACTGTCATCCGTTCTCTTACGTCTGCTGCTACTCTTACTTTAGTGCATTCTTTCGTTACATCTCGCATTGACTATTGCTCTTCGCTCTACATTGGCCTCCCATCCAGCAAATTGACTTGTCTTGACCGGGTGTTGCGCTCTGCTGCACGCCTAATTGGGAAAATCCCTAAATATGATCATGTCTCAAACTACATGCTTGAGGTACTTCACTGGCTCCCTATTCGCCAGCGTATCGAGTTCAGGGTAGCTGCATTGGTATGGCGATGTTGTCAGGGCCTTGCCCCAACTTACCTCCGTGAGCTATGCAGCTCTACATTGGGTATCCAAGGACGTCGTCAGCTACGCTCTGCTGATAGGGGAGTCCTCTTAGTTCCTTTTGCTCGTACTACTACCATGAAGGATCGAGCCTTTTCTGTGGTTGGACCAGTGGTCTGGAATGGCCTTCCTTTTGAGCTACGCCTACACCCTGGGACTCTACCAGGATCCTTCCTTACTAAACTTAAAACTGTTCTTTTTGTGCGCGCTGGAGTTGGGAGCGCTTCTGAGTAGTTCTTCTTGAAGGAGCGCTATATAAATGTCCGAATGAATGAATGAATGAATGAATGACTTCTGTCTTTTTGGGGTAGGTCTAAGCTTTGCATCCTCAGAAGCTGCGCCATTTTCTGTAGGCAATGTCAAGATGATGTCAATTACTATGGCTCATTAAGTGATTGATTGACTGATTTAGATTTAGACTTTCACAGATCGATTTGGTTTAGGTACTTTTATTCCGATAACATCGTTGCAAAATTTTTGGTAAACTAGAACCAAAAATGCACTCGATTTGGCATGCTCGAATGCTCAAAATTGCGTCGGTTTCTGGGGTTCCCGATGAGGGAGCTTACGACGCTCTCCTATACCCTCTTGTTCCACTGTGTCTTAATTTATGTGTAGACTTATATCAAAATTAAAGAATATTTGTTGCACGACTTCTGTCTTTTTAGGGTAGGCCTAAGCTTGGCATCCCCAGAAGATGCGCCATTTTTTGTAAGCAATGTCAAGGGGCTTCTTGCCTTCGGGAATCGCGGCTTCTCGCGTTTCGCGCTCGCTATTATTACTCCTAAGAATTTCCATTTGGTCCCCTCCAACTTTTTGGACGTGGTTGCGCCTATGAGTGCAGTCAGGGTGAAACATCATAACCAGAGCCTTCTATTACTGAGAGTTCGGCATTCAATAGTAAAGAGAAAGTCTCGCTGTGATTGGATGAAATTCATGGGCTCCATTGTAGTTCCAGATGTGTCGCTTTGTAAGAATGGCGATACCAAATTGCAGTTGTATTGCATTGTAGTGATATAAAGTACCACATGTCTCTGAACATGTGGTATCATGTGGTATCATCACAGGTATCATTGAGAGACAGACAGACAGACAGACAGACAGACAGACGGACGCACGGACAGACAGACAGACAGATTACACCAAGACAATCTATATAAATAAAAATGTAAAAGGTTTGTGTCTAATCAAGAATCTCGGAAACTTCTTGACCGATTCTTGTGAAAATTTTACCAAAACGTTCCATTCGAATACGAGCGGGTTTGTATAATGCCTTTTGTGAAAAAGCGCAATCTTTTCGACCCAAAAAAACAACTTTGCATTCGAGTCGCCAATTTTCACCCGACGTTGCTTTCGAATTACGGCCGTGTTATCCGCGCGTCCCTTTGTAGCGCATATATCTAACTAGTTTGCACAAAATCAAGGATCTCGGTAAGTTCTTCGACGATTGCTTTCAAATTTTCACACAACGTTCCATTTGAATTCGAGCATCCGGGTTTTTATATGCTTTTTTAAAAAAGCGCACTTTTTTTACCACAACTTTTCATTCGATTCGAGCGATATCGATTTGAATTTTCACACGTCGTTGCTTTCGAATGCGAATGCGGCCGTGTTATCCGCGCGTTCTTTTGTAGCGCATATATATAACTAGGTGTTGGTTTGCACAAAATCAGGGATCTCGGTAAGTTCTTCACCGATTGCTTTCAAATTTTCACTCAACGTTCCATTCAAATTCGAGCGCCCGAGTTTTTATATGTTTTTTTGGAAATGGGAAAGGTAGGGGAGGAGAGGGAAAGGCAAGGGGATGGGAATGGGGAGGGGAGGAGGAGGGGGAGGATGAGGGGGAGGGGCAGGGAAGGGGGAGAGGAGGGAGGGGAGGGGAAGGAGAGGGGAGGGAGGGAAATAGAGGTAGGGAGGGAGGTGAGGGAGGGGAGGGAGGGACAGAGGAACCGAGGAGGGAGGCAGGTGAAGGGAGGTAGGTAGGGAGGGTTGGACGGGCGGTCTTTTCAGCCACAGCAACGCGTGGCCGGGTACAGCTAGTAATATTATAAAAAAGGATAAAAACTGATTCATTCGTAACATAGTTTTCACAATTGTCATCAAAGGTTCCACAGACAGACGTACAGACATACACATTCACGCATACACATAGAGTCATAGACAGACACACCGTTGAACACACAAACACACACACAGACAGACATACACACGAACGAACCAATATATTCACGTGACATAAACACACAGACACATCAACACAGATAGACAGACATAATATAGGCAGACATATAAACAGACTGATAGACAGAGAGCTACTGATAGAGACAGAGAGAGCTAGATAGCGATCGACAAACAGACAAGCAGAGAGAGACAAGAGAAATAGACTGACAGACATAGAGAGAGAGAGACAGACAGACAGAGACAGAGAGAGACATACAAACATAGATAGAGAGATAATACAGAGGCATAGAAAGAGAGAGAGACACACACAAAGAGAGACAGACAGACATAGGCAGACAGAGAAAGAGACAGATAGACAGGCAGATAGACAGACATACACATAGAGAGGTCTCGCCAATTAAGGTTCCCTTGAAAAAACTATTGTACTAGCCGTGATATTTGCCTGAATTAGGCCTGCATCGCCCACTTTAAAACAAAGGCGCATCATGCCAGTAAGGCTCCCTGGACCCGTAAGGCGCTACTCTAACCCTAAGCGCAAAGCCAACTCTGTCTCCTTCCAGGATATCGAACGTGGCTCCCGTCGGCTTTGGGCCGAAGTCAGACGGCTCCGTGGTGGTGATATTGTCTGTCCTACTGTGATTGATGGTGTTACGAGTGAAACGCTTAACCGATTCTTTCAAGCTGTGTCGACTGATCTAGGCTATACTGAGCCATTGCATAAGCTAACTGTTAATATTGATGAATATAATGTGTTCAGGGGTTGGAATGTGTCCGGGGGTCCTCTATTGGCCCTGATGGTATTCCTGCTTGGTTTTTGTCCACGATGGCTCACCCTCTTTCTGCTCCTGTAACTTATCTGTTCAACTGCTCTCTGGCTTCCTCTTATACACCGCCCCAGTGGCACTCTAGCTGCATCACGCCAATTCCAAAAATTGCACGTCCTCAAAGTGAGACAGATTTTAGGCCTATCTCAATCACCCCGGTGCTCTGCCGCATGTTGGAAAAAATAGTTGCGAGGAGATATTTTTACCCAATCTTCAATTATCCTGAGTCTAACTCTGCTTTTAGTGACCAATTTGCCTTTCGGCCACCTGGATCTCCCACATCTGCCCTTATTGGTCTTACTCATAGACTTTTGGACATGCTTCATGATGAGCCATATGTGCGTCTTATCTCGCTAGACTTTTCCCGTGCCTTTGATACGGTTAGACATTCGTACTTATCTGAACAGCTTGCTCAAATGCCTTTACCTGACTTTCTGTATAATTGGATCTTATCCTTATTGCATAATCGACAACACTGCACTAAATTTCTTGGCCAAGTTTCAACCTTTTGTAGGATTAACGCAAGTATTATTTAGGGTTCGGAACTTGGACCGGATGATTTTGTGGTAGTCATTTCAGGTCTGACACCAGTTCACCGTAGTAATAGTCTACTGAAATACGCAGATGACAGCTACATCTTAATTCCTGCTTCTGCTATTGCTACCACTTCTTCTGAACTCGACAATGTTGCTATGTGGGCTCTTACTTGTAACCTCAAACTCAACCATGGTAAATCTAAGGAGATGATAATTAGTCGTCCAAGGTCAAAGCTAACCAATCTCCCTCCTCCTTTATAAATGACTATCGATATGTTTATTCTGCTATTTAGCATACTTTATGTAACAATGAAATTAACTGCATTTTCACTGACTTTATTAGGCCTATTGATTATTTAGTTATATATATATATATATATATATATATATATTCATTGTTGTTCATAACTGATTGATGTTCTCGCAGTGCGTTTGCGGGCGTCCATTAAAGTATATACTTACTTACTTACTTAAATATGCAGTGGTGTGGAAAAGGATAGAGCCAGTAACAAGATTAGAGCGGTGTACGAGGGTGTAAGAAGAATTACGCAGACGCACGCCCCGAGGGTGGGGCATTTAAGGACAAACGCGGTAAAATACTTACTGACCCGGAGGATATTAAGGAAATATGGAGGGAATACTTTAATTCATTATTGTTCAACGATCCAAATGAGACAGATGACAGTTATCTGGAGAATATCGAGAAGATGAAGAACACGGAAGATCTGCCGGTGACACGAAACGTAGTATCCCCTCTGAAAGCTATCCGGGGGGGGGGATGAATATCCCCTTTTTTTAAAATGCGTATAATTTAAAAATTTGTGCTCTAATCAAAATTTGAAGTGACTAATTGTTTAAAGTGTCCTAAGCAATGTTCAGAGAAAGGCAACTCGAATTTATTTAGTGACTCTGAGTGTTTTTAAGTGTTTTAAAAGTTTTAAGTGCTCCAAAACCAAAGCAAAAAATTATCAAGTAGGAATAAGCATACCTGTTAGTGTCATTGTTCAAAACAAAGCAGATGAAAAAAAAATTTTTTTTAAATGCACGCGGAAGTGACTTTTTCGACTTTTCTTCATTTGGGGAAGGGGATACGATTAATACGGAGGATTCTCTACTTCGTGACACCGACACTGGGAGAGGACGAGGTAGAAGCCGCTATCCACAGAATGAAGCATATATGAAGGCTCCGGGACTAGACAATAATTATTACAACGGAAGAAATATAGGCAGTAACAGCAGGAAGGGGAATTAAGATCATGCACAGGTTGTGTCAAGCGGTGTGGGAAACGGAAGAGTTACCCTCGGAATGGAAGCGATCAATTGTCATATTTATTCACAAGAAAAAGACAAAAGGACCGATAAGATTAAGTCGGAGGGTCAAGCCGGATTTAGAGTAAATAGAAGTAGGCTACAATAGACCAAATCTTCACCCTGAGGCAATTGGCAGAAAAGTATGAAGAATTTGGGAAGAAACTATATGTATTCTATATAGATTTTCGGAAAGCTTTCGACAGTGTGTCGAGGAAAGGACTGTGGAAGCCTAGGGCTTACATGAAATTAGGCATCATAAAGCATTCTTATTAAAAATGTTCTTCTTTTTAAGCTGTCTGCCCATGGGACAATTTGGTCATGTGGTCTGGGGAGCATGGAATGGGGAGTGAGGAGGGAGGAGCGGGTTTAGAAAATGTATTGAATCCGTCAAGGCAGCGGTGAAGAAGTTCCTATCTGCCATTTCACACAGCTGTTCCAATGTTGGACTATCCTATGTAATGTAGTGATGTCTGACTAGACGGGCCAGCACGGACTGTAGTTTAGTGCGCTCCTGCTGCTGCCCCGCAAAACCCACCATGCCGGAGATAAATATAGCAAGCGGGCCAAAATTGTCATCCTCACAACATCATGAAGCCTCGATCCTGCTAGGCCAGAGGTTCTGAACCGGTGTGTCGCGGCACACTAGTGTGTCGCGAATAGACCGGATGGTTGCGTTATCTGTGGCACCTGACATTAAGGCCGTAAATTTTCCCAAATGCGAAAATCAAAAAATTGCCGCGGTTTTGGGGCAAATTTTGTCTCGCGAATTTGCTGAGATTTTCGCCATTATTTTACTGCCTTGACTTCAGAACTTTTCCTGCGATTGTCTGCTATCCCTATCCATAGTGGTTGTTGGCTAGTATATAACTTGATTCGGGGCAAATTGGAACTGGAAGATAACGTGGTGTTATAATGAGCGTTGAATTTCAGGTAGGCATATAGTTCGTTTAATATTTTCCCGGGCCTACTTGCCCCCAAAAAACAGACTCGCCCGAAATGCAGACCCCCCAACCTCCGCCTCCTACGCCTATGCCGTGACGGCAAGACCTGTGACTGTCATTCAGAAGCGTCATTCAGCTATTCATTTCTAATCTTCTATATCTATAAGAAAGGAAGTACGTATCTTTGTCAGTTATGCACGCTCACACTTTTGCAACTACTGACCTGAAACGTGGAACATAAAATAATAGACTTTCACTCAACTTACTCAGGCGCGCTATTTTCACCTCCTTATTCACTTTAGAACTCGAGATATTAGACATTTTAATTTTCGCCGTGTTATTTACGCCATCGCTACAATTGCGACGCCATTATTTGAATCGTTGTGCAATAACAAATGACGTCATTGAAACTCGAGCTCTCGCTACGCAGCGCAACCGCCCTGGAAAAGATAAATGCCTTAGGCCAAGCCGCCAAGGAGTATATACACTAAGAGGAGCCCCATGCAACATGAGTTTAACCAGCAGAATTGGGGAAGACCTTCCAAGCAGAGGGGCATAAATAACCATTTATAAACCCCAAATGGGCGGCGAAGCCGCCCCACAGGAGCGGGTGGAGCTGGGTTTGGGGACGAAAAATCGAAATTTCCCGTGCAACGCCGGGTACCCCAGCTAGTGCTATTATAATTATTATGCTAGCGTTATTTAGATTTACATTTAAGATTCTTTACAACTTATTTTAGATACTTGTCACTGTCGTTCACATCTAAAATTGCAATATTTACAATGATCGACAGCTGTGAGAAACTGTGGATGACTAGCGCAATGAGTTAGGCCTATAGATTCTTATATAATATGTTTCTTATGCTTCTGCATTCTAGTTTCAATGTCCAACATAGAATTATAGGCCTACACTTGAGCATAAATTCTTGAATTCATCGTTGACGTCAGATGCCAGCAGCGTTGGCCGAGTGATCCAGTGATATCACATCACCACATTCCGATTTATGCATATTCATAAACCTCTATTGACGCAGACCTGTGAGTGGAATGCTGTTGACAACGTACTAATCTGTCCTACTGTTCATTTTACAGTCATGTAAGGGTAGAGTCATTGGACTCTAACTAGAAGCCTTGCTCATACTATAAATTACAAGAATAGAGTCCAAAAACAACCAGCAGTAATACGTCGAAATTTTTTAATTTTCAAAACTTGTGATCACTGTTGTAAATAAACAAACCAACCCAATGCACACGATTTACCCGGAAGTGCCTCTTTACGTAGATGGCAATGTGGCGCCACCTATTAGCTGCCATTTTCCACAGAGTCCTCCATTGGCTAAGATTTAGTGTGTAACAATGTTTCAAATAACAAGAGCGAAACATAATGTCCTGCGTAAATACAAAAGTAATGAGTAGTAAACACTAAGTGAGGGTAAAGTTATAAGACTCTGACATGAATCCTAATCCCTATCTAAATCCATGAAACATACTATAAATTAATAGAATTTAAGACAACAATTAATAGACTATAGTTATAAGTTCTAGTGTAGGTCAATGCTTCAAATTATAAAAGAGAAATTTAATGTACTGCGTAAATACAAACTACACAAAAGAAACATAATGTCCCATGTAAACAAAACAATAATTAGTAGTGAACATTAGGTGATAAAGGTAAGAAAGTTAAAAAAATTCCTCACTGTCGTGACACAAAATACCAGGGAAATACACAGAGTTAAGGAGCAATCCTGATATTGATAAAAATTTCTGGAATAATATAAGGTGTAATAGCCTACTTCTTTATATACAAATCATTGCTCTAGTAAAAGTGCTATTATAGATTCTGGATAGGCCTATTTTCATTGTCTAGGTGTTCTACCTTTTGTATGTGTTTTTGTTTCAGATGCCAGCATTGGCGTAACTTTCCCCGTAAAAGTGGTGGTGACTATATTCCTTGGCACACAACTTCTCAGTTCAATTCTTTCCTCGGCTTCCTGTACCCCAGCGGTTCTCAAATTTCATTTTTATTGTCCCCCTCCGTGTAGGCCTATTATAGTCATATTAAGGAGCAAAATTTAAAATATATATGTATAGTTCTAATTATGTAATCATGTTAACAAAACGGCAAAATTGGTCTATGACCCCTGTAAGAAAGAGCTAATCTATAGCGTTGGGGTGTTGTGGGCTTGTTTTCACTAGCGCAGATTTAAAATATCTGGTTTTAACATATGTCAAATTCAAACACAAATTTTAAGGACATATTTGTCTTTGACAGGAAGATTTTTAAACCAGTTCACACAGATATGACGTGCTTAAAGGAATCAAACATTTTGAAGCTCGACCAAAAATTAATCGTTAGGCCAATAGGCCTATTATTCAGCTCTCCCCTATTTTGAGCTCTAGGATATAGGCCTACGCTGAGAATTTCTGGCTCACATTTAAACACTATTTGTTTCAAAAATTATAATACTATAACACTATTTGTTTCAAAATTTAATAATATGCCTAACAGCAAAATATGTTGCATGCACTATAGGTCTATATAGTACCGTATGTGAGTGAGTCTAATTATATGTTGTGAAAGAAATAAAATAATGATGATGCTCTTATATTATGTTGCAACGTTAAAAATCATTGCTAATCTAAGAAAGATAGACACAAAGTCCATGAACACAAAGAAAATTTATATTTCTGGAATTTGTTGCCTATCCCTAACCGGTGCCTGGCGTACCCCACAGTTTGAGAACCCCTGCGCTGTACCCCTTCCCAAGATGCAAATTTAGTATGAACTCTGGTGAGAACTCTCTCCCTCCCGTCTCCATTCTCACTCTTTACCCTTTCGTCTTTCTCGCTGGTGAACTCCACGATCTTTCCACTCACGGATAGCCTAATTTTTAAAAACAGCTCTTTCACAAAAATTTTACAGATTCTTCCTATTCAATCCTTGCTGACTCTTACCTAAAGTCTAAGCCAACTTTTTGGGGGTGGGGAGGTAAAGGTGCGGAGTTCCCTTCAATGCTATTTTGATAACAACGATTCCAGAAGGTTTTGCGAGGCCATTGGCATGCCATGCACTGCCTCGGAGCCATAACGATTTGTGGAAGAGAATTGCTAGCGTCGCGTTTCCTCCCCAAATTTTAAGTGGTAGGGAATTCCTTTCCTTCGCTCCTTATGATTTAAGCCATGACGGTGGACAATGAACACACTGTGAAGACTTCTAGGCTAGCAGCATTGGCGCCATTGCAATTTTAATCATGAATAAGCTTAGCCTTTATTATGTTAGACAGCCAAATGCTTTTATGCCTCTAAAAAATATTTCCTTGTCGGATCAAAAAGTGGTGGTGACTGTCATCACCACCGTCACAATAGAACGTTACGCCTATGGATGCCAGGGTGCTGGAAACTAAGTGCTCACAAGCATAGTTTTTAGACTCATGCCGTTTTTAAATGTGGCCATATGTTTTTCATGGAAATATTTCTGGAGATATGGATTTTCTATTAATAATTCCAGTCAAAGTTTACTAACTGTCTTTTAAAGGATATTATTCTTATCGAATCAATTTTCATAAATTAAAATGAGGATTGGTGTGTCAGTTTTATTAATTTTAGTCTTATATTGTAGAAGGTCCTGGGCACGACGTTAAACTGCATCCATCCTCTGCCACAGGGAACCAGCAACTTCCCTGTGCCGGTCCTAAGCCCGGATAAATGAGGAAGGTTTGCCAGATGGGTGGAGATACACTGGCAGTAAAAGACCAAGACCATTGAAATCCGCAAAAACCACGGCACAAGTGACATAGCGACCCAGATGCTTCAAGGTGTCATGATGTGGAGCTGACATGCACAGGCCGGTCAGTACAGACCAGTGGAGAGAGTCGGGGAGAGAGCGTGGGACACATACGGGCATTGACCCAGGTTGTCCTTCGTGCCTCTCTCCCAATATTCTCTTCATCAGACAAGGTGGTCTAGCTGGTTCAAGATGTTTATGGTATGGACCTGCAGACCGGACAGGTTGAAGATGGGCAACATGATGCGAGACAGACTCAGACAGAGAGTGGCGCCGGACACCTACGGGCGTTTAGCCCAAGGATTTCGATGATTATGATGATGATGATTGTAGAAGGGAGTCTAATGACTTTATTATTACATTCTTTAGTAGGCCCTATATGTTGCATTGATTCAGATAGGGGTTGGGCTTCTAGTTAGAGTCCAATGACTCTACCCTTACAGTTTAGGCTCAGTCAACCTCATGGGAATAGGTCTACATATATATATATATATATATATATATATATATATATATATATATATATATATATATATATATATATATATGGAATCCGCGCTCCTTAGATCCTTAATTGTACCAGCGCGTTATCAATCACTCTTCCCACATATCCAAGCTGATAGGCTTGCGATCAAGCCTTTAGGCTCAGTCAACCTCATGGGAATAGGTCTACATATATATATATATATATATATATATATATATATATATATATATATATATATATATATATATATATGGAATCCGCGCTCCTTAGATCCTTAATTGTACCAGCGCGTTATCAATCACTCTTCCCACATATCCAAGCTGACTCACAGCGTCCGTTGCACGACTTCCTCCATACTTGGCATATAATGTTATACGCTGTATCGTCGCTATTGAGTCCGACTCAACTGCGTTCTATCGCGAATACCAATTATTATTGTTTAACTTATTTTCCGATCATCAATTTTTATTTCCCAGTATGGGCATGCGACGATGGTAAGATACACACCATTCCAGATAGCTTTATAAGGATCGGAAGTAATAAATGCACATGGCCGGGGTTCGCGTAGCATGATGGACGGGCAGGAGTCGAGTAGGCTACGCACGACGACTTGGGCGATGAATCAATTCTGATCAGTGCTGTGGCTTCTACCTGGCAACCATGCAACGAGTCGACAGATTGCAAATTGCCTGCATTCGGTGGCAGGATGATGTTGAGGGAATGAAGAGCTCTCCGTGGCATGTCGAACATCCAAGATCTCAGTTATTTGCAAAGTCAGGAAATCTTCAGGAGTGAAGGCAAGTGGCCCCGAGGCTCTGACCAGACCCGGCGACTACCAAGGAGAGCGTTAAATGTGACTCATTTTCGTTTGGGTTCGGTGGCTTGGAAGGTGATTCTGTCCTCCCACTATATTCACTACTTGTCACGATAATTATTTAGGCCCTACTGTGCATATCGCACACAGACTGGACACAGGTAGAGCGATCGGATTGTAGCTTTAATTGTGCGCTTGTACTTCCGCTTCTCGTGGCGATTGGCCTGACGCCGCAAAGAGCGACACTTCCCGGAAATGAAGATGATGAAGGACACTGGTGGACGTTGACCAAATGCATCCGACGAAGCTTTTGTCCACGTCGTCTCAAAATGTGCGAACGTCTCCTTCACTGTGAAGGGGTCAGCTAATGTTGATGGGTCCACGAACCGCCGTAAACGCCGCCATGAGGGCTTCTTGACTCGATCCGCTCCACCTGCGAATGCACTTGGCATATATTATGAGTTGTATCGTCGCTGTTGGGTCGTTGAGCATCATGGAGGAATGGAACCGTTGTCATAATCAGTCCATGGTTACAGGTGGTTGGCGCTGAGACCCGGAGAGTTATGAAGAACACAGTTGTTCCGCACAATGATAACGACGTCTAGCCAGCCCCATGCATGTTGATGCGTCGACTCCAACACGTGCTGGGTCAGTCCGAACTGGGTCAGACCAATGACCGGAATTCTACAGTTGGGTCCTCTACGTTCAAACTTAGATGCACAAAAATGTTTTGTTTTTCTGTGTGTAGGAGTCTAAAGTCTATGTCCATAGATGTGCTGGTGCTAAATGTTTCATTTGTTGTGATTTTTATTCAGGTGTTTCATGCTGAGAGTCTGCAGTGCATGCATACACTGACGAACGATTCTATAACAGCAGCCAACCTGCCATGTACATGCATTCGATTTCTGGGTGGCAGAAAGACAGAGAAAATGACAAAGACCAAGGAAGACAAGAGCAGAGATCACAAGAATATACTTTTGGCCGCATGTAAGTGCAATTAAATGACTGTCATTATATTTCATTTTCAAACATTTCGAAGCTTGGAAACAGAATTTTAAATTCACAAGTCACCATGGGCCTATGACAGAATTTGGAGGCCCAGGGCCACAACTAATTTTCAAGACCTTCTCACTCAAGAATCTACGTCGAAATTCTGGATTGCTATGAGATCCTGCTCCAATGTCAACATGTCTCGTAATATTTGAAGGATTCAAAAAGAAAATTATTTGAATTATCTGATTCATTGTCAATTCTTAGATGCTGTACAATAATTCCATATTTTCTTGGTTCAAAACTCCATTCTTTGTCAGTCACAGTTGTTACAGTCGTCGAAGTCTTTTGGAGGGTACTTTCTGTTTGTGATTAATTTATTTCTCGAAGATCTTCTGTCTGCCTGAGTCTACAACTATTATCAGGATGTGCAACGAAATTTGAATTTTTTGGCTTGTTGAAGCAGCTTCCTTTTGTCGAGCCAATTTCTTTCGTTTCTCATGTCCACTTAACTCTTCAGCTTTCTGTAAGAGATTAGATTAAAATAATATTTTTATATAATATAATAGACTAATATTTAGGGCCCCAGAGGGAATAATTATTTGCTATTTTTTCAATAAAATTGACAATGTGGTCATTTTTGTCAAATTGACTGATATTGTTAAAACTATTTTAATGAATTAATGTAGATTAAATATCAATTTCAAAAGCTAAAAACAAACCCCCTAATCTTGCACTCATTCCGATCGAAATCGTACACCACCCAAGGGCTCATTCATTTCTACACTACCCCAAACTCCAAATCCTGGCTACACCACCGCTCTAAGAGACTAAGAAAGTAAGAATATATATAGTGTATGCCTACTGTGTAGGAAACACTATCCACAGCGAATCCGATGATAAGAACAATAATTATATTCATGAATATTAAACATTTGTTAGGTTTGAGTGTTTGACTTACGACTTATATGGTCTACGAGTAATGAGTTACGAATCTTACGATAGAGTTTATACTGTTGAGTGTTGACAACTTTTCAATTTTACAACTAATAGCAGATTTACGAAAAATTTGTTTACAGTTTGCAATTATTTAACGTCAACGATTTCGCCACAAAATAATTAGAATTTGCATAATGCTACATTTCAGTGAATAACTCGTTAATTCCGTAATTCCCCATTTCAATAAATTATTGATTGAAATAGAAAATTATGGAATTAAGGAGCTATTTATTACAAATAAGTCCGTAATTCCGAAATTCCGAGGCCCTTTGTCAAGTGAGACCTGGGGCCAAATGGCCCCAATGGCCTCCCTGTCCTAGGCCCTGCAAGTCACCCATGTTACGATAAATTATATTGTACGTGGGAATATCAACTTTCATCAGAAGGCTAAAGTGGAAGAAATTCTGTTCGCGCGTTGTAAATCTGGTCTCTCTGAACCGACTGATGCAAATGGGTTATGGGTGATTCTGTTACGCATGAAAATTAATAAATACTGGCATTAAGAAGTAACTTCTGTGGCGTTGGAGTACGAGATTATAATGCAAAATTCAGCAACAGACGCGGCAGCAAACTACAGCCGTAGGCCTAGTCAGGTGGTCACAGTGGCGTCGCTACCATAAGTCGCGGTAGCTCGTTTGACATGTCTAATTTACTTTTGACCCGCCGTATGACCTGGACTTTTTTCAATCTAAAAAAATATTTTCCTTACATTTAATTTCTTCGACCTGCTGAATAACTCCCATGACCCTGACGCGAACTGCTGAAATTGTAGGCCTATAGCTGGCGCTGCCACTGGGTTGTCCTTCTGTCGATAGCCGAGAAATAAAGAGAGAGACAAACAGACAGACAGACAGACAGACAGACAGAAAAAGAGAGAGACTGAGAGAGTGGGAGAGAGAAACAAAGTGAGGGTGAGGGAGAGAAACAGATAGACAAACGGAGCGACGGACAGAGACAGATATAGAGTCAGAAAGTCTGTGGCAGATAATCAATATGAGAATTTTCAGTTCAGAACGAAATCGATTCAGCAGAGCGTAGACTACAGACGCAGTCCTGAGAGGAGTTCAGCGTTTAGGTGAAGCAACCGAAATTGTTCGCTCACACATCGATCCCTTCTTTAAAGTATGACAAAAGAAAGACAATCGTTGAATATTAATGATAGGACTAAGGAATGAGAACTGTGCTGTGGTTGTCTAAAGTCTGTTTATAATAATGTTTATGAACTACCGTATACTATAATTATGGCAAGACCAACTTGAAGAGAATCTTCAGTGAGCAGCAAGCATGACTGAAGAGCAGCGTTGAATTTTCATATCTTGATTATAATTATAGCCACAATCAGTGGCGTAGGCAAGAGGGGTTTCGGGAGTTAAAGCCCCCCCCATTGGCTCCGGGGAAAAAGGATTTTTTAAGGTTATTTTTCCATTTAAGTAAGAAAAAATAGCAAAAAACAGGGTTTCCGGTCATTAAACCCCCCCATCAAAAATTCCTGGCTACGCCACTGGCCACAATCAGAAACAGCTCTGAATCACCTGAAGCAAACATCAATTGAACTTAGTCCCAGTGTGAAGCGAGACACTGTAATCCAGGCAGCTGATGAAGACCAATTTATTTTCCAGAAATATCTTTGCAGAAAGAAAGTCACGACACCTCAAAATCAAATCAAATCAATCTTTATTGACCACCACAAAATAATACATGCGCACAGTTTGCAAAATTCGTACCGGTATGCAGGTTGTCAATAGGTATACCCTAAACCCAAAAGAACCTAATTATGGTTCCGCGAAACAGGGTTCCTTATTTACATCAGTTTAATTAATATTAATCAATTATCATACATTGATGGTCACCATTTAATAATATTCATAATTACCTGTATAGAGTAATATTGTAAAATGTCAACAGTTGACTTTATTGGGAACTTAGGCTTCTCGCAAGAATGATAAAAGCACACTAGACGTAAACAATCATAGGCCAATACATTCAGTGTTCGAACATAGTAGCAAAGGTCTTTGATAGTAGTGCATGCATAAGTGCATTATACAGGCAAGAATAAGGTAACTTACACAAGTGCATTCAAAAGGTAAGCTTTCAATTTGCGTTTGAATTTATAAACAGTACTTGGTAGGTGTTTAAGTTCATTAGATAGCAGCCCACAGCAGTGGACCATAATTATATTCCAATGCTGTGTCGCCTATAGCAGTGGCGCGTACCGTTCGCTGATGGTATTTCAAGACTAAACGCGTATAGTGGTCATACACATCTGAATTTTTTCAAAACCAGTAGTCAAAACCAACAGGTATTTGATACACTTGAAGTTTGTAATAAATAAACCTACTTAAAATTTATTTCTGCACTCGAAAGGTAATAAATATTATTTGTAAGTTGTAGAATAGAGATACAATGTGAGCTCTATTATAAGGCAGATTACTTCATAATTCATGTGGGCGCGGTGGTGTACTGGGTGTGTTCGTCACCTTGCAGCCGAAGGGTTTCAGGTTTGAATCCACCTCAAGTCGCCGCGTAGGTACTATGGGCAAGTCCTTCACTCGCAATTGCTCAGCGCTTCGGGATGAAACTCCGATGCAGTGTCCACTCTGTAGTCGGGAGCGCCTCCTGAGTAGTGAGCTTGAAGGGGCGCTATAACAAGCACATACAAACAACAGTGGCGGCGCCAGGATTTCAGTTTCGGCGAGCTGAAGCCTCGCGGTGAAAATTTTCCATTTTCATCCGCCGAAATTTCTGACGACCTTTTTTTAGACATCGGCCGAAATCTCCTGAAAATTTTCCATTTTTACCGCCCAAATTTTTTAGTCGTCGGCCGAAAATCGTGGATATTTCAATGTAACAAAAATCGGATGGTCCTTTCTTTAGGGGCTGAGCCTCTTATAGGTGGGCTTAGCCCCCCCTAACCTTCGCCCTCTAGCGCCGCCACTGACAAACAAACAAACAATTCTCACAACTCGCTTTTGTTTCAAGGTCATCACAATGGTTCGTCTAGTTCGGTACGTAGAGGCCCGCGCAATATTCTATTCTATTCTATTTTGGGATTTATAAAGCGCCTCTCACAGTACAGCCTAATCAGAGGCGCTCCCAGCGCGAAGAACTCCTGGAAAAAGAAAAGTCTTAAGACAACGGGCAGAAAAAGTAAAACCTCCAGAAAAAATCTGAGCACGAACGCCATTCCACAGTAAAGGGCAGACAGGGGCAAAGGCGCGATGTTGGGCTGTGGCAGTTCGAGATCGCGGTACAAGAAGATCATGACGGTCTAAAGAGCGGAGAGGACGTCCAACGGTAGCTGAGAAAGGCTTCCTAATAAGATCACGAAGGTAGCGAGGCGCTTGACCCAAAAACATCTTACAGGTTACAAGAAGAAAAAGAAGAAAAAATCGATGAAGAGACAGATTGCCTACGTCGCAGATGATAGAAGTTGGACCGAGAAATATTAGCATTAGCAATATGTGTAGAGAAGGAAAGAGTATTGTCAATAGTATTGCAGTAGGACTGGTAAGGGTATATTAATGTAGGCCTATAGTACAAATTGAAAGGTATATGGCGTGGCAAGACATGCCGGACACGAGGCTTTTTTTATTTTCTTGGAGATATGAATTACAGTATGCTCCTCCCATGTTAATATTTCGTCATTGTGAATGCTCAGGAATTTAGTAGAAGAAGCCCTAGTAATTCTTTGTTTATCTATGTTAACAGCTAAATTACAGTCTAAATTAAGTTCCGTGTTTATTTTAGAATGAAACAAAATAAAATTGATCTTTTCCAGGTTTAACGATAACTTGTTGGCCTTTAACCATTCGCTAGCATGTTTTAATTTCATTAATTGTTTTAACTAGTTAATTTACTGTAGGCTACATCTATAGACTTGTTTGACATAGGCTAAATACATTATTGTCGTCAACAAACATAGTAAAATGGAGGCATTCGAGATATCATTCATGTATATTAGGAACCGTAGATGGCCCAGAATAGAACCCTGTGGTACACCTCATCTCATGTAAGATATATGTGAAACATGCCTATTAATTGATTTGGTTCCAAACAATAAACCTGTCTCAGGATGATGTTCATGGTTAAAAGTTACTCTCAACATCAAAGCTGGTGGACTTGGTATTCGTCGGGTGTTGCCGCTGGCACTTCCTGCCTTCTTGACTTCCGCAGCAGTTGCCCCACCACTCCAATCCTCCAGGCTATCATACTTTCGCCCTCACATTATTATCATTATTATTTTATTTTATTTTTTTAAATTTATATTATTATTATTATTATTATTATTATTATTATTATTATTATTACATAAATTTCTTACGCGCGCAAGGTCACACCAAAGTGTCCATGGACCCAGAGTACACAGCATGCTTAACCACTGGCAGGCAGAAACCATGATCTTGCACCCTGATAACACCCATATTCACAGGGCTGTACTGGTAAATTTTGAGGTGAATACACGCTGACCGGGAGAAAAACCGACTTTTTCGGGGGAAAATTTCTGACGGCTGTCATCCGGCAAAAATTTTTCCCATTTTCACGTCTGAAAAATCGTCCGAAAAATCTGATGACCTTTTTTTAGTCGCTCGCTCCGGAATTCGTGAAAAATACACCCAAATATCCTTTGCCAGTTTTGTGCGTATACCCACACGCCCTTTGTGAGGTGAGTATACGCTATATACCCGCGTATACCCTGGTTTTTCGCGGTGAGTAGGTCAATACGATGCCGTTTTTTCCCGGAGGCAAGTATACGCCGTATGCCCTCGTATACCCTTGATTACAGCCCTGCATATATTCATAACCATTCATTTTGAGACAAGCAAGTTCTAGATCCGGTTTGGGTTGTGAATTATGTCCATGATTCAGCCAACGATGCCTACAAAAAAAGGCTACAAAGCAGATGTTAAAGTAATGGATTCAGCTCAATCTGGATGCAGCGACGTCTTAGTAAGTAAGTAAGTAAGTAGGTAGGTAGGTTATATAAAGTGAGTAAGTAAGTTGTAAGTAAGTATATAAAAATTCATATATACACTGTGTCCCCATGAAAAGTAGACCCACCGGCAAGAAGTGACATTATTCGGTCAAACTAAGCTTTTATCATTTGAAATTTTAAACACAACGACAACTTTAAATCTCTTATCCTAATTTTTGTGCTCATTTCGCAAATTCAACCCTGCACATTCAAAATTTCACAAATTCAACCCTGCACATTGTATCCACTTCTATCCACTAACAGTTTAATGACGAAAGTGTATTTAAAGTGACTGTGAAACCAATGCAGCCCGCTGCAAAGGTTTTGAACCTATTTTATGGAATACTGTTAAGCCTATTAACAACGAGGCCTTTTTGCAAACAGAATTAGGAATCTCCCAGAAGCGCCATGCATGTAGCTAGCTTACAAATCTTGGCTATATGTAATAATAACTTTTGGGGCAGAATTAATAGCAAATGTATTTGATGAACTACACTACATTAGTCGATAATGATGCTCATCTTGTGAATATCTGTTCACAGATATTTCAGGTCATGTACGTTTCTGGCATTACCCAACAAACGATTGCATCTATGACATTGATGAAATCCGCAAGAGCACTCAAACTTTATCCTTGTGTATCAATGTCGCTCTAAACACCGTTGCTACTGTGGGCGCAGACCCACAGATATTTATATACGACTTGGAAACAAAGAAACGCTTGAATACATTAGAATCAAGGTATATTTTCCTACATATTCCGATCAAAGTTGTTAATATATCGCGCATAAACATCATAGTTAGCGTAGCATCTTGCACTTACCAGTGGCAATAGTGTGCGATTAGGTCAGTGCCGGCGCTATGGTACCTGACCGGGTGACCCCCAAAAAACTTGAGGCCCTCCATACCTTGAGCTGTCATCTCAGCAAAATTTCTCATAATATAAGTGCTGAAAGACATGGTGTAAGACTTCAATAAATTCCCTCCCAATTGTTAAATTTTTTGGAATTTCCATGCTGTAATGGTAGAACTTTAAGCTGTCATCTTTACAAAAATTGCTCATTTTCAATGCTGTTAGTCGCGGTTTAGGACTTCAGAGTGTCCCCTCTCCATTGTTTAAATTTGTCCGATTTGCCAACTGTAATGGTAGCATTTATAGGCTGTCATCTTAACAAAATTGATCATTATTGATGGTCAGTGGATGATACTTATGAAATATTTCTGAAATATTGGGGATACAAGGATTCCGTCCCAGCCACAAATTGTGGGGCCGTGCCCCTGTCCACACCCCCAAAGTCTCCTCTTTGGTTGAAGGACAATGGTTTGCGTAATATTATTTTGTATGCTTTGCGTTAAAACATAATTTGGTGCGTGGTTTCAGGAATTAACAGTCATGAAAGGTATAATCAGTTACATTTGAGGCCACTTGCAAACTTGAGATCAGACACATACCAAGGACATCTGGGACCCTACACAGGCTTTTATGTTTGGGCCTCACGCAGGTTTTATTTTGAGGCCTCATCCAAACAGCAATTAGAATAAGTTACAATTTATAAACGTTGTGTTTGAGAAAGTGGACGAAATTGCCTGAGTTAGTTTAAATGGCTTTATACTTACGCCCAAAATCAGTATGATATTTGCATTAGGTCTGCTATAGCAGTGCCATATGGTTAGTTAAGGCATGCACCAGACCGGATCTGTACAGTGACAAATAGGTATAATGACCAGCTAAATTTGGGGGCCCCTTTCAAACTCGGGGCCCCCGGCCGGGGAGTACGGGGGTGCTAGCGCCGGCACTGGATTAAGTAAAGCATTTTATTTTATACATTGATTAATTCTTTTGGTATTGTAATCATAAACAGGAGAATAGGCTGCAAGTCATAGATTCACTTAAAGTCTAAACGCAGGTGGTTTCGGACATTAACCCTGGCAAACCCTCGGACAGCCTCTGACGAAACCTCCGATTTAGCCTAGGACAAAACCGAGGACAAAACCTCCTCATCCTGTGCAGATAGCCTAATTTGTGTAGTTTATTGATAAAACGCTTTTCTTTAATCCAGCTTCAGTTTTGGGAGAAGCGGAAGCCCGAAGCCTTCCTCCCTTGCAGGGGCGTGGCTAGAAATTTTCCATGAGAGCACTCATTTTGCAAGCGCCGAATGCGCGGGGCTGCAAGTGCCGAAGGCACGAAGCCCATACCGACTAGGAGTCTGGGCCCTCTGGGGGAGCGTCATAATCGTTTCTAGGACAATTACCCCCGGACAATTACCCTCGACAATTCCCCCGGACAATTACCCCTAGGACAGAGGTTCTCAACCTTTTTTAGCGCGCGACACACCTAAACTTGCAACAAAATTTCGACACACACACCATGCAATCGTCATGTGAATATCGGTAAAGAAATTAATTAGGCCTACGCCCTCGTAGCCTGTTTATTTGAAATTGTTACAAATTAAATGCTGACACTGAATACTTTATAGTTCTAATAATTCTAAATTCTGCTATTCTAAATCTACGATTCTACGTCGTTTTATGACTCAGTGTTAATTGTTTGACCTAACAGTTAATGGGATTTGTGTTCATTGTTTTGCTTGGATCACAGTAAGATGAAGATACACAGGCTTTGTGAGTGCAACACGTGGCCTACAACTGCGTTGCAACCTAGTCAGAATGAGCCTGGAGACTAATATATGAAAATAGCAAAATAGGAGTTAAAATTATACAACTGTTTTATTTTTTAAAAAGAGCATGAAATATTTTAAATTATCCATAGTCTAATAACTCTAATAACTCAATGCAAAACAAGAAACATTGAATAAAGTTATAGCTGAAGTTGAACAAGACCGAAACTAAACGCCCTTCAGGCGTCGAATTATTTTAACAAAAAACTGGAAAGCGTAGGCCTACAGGTAATATTCTAGTTAAAGAACTTGGGTCATTGGGACTTCTGGACCCTGAACTTTGTCCACCCTATTTATATGGTAAATTGTCACGCTCTGAATACGCACACAGCAGTAGTTAGAGACAACAGCTACCACAGCAACTTTTTGGCGGGTATGAATAAATTGGCCAAAGTTCAAGGCCACGGTCAAGGTCAAGGTCATCTTAATTAGGTCACATTAATTATGGCATACTAATTAGGCCATAGTAATCGGGCCATATTAATTGGGTCACGCTAATTAGCAACATTAATTAGGTCCTAACAATTATATTATATTATTAGCTAAATTAATTAGGTCATAACAATTATTTTATATTAATTAATAATAATTAGAATTTATTAATTATTGCAATTATCGAACCCTAATTAGCAGCGCAAGCCCCACTCCGACCGGAAGTGACTCATCGGAGGCGCCGCAGGGCATTATGGGGGCTGCACTGGCTCCCACTTTCCGACACCCTCACCTCCATTCATTCAAATTTCAATTCCTCACTCTTAAACTGAACCCTAATTAGCCGCACAAGACCCACTCCAACCCTAAATGACTCATCCTATACTCTATCTCTCTACAGCACTAAACTTCACCCTCCATTCCACCCCTCCACACATGCAATTTTGTAGCGTGTGCATAGGAATCAGCCAAGCAGGGAGCGGCGAACCCTAGCGACAGACCAATCAGGAGGATAGAAACCCTAGGCACGGAATCAGAGTGAGGCCATCCGGTCTCTTGCCGTCAGCCCTTAACAGGCCAACGGGTTCCTTAGTCAAAGGGAAGCCAGCCCGGGTCAAACCGCGAAAGACTATATCGTTCAAGGTCGCATGTCCGGATGAACGACCTGGACCCAAAGAGCAGGAGACCCCGTGCAGGACGTCAGCGGCAACAGCAGAGCCGCAAGGGCATCTGTGCGGTTCACAAAGAGGAACCCCCAGCCGTAGATCAACCGCTACTCTGACTGACTCGTCGTCAAGTCCGAGTCCGCACGAGGTTATATGAGAGCCAGCAACCAATCGCCCGCGTGCGGGGCAGAAACAGCTCTGAGGCGTGCTTGATGGAGTTGGGCTTGAGGCCCGGTGTATAAATCAGATATGATCTTATCGGTCAGTGGTTTTTCCTAAGATGATTGCCTGTGGACAACACTGCTGTCTGGAAGCTGCACTGGACTGGCCATTAGCCAGCGGGACAACATCTCCCCCTGTTGTGGATCGGTAGGGAATGAGTCATCTAGCATGATTGACTGGAGCGGAAGTGTGCCTGCGGCGGAAGCCAGAAAGGCGGGTAATGCCAGCAAGGTTACAGATCGAATGCCCAGTCCACCAGCTTTGATGGGCAGTGAGGCTTGAAGCCACTGATCCTCTTACAGGGGCAGATTTAAGACCTCGATTAGTCCCGAATGTATGGTCGCGTCGAAAAACGTCAGGCCCGGGTGGTCCGCACAGGTGCAGCAACGTAATGTGTAGAGAAGTCGCGATTAATTGAGCGAGTATCTCAAAAGGGTAAGAGCGTCGTGTCTTCCAATATCTTGTAGTCTTACGAGCACCCGCCTGAGCTCTGTCGTTTGCTCCTCCAAGGCCTTTTCCAACGCGCCAAGAGTGGAAAGCGGACCACCCAAAAGCGATGCCATTTGGGGATTGGTGTATGACTGTATGTGAAAAGTCCAGAGAGTGATGATCCGCTGCGAGACCAGGATCATGCAAAATCACTTCACATTTTGAACGGTTAAATTCTAGGCCTAAATCTCGGCATTTGAGCTCCAGTAGTTGAACATCATCAGCTACTACTTGCGCCTTCCCACCCAGAGTGAGGTCATCTAGGTAACCTAGAGTGAGAGGGGATGCCAATTCCGCCAAGATTATTATAATTATTATTATTACTATTACTACTACTACTACTACTACTACTACTACTACTACTACTACTACTACTACTACTACTACTACTACTACTACTATTATTATTATTATTATTGTGGCGGAAAACAGACGCTCTGCAAGACCCCCAACTTCTGAGATCAGTGTGGCGGAAATCTCAACCCTCGACTGCAACACCCCGGCTGCAAAGCGGCTGCCCGGTCGGTTCGTGGATGGGCGTCCACCGATCGGGCGGGTGCCAGTCCAAATATGTCGCGCGTGTCGTTTCAGGGGGAACGCAAGTCCGCCTTCGTCGTCTTTCGAAGGTAGTGAGCTCTTCCGACCGATCCGCCTCACCCAGGAAACACAACGACGATGTATTTAAGACACACAGTTTATTCACGTAACACGAAACCGGCAGCACGACTGTCTTCAACTCTCTCTCTATCGGGTCGACTGACTACAGAGCAACGAGCTCCCTTATATACCCGGCAAGGAAGGCACGCCCGCAGCGGACTTCAAAGAGAAGCCGCCGTCTAACTAAGAGAGGCACAAACGATCGCCGCGGCGGGGGTAGGGAGGCATAAAGAAACGCCGCCGCCGTGCGGCCAATAACGACGTCGCCGCAGTCAGGCGGCGAGGCATAAACGATCGCCGCCGCGGGGAGAGGGAGACATAAAGACACCGCCGCCGCCCGGCAGCGAGGCATAAACGATCGCCGCCGCGGGGAGAGGGAGGCATAAAGAGACGCCACCGCGGCCGATAACGACGTCGCCGCAGTCAGGCGGCGAGGCATAAACGATACCGCCGAGAGACAGTAGCAACGTCGCAGCATCCAGGCGGCGAGGCATAGACGATCGCCGCCGCGGGGGGTAGGGAGGCATAAAGAAACGCCGCCGCGGCCAATAACGACGTCGCCGCAGTCAGGCGGCGAGGCATAAACGATACCGCCGAGAGGCAGTAGCAACGTCGCCGCATCCAGGCGGCGAGGCATAGACGATCGCCGCCGCGGGGGGTAGGGAGGCATAAAGAAACGCCGCCGCGGCCAATAACGACGTCGCCGCAGTCAGGCGGCGAGGCATAGCCGCCGCGGGGGAGAGGGAGACATAAAGACACCGCCGCCGCCCGGCGGCGAGGCATAAACGATCGCCACCGCTGAGGAGAGGGAGGCACAAAGAAACGCCGCCGCGGCCAGTAACAACGTCGCCGCGTGGGAGGTAAAGAGGCAGGCCGGCGACCGACCGAGAGCTGTACACGAGCGGCTGTAAGAACACTATCGCGGGGGGAATCGAAAAGGCCGACAGCGCACGGGCGGGCTTAAACGATACACGTGCAAACAGGGGGAAGGGCGGGCACTACAGAAGCGGAGGCGAACTCAATTTCGCCACATTATTATTATTATTATTATTATTATTATTATTATTATTATTATTATTATTATTATTATTCTTCGGAGGATAGAATCTATTATTCATGCTTCTGGAATTTTTCGCGTACCCCTTACCGGCGCCTGGCGTACCCCCAGGGGTACGCGTACCACAGTTTGAGAACCCCTGGGATAGATGTTAAGGTCAGTCGGCGAGCAGTGAGCAGTCATCAAGGGCGAGGATGACGTCAAGCACACCCGTGGGTTGGTCCAGAGACGTGTGCTTCAGGCCGAATAGCTCCATAATAACACAGAACGCGATAGTTGCAGGCAGATCAGAAGGGGTCTTCAAGATAGAGTTTACTTTTAGACCACCAGGCTCCAGCTATAATCATTTGAGTGCGAATTGACGACCGAACCAGATGCAGCGTGGACTTCGAAGGTCGGTGGATGATTACATACAGCGATCCTCTGTGTTGGCAGATCGACTCAATGGTAGATGATGAGTCCACCTCCTCGGTTGTCTGTCTCTTAAGCATTCACCCTCTGGCAGTCAATGAAGGAGACGCCGAGCGGCACTGAACGACACATTATACATAGCGGCGTCTGTTGATGCGTGGTGCCAAGATTCTGTGAGCACTGGTCACTATAGAGTAGGCCTATAGGCGGTTTAAGACAGTTGAAAATATAGCGTCAGTTATACCGACACATTTTGTTTCGAAGTCAGCGAATATTCCATTTAGCAAGCCATATGCCACAGAGGCCTTAGCCATTAAAGGAATCGGAGGTGAAGAAGAGGCAGAACTAGTACAGCCGCCCGCCTGCGGGGTCTTAGCGGCACAGAGGATTGGAGCAGGAACCAGCCGCGCGCGTTGACATAATTATAGGGCGCCTTAATCCAAATAGATTAATAGAAACAGAACTTTCCGCCGTGAACGGACAATGGCAATCGATTCTTTGCCATCTAGCACGCCGATATCTTTCTGGGTAGCAGCCTTAGCACTCGTGGGGCGCGGTGGTGTAGTGGTGGCGTCGTTGCCTTGAAGCTGGAAGGTTCGATGTTCGAATCCACCTCAAGTCACCGTGTAGGGACCTTGGACAAGTCCTTCACTCGCAATTGCTCAGCGCTTTGGCGTGAAACTCCGATGCAGTAGAGTGCTTGAAGGGGTGCTATAACAAGTGCACATACAAAGAAACTCCAGACCTCAAGCGGTTCACTGGTTGAAGAACAGGCACTGTAGGCCATATAGCTTCGTGCTGGCGCGTGTGTTGACTGTGTTCGCTCAGGTATGAAACCTAACCTCACTGGATGGTTCGGTTTCACGTACGCACGGTACGCGCAACTCCTATGTGGATATGGTTCCGTTTGTCAATGTGATGGAAAAGAACGATCGAGCTTTGCGGGCTTCTTAGAGTTAGGCTACTCAATGGCGATTGGCAAACGTTGGCATATTTCCATGTAATAGGCATATTTACACTATAATATAAACCATAAGAGATCAGGACATTACCCCCCGCCCCCACCCGA
Organism: Lumbricus terrestris; assembly: GCA_949752735.1. Lineage (NCBI taxonomy): Eukaryota > Metazoa > Annelida > Clitellata > Crassiclitellata > Lumbricidae > Lumbricus > Lumbricus terrestris. The sequence continues at coordinate 22,630,638 of OX457039.1, forward strand.
TATTACTCCAGACCATTACCCATCCCGGTGGCCCGTGGGATATTACCCACCTGCCATTACCCCTGTCATTATCCCTCTGCCATTACTCCTCCACTTGATAGGATGTATCTTTTTATTCTTTTATACGTGTTATGTTGTATCAAATGGCGTAAGGTGATATAAACCACACAAGTAATAATTATATAAAATAATAAGGCAAACTTGTATTTAAAATGGAAACGATGATAATCTAATTCTCCGCTACATTTAAAACTGAAAAAATCGTTCAAGGTCCATCGTCGGCCATCCACGCCTGAGATTCAAATTTCAGTGTGACCCTACGCGCGTCACAAATTAAAAAAAATAATGATAATCGTTAATATAAGATATATTCAGACCTAGATTTTGTGTGCGATTCTATACGTAAATAACCCCAAAAATTTTGCGATCTATTGCCCTGAAGTGTCAATATACATATAGGCCCTACAGACAATTAGCACTTAGCAATTAACAGCCATTAATGAACTAACTAGTTATTAATTAATGGCAACTAATCTTTTATTTTGTGCAGTTCACTGTCATAATTCTTACAATGTAAACAGAAATACAGAAACAAAATATAGAGCCTAAAATGTTTATTGAATGGCGGGGAGGGGTAATAGCAGGGGTAATATCCTACGGGGGGAATGGTCGGAGGTAATAATAATAATAATAATAATAATAATATCTTTTCTTTAATTAAACGCCTGCAAGACGCACTGCGCTTTACATTTACATGTTATGCAGTAATCTTAATTAAACTTAACTACCAACTGAACAGACAGCTTTGTAATTACACGGCGCCGATGGCAGCCTACAAAGCAAATCCGCCCAACGGGGGCTCGAACTCACTACCTCTCGCACTCTTGGCCAGCGTGTTAACCACTACTCTACCGGGTCCCCCCCCAATGGCAGAGGTAATGTCCGGGGAGGTAATTTCCTGAACCTAAAACATAGTTAGTAATAATTCCTTTTGTCCACCCATCGTGCGCCACAACACTGCGTAATTAGTTGCCCAGACTGCGATCGACGGTTCTGATTCGTGCCGAAAGAAATCCTTTTCGGAGCCAACAACGTTCATTCTCTCAGCGTATAATTATAATTATTATAGTCGAACTCCATCGGCGAGTTTCTGTCGAAAGGGTGTTGGCCGGACAAAGAAACCTTTCTACCATCCGTGTAGGCCAACGCATAGGCCTATATAGTCCAGCTAACCAAGGAAGATTTATATATATATTAATATATATATATATTTATTATGTAGATTCATATATATTATATACGTAGCACTCATTGTTTGGTATTTAAACTTTGCAGCGAAGACCGAAACAAGATGGATGGACACAAGGCTCGTGTGTTTGCAGTACAGTTTCATCCTTCTGATCCTCATGTCTTTCTAACAGGCGGCTGGGATGACACCGTGCAATACTGGGACAGCCGTAACCCTCGGGCTTTTAGGCAAGTTTATAACGCTGGCGTTCATCCAGTTCTATCTGCTATTTGTTAGAGGAATAAAATATTTCTCGCTATGTTAATTTATTTTTATTATACAGAATGAAGCAGTTTGAAAGTGAGACTTAAGAAATAATCATTATAGCCTACTTGTCACATATTAGGCTCCTAGACCTAGCCTACTCCTCCGGTACTCCAGCAGCAAAATTTATGAGCACTAAAAACATCGATACTAAATAGGGCAATTTACTGGCTTTGGAGAATTGCCATTGAATCAATAATTCAATCTATTTAGAGGTGTGATGAGTTAGAAGAGTCTATTTTTCTTTAAATGTATATTTTCTGAAGTCTGTCTTGTTCTTCTGCAAAAATATGCAGTTCCTCTGCGCTGAAAGATGCGCGGTCGGTCGGTCAGAGCCTTCCCGAAATTCATTGTAAAATTTATGAAACACCAACTGAATCTGCAAAAGGAATGAGCAGAATAAGCGCTTCTGGATAACTTTTCTCTGAGAATTGCTTTACAAAATAATGTTCACTAGAAGCAGTAAGCAGAATCCTCCAGTGCTTTCAGTCATTTTTAGGAGAGAGTGCCCCAAGATGCCCATGCTAACTAAAATTGTGCTTTCTTCCGTGTGGATTCCAACAGAAGTACACGTTTGAAACAAATGCAAAGAGTGATCATTGATAAAACAATAATAACTACAGTAAAAGTAAAGTCCATCCAGTTCCATGTGGAACACAGGGGCGCTCATCTCCTTTTCAATGGCCTTGAGCCAGCAATGGACAAATCCCAAGGTCCTGGATACGAGGCCAGTGTATCGCAGGACTTGCCGTTTACTTCCCAGCTTACTCCGGTACCAAATTATACTGCTTGGTGACAGAGGCACGTGTGCGCAAACAACTTGCCCAAGGTCGTTACCCGGAGTCGAACCCGCAACATGCTCGGTGAGCAAGCGTGACAATGAAAACAAACATTTCTTCTTAAATTAAATTTTCAGTTCTTTTAGATAGCACAGTTATTCAAGTTGATCAGTCCGGTAAACTTAAACTTGAGGAGTGCCTTTCATCTTTGTATGCCTGGTTCTGTTTTAACGGTTTGGCTATAAACCCAGATAAGTTTGAGGCAATTATGTTCGGGTCACGCCAACGCCTGCGTTGTTTTCCTTCACTTTCCAGCATTGACCTCGCAGACGATGAAGAATTTAAACAGGATGACACTATTAAGTCAATTGATACTGCTGCGATAGAATTGAATGGTCTGAATCTTGAACTTGAGGTGTTTCCGGATGAGTCGGGCAATCGTATCTTACTCAACAATACTGACACTGACCCAGACTTAAACTATTTCACAAATGCGACTTGGAACAGTCCCTACTCCACATTCCCCTGTTGGGAGGCTAAGTTCGAGTCTATTGAAGCTAACTTTTCAGTCATGCACATTAATTGTCGTAGCATGGTGCATAAGCTAGATGAAATCCGTGAGATTCTCAATCAACTGCCTGTCTCTATTCTGGCTCTGTCAGAGACTTGGTTGGAGTCTGAATTGGAGGATACTATTAATGTACCTAACTACAAATTTATACATAACTCTAGAGGGGGGAATCGAGGAGGAGGAGGGGTGGGTTTATTTGTTAGGGATACCATTAAATTCCAATTGTACGAAGAAAAGAGAGAACATAAAACTTATAGACATAGACATAGACATATTTTTATTGATCCCATCAATTCAATTGTACATGTATGTTTAACAAAGTATAGACATAATTCGCAATAAGAAAATACTCAAAGTGAATAGGTATTATAAGAGTGAGGGAGCAAATAGGCACACCAAAAGGGACAAGTCCCGCTAAGCAGGGGCCTAATTAACAAAGTGAAGTGAGAAAGTGAAAGCTGAAGGGAGTATTGGAATGCAGAGATATTACTTAACTTATGAGGGTCTTTTTATCAAAACTTATTTACCTAATGCAACTTGTTTAGTAGGTGTCTTGTATAGACCCCCAGGACAAAACTTAGTAGAATTCAATACTGAGATAGAGGTACTATTCTCCAATATCGTCAAGGGAACCCAAGATATTGTCCTACTAGGGGATTTTAACATATGACCTGTTGAAGGTAAATGAACATAAAGAAACTAATATTTTCTATAATAACTTGACTTCTCATCACTTTTTCCAAGCCATCACGAAACCCACTCGTATCACACCAACCTCATCTACTTTAATTGATAACATATTTACTAACGCCTGGTCTAGTCTGATTGATTCGTCCATTATCATCTCTGACTTGTCTGATCATCTGCCAGTATTCGCCCACTTTGCATTTGGTAATTACAAGAGAAGTTTCCCGAATTATTATGACCATCGCATAATCAATGAGGAAAGATCAGAACAATCTAAAACCCTACTTGCTGATAGTGATTGGGATAATGTAACCACTGCATGCAAAAATGGAGATGCTGACGGGACGTATGAACTGTTTATTGAAAAATATAAAAACGCATATGATCAGGCGTTCCCGAAAGTATCTAAAAAAAGTAACGCAAAGGTGCCTAGGTTTAAGCAACCCTGGATGACTGCTGGGATCCTCAAATCCAGCAAGAAGATGGTTTCATTGTACTTAAAGTATATAAAAATCCAAATGCTCATAATAAAAATAAATTTATTGTATACAGGAATAAATTTAAGACTATTAGAGTCAAAACAGAAAAAAATTACTATGCATCCGAATTCTGCAAATATAAAGAAGACCTAAGGAAGACTTGGAAACTCATTCGCTCCATAATGCAATTGGAGAATAAAGATACAAAAATCGAATCGTTAAAAATTAACGGAGAAAATGTTAAAGATCCGGAAAAAATAGCCAATAGCTTCAATAACTACTTCACCAACATAGCCCATTCTTTAGCAAAGAAAATACCAGATTCACCTCTCCCTTACTATAGTTACTTACAGGCCCCTCGGCAGAATTCCATGGGTCTCCTAATGGTCTCCCCTGAGGAAATTATGGATATTGGCCGTGATATACGTTTAACGCATAGCAAAGGTGTTGACGACATTGACCCCTGTATCGCTGCCCCCAATCTTTCCTTAGTTGCTAGACCTCTGGCTGAAATAATAAATTGTTCCTTTAGTAATGGGATTGTTCCACAAGCCATAAAAATAGCTAAAGTGGTGCCTATACTAAAAAAGGGTGATAAGGACAATGTAATCAATTACAGACCCATTTCCGTTCTTCCTTACTTCTCCAAATTCTACGAAAAACTTATGTATAATCGACTCTATGGTTAAGTCAAAAACTCTAACATCATTTATCCATCTCAGCATGGTTTTCAACCGGGTCACTCCCCCTACATGGCCTTATTGAGTATGCAGGACATGATTTCAAAGGCTATTGAAAACAACGAATACTCAGTGGGAGTCTTTTTCGATCTCGCTAAAGCGTTTGATACCGTAGACCATAATATTTTGCTTAAAAAATTAGATTACTATGGAATTAGGGGACATCGCTCAGATGGTTCGCCAGCTATTTTGAGAGCCGTACACAAAGAGTTCTCTGTAATGGTGTCCTATCTGAGCTAGGGATGATCAAATATGGAATTCCCCAAGGTTCCAACCTCGGACCACTTCTCTTCCTTCTTTATATTAATGACTTGGCCAATGTCTCTCTACAATGTTTTTCATTCTGTTTGCTGATGATACCAACGTTTTTTACTCCAATAGCTCTTGGCAGACGTTGTTTCAGACTGTGAACATTGAGCTGTCTAGCATAGTTGCTTGGTTTTCTGCAAATAGTCTCACCCTTAATTCTGAGATAACCAACTTTATTTTATTTAAATCCCATCGGAAAATAAACCCCAGTAGCAATCTTTGTTTGCTTATTGATGATGTTTCCATCAATCAAGTTGAGTCGACGAAATTCTTAGGTGTGCATATAGATCAAAACTTGACCTGGAAAGTTCACATTAATCAAATTGCATCTAAAATTGCTAAGAATATTGGTATTATTTCCCGCATTGCTTATATCTTACCAAAGACAATTAGAATGAATTTATATTATACCCTCGTCTACCCTTACCTCACGTATTGCAACCTGGTTTGGGCATCGACATACGAATCTAGGCTTCATAAACTAATTATCTTACAGAAGAAGGCTGTTCGTATAATAGCGGGTATTCGTAAATGGGAACACACTGGCCCTTTCTTTAGTGAGCTTCATCTCCTAAAAATAAACCAGATAAAGGATCTCCAAATTTGCGAGTTCTTCTTTCGACTCGAACACGGTCTCCTTCCTTCAGTATTCCAAGGGTACCTCCCTCACGCCTCTGACATCCATTCGCATTTCACTAGAAATTCATCTGCATATCGCCCTGTCAGAGCTCAATCTAACACTAGGCGTTTTACTGTTAAATCTTATGGCGCTCAAATGTGGAATAAAATACCAATTGATATTCGTCAATCCAGTAGTCTGCAGGTTTTTAAAAAGAGACTTCGTGTTTTTCTCTCCTCCACTAAGTCTACTTAGAAGTGCACATGACCACTTGTAGTTAAGGTTCTACTTAAGTTCTAGTTAAGTTTGTTCCTCTACATGCTATTTGCAATTTAAACTTTTTGCAATCTGTCATCACCTAATTTGATTTAATTGTTTCAAATTTTTTTGCTATCTTGTACAATATTTCTTGGTATTTTTTCTTACTTGGGTGACCCTCCCCAGCGGGATGTCAATCCCTTTAGGGCCCCCCTTTGTAGCCAATGCATGCATATTTTCTGTTTTTTATGTCATCTTGTTTTCTGGTTGCAATAAAGCGAATTGATTGATTGGATTGGGACTCTGCGGTACCATCGTCAGGTTCTGTTAAAACTCTCGGGGTTACCCTGGCCAGTATGCCTATGCTTACTTTTCGTATGCATGTAACTAACCTTTGTAGATCTTGCTTTTATCACATCAGGGCAATACGCCACATTAGGTCGGCTCTGACTAAGGATATGTCGAAGACTTTAGCCTGTTCCCTTGTCTCCTCTCGCCTTGATTATGCTAATGCGATTATTGTTGGCATTTCAGACTACGAGGTATACATAGGCTGCAACGCATCCAAAACTCCTTAGGTCGGGTTGTGCTGCGTGTCCCACTATGATCTAGTTCTTCAGTCTTACTTCATCAGCTGCATTGGCTTCCTGTCGAGTTCAGGATAAAATTGAAATTGGCCTGTTTAACCTACAAATCCCTCTCCACCGGAACACCTCCCTACCTTCAGTCACCACCTACTCCTTACATTCCTTCTCGTTGCCTGCGATCATCAAGCATGGGTCTTTTAGCTGAGCCTCGATGCAGAACTGTTATGGGCTCGCGTGCATTCCATGCCTATGCTCCCAAAGAATGGAATCTACTTCCTCTCTCTCTCTTCGTTGCTCAAATTCACTTCCTACCTTCAAAAAACGGTTCAAAATTCACTATTTCTCTTTGGCTTTCAAGCACATGGACCTTTAACTGCATCTTCCTCTGGCGGCTGACTATCCGCGCCTCAGATTCACACTTTAGTGTGACCTTGCGCGCGTAAGAAATTTATGTAATAATAATAATAATAATAATAATAATAATAATAATAATAATAATAATAATAATATATACTGCACTTGATCGGGCTCGTCTCTTAGCTTCTCAGGCACCACACGCGGGAGATTGGTTGCTAGCACCTCCGGTAACTGCCCTGGGTCTGCGCCTGTCCGACGAAGTGATAAGGATTTCGGTTGGAATGCGACTCGGAACAACCCTCTGCGAACCACATCTGTGTCACTGTGGCGAAAGAGTCGACGCCAGGGGACTTCACGGTCTGGCATGCAAGAAAAACGCTGGCCGACAATTACGACATAATTTACTGAACGATATCATATGGCGCTCTTTAAGAAGAGCAAACATTCCATCACAGAAGGAACCGTTAGGGCTTACAAGGGAAGATGGCAAACGACCAGACGGTGTGACACTTATTCCATGGTCATGTGGAAGATGCCTCACTTGGGACGTGACGGTGTCAGACACCTTTGCAGCGTCGTACCTGGCAGCAACATCAACAGGAGCAGGTGAAGCCGCAAACCGGGCAGCCGTTGCCAAAAGATTAAAGTACACCGCAATCACCAGGACACATGCCTTCGTGGCGGTGGCATTGGAATCGAGCGGTGCCTGGAGTTCGGAAGGACTTGATTTTGTGCTAGACTTGGGGCGGAGGCTGACCGAGGCGACACAAGACAGACTCGAGACAAGCTACCTTTTCCAAAGAATCTCGGTTGCAGTCCAACGAGGAAACGCCATCTGCTTCTCTTCCACATTGCCTTTGTAATAATAATAATAATAATAATAATAATAATAATAATAATAATAATAATAATAATAATAATAATAATAATAATAATAATAATAATAATAATAACAACACAACACAACACAACCACAACACCTTCTGGAGATGATGAAATCCGAGGATGGAGGCCATGCACTCGTCTCTGCAGTCACAGCACTGATCAACTTATTGCTGAAAGGTATTTGCCCGCAGGAAATCAGACCGATACTGTTCGGTGGAACGCTGTTCGCTCTCAAGAAGAAAACAGGTGGCCTCCGACCCATAGTGATTGGATACCTATGGCGCAGATTGGCCTCCAAGGGAGCCAACTCTCACTCAGTGCCCAAGATTTTGTCTTACTTATCACCTAAACAATTAGGTGTCGGTGTTCCAGGCGGAGCGGAAGCTGCAGTTCATGCTTCACGTCGTTTCCTGGCTGAGCTGGATTCAAACGCCGTCTTCGTGAAGCTGGACATTTCAAATGCGTTCAATAGTCTGCATCGGGATCGTATGCTGGATTCTGTTAACTCTCTTCTACCAGAGATCGCATCTTACTGTCATATGGCTTACGCAGAGACTTCTAACCTAAAATTTGGTAAATACACGATAGCGTCTATGGCCGGCCCACAACAGGGTGATCCGCTTGGTCCTCTGTTGTTTTGTCTCCCGCTCCAACCGGCTCTCCTCAAGTTGACTTCTCCTCTAGCCTTCGGATATTTAGACGACATATCCTTGGGTGGTCCTTTAGCCATGGTGGAAGCAGACATAATTTCGCTGGAGATGGAATGTGCAGCATTGGGCCTTGTATTCAACAGAGCAAAATGCGAAGTGACAGCCGTTGATATGCAGTTAGTCACACGCATCGGTTTTAGAGAGTTCACGTGCGTGAGCCCAGACTACATCTGTCTCTTAGGAGCACCACTCTCCACCGGGTCGGCTCTTCAAATCACACTCGACACCAGAGTCGAGGAGCTGAAAAGAGCTATGGTTAGACTAGGCCTAATTGCGCGCCAAGATGCGCTGCTTATTCTCAAAAGCTCTTTGGGCTCCCCAAAGTTACTATACAGTCTGCGTTGTGCGCCGTGTGTGGATCACCCCACCTTGCTAGAGTACGACCAGTGTCTTCGAAAGGGCCTTGAAGACATTTTAAACATCAATTTGTCAAATTCTCAATGGCTTCAGTCCACCCTCCCCATCAGCTTGGGAGGACTAGGAATACGTAGGGTGTCTTCGCTGGCGCTTCCCGCCTTTTTGGCATCTGCCGCGAGCACCCTCGTCCTCCAGTCTGACATATTCGGAATGCTCGACTATCAGCCGGACCCGCAGGTGGAGAAGCTGATGGCGATGTGGCAGGAAGAACTAGGAATCAAAATCACAGAAGACTTCCCAACTCAAATGCAATCTCAATGGGACAACCCACTACTGCAAAAGTCATTCTCGGAACTATCCAACTCACTCACCGATAAATGCGACCAGGCCCGTTTGAATGCAATCACGACTCAGCATGCCGGAGACTGGCTGCACGCCTTGCCGATCACGTCTTGCGGTTTAAGATTAAGTGACGAAGCTTTGAGGGTGGCAGTTGGATTGCGCTTAGGAGCTAACATTTGCGAACCACACACATGCACCTGTGGTTCACTTGTCACAGCAAGGGGCGAGCACGGTTTGTCTTGCTCGCTAGGTTTTGGCCGTATGGCCCGCCATGGTACACTGAACGATTTGATATACCGTGCTCTTATTAAAGCTGGATACCCGGCGGCCAAGGAACCTCAGGGATTGGTAAGATCGGACGGTAAACGACCGGATGGAATCACGCTCATCCCATGGAAAGCCGGCAGAGGTTTGGTGTGGGACGCCACAGTGGTGGACACATTGGCACCGTCTTACCTTACCGCTTCAGCCATCCGAGCCGGATCAGCAGCTAGCCTGGCGGAGGATAGAAAGAACCAGAAATACAGTGCCCTCCTTGACGCTCATGTTTTCGTCCCGGTGGCTTTGGAAACCCTAGGCCCAATCAACAACAAAGGCCTAGACTTCATCTCAGATTTGGGCCGGCGTCTAACACAAGCAACCGGGGAGCCCCGAGAATCAAGTTTCTTGTTCCAACGTATTTCAATGACAATACAACGCTTTAATGCTGTGGCTTTCACAGGGTCGTTTATTAAGCCCTTAATTGACATGGATGAGGGTGGTTGGACTCGCCCAATCGCACACAGCTGTTGCACTGTTTGACTGTTTGCAATAATTGAATTGTTGAATCAATAATAAACGGATGAAATAATAATAATAATAATAATAATAATAATACAATACAACGCTTTAATGCTGTGGCTTTCACAGGGTCGTTTATTAAGCCCTTAATTGACATGGATGAGGGTGGTTTGACTCGCCCAATCGCACACAGCTGTTGCACTGTTTGACTGTTTGCAATAATTGAATAATAATAATAATAATAATAATAATAATAATAATAATAATAATAATATCAACGACAAAGGCCAAGACTTCATCTCAGATTTGGGCCGGCGTCTAACACAAGCAACCGGGGATCCCCGAGAATCAAGTTTCTTGTTTCAACGTATTTCTATGACTATTCAACGCTTTAATGCTGTGGCTTTCACAGGATCATTTATTAAGCCCTTAATTGACATGGATGAGGGTGGTTGGACTCGCCCAAATGCACACAGCTGTTGCACTGTTTGATTGTTTGCAATATTTGTTGAAACAATAAAGATGTATAGTAATAAATAAAAAAATAATAATAATAATAATAATAATAAAAATAATAATAATAATAAAGTTCTACAGTCAGAAATCCTCAGACAGCTGGAAGGCAACCAGGACCCCCATGTGAGTGCTCTGGAGGCCAGATGGAGGGTAGAGTCTGGGCTCAGTTCTACAGAAGCGTTGCCAACTCACCAGCAGTACAAGTGGGACCAGCCGCTCCTCCAACGGACTTTCACAGATCTTTCCACCCGGTTGACTGATAAGCACGACCAAGCCAGATGGAGGGCGGTGACCACCGACCATGCTGGTGACTGGCTGTACAGTCTACCCATTACATCTTGTGGGTTGAAATTGAGCGACGAGGCTGTCAGGGTGGCGGTGGGTCTGCGGTTGGGGTCAAACATCTGCGAGCCACACACATGCGCTTGCGGCGCACCAGTCACTGCCAGGGGCGAACATGGCTTGTCTTGTACGCTGGGCTTCGGCCGAATACCACGCCACGGGGCCATCAACGACCTGGTCCAACGGGCTCTGTCTAAGGCGGGCTTCCCAACAGTCAAAGAGCCACAAGGACTGCTACGATCTGACGGAAAAAGACCCGATGGAATCACACTCATACCTTGGAAGGCAGGCAAAAGTCTAGTCTGGGACGTCACAATAATAGATACACTGGCACCGTCATACATCGCAGCATCAGCAGCACAAGCAGGGGCAGCCGCGTGTCTAGCGGAGGAAAGAAAGATGCAGAAATACCACGCATTTCTAGACACGCACGTTTTTATCCCCCTTGCTCTGGAAACACTGGGCCCCCATCAACAGCGCAGGCCTCAATTTTATTTCGGACATGGGTCGCCACCTCACACTTAGACCTGGGAGTCGACCCCAATAAGTCGACCCCAGTCGACTTGGTCATCCCAAGTTGGGTCGGGCCGTTTCTGCTCACCGCAACTGACCCCAAGTCGAATTTTGTAGAAAGAAGTCACTTGAAGTTGTTTTTACCTCAAGTGGACTTAACCGACTTGAGACACAAACATAGTTAAATTTGTCACTTCAAACCAATGATCGTGACAACATTTAAGCAGCTTTTGTTGCCTAGTGTGTTTACAAGAATGAATGAGGCCTTTGCTGAACAGAGACTTACTGGTTATTTTGCCGGTAGGCTATCGTGCAGACTGCCGTCTGCCGATCTATTCATATAATTTGTTATTCAATGCTAAAACGTCATGCTTAGGCATGCGTTTAATTAAAAAGGTGAAACAAAATGTTACTAAATGTTACGTGTGCTTATCAAGACATGAACATGAGCAAATCAGTTAACTTCTAGTGATCAGTGAATTCGGTGCAAAGAAAGCTGGATCTACAAGGCCTATAATAAACCGTTAGTTTGGCGCTACTTTGGTGCGCTACAGCCTACATCTGCAGTTGTCTGCAGACGGTAAACTATTGTAGAGCCAATTGGACAATGAAAGACTTTACTGTCAGTGAGTAGGCCTTACTGTCAGTGAGTAGGCCTAGTAGCTGTAGTACCCTACTGTAGGATGATGCGATTGCAATGCTATTTGCTAATTTGCGGAATCGATGTTAGTCAGTGTTTAATCTAGTCCCCCTCCTCTGGGGGGGGAATTGAGGTTTCTGGGGGGGGAAACAATTGAGCGTCCGAAGGATGCTCGTGAGGCGCATAGCGCCGAGACCTGGAGGGAGAAGGGTATGGGGAGGGGATGTGCCCCCTCCCAATCAGAAATTTTTTGAATTTCCACATTGCAATGGCAGCATTTTAAGGTGTCATCTTAGCAAAATAGCTGTACTTTTTCAGTGCCCCATCAGAAACTTTTTGAATTTCCACCTTTCAATTTCAGCATTTTAAGGTGTCATCTTAGCAAAATAGCTGTACTTTTTCAGTGCCCCATCAGAAACTTTTTGAATTTCCACCTTTCAATGGCAGCATTTTAAGGTGTCATCTTAGCAAATTAGCTGTACTTTTCAGTGCCACATCAGAAACTTTTGAATTTCCACCTTTCAATTGCAGCATTTTAAGGTGTCATCTTAGCAAAATAGCTGTACTTTTTCAGTGCCCCATCAGAAACTTTTTGAATTTCCACCTTTCAATGGCAGCATTTTAAGGTGTCATCTTAACAAAATAACTGTACTTTTTCAGTGCCCCATCAGAAACCTTTCGAATTTCCACCTTTCAATTGCAGCATTTTAAGGTGTCATCTTAGCAAAATAGCTGTACTTTTTCAGTGCCACATCAGAAACTTTTTGAATTTCCACCTTTCAATGGCAGCATTTTAAGGTGTCATCTTAGCAAAATAGCTGTACTTTTCAGTGCCACATCAGAAACTTTTGAAATTTCCACCTTTCAATTGCAGCATTTTAGGGTGTCATCTTAACAAAATAGCTGTGCTTTTCAGTGTCCCATCAGAAACCTTTTGAATTTTCACATTTCAATGGCAGCATTTTAAGGTTGTCATCTTTAAAAAGCTTGTACTTTTTCAGTGCTTATAAGAGTGGCCTAAGACTTGAATAAATAATTATACACAATACCGGTACTTTAAAAAATGTTGTGGGAGTTTCCACACTGTTATGGTACCTTTTCAAGATGCCATATTAGCAAAATAACTCCATTATTTCAGTACTGATAAAAAGTGTTTTAGGATTTAAATATATATACAGGGTGCGCCAAAAAAAAGTAATCCCCTACGGTTTTTAGCCCATATCTTGGGCCAAACATACGAATTTTTAAACGAAACTTTACAGTCTTGAAGGCAATTTATATCTACGTACAATGGTCAAATTAGAAAAAATATATTTCAAACGGAACAAAAGTTACACCACTTTTAGGGAGGCCATCCACCGTTTTTTGACGATTCAAAAACGAAGCGCAACAAAAATTAAGTGTTTTGCCAATAACTTGGCCAAAATTAAGAGTTTCAAAATGAAATTTTTACAGGCTGATAGACAATTCATATTTACACATGATGACCGACATTTCATCAAAATATTTAAAACGGAACAAAAGTTACATCACTTTTAGTGAGACCACCCTCGGTTTTTTGACGTTTTTGAATCATCCAAAAAACCGAGGGTGGTCTCACTAAAAGTGATATAACTTTTGTTCTGTTTTAAATATTTTGATGAAATTTTGGAGATCATGTGTAAATATGAATTGTCTATCAGCCTGTAAAAATTTCATTTTGAAATTCTTACCTTTGGCCAAAATATTGGCAAAAACCTACTTTTTGTTGCGTTACGTTTTTGAATCGTCAAAAAACGGTGGGTGACCTCCATAGAAGTGGCATAACTTTTGCTCTGTTTCACACATGACTATGAAATTTGGTTATTGTACGTAGATATGAATTACCTTCAAGCCCATAAAACTGGATTTGAAAAATTCCAATTTTTGGCCAAGATATTGATAAAAAGCCGTAGGGGATTACTTTTTTTTGGCGCACCCTGTATTATATAATTATTATTAAACCATAAATATCTTTATGTATCGAGTTCGGCAGCTCAGTTCTGTTGTTGCTAGGTGATTATATAAGCTGACTTTTAAGCACTATAATCAGCTTATCCCTGTTTCCCAATATGGTCCTGAATTGCTGACCAAGATATACTTTCCGAAATCATATGGTACACAAATCAACCAAGAACTAATAAACTACTGGTACCAAAATATGGAAGCCACAATATAGTTATGATGTTGTTTTACTAGGTTTTCAAACAATAGAACCAAAACATTTTGAAATTTGACACTTTAAAATTTGAAGGATAACACTGGAGAGAAGCCATTCAGTTGTAAAAAAATAGTATTTGTACAAAAATGTACAGTAAGTTATACTCATTTAAGCCGGATTGTGTCATATATTATAATAGTAAAAAATTACTATAACCATATAATAGAAAATAATATTACGGTATATTATTGTAACAGTTCATGTAATGCGATGATGTAAACAGGAATTAAAAACTATTATCATTTTGACGCATTTTTCTGGAGGGGATGTCATCTCTGTTTTTAGTTAGGAAAAATAGTGTTTATGCAAATATATACAGTAAGTTATACTCATTGCAACATGATAGTAGGCTATCATATATTATAGTAGTAAATAATGTCATTATAATCATATAATAGTAAATAATATCACTGTATATTATAACACTTCATGTAAAACAATGATGAAAACAGTAGCTAAAAAACAATATCATTTTGTGAAATTTTTCTGGGGGGGGAAATGTCAATCCTGGGGGGGAAATTTCCCCCCCAGAGACGTCTAGATTAAACACTGGATGTTAGTGGCCAAATAATTATGAAAACAGATAAACAAATTAGGCCTGTCATATCACGCCATTCATTCAGTGCAACCAGTCCGCGGTCCGCCATTTTATCTTACACCCTGGCCCAGCATAAATGTCCCGACTTTGCACGCGTATAACTTGGCCAATTTTTAACATTTGTTTATACTTAATGCATCAAATTAAAGGTATTTCACTCTAGTATTAGCTCTAAAAAAGTCAAACTGATACTAGTCTAGGTTTTAATTATATGCCCGGAACAGCGCTAGCTACCATATTTTGTTGTCATTTGTGACGCAACCTGGCGACGTTGACAGACGATGATCGCGTTTCGATCTTAATTTTACGAACTGATAAGGGATTTAATTCGTTTGAAATGATTAACGAATATTCTAACAGAGGATGGAATAAACAATACCTTGTATTATCTGCTACGGAAAATTGATAAAACAGGACTTTCTACTCGCAAACCATGGGAATAGGAGCGCACGGCGCTCACATCCGCTAACATTGCTCGTGTGTCCGCGTGCATTTGCAGTCAAGACAATGACCAGGGCAAGCCCAGCATGCAAATTCAGCGCAAAACAGGCAGTCTTAGAAGCACTGCATAACGTATTGGAAAAGATTATAGACCTAAAGTTAAAGCAATTTGTCGACGAGAAGTCCGGCGAGCTTTCCAGCTCTTACGCAAAGAAACGGCTGGCAGCGTGCAAGCGTCTGAAGCAGCGCATGGCAGTGCACGGCTGTTGGCAAAATTGAAAG
Organism: Lumbricus terrestris; assembly: GCA_949752735.1. Taxonomy (NCBI): domain Eukaryota; kingdom Metazoa; phylum Annelida; class Clitellata; order Crassiclitellata; family Lumbricidae; genus Lumbricus; species Lumbricus terrestris. The sequence goes on from OX457039.1 coordinate 22,646,221, forward strand.
GACGTGGTTTTGCGATTAGAAGGTATTCATGGTAGGTACACTACAAACACCCAAACTAATCGTGTCTACGCGCGTTTTAGCAAAAAACGATAGAATTTTCCAGGGAAACGGCGTCATAATGCGTCAGTAATGACAAAAAATGGTAGCTAGCGCTGTTCCAAGTATATAATTAAAACATAAACTAGTATCAGTTCGACATTTTTAGAGTTAATACTAGAGTGAAATACCTTTAATTTGATGCATTAAGTATAAATAAATGTTAAAAATTGGCGAAGTTATACGCGTGCAAAGTCGGAACATTTATGCTGGGCCACCCTGTAGACCTTGCGCGTTTTACAAATTTATTTAATATTAATAGTAATAGCAAAGAAATAATAATGAGTATAATCTGAATAATCACAAACAATGGACAAGCTAATATTCATAGACCTAATAATTTGCCGTCGCATTGTCTAGGCTACTAGATGGCCCAAAGCATCACAAAACTATTCAAACTGAAACGCAACCAGCCTGAAATGGGCTTAATAGCACTTTAACAAATGCATTCATCAATTAAGGCTTAAGGCATCATTACTCATTGGTAGACCTAAATGAAATTAATGCTTGCAGGAAAATTTGGCTTGACTTCTTGCATTAGCAGCTGTACATAGACCTAGGCTAATGGCTATTAGCCTATTACCATGTCAGAAGTCGACTTCAAGTCGGAAGTCGGTTGTTTTTCTGCCAAGTCGGGTCAAGTCGTTTTGACGCCGAGAAGTCGACTTCAAGTCGTCCTCAAGTCATTTTAGGGTCAAGTGGGGTCAGATTAGCTGACCAAAGTCACTCCCAGGTCTACTCACACTAGCTACAGGGGAAACGAGAGAGACAAGCTATCTATTTCAGGGGCTCTCAATCACAATTCAGCGCTTCAACTACATAACATTTAGTGGTTCCTTTAGAAGACCCACGCCCGAAATGGATGAGGTTTAGCCGTTCCAACTTCCAGGCACATTGCTTTTATATTTTATAAGTCCCTGGGGGAACAAAGTACCTCAGGGCAACAAAAATAATAAAAAAAAAAATAATAATAGAAAGCCGCCACAAGGAAGCTTACCAAATATTCGGACCTCCAAAGGACATACCTTTTCGTCCCGTTAGCCGTGGAAACAATGGGCTCCATCAACAACGAGGGTCTCGCCTTTGTGTCAGAGATCGGTCGCCGGCTTTCGAGGATTTCTGGAGATTTACGCGAAACAGGATATCTTTTCCAGAGTATTTCAGTTACGATACAACGTTTCAACGCAGTTGCCTACCAGGGCACCTTATCTGGATTGCCCGGGGCCATGGTTCGGCCGCCCTAAGAAAACTGTAACTGATATGTGAAAACTACATTGAAAAAATATATAATAATAATAAAATAATAATAATAATAATAATAAAAAATAAAAAATAAAAGTAATAATAATAATAATAAGTTTGTTTGTTTGTATGTGCACTTGTTATAGCGCCCCTTCAATCTCTCTCTACTCAGAGGCGCTCCTGAATGCAGAGCGGACAGTGCATCGGAATTTCACGCCGAAGCGCTGAGCAATTGCGAGTGAAGGACTTGCCCAAGGTCCTTACGCGGCGAGGTGGATTCGAATCTCGAACCTTCCGGCTTCAAGGCAACGACACCACCACTACACCACCGCGCCCCACAAGTTGCATTAAAGCATATCTACAATAGTTCGCAATGGCTAACACGCGGGCGAAGAGAGCGAGAGGTAGCGAGTTCGAGCCTCCCCTCCCCCGTTGGGCGGACATGCTTTGTAGACTGCTATTAGCGCCGATTATTGCAGACTGTCTGTTCTGTGCATGAGTATAGCTCAGATTTGTGTATTCTAGATGATCTGCATTCTTGTGAATTGTTTGTACACTGTAACCCGCTGCGTTCCGCCAACTGGATTGTTGAACAAACGAAAATTGTTATTATTATTATTATTATTATTATTGTTATTTTTATTATTAAAATAATATTATTATAATTATTATTATTGTAATAATAATAATAATAATAATAATATTTTTTTTTTAAATTATAAAAAAATTATTATTATTATTATTATTATTATTATTATTATTATTATTATTATTATTATTATTATATAATGAGATAGGCCAGTGGTGGATCCAATACGAGCCAATCCGTCCATGGGCCCCCCATTTAGAAATTTCTTTATATTTGACCAGCTATTCTAGCTCGGAAAGTTGACGTGGCCCCCATGAGTAATTCCGTATGTCCTGCCCACACACACGCCACACCCACGTAATCCGCATACGAGGCCCGTATGACTAAAAAAAATGAAAAACGGTCATCAACTTTTTGGCGGATAAAATGGTATCTTTTCTTGGGAATTGAAAACAAATGACTTAAAAAAGTCATCAGATTTTTCGACTACCAAGACGAGAATTCTTTCCTTCCCAAGACCGAAAATTTTGGCCCCCTTCGAAAATTTCTGTATTCGCCCTTGAGATAGACTACGCTGCATTGGCATCCTGTGATAGCCGGACTGTCTCCAAGTTCCTATTCTTGAGAATAGCTCTGATAGTCGGTCTTACGCCAGAATCTATCGAGAAGCAGAGCGTTTCCATATCTAGACAGTCTTGTCAACGATAGTAGTGAAAGAGAGCCGCTACTAGAACTAATGGCTTTTTAATTGCTTTTTAATTGCTTTACGACCGCCGTTTCTGGAACTAATGGCTTTTTAATTGCTTTTTGATTGCTTTACGACTGCCGCTTCTGGAACTAATGACCTTTTATGACTTTTACGACCACCGCTTCTGGAACTAATGACCTTTTATGACTTTTACGACCACTGCTTCTGGAACTAATGACCTTGTTATTGCTAGGACTAATGACCTTTTTAATTGCGTTACGACTACCGCTTCTAGAACTAATGACTTTCTTTGATGTGCTGACTAATGACCTTTTTATTGCTAGGACTAATGACCTTGTTATTGCCAGCACTAATGACCTTGTTATTGCTAGGACTAATGACCTTTTTATGACTTTTATGACTACCATTGCTAGGACTAATGACTTTCTTTGATGTGCTGACTAATGACTTTTTAATGACCTGCTTGCACGCGACTAATGAATTCGTTTGATGTGCTGACTAACGACTTTTTAATTACCGGTCGTTTCAGAAATGGGTGCACGCGACTAATGACTTTGTTTATGGCGCACCTTTTCTTTGAGCTATAATAGCTGATGGCTTTCTTTGAAGTCCAAGGAATTCCTTTGATGTATAATAGCTAATGACTTCTTTTGATGCCCAACAGCTTTCTTGCACGCTATTGCACCATTTCCATACCACCTCAAATGACCATACAAGTCCTACCCTGAATTCTAGGCCTACGCCTAGGCCTGTATAATTAAATCTGAAACTTTTACAACGATTCCTTTGAAGTAAATGCTAAGGAATCCACTTAAATAGCTATGCGTTTAAAACGCACAAACATATTACTTAAATGGAAGCTGGATTGATGAAAATATTCTGGTTTAAACTGGAGATGGATTGATGAAAATATTCTTGCTTAAATTGGAACTGGATTGATGAAAATATTTTTGCTTAAATGGAAGCTGGATTGATGAAAATATTCTTGCTTAAATTGGAAGCTGGATTGATGAAAATATTCTTGCTTAAATTGGAACTGGATTGATGAAAATATTCTTGCTTAAATTGGAACTGGATTGATGAAAATATTCTTGCTTCAATGGAAGCTGGATTGATGAAAATATTCTTGTTTAAATTGGAGCTGGATTGATGAAAATATTCTTGCTTAAATTGGAACTGGATTGATGAAAATATTCTTGCTTAAATGGAAGCTGGATTGATGAAAATATTCTTGCTTAAATTGGAACTGGATTGATGAAAATATTCTTGCTTCAATGGAAGCTGGATTGATGAAAATATTCTTGTTTAAATTGGAGCTGGTTTGATGAAAATATTCTTGCTTAAATTGGAGCTGGATTGATGAAAATATTCTGGTTTAAATTGTTGAAGACGACAAAACAATGGTTTCCGCATACGGGGGGGGAAATGTCCTAGGGTAGGGGGGGAAACGTCCAGGGGGGAAATGTCCGGAGGGGAAATGTCCGGGTGGGGGAAATGTCCAGGGGGGGAAATGTCCGTTCCCCCAAACAAACATATGGAATTTCTGCCTTATAATATAGATGTGTTCTTTTATGATATTTAACTGCATGTTTTATAGGCTTACGTGTTCTTTTATGATATTTAACTGCATGTTTTATAGGCTTATGTGTTCTTCAATCATATCTATTTTATTCCAAGTATTTTTGATTTTTCATATCTATTAGATTGCATATTTTATAGGATTAAGTGTTCTTTAATTCCTTAAATTTCCGTCCGTGAATGCAACGTTCCGGTGATGAACCGTCCGGGGATGAACCGTCCACTGGATGAATCGTCCGGGGATGAAACGTCCTGGGATGAAACGTCCACTGTATGAATCGTCCGGGGATGAAACGTGCTGGGATGAAACGTCCACTGGATGAAACGTCTTGGGATGAATCGTCCTGGGATGAAACGTCCTGGGATTAAACGTCCACTGGATGAAACGTCCTGGGATGAAACGTCCACTGGATGAAACGTCCACTGGATGAAACGTCCTGTGATGAAACGTCCATTGGATGAATCGTCCGGGATGAACCGTTCGGGGATGAATCGTCCGGGGATGAAACGTACGCATACCCGGAGACCTTTTCCTATCACTAGGGCGACTTTGAAATGGCGACCATCAGAAGAGCGACCACAGAAGGGCGCCAATTTTAAAGGCGACTGTTCGAAAAAACGCCGATCAAAAGAGCGACCAAACAAAAGGGCGACAATTGAAAGGGCGACCTACATGCTATTATCTCACTATAGCTTCATAATATTTGGGATCATGAATGTAGGCTAGATGTCATTTATGAATAAACTAAATATATCAATCAAACTTTGTAATATTTTCAAAGTAAGTAATAATTATCTAGAGTCAATCGAACGAAAGACATATTATGTACAACGTCGATTAGTAGTTTGAAATCTTCGAATAAATCCAACATTTCTACATCGTTTTTTCATCAATCCAGCTTCTATTTCAGATCTAAAAATCCCTTCATCCAGCTTTCATTGTCCACGCATAGCATATAGGCATTCATAAACCTGTTTGCGTATTTCTCTTTCATCTACCGTCTTTCACCTACAGTTTTAATTGACCACTCAGATCGTACCAATATCCGCTGCGAACGTTCGAAGTTCGCCCTTTTGATTGGCTCTTTTTCAAACAGTCGCCTTTAAAATCGGCGCCCTTTTGTGGTCGCCCTTCTGATGGTCGCCCTTTCGAAGTCACCCTTTTGATAGTGAACCCCCGGATACAGACAGAATGCATTGACGTGCCTGCTTCATCGTTCTGGTGCTTTTTTCTGTACAGAGATCATTAGTCATTTTTATGCTATCAGGCTGAGTAAAGCTGTAAAACTGTAAAAGTGTCTTATTCAGTCAGATAGGCGGCCTACTTCCTTACAATTCTACACAATTTACAAACGACACTGAAAATCGCGCTTGCTTTCTGTTAACAAGTACGTTACAAACCTTAGCGCTAGTGGACCAGTTAATTATTGTTGTAGACGTCTGTATGGTCCTCATATATGTGGAGACGCTCTCGACATGGACCCAGTGAACAGTCAAATCGTGACTGGTTCTTGGAGAAAGGAGAAAGCGCTGCAAGTACTCGCCGAATCTGATCATTCCTCATTTTAAACATTCTTTAAAATAGAATATACTAGAATATTTATAGGTTTGCAGGTATATATAATCATTATTTGCACATTATTATTTCCACATGAGATAGAATATGATCCCTCAAGTATAGCAAATTAGTTGGCCTCTAGGCCTATTATCACGGAATCAGAGTGAAGCCATCTGGTCTCTTGCCGTCAGCCCTTAACAGGCCAACGGCTTCTTAGTGGAGGGGAAGCCAGCCTGGGTCAAACTGCGGAAGACAATGTCGTTCAAGGTCGCATATCCGGAAGAACGACTTAGACACAGAGAGCAGAAGAGTCCGTGCAGGCCGTCAGCGGCCACGGCAGAGTCGCTAGGCCCTAGCGGCTAGGGCATCGGTGCGGTTCGCAAAGTGCCAATTGGCGAAAGGGTGCGAGCTCGAGAAGAATTGCAAAGGCAGAGTTCGGCATCTGATCTCTATGAAGGCTATTGAAAGCAATAGAAAAGTATAATTTCACCATTATAAAGTCACTAGCTGGGGTACCCGGCGTTGCCCGGGAAATTTAGAATACGACCCGCTCCCGGTCACAACCTCACTTCACCCCATCCCACCCCAACCCCACAGCACCACACTCCGACCTCCACCGGTACGCCACCCGTGAAATTTGGTTTTTCGAAAAAATTATCCCCCAACCCCCACCCCAATCCCCCACACCCATCCCCACCCCCCAATCCCCCACACCCATCCCCACCCCCAACCCCACCCCCAACCCCACACCAGCCCACCCACCCCAACCCACTCGCCCACACCCACCACATCCCCTCACCATCCCCACTATCCCCCACCCCACTGCCCCACACCCCCACCCCTCCCCACCCCGTCCACCACCAACCATCCACCCCTCCCCAAACACCACCCCATCCCACCCCCACTCCCCACACACTCCCTCTCCACCCACCCCGTCCACCACCCCACCCCCGAACCCCCCTCCCCAAACCCAACCCCATCCCATCCCACTCACCCCACCCCACCCACCCCACCCCAATCTCCCACCCTCACCCCACCCCCACTACCTCACACCCCCTCTCCACCCACCCACACCCCGTCCACCACCCTCCAACCTCCCCCACCCCACCCCACCCCCTCTCCAAACCCCACTCCCATCCCACCCCCTCCCTCCACACCCCTCCCACCCACCCCACCCCGTCCATCCCCCACCACCACCCCCACCCTCCAACCCACCCCAACCCAACCACCACACCACTTTCCGACCTCGACCGGTACGCCACTCGTGAAATTTCTGTTTTCGGAAAAATTTTCGCCCCCACCGCCCTTACGCCTCCCACCCCAACCCATGCCCCACCCGGCCCCTGCAGGCCGAGGTGTGGTCTGAGTAGAGGCGAGGTGGCCCGCAAAAAATCTGTCTAACTGTGAAACTATGGCAAGGGAATGGAAATTTATAGCGAAAATTTGGGTTTTCGCAGCCCCCACCGTGGCTCCCATGGTGGTAGAGATTAACCAACCACTCCACCGGGTGGCCCTCTGTACAAAGTTTCCAAAAATTGCCGAAAAAAGTGAAATTTTTGGGGGGTTTTGCCTCCCACCCTGACCCCCATGGTGGTAGAGAATCGCCAACCCCTCGATGGTGTGTATAATGCCGAGACCTACACAGTAGTGAAGGTTTGGAGTGTAAAGCTCAAAAACTGTGGAAATGCATCCCGGTCAAACAGACAGACACACAGACAGAATCTTCTCTTTATTTATATAGATTGTCCATGCTTGTTCTCAAGGAAGAGCCTCTCGGTGTGCGCAGCTGCCTCACAACCCCGGCCACGCCGATTCCCACCTGCCTTAGGGACAAAATGTGTCATCACCCTAGTTGCTGCATAAACGTTTTCGCATTTGTCGGCTAGCCTACAGCCAGATATACAGGGTGGCTCAATAAAAAAAAGTCCCACTATCAAAATGCAATTTCTCCGCAACAAATCGAGATTGTTCTATGAAAATAGCAGGATTTGTAGAGGAAAGATTTTGCAACAATCACTGAAAATCTATATAATGCGTTTGCATTGATTCGGAAGTTACAGCTTTGTAAAAACATTTTTCCGTTTTCCAAATTTCCGCAGAATCACGTTCCAATACATGTGATTTCTTTAAGAATTTTTTCAAATTACAACACACAAAATGATGATGATGTCATGCGACCTCACTTAGAGCTGTAAAAAGCTGTTTACGAAGCAAGCTGTTAGTGTTTAGTGATATTTTATATATTAAGGTCTCAATTTGTGAATCCGTTACTTTTTGCGATGAACTGTCAAACGGATTTCTGAGGTCGTAATGAAGAGTGATATTATTTGATATGAAAATCTAAAAGAGACGCTTATTTTTTCTCGGAATTTTTAAAAACCGAATTGAAAGATTAAACAGCTGTAACTTCTGCATACATGAAATGGTTTGAGTGAAACTTTCAGGAATTGTTCGAAATTCATTCGCCTGTAAATTGGCAAATTTTCGCAGAAAAATTTCAATCCGTTGCGATGATATTGCATTGTGCTCAGTGGGACATTTTTTACCGAGCTACCCTTTATAACCAATAACCATTGGTCGCATCTCTTATGCAAGGCAAAGAGGGTGCATCCAAAAAGGGTAGCACGAATCTCATGGGCACGTTACTGTAGTTATAATTATAATAATCATATTTTTGCCCGAGGTAGTAAAGATTCCTCAGGCTGTAAAAGATTAAAATAAGCTTATGGGTTCTCGACTCCAACGTTTAGTTAGTTAAATTATTTTAATTTTTTATAATAATAACAATAATAATTATTAATATTATAAATTAATTATGATAATTATGATTATAATAATTATAGTCAATGCAGTGTAGATTATGTGCAGATTAGACCCCTGACAGAACCTAGGGGCAAGCCAAACATGGTAGGTGCCAAGGACGATCCAGCAGTCCGACAAGCCAAAGCGTAAGAACGATCCTGAAGGTAGGAAGTAGGTCATCTGTGAAAATTTTCTAACGGGCCAAAAGAAGTAGAGTTCAAACCTTCCTCTCCATGTGCATTGGTGCCTGATGAAGGAATGGCAAAGGTGAGGCTATCGTCCGATGTAATTGGAGGTTGTATGTTGATCTCTATCAGCTGGCAATTATCCCGTGTAATAAAAACATCAAACCAGCCTACAAGTTGATGAGTTGAACCAGTAACGTACTGGACCAGGTCAAATTGATCAGTGATAGTCGTGAACTCAACTGGCATAGGTAGCGCAGGATCCTCAAGGTGGAGGTTGAGGTCATCAGCGATAACCAGCTGTGTGTTAGGATCAGATTCTGATATGGAGGATGTACACAGAAGGACAGGGATGAATCTTGGACAATTGAGGGATGTGACACAGAACAGAACGGAGTGGAGAAGGCTGGTCATGACGGTCGCTAGAGTTCCTCGAACTGACGGCACAAGGTGACAAGGTGTGTTACGCAGAGCGAAGTTCTCATGCAGTGTAATGAGATCGTTGAAGAAAGCTGCTAACGATGGCTCAGAGCCCGAACGGTGGATGGTGAGAACAGTGAGAGGTCCACGCAACGAAAAAACTGAGACAGCCTACTTCGAAGGTGGTAGGAGGAACTGGTAAAGCCACCAGATGGTGGATTACGATGACCCCGCCGCAGCAATCCCTGTCCTAAACATCCGATCTCGGATGAAGCGTATTGCTAGTGTATTGCATTGTATTTTTTATTGTATCTGACCATTTATAAAGCGCTTCTCGGAGCAGGAGCCTTTCAGAAGCACTCCCAGTGCGTGCAACCCCGAGAGAAAACGCAAGTTTTGAGTCGTGACTGTTTTTTCCTGTCTAATATTTGACTTAATGAGTTGTTGAAGCGCTACTTCGACCTAAAATCTGAATCGAATCGGTCTTGTGGACTTAAGCTAATGATATTCAACTGGCATAGGGGTAGCATGAATTTATTATTTATTATTATTTTATTATTTATTATTAATTTAATTATTTTAATTTTAATAATTTTAATTATTTTAATTATTAATTTATTATTTTTTATGAATTTAATCTACCCATTTACACTGCTGTAAAGCCGACCTGCGTGTCGTGCTACAGTGGGCCGTATTTCGTATAACATGTAGCCTACTTGTAATCATTCTGCGGTGTGTCAGATTGAATCAATAAAAGGAATATTATAATTATTATATTCAAAATGGTCGCCAAATCGGAAAAGTCTTTCTTGCATTCGGTGCCATAACATTTACGGACTTAAGCGCCAAATCGGAAAAGTCTTTCTTGCATCTGATGCCACAGCATGCATAACATTTACGGATGTAAGCGTACTGGATTCAATAACTTTAATACGCTCTACATGTGAATTGGTCGCGTCGCAACGGAGTCCTTAAAAACTTCAACGTACGCTCTTCACTGTTTTGAAGATGCGTATTACGTACTCAATAAATGATCTTCGTCAGATGTGGTCACCTGACCAACGTTCTTTACGTCTCGTACGAAAAACGTTGTTTAACGCTCGGATTTGGTGTCCAGCTGACTGCCGCCTACAACGCCGGCTGCCAATAGCCCTTTATCCTGAGACATTTTCTTCCACAAAGACAGTTGATTGTTCAGTTCTTCAGCCGTCTTCTACTTCATCACCGAATCCTAACCAGGCAGCTTCTTCACCTTTAACTTCTTCACCTCAGCGACCTCCTGCTTTTTCTTCAGGAATTCGAGCTGGTACCTGGAATGCTCGTTCGCTTTCCAGCAAACCCGCTTACGTCTCACAAATGCTGCAAGAATGCCAGATTGACATCTTGACAGTCACGGAGAGCTGGCTTCAGGATACAGATGATGTACCAGTTCAGCAGGCTGCTCCACCAGGCTACTCGCTTCATGATCGTCCTAGACCTCCCCTTCCTGATGGTCAACCGGCCATAGGTGGGGGAATTGTGGTCTTCCATCGGTCAGAACTACGATCCTCCGTAATCCCACTGGACATGGACATCTCAACATTTGAGGCTCTTTGCCTCAGCATTGCGACGTCACATGGTTCTATCAAACTCTTATCCGTCTACCGACCCGGTTCTGATGTTCCTTCAGTACAATTCTTTGGCCAGTTCTCCTCCGTTTTAGAATGCCTGATCACTCGAAATAGTCAACTCTTGATCATGGGCGATTTCAATCTTCATCTTCAAGATGCAACTGAACCTTCCGCAATCAGTTTCCTTGAGCTTCTTTCTCAATTTGGATTACATCAGCACGTAAATGAAGCTATACTCATAGACAGGGAGGAATTCTGGACTCGATCATTACGGCCAACAATGAACAACTTCACGACATGAAAGTTCAACCTCCTACACTCTCGGATCATGCATTCATCCAGTTCCTGTTACCTCATCTTCATTCTCAGCCTATTTACACCATTCGCAAGTTTCGTGGCTGGAAATCCCTTGATCGTCGGAAGCTTGGTGAGGCGGTGCGCAGATCTCAGCTGTCTTCTCCACCTTCAACGCTAGACGCTCTAACGGTTGACCAGCTCTTCGACCTTTACACTTCCACTATGAACCAGCTGTCCAGCTCATTGACACCATGCTATAGTATACCGATACGGGAGGTGAAAACTCGCTACCGACCGCTGGCCGTCTGGTTTGATCGTGACTGCCATCAAACACGCCGTCGCACACGTTGCCTAGAGAGACGTTTCCGTCGGACTCGGGATCCGGCTGACAAACTGGCCTGGATTGTTCAACTTCGCGCACTTCACCAGCTCTACCGTCGGAAGGAAGCTGGATATTGGGAGAACTTGGTCTTACGAAAATCTGAGAAAAACCCGAAACGCCTATGGTCAACCATCTCTGGCCTCATGGGACGCTCTTCTCGACCACCAGAAGACCCCTCCTTCTCAGCCAGTGGCTTCCTCGCTATGATTTCAAAGAAGATGAGGGACCTTCGAGCGTCTACTGCAGACTCCCCTCCCCCTTTCATCACGTCGACTAATTCTGTTCTCAATGGTTTTCAACCGATTTTGGAAGCTGACCTACGACGTCTTCTCGTTTCCTCAAACTTAAAGTCGTGCGAACTGGATCCCTTACCTCCATTTATTATTGCTGATATTGTTGATGACATTGCTCCATTTTTACTGTATCTTTTTAACAGGTCTCTCTCTTTCTCTGAAGGCTGTCTTCCACTCTAAAAAAAGCGAGCTCTTGTTTTTCCTACCCTCAAGAAACCTAATTTGGATCCCAACCTCTGCCAGAACGGTGACCCGTCAAAAAGGTGCCAGACAAAAGGGCGCCGACATAAGGGCGCCCGACAGAAGGGCGGCGCTCTTAAAAGAAATAGCATCGCGAACGATATCGCTGAAGAAATAAAGTATTTGAAACAGACAAGTGATCCACCACTACATACATGACTTTAATGTTTAACGAGATGTAGGGCTGAGAAATTATTTCAGAAATACAAACAAAGAGTTAAAATGAGAAGTTCAAACTCCATAAAAGTTGTTTAGACTAGAAATATGACTAAAAGTTAAAGTCGAAAATTTCAAAAATAGACTTTCACAGAGTCGCTAAATGACGGGAAACCAGAAACGTAGATCATTAGGCTACGTTACACTTGCCAGTGTGGAGCTATTTGAAACAAATTTAACCATTACATACCTCCATAACATGCTTTCTTTGCTTATATAAAACTTATATCACGTGATTACGACCGATCCAACCTCTCGTGTTACCGCTTTCTACACTCGATTTGTTTATTTTAACACCTCTTTCAGGTCCTCGAAGCATGTTGTTTATCAACAAACACCATGTGTGAAATATTTAAGTATTATTTGCTCGTTGTCGCGTCGTCGTTGAGCTGCTGGTTTACTAATAACATTATCACCTTTCTATCACCAATCTTTTCAAATCTCGCTGCCATTACTCTGACCAACCAATCAGCTTCATTCTTCGCTTCAATGCATTCATTAACGCTCCTACTCCTCCTCCTTCTCGCCTGCGCCCGCTGCCTCACGGCCAATGATTCCTACTCCCCTCACCCTCGCCCAGCCTGCCAAACCGCAACGGTCGAACATGGTCACCTCTCAGTCATTCCGCTCTCATGTTTCATCACATCGCCTCGCTCTAACTACAGACCTCAGAAACTATTTCCGTCTCTCTTTCTTCTCTTATGCGGTGACATTTCTGTCAATCCTGGGCCATCATCTGCATCTCACTCCAGCGCAAATATCTCACAGAAACAGCCGACTCACAAAGTCACAATGCAACCAGACTTTCGAACAAGACCTTTTTACTCTACTCTCTCAACATCCGGTCCCTACCAAACGAAAACAACTCTATTTCCCTCATCGACCTTGCTTCCGGCTCCCGTCCACCGAATCTCATTGCTCTCCAAGAAACCTGGCTATCGAATACCTCTTCAACCGCTCATTTAATCGATTGCATACCACCTGGCTACTCTCTTCAAAGCTTCCCTCGAATAACCGCCTCCTCTAAATCCTCAAAAATATCTGGTGGCGGCACTGCCTTCCTGGTTCGTGAGCCGGCTGTCGTCCTAAATTCTTCTCGCCACACATTCAGTTCTTTCGAATGCTCGTCCACAACACTTCGACTTTCCTCAGACCTACTCACAGTTTTCAACATCTACCGTCCTCCTACCTCGTCTAATTACTCCTCTAAAAACTCAGTCTTTCTTGATGAATTTAGCTCTCTCCTCTCACTTGCTGCCACTACTCCCAACGAATTCTTATTCACTGGCGATTTCAACGTCCATGTTGACGACCCATCTAACTCTCATGCAACTGACTTTCTGAACCTCCTCTCATCAGTCAATCTCGTCCAACATGTCAACTTTCCGACCCACATCAAGAATCACACCCTCGACCTTGTCATAACTGCCAACACCTCCCTTTTATCTCCAAAGCTATCGCACTCTATTCTCAACATAACTGATCATTATCTTATCATGGCTGACCTTGAAATTAAGCCTTTTGCTCGGCTTCCTCCTTCCACTCACTCTTTCCGTCGCACTGGGTCTATTGACTCTCAGGCCTTCATCAAAGATATTCGCAATTCTCAACTTGTTCTTAATCCTCCCTCTTCCCTTGATGACCTGCTATCTTGCTACAATTCCACTCTTTCCGACCTCCTTGACATTCACGCACCACTCATCACCAAACCCAGCTCACATGCCATTAACCCTTGGTTCACCTCCTACCTCCAAGCCTTTAAAACCTTCCATAGGCGACTTCAGCACATCTACAAGAGCGCCACTGACGCTCTATCCCGAGAAAAAGCCCTTTCCAACCTAAAATCAGCTACAAACAGATACCATAAACTCATTGCTGCTACAAAAAGGAAATATTACTCTTCGCTCATTCACTCCAGTTCCTCCAACCCTCGCCACCTCTGGAGAGCTGTCAACTCTCTTCTTCATCGCAAATCGCCCTCCCCACTACCGAGCTCCATTCCACCCCCCTTTATGGCCGATACATTCTGTTCATTCTTCTCGAACAAAATCTCATCCCTTCGCTTCACATTACAGTCCCTTCTCGATTCACAATCCTCCAACACTGATCCACCTCCATTTCCAAATCCTGCTCCTCCTGTCTCTCAGTCATCCCTTCCAATACTCCATCCTGCCTCTGAAGCTGAAGTGTCACTCTTGTTAAATTCTCTTCCTAACAAACAGTGTGAATTAGATCCCATCCCAACTGCTCTTCTAAAAGACTGCGCCTCCGTCCTCATTCCTATAATCACTAAAATTATCAATCTTTCACTCTCCACTGGCAATTTTCCAATGGTCTTCAAGCAATCTCTCGTCACTCCCCTTCTGAAAAAGGCAAATCTTGACAAGGAAAACCTATCAAATTACTGACCCATCTCCAACCTTTCTTTTCTATCGAAATTAACTGAACGAATTGTCCTTGCCCGCCTAAACGATTACCTCTCTTCTAACTCGCTCCTCAATCCCCACCAATCTGGCTTTACTAAACACCACTCCACAGAAACTCTACTCGTCTCTCTCTACAATAAACTGGTCTCGGCCGTCAGTCATCAGCAGGTATCCTGACTCTGTCTCCTTGGCATCTCCGCTGCATTCGACACCATCGATCATAGTCTCCTTCTTAATCGACTCTCTTCTTCTTTTGGCGTCTCTGGCACTGCTCTACTCTGGTTCGAGTCCTACTTGTCTTCCAGATCTTTCTCTGTTAAAGCCTCCAGTCACTGTTCGAAACCTCTTCCACTATCTTGCGGCGTTCCTCAAGGCTCCGTCCTGGGTCCACTCCTCTTCATTCTCTACACCACTCCTTTAAGTCATCTCATAAAATCCTCGTCTGTTGACCACCATCTCTATGCAGACGACACCCAACTCTTCATATCCTTTTCCCCAGGCTCTTTCTCCACCTCCATTGCTGAACTTCTCAATGTGGTCAATCTGATCTCTCAATGGATGTCGTCCAACCTCCTCTGCCTCAACCCCTCCAAAACAGAGTTCATTATTCTAGGCCTTCCTGACCAAATCAAGAAAATTCCTGACCCTTCAATACACCTATCGACTAACTCTTCATCTCTTACCTTCACCTCTGAAGCTCCGGTCCGCAATCTTGGTGTAATGTTTGATTCACATCTCTCCTTCTCTAACCACATCTCTAATCTATCGCGCTCCTGCTTCATGCACAGCCGGGACCTCCGACGCATCCGACCCATGCTTGATTTCAAAACTGCTTCCACCATTGCTACGTCCATCGTCCATTCAAAGCTTGACTATTGCAATTCCCTGTTCTTAAATCTTGATTCCACACAACTTAAGCGCCTCCAACTCATACAAAATTCTCTTGCTAGAGCCGTCACCAGAACACCCAGACATCATCACATCACCCCCATCCTCAAGTCTCTTCACTGGTTGAAAATCCCAGAGCGAATTCACTACAAAGTTCTCTCCTTAACATACAACTCCTTACAATGCTCCCAGCCCAGATATCTTCGCGAACTGTTCACCATCCAGCCTACCCGTTCTACCCGATCATCCGCCTGCCTTACACTCTCTCGACCGCCGGTCACAAGTCATCTCAAGTTCTCCAACCGAGCCATATCCAACTCAGCACCACGCCTTTGGAATGATCTGCCTGCTGAGTTCCGATCCTTTTCAGTTCCTCCTCCATCATTACTAATCACACACCATCACCTTCCTCAGGCTCCTCTATCCATCACACCTCGGGCCTTTCACTCGAAACTAAAGACACTCCTGTTCAAGAACTCTTATCCTGTTTCATCTGATCCCCCACCCTCCAATTCCCGGCTCAGACGATACCCACCTTAGTAGCTGTTCCACACTTCTGATCATACGGTACCTCGACCCGGACCACCATGGACTACTCTTACGGACAACCCTTTTGACTCAACTCATTTGATCTTGATCCTATGGTAACTCGACCCGGACCACCTCGGACTACTCTCACGGACAACCCTCCTAACTCAACGCAGCGCTCGTGAATAAGCCGGTGCCCCGCGCTTGGCTTTCCAGTGGCGCTTTAGAAATTATGAGATTACGATTACGATTACGATCACCTCTAGGCCGACTCTTCATCGATGCTATTTCTTTTAAGAGCGCCGCTCTTATGTCGGCGCCTTTATGTCGGTCGCCCTTTTGTCGGCGCCCTATTGTCGGCGCCTTTTTGTCGGGCGCCCTTTTGACGGGGTGCCGCCAGAATTACCGCCCCATATCTAACCTTTCTTTCCTTTCCAAGACTCTTGAACGGCTGGTTTCGCTACAGATTATTCCTTATCTTGAACAATCAGGACTTCTGCCACCTAGTCAATCTGGCTTTAGGGATAATCATTCTACCGAAACTGTCCTCATCTCTCTTCTGTCTGACATCTACTCAGCAATAGATAGATCTCAACTTAGCCTCTTGGCTCTCTTTGATGTCTCAGCTGCGTTTGACATGGTTGACCACGAAATATTACTTCAGCGCCTTGAGACCTCCTGTGGTATCACTGGCTCCCCACTGATCTGGCTCAAGTCTTACCTTACTGATCGTACTCAAATGGTTGTTTGTGGAAACTCCAGAACTCCTCGGGTCTTTGTTAAAAATGGTGTCCCCAGGGCTCTGTTCTGGGTCCTTTACTTTATCTCTTGTACCGGTATACTGCTGACATTCCATCCATATTCTCTAAACACTTGGCAACTGGTCACCTCTTTGCTGATGACGCGCAGGCACTTGTTCACGGTCTATCATCCTTTCAGTTTCTTCTTGATGCCCGCGTAGATGCTCTTTCTCGAGACTTGCAGCTTTGTATGTCTTCCAACCGGCTCTCTCTGAATCCAAATAAGACGCAACTCATTCGGTTCGGCACTCGCCAACGGCTTCTTAAGCTTGATTTGGCCCTTCTAAAAGAGAGATTTCCCTACTTTACTTTCCAATCAAGTGTTCGAGACCTTGGAGTAGTCCTGGACAGCATGCTTACCTTTGCTCCACACATTGCCAGTCTCACTCGCTATTCCTACTTTCATTTCAGGCGGCTTAGGGCAATCCGTCGCTCCGTCTCATCCTCTGTCTTTACTTCAATCGTTCATGCCTTCGTCTGTTCCCGAATTGACTATTGTAATTTGCTATTGGTTAGCCTTCCAAAAGTTCGTCTCTCCCCTCTTCAGTCTGTCCTAAACTCTGCGGCCAGACTAGGCCTAATAGCCCGGCTTCATCGCTATTCACACATCTCTGCTTTTATGTTTGACCATCTTCATTGGCTTCCCCTTATTGCTCGGATACAACTCAAGGTTCTGACATTAATCTGCCGGTCATGTACTGGCCGAGCTCCCATGTACGGTACCTCTGTGACCTCATCCATCTGCCGATCTCGGCCACTTCTCTTCGCCCGCTACGCTCCTTTGATCGGCATGATCTCTTTGTCCCGCGAGCTAGGACTGCCTTAGCTAGAATGCGTGCCTTTGCTCTCATTGGCCCGGCATTGTGGAACCAGCTTCCTCCTTCAACGCGTTCCTCCATATTAACTGGTGGGCCTAATGCCTCTTTTCGGTGTCTCAAGACTACTTTTCTCTCTCTTGGTCTAACGTACTGGGAGCGCCTCTGATTGGTGTGCACTGTGAGAGGCGCTTTATAAATTTATAAATACAAATTTATAAATACAATGCAGACAGATGATCTGGATTGAGCGATAGCGGTCCTGACGCGGGGAACAAAGAGGTCAAGCCGATCAAAGAACCTACGAGGACGCAGCGAAGTGAAAGAAATGGGGCGAAGTATAAGAGCACAAAGATACTCAGGAGCAAGACTCAATATGAATTTGATGACCAAAATGAGAACTTCGATTGTACAGGAGCTGAAAGTGGAAGCCAGTGAAGTTGTTCAGTCATGAATGTAGAAATGTGGGAGAATCGAGGAAGACGGGCAACGAGCCAAGCAGCAGCAGCAGCATTGAGTGCATACTGTAAAGGAGTTAGCCGAACCTTATTAAGGCCAACAAGGACAGAAATTACAGTAGTAAATCCGAGAACAGACGAAGGCGTGAATAATAGAGGTAAAACTCGAGGATAAAAGAGTTTGCGAATAGCCCTGAGACGCCTTAACTGGAAGTAGTAAGAACGAGTAAGCTTGGCAATGTGTTCGGTAAAGGTTCGAGAACTATAATTATAGTGTGGCCTAGGTCTCAAACACTAGACGAAAAGTTGAAGTGAGAAAACGTTTGAGAGAGTAATGCGTAGTCAAGTTTTTGGAGCTGCTTGGAAGTGCACAACCAAATCAACTGGATTTTTGAAGAGTTCAAGGAGAAAGGGTTATAAGACATCCAAAGATGGAAATCTTGAGATAGAGCATCAATTTGACTTGCAAGAAGGTGAGCAGAAGGGGCCCATAAACATAGGCTTAAACATCATCAAGGAAACGGTGGCCAGCAGCAGAATGGTTGGGGAAAGAGAGGGAATGCCATCCGTGTAAAGGATGAATAATTGCGGGCCTATGGGACAGAACCCTGAGGAACACCCAAAGACCCAGTGGTTGAGAAAGACGCACTTCAACGTCTGTCGACTACTGATGCCACGATTCAGATAATTGACAGATGAGCTTGAATGTCGTCAGCACATAGCTGACTCAAAACACCGCAGAATGCAAGGACAGTTGCAATATTAGCAACTTATAATATGTTAAGCAATGAGCCGATAACAGCCCTAGTAGACCAATAAATGCTACAAGAATGGCCATTCAAAAAACAGCGATGCCAATCGAGCGGAGTGCCGGATACATAGACAGTGCGGCCATAGATGATTACAGAAGAAGCCATTAAAATTACTGCAACGTCTGAGACATATTATGACATACTTCTCGGTTACTATGAAACGGTGTGCATAGCCTAGCACATGTGTCAAACAAGACTTAGCACAGCAAAGTTAGGTTCGTTTGGTTTGGTCATGTGAAGTCTACAACATGTACATCAGAAATCAGATAGAGTCACGGCTTCTATTGCTGATGTTCGCTGACCATCTGGTTTTTTAGAGCTCCTCCACATGACTGTTTGCCTTTTATGTTATCACATTATTTCGGTTAATTTGTACACAGGTCTGGGATTTTGGTTCTGCTGAGAAAATTGTTGATGTTCCAGATGACCATAGCGGGTACTGTTTGGTAAGTATGCCATCAATAAATACTAAGTTCATGCTTAGCTCTGATTAAATGGGAAGATGTCCTAGTTTTAAATATCGGATGTTTACTAACAAGTTCTCGTAAACATAAATTTCAGTACAAGAACAATTCCTATTTGATCAGAGTTAAGCTCAAACTGAGCAAAGATCAGGAAAGCATCACCGTGTTTTCACCGTGAAGATTCAGATACATGACGTTTTGGCGCCGCCGTTTGGCGCCGCTGTTTTGGGGCTGTTGGAACGACAATTTTTTATCAATTCAACTTTCATTGGAGTAACACTTATTTTTCTTCAATCTATTGCTATTTAAATAGCAATAATTTATAATCAACCCAGCTCCTATTTAATGAATAACTTGTCACTAATCCCACTTCTATTTAAGATAAAATAATTTTCTTCAATCCAACTTCTATTTCAGCAAAAATGTTTTCGTCAATCCAGCTTTATAGATGAATTCTCGCATCAAACCCAGTTCTAATTAGGCAGAAAAGAATTCCATTCATCCAGCTTCTGTTGAAGCAAATATTTAGTTTTAACTGCTTATAGGCTATAATTTTAAACAACTTTTGCACGTGTATGGGGGCCCCTATTTGGAAGTCCATTTTCAGACAGATTCGTCTTAAATTCAGCCAGAATTGCTAGCAAGGGCTACCAGTTTTAACTACTTATATAATTTTAAGCAACTTTTGCACATGTGTGGGGACCCTTATTGGAAATCCATTTTCAGGCGGATTCATCTTAAAAGTTAAAATCAGCCAGAATTGCTAGCAATGGCTATCAGTTTTAGCTGCTTATATAATTTTAAGCAACTTTTGCACATGTGTGAGGACCCTTATTGGAAATCCATTTTCAGGCAGATTCATCTTAAAAGTTAAAATCAGCCAGAATTGCTAGCAATGGCTATCAGTTTTAGCTACTTATATACCGTAATTTTAAGCAACTTTTGCACATGTGTGAGGACCCTTATTGGAAATCCATTTTCAGGCGGATTCATCTTAAAAGTTAAAATCAGCCAGAATTGCTAGCAATGGCTATCAGTTTTCGCTACTTATATAAATTTAAGCAACTTTTGCACATGTGTGAGGACCCTTATTGGAAATCCATTTTCAGGCGGATTCATCTTAGAAGTTAAAATCAGCCAGAATTGCTAGCAATGGCTATCAGTTTTAGATACTTATATAATTTTAAGCAACTTTTGCACATGTGTGAGGACCCTTATTGGAAATCCATTTTCAGGCGGATTCATCTTAAAAGTTAAAATCAGCCAGAATTGCTAGCAATGGCTATCAGTTTTAGCTACTTATATACCGTAATTTTAAGCAACTTTTGCACATGTGTGAGGACCCTTATTGGAAATCCATTTTCAGGCAGATTCATCTTAAAAGTTAAAATCAGCCAGAATTGCTAGCAATGGCTATCAGTTTTAGCTACTTATATACCGTAATTTTAAGCAACTTTTGCACATGTGTGAGGACCCTTATTGGAAATCCATTTTCAGGCGGATTCATCTTAAAAGTTAAAATCAGCCAGAATTGCTAGCAATGGCTATCAGTTTAAACTACTTATATAATTTTAAGCAACTTTTGCACATGTGTGAGGACCCTTATTGGAAATCCATTTTCAGGCGGATTCATCTTAAAAGTTAAAATCAGCCAGAATTGCTAGCAATGGCTATCAGTTTTAGCTACTTATATAATTTTAAGCAACTTTTGCACATGTGTGAGGACCCTTATTGGAAATCCATTTTCAGGCGGATTCATCTTAAAAGTTAAAATCAGCCAGAATTGCTAGCAATGGCTATCAGTTTTAGCTACTTATATAATTTTAAGCAACTTTTGCACATGTGTGGGGACCCTTATTGGAAATCCATTTTCAGGCAGATTCATCTAAAAAGTTAAAATCAACCAGAATTGCTAGCAATGGCTATCAGTTTAAACTACTTATATAAATTTAAGCAACTTTTGCACATGTGTGGGGACCCTTATTGGAAATCCATTTTCAGGCGGATTCATCTTAGAAGTTAAAATCAGCCAGAATTGCTAGCAATGGCTATCAGTTTTAGCTACTTATATAATTTTAAGCAACTTTTGCACATGTGTGAGGACCCTTATTGGAAATCCATTTTCAGGCGGATTCATCTTAAAAGTTAAAATCAGCCAGAATTGCTAGCAATGGCTATCAGTTTAAACTACTTATATAAATTTAAGCAACTTTTGCACATGTGTGGCGACCCTTATTGGAAATCCATTTTCAGGCGGATTCATCTTAGAAGTTAAAATCAGCCAGAATTGCTAGCAATGGCTATCAGTTTTAGCTACTTATATAATTTTAAGCAACTTTTGCACATGTGTGAGGACCCTTATTGGAAATCCATTTTCAGGCGGATTCATCTTAAAAGTTAAAATCAGCCAGAATTGCTAGCAATGGCTATCAGTTTTAGCTACTTATATACAGTAATTTTAAGCAACTTTTGCACATGTGTGAGGACCCTTATTGGAAATCCATTTTCAGGCGGATTCATCTTAAAAGTTAAAATCAGCCAGAATTGCTAGCAATGGCTATCAGTTTTAGCTACTTATATAATTTTAAGCAACTTTTGCACATGTGTGAGGACCCTTATTGGAAATCCATTTTCAGGCGGATTCATCTTAGAAGTTAAAATCAGCCAGAATTGCTAGCAATGGCTATCACTTTTAGCTACTTATATAATTTTAAGCAACTTTTGCACATGTGTGAGGACCCTTATTGGAAATCCATTTTCAGGCAGATTCATCTTAAAAGTTAAAATCAGCCAGAATTGCTAGCAATGGCTATCAGTTTTAGCTGCTTATATAATTTTAAGCAACTTTTGCACATGTGTGAGGACCCTTATTGGAAATCCATTTTCAGGCGGATTCATCTTAGAAGTTAAAATCAGTCAGAATTGCTAGCAATGGCTATCAGTTTAAACTACTTATATAAATTTAAGCAACTTTTGCACATGTGTGGGGACCCTTATTGGAAATCCATTTTCAGGCAGATTCATCTTAAAAGTTAAAATCAGCCAGAATTGCTAGCAATGGCTATCCGTTTTAGCTACTTATATACCGTAATTTTAAGCAACTTTTGCTTTTGATAATGGCCATGGCATTGGAGGGGACAGAGGAGAGAGCGGTGATAGGAGGAGAACTGATTAGCGATCTCAGATTTGCAGACGACATTGCGCTACTGGGGAGAAGGAGGAGGGTTTGCAGGATTCGTTAACGAGAGTTGTGCAGGTAGGCAAAAAAATGGGTATGTGCATCAACGTTCAAAAAACGGAATGTCAATACATTGGGAGAGAAGGGACACGGCTTGCATTGAATGTGGATGGTCAGATACTGGAGCAAAAGGAGAGTTTCGTGTATCTGGGAGGTCTTATCGATGCCAACGGGGGATCAGAAAAGGACGTTGAAAGAAGAATTGGGCTTGCTCGAGGAATATTGCAGAGATTGCATAGGATCTGGAGATCAAAGGAAATTAGTAAGACCACCAAGGTGCGAATATACGAGACCTTGGTGCTGAGCGTACTGTTATACAACTCAGAGACGTGGACGCTGAAGGAGACACAGAAAAGACGGTTGAGGGTATTCGAAATGACGTGCTTGCGAAGGATAGAAGGGATCACAAGGAGGGAAAGGATACGAAACACGGAAATACACAGCAGACTGAAGATACAACGAGACATCGTGGACAGGATCCAGATCAGAAGAATGCGGTACTTTGGACATGTCGTCAGAATGAAAAGTGGAAGATATCCAAAGGTGGCATTGCAGGGATATGTGCATGGGAAGAGGAGAAGAGGCAGACCCAGGAAGCGATGGATAGATGTGGCAGAATAGGATTGCCAGGAGATGGGACTAACCGTGGGAGAGGCGACGCGGAGAGCGCAGGACAGGGATGACTGGAGGCTATCCATAAAGGAGCGGCTGATGCGGGCGAAAGCTTCGCCAGGGCCATAAGTCAGTAAGTCAAGCAACTTTTGCACATGTGTGAGGACCCTTATTGGAAATCCATTTTCAGGCGGATTCATCTTAAAAGTTAAAATCAGCCAGAATTGCTAGCAATGGCTATCAGTTTAAACTACTTATATAAATTTAAGCAACTTTTGCACATGTGTGGCGACCCTTATTGGAA
Source organism: Lumbricus terrestris (assembly GCA_949752735.1). Classification (NCBI taxonomy): domain Eukaryota; kingdom Metazoa; phylum Annelida; class Clitellata; order Crassiclitellata; family Lumbricidae; genus Lumbricus; species Lumbricus terrestris. Next base: position 22,669,783 of record OX457039.1, read on the forward strand.
ATCCATTTTCAGGCGGATTCATCTTAGAAGTTAAAATCAGCCAGAATTGCTAGCAATGGCTATCAGTTTTAGCTACTTATATAATTTTAAGCAACTTTTGCACATGTGTGGGGACCCTTATTGGAAATCCATTTTCAGGCAGATTCATCTTAAAAGTTAAAATCAGCCAGAATTGCTAGCAATGGCTATCAGTTTTAGCTACTTATATACCGTAATTTAAAGCAACTTTTGCACATGTGTGAGGACCCTTATTGGAAATCCATTTTCAGGCGGATTCATCTTAGAAGTTAAAATCAGCCAGAATTGCTAGCAATGGCTATCAGTTTTAGCTACTTATATAATTTTAAGCAACTTTTGCACATGTGTGGGAACCCTTATTGGAAATCCATTTTCAGGCAGCTTCATCTAAAAGTTAAAATCAGCCAGAATTGCTAAGAATGGCTATCAGTTTTAACTGCTCATAGAATTGTAAACACTTAATACCTCATCCCATCGGAATTCAAGTGCTATGTGATGCATCTATGAATAGAATCATGACACACTGTGTTTTTACGAATAAGGTCTACTATACAGTACCGGTGTAACCGCGAAAATAGTATAGTTGGATGGTTTGTGATCAGTGGCGGCACTACAGCGGGGCAAATCAGGGCACGTGTTCTAGTACAAATTCTTTGCCCTGGTCGTTGTACTGCAATAAGACGGTATGCGGACGTTTCATCCCTGGACGATTCATCCCCGGACGGTTCATCCCGGACGATTCATCCAGTGGACGTTTCATCCCAGGACGTTTCATCTCCGGACGATTCATCCAGTGGACGGTTCATCCCTGGACGGTTCATCTCCGGAACGTTTCATCCACAGGCGGAAATTTAAGGAATTAAAGAACACTTAGTCATATAAAATATGCAATCTAATAGATATAAAAAAATCAAAAATACTTGGAATAAAATAGATATGATATAAGAACACATAAACCTATAAAACATGCAGTTAAATATCATAAATGAACACATAAGCCTATAAAACATACAGTTAAAATTAATATCATAAAAGAACACATAGGCCTATAAAACATGGAATTAAATAGACTCTTCAAATCGCTATCAAGTGCTGTAATACGCCGAGCAAATTTATGTGCAGGGTAACGGCTTCTGTTGTCATAGACCCTGGTCAAATCGGATCATAGACTCTTCACCTTGTATTACCCTGCCGACTTGGGCGGAGTTTGGTTTCCGTTCTTCGGGGGGGGGCTAATGCCTTTTGGGGGTTTAAGCCCGGGAAAAGATATCATTTTCATGGTAAAAAAAGCTGAACCTGGACCTTCTTGGGGGGGTGATAAACTCCGCCCATGCCTGCCCGACTATTGTACAAATCATATTATTCTCTTTAGCTGCCAGTGGATGAATCATCCGGGGACGAACCGTCCACTGGATGAACCGTCCGGGGATGAACCGTCCACTGGATGAACCGTCCGGAGATAAACCGTCCGGGGATGAAACGTCCACTGGATGAATCTTCCGGGATGAATCGTCCGGGGATGTATCGTCCGGGGATGAAAACTCCTAGAATCCATTAGACTGCCAGAATGTTTTCTCTGCAAAGAATTTATTTAGAGCATGATAAGTCGCTTCTGCACCTTTACTTGTACTAGTTCCCTGACTATGCTCTGGTTTAAAAAGTCTGACCATGAATCCCTCTAATGCTTTTAAGCCGTAAAAGATGCATACTTTGGTAGGCCTACTTTGACACTATATAATATATATAGACTGGAATATCAAAAGACCTGTTGGTATTAATCAGATATTGAAAAAACGAATTAGGCCTACTTCTTACCGACGAACGATGATTCAAAAACGTAGCACAACAAAAAAGAAGCAAAAACACGATTTTATTAAGTCACATCTGAAATAACTGTTGTGAAATGAACTTGATAGTGCTTCACAACGTGTGTTCAATGTGCCTATGACCAGTGCCAAAACTTCTTTTAAGTTTCTTTGCAAAGTTCTTGATGGTTCTGTTGATGCGTTCCAAAGGCAAATCATCCCATACCAACTCCAATGCGCTCATCAATTCTATTACCACTCTTGGTTTTGGTTGCAGATTGTGATATTTCCCCAGCATAGCTCTTCGCAATTGATTATCAATCCATCCAGTTCAAATCCGGAGTCTTGGGCCATTATTATTAATTGGCTTTCTGAATGAAACCAGAACAATCGACATTGAGCCGATCTTCTTTCATTTTACGACAAATCTCTTGACTCTCAGCTTAACTCGTAATTTTTGCGCTCTCACTGTTTATCAGAGTAAACGTTGCCCATAGCTGTATATCTCCAGGATCTTGCTCAAGAGGTGTCTGAATATGCATTCTGTCTGCCATTGACACCTTGACATTTTCATTTGTTTAAAATTTTGAATTTCACTGCTTTAATAGCAAAATTATGAATCTGACAGATTTCTTGTTTACCAACTTTATTGTCATCTTGCTAAGTGACTTCAGAGTGGCATGCAGCTATGCTCGTACCCTCTTTCTTTTTAAAATAGTAATAATAATGATCATCTATCAATATCAAGGCTATTTGATAACAATTACTTGAGATGAGACCTAATAAAATCGTGTTTTTGCCACTTTTTGATGTGTTACGTTTTCTTGAATCGTCAAAAAACGGTGGGTGGCCTCACTAAAAGTGTTAAAACATTTGTTCTATTTGAAATATTTTAATGAAATCTGGTCATCATGTGTAGGTATGAATTGTCTTTAAGACTGTAAATTTCATTTCGAAATTCTTACTTTTGGCTAAGATATTGGCAAAAAACAGTAGGAGTATTTTTTGGCCCACCCTGTAGAATAGTAAAATATAGATTGTTACTTTCAATCGATATGAGTAAGTGTTTGGCTTATGCTTTCAGCTGTATTGCGCTCAATGGTTTGGTAGAGACCATATAATCTGTGGAGGTAGTCATCGCAACCGAGCAAGGGTGATAGACCGCACAAATCTGAATGTAAGCATGGCTTTGTTAATAGAAATTTCTTTCTCTTTACATTATTCCTCTTTTTCTCGCGACCTTCATTTATTTTAATTCGTTTCACGACAGACTCTTTCGCAAACTGCATGTTTAGAAACAATGATTGATTACAATCTTCTTTAAATGATTTTAATATCAGTAGGTCATAAAGAACTTTATCATTTTACGAATTGACGCTCTCAGGCATCAAAGTGCATGTATGATTTATATCTGGACATTTATATAGAACTATTTATGTGTTTGAAGTAGCCCCTAATATCCATTTATTTATTGACACCAACATAGCATCACAGCATCAATAGATTAAAGCAGTTTTATAGAAATAAATTTTAAAAAACAAAAACAAAACACAAACAAGCAAACACAGTGTCTACCCGCAAGCTTTCTTCTCGGTGTCAAAAGGTCATCCCTAAAGGAGCAAAAATGCTCCGCTGCCAGGGAACCCAGTTTGAAATTTCACTAAAATTCATGTAGGTAGCAACGATGAACAAGCAGCAACCAAAATTATAGGTATAACCAATATCTGTCAAAATTTCTTCATTCCAACCCAATTAGATGCTGTTTAAATTCTTTTTTAAATATTCCTACAGTAGGCACATTGGTCAAAGAAACAGGTAAAGAATTCCACACACAGGGTCCACGATATGAGATACAAAACTGCCTAGTTTTAGTGCGTGCAAAATCTTTATGGTATTTATTACACGATCTGGTGTAGTGACTGTGAACATCCATATTACAGTGGAAGTATTTAGCAGACGATTCTGGTAATAGCTTATGTTTAAATCTATACATAAATGTCCCAATCTGCAACTCATTTATATTTGACAATGACAATATTCTAAGTTTTCTAAAGTATGTAGAGGTACTTTCATTATATTTAAGACCACAAATAATCCGAACTCATAGTACTCAATTTCGGGGCTTTTGAAGTGTTTGGTAGCGAAGGTACATAACATCATATCCAGCAGACGAATTCCATTCCAGAATCAGTGGCTACCTTTGTTCAAAGTTTCAATTAGCTACCGTAGAATCTGACATGTTACTGTTACTGTCGTTTATAACATCTATTGCACCGATGTCCAATGCGTAAAGTATCAATAGATGGCGCAGTAAAAACAAGAAATTCAGAATCGATAAGATTAAGAATCGAGGAAGTCTGGCCTGTTTCTAATGGATTAATGATGAGAGGTTTGAAAAGGAAATGTTTAGCTCAGAATAATGAACACGTAAGTGACTGAGACGACGGAAAAACAGTGATCGATTCCAACAGTTTGTCTTTGCTCCTTCATCAAGAACAATGCCGTACTGTTCTAGTTTATGCAGACTACGGCTGATTTGGTGTGACCCATAGCTGCTACCAGAGGCTTTTGTCCCCCCCCCCCTAAGCCACCGGGTTCAATCCATCCTCTTTCCCCCTTCATTCCTGGGCCGGCTTTCCCTCCCGGCAATATGTAATCGGTTCTAGGACAAAATGGTAGCGGACAAAATGGTACGGACAAAATGGTACGGACAAAATGGTACGGACAAAATGGTACGAACAAAACGGTTTATTTAAATGGAAGCTGGATGAAGGTATTTTATTGCTGAATTAGAGGATGGATGGCTTTCTTATGGCTGAAGTAGAGCTCTAGTTAAGAAAAAAGCTTGAGAAAAGGAGGCTGGATTGTCGAAAAAAATGCTTGAGAAATGAAAGCTGAATTGGTGTCTTTCATTCATGTGTTTCATGATGTATCCAGCTTCAATTTCAGTCATAAGATTCCTCGAATCAACCTCCATTTGTAATGCATCTTTAATTAATCCAGCTTCTATTTCAGCTATGAAAATACCCTGATACAGCTTCTATATCTAAAGCGTCATTTTCATCAATCCAGCTTCCATTTTATATATAAAAATATCCATGCAGAACCTTCATCCAGCTTCCATTTCACATGCGTCTTTTCATTAATCCAGCTTCTATTTCATATAAAAATTCACTAATCTAGCTTTCATTTCATCCATACCATTTTGTCCGTATACCATTTTGTCCGTACCATTTTGTCCGGTCACCATGTAATCTAGTCCCCTCCTCTGAGAAATGAAGGTCTCGGGGGGGGTGGGCAAATGAGCGTCCAGCATATGATCAGCAAAGCACTATAGCGCCGAGACGGAGAATGGTTTGTGGAGGGATGTGACCTCCCCATAAGAAATTTTTGCAATTTTCGCATTGCAATTTCCGCATTTTAAGTTGTCATCTCTACGAGACTACGAGATTACTCTACTATATATTTCAGTGAAGGAATTGCTGAAAATAGTGGTCTAAGACTTAATAATAGTCCTACTTACTCTATTATAATAATTCTTTTTGAGTTTCCGCATTGTAACGGTAGCAGTTTGAGATGTCAACTTACATGTAACAAAATTACTCTGATACTCCAGTGCTGATAAAAGAGTGGTTTAGGATTTAAATAAATATACTTAGCCCTATAATTAGGGCAATAATTTCTTTATTTATCAAGTTCAGAAACTCATGTCTACTGAAAACGTAGGCCTATATAGCGGCTTATGGCCTACTTGGCTGTACTTCAATCATCTCATCTTTATTGCACAAGACGCACCTGAATTGCTGACCAAGATAAAATTAGCAGAAATTGTTACAAAAGGTAGCATACGCGGTACACAAACCTAGCAAGAACTACCAAACTGCCCAAATTGGGTAGCCATGTGTTTAGCGCCTCTGATCAGTGATAAATAGAGTACGATGCAATACAATAAATATGTACGTCTACGTAATAATGATTGATGATTTGGTTTTATCAAGTGTTCAAGGAAAATTTTTTTTGAAATTTTACAGTCTGAAATTTGAAAGATAACATGAAGAGAAGCCATTTGGTTGTACAAAAAGAGTATTAATTTTGTACAAGTATCAACATTAAATCATATTCGTAATAATGATTGTAGGCCTATCATTTACTGAAATAGTAGGCCTAAATAATATTATAATCATATAATAGTAAATTTTATTATGGTATATTATGACATGTTCATGAAATAGTAGGCTTAAATAATATTATAATCATATAATAGTAAATTTTATTATGGTATATTATAACAGTTCATGCAATGCAAAAATGTAGACGGTAACTAATAACTATTAACATTCTGTCAATATTTTCTGTGGGAAGTAATTTCTGGGGAACTTCCCCTAGAGATGCCTAGATAAAGCGCTGCCCTCCATGGCTAACCTTTCCCCCTACCAATGTGAGTTTGGGCTATTTTCTGATTTCTCCCTGTTTTCACCGGGCTCAAGTTGCGCCCGCCTTGTATAGGGATGCTACAACATAAAGATTAACTATAGGGTGACACAAAAGTTCGTTCACCGTTTTCAAAATGCGTTATCTCAGCAACGGTTTCATATTTTTTTATAATGTTTTGTCAGTGTATACATCAGTCATATGAAAGATACTGGTACAAATTTGATTATGATCCGTTCCGTTTTCGTCATTATTTATAAAGAAATGTAAAGACGACCAGTTTTTTGCGGAGAAACTGCGTTCATCATATTAACACAATAAAGAAACTGTGTATACGCCTAGCCTCGTATACAAGCGTGACAAGACACTGTTGTTACCTATATAGGACATACCCAGACGTAGGCTATTAGCGTACAGTGTCTCCTTTCGGCTTAATAACAGCACTGACTCTATCCGGCATGACTGGATCAGCCTCTGAACTTTCTGAAGTGCCCCAACTGCTATCGATCTCCACGCTCGTTGGAGGCGACGCTTGAGCTGATCAGCGTTCTTTGGCTCAGAATCCTTATAAACGCTGAGAGATAAAATACTCCACAAGTTCTCAATAGGATAGAGGTCCGGAGAGTTGGGTGGCCAATCCTTCGGCTTCATGTGTGACGGGAGGTTGTCGTCTAGTCACTTTGTCGTCACAGCTGATGTATAATATGACAGCGCGCGCCATCCTGCTGAAATATTCTTAGGTCATTGTCAACAAATAACTTTCGTTGCATGACACTGCCGTTGTCATTTTCTTTCTCGAACGCTGGCTTCCCGATTTTCTCGAGAATGTTGGTGATGTACGTAGTAGGCCTACTGCGAGTTCAGTCTGGTACCATTTGGCACAAATTGAAGTTTAGTGATACCCCTGGCAGTCATCCCACCCCAAACCATCACCGACGGACTAAACTTCATCCGTGGAGCAGGCGGAACATACTCTTCCTATGCCGGATAGAGTCAGTGCTGTCATTGAGCAGAAAGGAGACACTGTACGCTAATAGCCTACGTCCGTGTATGTCCTATATATGTAACAACAGTGTCTTGTCACGCTTGTATACGAGGCTAGACGTATACACAGTTTCTTTATTGTATGATGAGAGCAGTTTTTCCGCAAAAACTGGTCGTCTTTACATTTTCTGATCAATAATGGCGAAAACGAACCGGATCACAATCAAATTTGTACCAGTATCTTTCATTTGACTGATGTATACACTGACAAAATATTATAGAGAAATATGAAGCCGTTACTGAGATAGCGCATTTTGAAAACGGTGAACGAACTTTCGTGTCACCCTATATATTGAGATTACTCCCCTTTATCGCTCTGGTGCCCAGGCAGACATCTAAGGTTCTGGCTATTTTCTCAGCTATCCGATAAATTCGGTTCTAACTTCTACATCAGACGACGCTTCCTACAGAGGAACCTCCGTTGCTACAGCTGCGTTTGCACGATAATGTTTATCGTGCCAACTCGCTCTCTTCTTCTTATGCAAGCTTTACAACAAACGCTTGACATGGAGCGACTGTCGTCTTTCCCCCGTCATGCTTTCCAAAATGGACGCTTCTCTTTCATTAACTACGCATGGCCTATTAGCCTACTCAAAATCTGTTGATACAGAAGACGAAGAAGACGACGACGACGACGACGACGACGACGAAGAAGAAGAAGAAGAAGAAGAAGAAGAAGAAGAACTAGAAATAGGACTAGAAGTAGAAGAAGTAGAAGAAGGAAAAGAATAGGAAGAAGAGGAAGAAGAGAAGAAGAAAAAGAGGAAGAAGAAGAAAAAGAAGAAGAACTAGAAGTAGAAGAATTAGAAGAAGAAAAAAGAAAAGAACTAGAAATAGAAGAAGTAGATGAAAAAGAAGAAGAAGTGAAGAAGAAAAAAGAAGAAGGAAAAGAAGAAGAAGAAGAAGAGAAGAAAAAAGCTGAAGAAGAAGAAGAACTAGAAGTAGAATAAGTAGAAGAAGAAAAAGAAGAGAAGTTTTTGAAGGAGAAGAAGAAGTGGAAGAAGAAGAAAATAAATAAATAGAAGTAGAAGTAGAAGAGGGAAAAGAAGAAGAAGAAGGGAAAAAAAGAGAAGAAGTACAAAAGAACAAGAAGAGAAGAAAAAAGAAGAGGAAGTGGAAGAGGAAGAAAAAATAAATAGAAGAAGACGAAGAAGAAGAAGAAGAAGAAGAAGAAAGAAGAGGAAGAAGAAGTAGGAGAAGTAGAAGAAGAAAAAAGAAGAAGAAAGAGAAGAAGAACTATAGAAGTAGAACTAGAAGTAAAAGAATTAGAAGAAGAAAAAGAAGAAGAAGAAGAGATGAAAAAAAGAAGAGAATAAAAAAAGAAGAACTAGAAGTAGAACTAGAAGTAGAAGAATTAGAAGAAGAAAATGAACAAGAAGAAGACGAGATGAAGAAAAAAGAAGAAGAAGAAAAAGAAGATAATAATAAGAAGAACTAGAAGTAGAACTAGAAGTAAAGAAGTAGAAGAAGAAAAAGAAGAAGAAGAGAAGAAGAAAAAAGAAAATTAAAAGAAGAAGAAGAAATGGAAGAGGAGGAGGAAGAAGAAAAGAGAAAAGAGAAGAATTGGAAGCAGAAGTGAAAGAGGAAGAAGAAGAAGGAGAAGAAGCTGACGAAGAGGAAGAAGAACTAGAAGTAGAAGAAGGAAAAGAGAAGAAGAGAATGAGAAAAAGGAGAAGAAAAAAAGAAAATGAAGATGAAGAACTAGAAGTAGAAATAGAAGTAGAAGACGAAAAAGAATAAGAAGTGAAGAAGAAAAAAGAAGAAGGAAAAGAGGAAGAAGAAGAAGAAGAATAAGAGAATAAGAAAAAGAAGTGGAAGAAGAAGAAAGAAGAAGAAGTTAACCCTTAAAACTAGAAGTAGAACTAGAAGTAGAAGTAGAAGAAGAAAAAGGAAGAAGAAGAGAAGAAAAAAGAAGACGAGGAAGTGGTAGAGGAAGTATAAGAAGAAGAAGATTTATAAGAAGGAGAAGAGATGAAGAGAAAAAAGAAAAAGAGTGGGAAGAGGAAGAGGAAGAGGAAGAAGGAGAAGAAGAAGAAGAAGAAGACGAAGAAGATGAAGAGCAGGAAGAGGAAGAGGAGGAAGAGGAGAGTGAGGAGAGCGAGGAGAGCGAGGAGGAGGAGGAGGAGAAGAAGGAGGAGGAGAAGAAGAAGACGAAGCAGAAGAAGAAGAAGGCGAGAAAGAAAGAGGATGAGGAGAGCGAGGAGGAGAAGAAGAAGAGGAAGAAGAAGGAGAAGGAGGAGGAGGAGGAGGAGAAGAAGAAGAAGAAGAAGAAGAAGAAGAAGAAGAAGAAGAAGAAGAAGAAGAAGAAGAAGAAAAAGGGGGAGGATAAGAATATAAAGTGGGAAGAAGATGAACAGCATGAGGAAAAGAAAGAGGGTAGGAGAAAACGGAGAAGGAGATGTGAATAGATGTAGAGTAGGAAGAAGAAGAGGAAGAAGATAGGCAGTCTTTTGAGCAATTTCTGAGTCCCACTGGTATAGACTCCATAGAGAGTTTCAGCGATTTCATTTTGTAGCCAGAGCATATATATATATACATAGCCAGAGCATATATATATATACAATTATATATACACATTTTGTAGCCAGAGCATATATAATATTATATATATGTATATGTATATGTATACATAGTCTGAACCCTGGTCTCTTCTCAATTGACAGTGTTCAGCACACTCTAACCACTACCTTATACGGATGACCAGACCCCCACGCCAACAATGCACACTCCGTACTCAGAGCATCCATTTATAGCTGAGTTGGTTAGACTGTGATGCTAGTGGAACAGAAAATCTCTAACTAATTTTCTTACTTAGATTTGAGGATTTGAACCCTGATCTCTTCTCAATTGACAGTGTTCAGCACACTCTAACCACTACCGTATACCGATGTATTACTTTAGAGGTGACACATGATATTTTTTTTGAAATCGGTTTATTGCACTTCAACTCTGGTTACACAATCATGAATGACTAAGTACAGTACAAATGCAATTAGGAGCCAGTAAAAGCTAGTAGCTTATACTATCCTGACCCCTCTTTCCAATTAATAATCATGAATGATTTCATAAGATACGTATAACTTAACTAGAACTTAATTAAGAAAGCAACAGTGATGAACATAATAATTCCTCTTGGAATGAATTATAATAATGCTAATACTTATACTATTATCCAAATTATTTATACTAAAAATAATAAAGTAATTATAATAATAACAATAACACTTGTATTAGTAATAAAATAATAATAATAAAATATAAAATAAAAATAATAATAATGACAATATAATAATATTATTAGAAACAGCAACAAAATAATGACAGCGGAACTGCATGTCATCACCATAAGCACCTATGACAGGGTGCATTAACAACAGTGTCAGTCTAGTAAAGAGTACTTCGGAAATTAACATCAGAGTCTTCAGAGATGCATAAGTCGATTATACAATTGCAGTTTGCTGCCTACATAATTATATCCAACAACCCACATAATGGTAAAATAAATGATCAACGAAATGAAATAATAATAATAATAATAAAAATAACACCATGAGCTATATCAACATCAATGGCAACAACAGTAACACTGACACTGTTATTATATCATCATTAAATTGCAACAAAAGCAACTTTTAGCATAAAATAATACATTCTTTGAAAAGCAAATTATCTTGTCTGGGCAAAATGAACATTATTCGACAGAGTATGCACAGACACTGCTCGAAATAGCCACTGGTAAAAGAGAAATTCAATCAAAAATCTAGGTCAACATTTCCTGCCTACACATAGCAGTGGCTTTATCCGGTAGAATTATATCTCAGCAGTAGGAATCTTTTTATCTTGGATCTAAACACAAAAATACTGTTTTCATTTGAGATTTACATGGGTAGGGAGTTCCATAGTCGGGGTCCGGTTGCTTTCAAACAATTGTAGCGGCATGTGGTACGGGCAAAAGGCACAGCATATTTATTGGAGCTACGAGTATTAAAGGTGTGTGTGTTGGATACCAGTGTGAAGTAGTCATTAAACAACGAAGGGAGAATTTTTTGTTTAGATTTATACATAAATAACATAATTTTGGCATAACATAGGTCATGAACTTTCAGGATTCCCAGTTGGGCAAAGAGGGGAGTTGAGTGAGCCCTATATGCAGATCTGGTGATTATCCGTACTGCCTGTTTCTGTAGTTTAAGTATTCGATCAAGACAGGTCGTTTCAGAGGGGGAGGCCCACACTATACAACAGTAGCTAAGATATGGCTCCACCAGTGTTTGATACAATAATTTCAGATTGTCCATCATCAGAATATGGCTAACCCTTCGTAGCATGCCCACTACTTTAGATATTTTGGTCACTAGCATATTTATGTGATTGCTCCATTTCAGTCTGTCATTTATAATTACCCCTAAGAATTTTACCTCCTGCACACAAGGTAATTCAGTGCCATTTATTGATATGTTGTAACCAGTATTATCCTTTTTCCTATTTCCAAAAATCATATAGTTGGATTTTTGAAGGTTAAGCGATAATAAGTTTGCAGAAAACCAATGGCTTATAGTGTCTAGTTCTGCATTAACAGTTTTAGCTAATGTGTGGAGGTCAGATCTTGTAGCAAAGATATTAGTATCGTCAGCAAACATAATTAGTTTTAGTATGGTGGCACTTTGTAGATCATTGATGTAAAGAATGAATAGTAAAGGTCCTAAGACAGAGCCCTGGGGGACTCCACACTTGACTGTAAGCATAGAAGAAAACGTTTTATTAATCGAAACATACTGCTTTCTATTGTTGAGGTAGCTAGCAAACCAGTCCAGTGGTGTACCTCTAATTCCGTAATATTGCAGTTTATCTAGGAGTATTTTATGGTTTACCGTATCAAAAGCTTTTGCAAGATCCAAGAAAATGCCAATCGTTAGGTTACAATCATCAATGGATTTACTCACTCGATCAGTAAGTTCAAGTAGAGCCATATAGGTAGAGAGTTTATTTCGAAAGCCAAACTGCTCGTCCCCAAGTATTTTATTTACATTTATAAATGATAACAATCTATCATAGACTAACTTTTCAAATATCTTGGATAGAGGGGACAGCACAGAGATTGGTCGATAATTGCTCACCAGCTTTGAAAGCTGGGGCTATTTGCGCTATTTTTAATTGGTCAGGAAATATACCTGTTGCTAAGGAATCATTAAAGATATGAGCTAATACGGGTGAGATTTCTGAAGAGCAAATCTTAAGTATTTTTATGGGAATATTAAATTGATTATTATTCAGAACTATGATTTATTAACTTTGTCTTTTACTATAGAGCAGAATGTTTGTTTGTTTGTATGCGCACTTGTTATATCGCCCCTTAAAGCTCTCTACTCATAGGCGCTCCCGAATGCAGAGTGGACACTGCATCGGAGTTTCACGCCGAAGCGCTGAGCAATTGTGAGTGAAGGACTTGCCCAGGGTCCTTACGCGGCGAGGTGGATTCGAACCTCGAACCTTCCGGCTTCAAGGCAACGACGCCACCACTACACCACCGCGCCCCACACCTATGTGTATGTCTGTCTCAAGAAAGGCTCTGAAACCGCATGCATTCGAATGACGAAACACTTTTTAAAATCTTCTTATGCGAATTTGTAGGTCAGCACGACTATTTTCAGCTCTCAACTCACCTTAAAACCCGAGATATGAATATTTTAAGTTTCGCTGCGAATAGCGCCAAAGATTTAAGAAGCCATTGCAACGTTAACTGTCACCATTGCTTACTGCTTAGCAGACGACATGACGTCATATCTTGACGGCATTCTCGCCGCTCTCAGAATATTTACCTAATCTACTCAGAGGCTCGCTTAGTGCAGAAACCACATAGAAGGAGAATGCGACTGTGGATGTGTATGTATGTTTATACGTTCACAGTTTCACAATTATTGACCAGACCCACACAGCGGAGTGGTTGGTGAATTGTCCTTACCGTGGAGGCCTGCGTGCGGGCGAAAAGCTGAAATTTTCGCTATTTTAGACATTCGCCCAGTTTCGAAGCTTTACACCTCAACCTTGCAGCTAGAGATAGAGTGCGACCAGGGCATCACGACCGCAGTTAGCACACACACCCTGCCCCGCAGTGGCGCGTCCGGTTTGGTTGTCGGGGTAGTAAAAAAAAATTCGCAAGGGTGAAAAAAATTCGGGCCACGCCTTTTATCGCAGAGGGGTGAGGTCAAGGTGGGGCCGGGGTCTGGGTATACGGGATGGCGTAGCGGTGGGAGAGGCGAAAACAAAAATTTCCTGGTCAACGCCGGGAACCTCCGAGGGGTGGGGTTGGATGAAGGCTGGGTGAAGGCAGGTTGCGAGCTGAGCGTCAATTATAGCTGGACCGGAATGGGTGTGGGCGGAGGTAGGGAGGGGTACGGTTGGGTCTGGGGTTAGCAGAGGGTGGTGCTGGGCAAGGGCAATGAGCTCAAATCTACCCGGCAGCGCCGAATACCCCAAAAGGGCTTGGGCGGGGTGGGAACGGGGCAGGGTCTGCCGGAGTGTGTCGGGATGGCGAGGGGGGGTTGGGGGGGGCAAAGTGGGGTGGAGAGTGCATGTGGGTGCAGGAGGAGCTTGGTGGGACGAGGGTAGGGTGGTGTACGGGAGGCTTATTAGCATTCTCTAGGCGATTTCGTAAACCGGCTATAGAGGAATACAATGATTACATTGTGGAAGACGCGAAGACCATAAAAATTATAGGGGGAGAAGGTTGTGGAGTACAATTTCTGACCATCCCTTTCTAAACTGTCAACAACACGTGCGCGTCGGCAGGCTCTCACGATTTTACACGAATTGCAATGTAAAACGTTTCAAATTTCTTACAAATAATTACCCTACGTATGGAGGAACATTTCGACAGGTAATTATGTGTCACTTTACGGCTCTTTATAGGTAAATTTAAGCATGGTGTCGTTCGCGTATATAGGGTAAGGTTTCGTGTCGTGAGGGTCGGTTAGGTTTAGTCTTAGGGTTAGTGTCGTCATTAGATTCTTCAGATTTTTGCGTCGTCAGGGTCGGTTAGGATTAGTATTAGGGTTAGTGTCGTCATTAGATTCTTAAGATTTTTCCGTTGGTTCTTTAGCAGTTGTTGGTGAAGCTAATAGCCTACAGCTTCACCAATAACTGCTAACATCAACTACCTTCTCCCCCTATGGTCTTCGCTTCTTCCACAATGTAATCATTCTATTCCTCTAACCGGCTTACGAAATCGCCTAGAGAATGCTAATAGGCTATGCGTACGGGAGCAGGGTGAGTGCGGGGTGGTATGGAGTGGCGAAAACCCGAAATTTAGCGGACAACGCCGGATACCTCAGAGACGATAAAATAAAGTTTGGTAGTACAGCAAGTTGCTATAGGTGACACATGACATTAAATTATTTGTTATTCAGAACTATGATTTATTGTCTGTTGGTTATTTCAGACTGTTGGCACTCTTGGTGAACTGCCGCAAGGAGTCTACTGCTTAGACAACGATCGAGCAACAACTAAGCAACAGCGTGTTGCCGTCGGAGCTTTAAAGAAAGTATATATGGCTAAAGTTGTCACTCCCACAGCTATTACGACAAATAAAAAGCGTGCACAGGCTGATCCTGTTCAGTAATCTGCTACATGATTAGCATCTTTTGCAATGGAATAGCGACCGACTTTTCAGAAAGTAGGTCATGCATGAACTGTATATACTGCAAATGTAAATTGTTTGATCTATTCATGAGACAGAAACATCGCATAATATGACAAAGAAGAACTCAATAAATTTATTAACTGTTGTTTTTAAACCTACACCGGTATGAGAAAATGACAACTTGAATTATTATTTTTTAACTTTTCAATAATGTAATAGGCTAGCTATCATGAGAAATGTTCATCAAATTTGACATAACACAATCGAGATGGTTTTTCTCCTTTAGGCTAATGCTAGAGGTCGTCTAGCACCATAAGCGAACTACAATTTTATGCATGTGTGTGTTAGGGTGCTCCAAAAAAATAAAAGTTGAAAATTCTTAGCTCCCCGGTTATTTTCCCATGCGTCTCATAAAGATGAGTCTGGAAAACCAAATTTGAGGATTCTCTATTAAGGTTAAGCCTTGCCACCAGCACGATGAAGTTTAACAATAACGGCTATTTTTCGGTTGAAAATACAAATTGCAGGTATGTAAGTATATATGATAAAACCAGTGTGTTTTTATCATTTATTGGTCAGAACATGACCCTAATATCAACAGACAAATGTAACTCTCTCCACAAACTGCTTCTGCAATTCCACTCCCACTCCCACATACCTACAGATCTTACATTGTTATATGTATACTGTTTCAAGAGTTTCATCGGTGCTTAAAATCTCGGACTCTGTGTCATCCTTTATGACTGTATTTATAAAGTATTTTATTAGTTTTGTCGCTTTTTCCATTCACGAACAAACTTTAATAGGCATAATAGTAGCTCTGCCTGCTGGAAATTGCCAACAGCTTTCCACTGTGCTGGTAGTATAGCCTAAGCTGAGCCAATAACTTTCAATATTAAGTATAGGTTGAACAATAAGGACTGACTTTTTGGTAATCAAATGAATCAGTTTTGAGGATGCATTCAACTGAGGAAATAGCCTACTGAAATGGGGTTTCCAGTGATTATGTTTGTCCCACTGTCAGAAGTTGGCGAGCGATTTGTGAGTTTCCGATTCAGAAACCAATTTCAAGATCAATGCGAATGGCACGATTTCTTCTGCAAGATATCATAAATGTTAAGGACAGTAACTGCAGCTCCTGCAACATCTGAATCAGTCGTGTTGAGATAAGTCCAGAGCTGCAGACCATCATTTCTAAAGGTGCATCCGCAGCAGACACCGCTAAGAGCCAAGCCTTGACAAACAACAAGGCATTGAACGTGCAAACACGACTCTATAAAAATTTTCTCGTAGAGATCCATAATCTTGGCCTTGATGTTCTTCTTTCGTTGTTCGACAACCCCAAACTTATTTAATTGCTTTTCACTGCTTTTCCCTGCTTCTGGAATCGTTCAAGTAACATGAACATTTGGATCGTTTTCAGATAAACGAACAAACGCAGAACATCTCCATTTATAGAAATTCCTTTGTCTGACAATGAGATAATTGCCCCTTCCAACCAGCCATATAGCTTGTAATCACTCCTCAAAAATAGTTTATCCATGTTCACTAAGCAATCTAAGACACACCCAGTCAGTGCTAGAATTTCCTGGTTTGGGATTCAGCACCATAGTCTTTCTTAAGATCCACAGTAAAGTCTTCGTTTCACAACGCAACTCCACACAATTCAACGTCTGACTCCCATGCAGCTATTTTCTAAAATTCTCATACTGCACCCAGTGCATCTAAGATTTCTCATAATAAATATCGTCAGGCACATATAAAAGCTTGTAAAAGAAGTTAATCATCATGAAAAAATTAAGTTTTCCCACCAATTCCCATCATTTTTTCCAAATTGCCGATTTTCATGAAAATTCCTATGTATTTTCGTATTGTAAAGTTTTTATGCCGGTGGCAAGGCTTAACCTTTTTCAATTGGTCTGAAAATTGGTACAGTTGATCAAAATGATAAATGGAATGGGAAAATTGCCAGGGAGCAGTATTTTGAGAAACTTTTTGAAATTGCATCATAATCTGGAGCACCCTAGTGTGTGTATATTATTATTATCTAGGGTACCCGGCGTTGCCCGGGAAATTTAGGATTCGCCCCGTTTCCGGCCAATTTCTTACTTCCCAACCTTCACTGCCGGCTCCCCAACCGCCCGCTCCCCATCCCATCCCACCACCCCACCCCACTCCACTTCCACCCAAACCACCCCTCCCCACCCCACTCCACTTCCACCCCAACCACCTCAACCCCACCTTAACCCCAACCCACTCCACCCTACACCATCCCACCCCAATCCCCACCCAGCCACCCCCACCCACCCACTCCCAGCCACCCCCACCCACCCACACCCAAAGCAATAGGTGAAGGTGTTTCCGAGGTCGTTGATTTTGTAGAAAGTTATAAATGCGCTATAAAAGGCCGTACGTTATTTTAAAAAGGCCGCATTGTAAGCAACGTGGGATGGAAATTGAAATTGGAATCGCTGGAGTGGAATTAAAAGTTGTGTTTTTTTGGTCGTACATTCGCTATAAACAGACGCGCAGATTGCGCTTTTTTTTACAAAGTAGCATATAAAAACCCGCTCGTATTGTGTGAAAATTTAAAAGCAATAGGTGAAGAATTTCCGAGATCGTTGATTTTGTAGAAAGCCATAAATGCGCTATAAAAGGCCGTACGTTATTTAAAAAAGGCCGCATTGTAAGCAACGTGGGATGGAAATTGAAATCGGAATCGCTGGAGTGGAATTAAAAGTTGTTTTTTTTGGTCGTAAAGATTGCGCTTTTTCCCAAAAGGCATTATTAAAAACCCGCTTATGTTCGAATGGAACGGTTTGCGAAAATTTTCAAAACAATCGGTCAAGAACTTTCCGAGATCCGAGGTAACAAACAGTAACGTTTTACATTTTTATTTATATAGATTTTTTAATCACGATTTTTGACGCATGGATGATGAGGCTAATGATCTTCGAAAGCTGTCGCATTTGGCTTTTTTTTAGTTGGTATTATGATGGATTGGCGATGCTCCCGTTGTACAAATATCTTGACATATCCTTACTGATTATTCCTCGAGACTTTCGAGCATCTCAGCTGATGGTATAATTTATTATTATATTCCTTCTGCTTTGTTGTTTCTCAGTTTCTTTATGGCACCTCCTCTCCTAGCACATCCGGTCAGAGGTCCTCCTCTTTCTTCTCTCTCTCTCTCTCTCTCTCTCTCTCTCTCTCTCTCTATATATATATATATATATATATATATCTTGTGCCTTTTTACTTCTCATAAAATCTTCAATTACGATACAGTTCCTCGGCTTCACTTCTGTTAAGTTCCTGAACATATTTCTTTCATCGAGTTTTGCTTGTTTGTCCCGTCCCTAACCTCTATTCCTACTCCTTTCCCGGGTTTCTCTGATATAGGCTATGTTTCACCTCTTCGTAGGCCTACGCCAAGTCCAGAGCCGTTTTAAGGCATAGGCACGCGAGGCACGTCCCTAGGGCCCCGCGCAACAGGGGGGCCCCGCGGCGACCCAAAATCCTACATTGCATAACAAATTAGCAACATGTTATACGAACTTTAACGTGTGCTAAGCTTAAATTTATTTTACACTTGTAATACAAAGATTGCTGTGCTCTAGCTGTGCCAGCAGTATAGGCCTAGGTTCTTCCATCAATATTAATAAACGAAACAAAATGACACACATACATAGAAGGCATGAATAGGGTACCGGTAGGCCTACTCTATATCACTAGGCAGAACATGGCATTTTCGGTCACTGGACCTTCCGCTTGCAATGACCTTTCCTCTAACCTGCGTTGACACCCTCGGAACATGTCTGGCTCATTCTATAGACTGCTCAAGACTTTTCTTTTTGACCGGGATTGGGTCGGGAGCGCCTCTGAGTAGACTCCTTGAAGGGGCGCTATATAAATTACATAGATAGATAAATAGATATAGATAGATAGATAGATAGATAGATAGATAGATAGATAGATAGATAGATAGATAGATGGATGGATGGATGGATGGATGGATGGATGGATGGATGGATGGATGGATGGATGATGGATGGATGGATGGATGGATGGATGGATGGATGGATGGATGGATGGATGGATGGATGGATGGATGGATGGATGGATGGATGGATGGATGGATGGATGGATGGATGGATAGATAGATAGATAGATAGATAGATAGATAGATAGATAGATAGATGTAATACCCTTTTTAGATAGATAAATATCTGAGACTGAGAGTTTGAGGCGGAAATCGGAATACGTTCAGTGTTTAACCCTTTACCGGTAATCGGTTCATTTTTAAATGTTAAGCTCGTTTTCAGCGGATATTCTCGGAGCAAACGGGTAAAGAATAAATCTAAGCATATCCTAGTGTGGAAGGAACTTCACCCAGAAATGACTACCCAAAACATTTGACCAAATTATAAGTTTGAATTGCTGCTTACATTATTGTATAATACACGAACTCTAGTAATATACCGTGATATTATTTACTATTATATGATATTATGACGATAAAATCTATTAATATGATAATATGATACAATAATATTACAATGAGTATAATTTAGGCCTACTTTTAATATTTGTACAAGTACTAATTTTGTACAACTAATTTTCACCTTTTTAGTGCCACCTTTCAAATTTAAAACTATCGAAATTTCAAAATGTTTTGGTACTTGAATACTTAGTAAAACAGCATCATTACTACATGGCTTCCAGATTTTGGCGGTTCTTCCTTGGTTTGTGTAACATTTGTGGCAGGTCCGAGAACTGTAAGCCTATCCTGGTCAACAATGCAAGCCATTTTTGAGCAACGCGCGGGAATAAGCCAATTCTAATGCAAGAAAGTAGGTCTTAATATAATTAATATAAGTAGGCTATACATCTGTCTGCAGTTATTCGTTAGGCTATACTGTAATAGTCCAGAAGCAGCAGAACTGAGTTGCTGAACATGACACGTCAAAAAAATTATTGTAATAATAATTATATTTATTGAAACTTTCAACCACTCTTGTAATCAGCACTGAAATAATAATCTGCAATGTTGCTTAGATCCCAGCTCACAATGCTGCATGTATCATTACAATGTGGAAACTGAATAAGGAATTATTATAATTGCAAGAACAATCATTGAAGTCTTAGACTAGGCTATTCATGTCAGCACTGCAAATGTTGAGCAATTTTGTTAAGATGGCAGCTTAAAATGCAATGTGAAAATTCAACAATTTCTGACTGCATAGGCTAGAGTGACACCACATTCCTTTCCCATGGCCCGCCCCTCTCAGCAATCGACCAACAATAATTATTACTACTTGTTCTCCGTCCCCAGAAACCTTGATTTAGCTAGAGTAGATTAGACTCGTGGATATATTCAGGATTAGGGTTTGTGCCTAGGGCCCCAAAACTTCTTAAAACGGCCCTGGCCAAGTCATATCTTCCCTTTTTGGTGTAAGTTGTCTAACTCCGACATTTCTCAACTGAACATTTTCCCCTTGCTTTTCGATTGTTTCTCGAAGTCTATTGTTCTATATTTGGCGAATCTATAGAAAGTCATAATAAAAGCGAAGCAATCGACACGAGAAGGAGGAGGGGAGTAGGAGACGCGGAGAGGCGGCAGGAGGAGATCTAGAGATCTGGTGGATGGAATCGACCAATGGTAATCCATCACTGGTATGATGGGTGACGAATGCATGGACGTATCCATTGCGTCTTCGCCTGCTACTGATGCAGCCACTCCACTGCACGGCTCCTTTTCAGCAGCAGCAGCAGCAGCAGCAGCAGCAGCTCTTCTGACGCGAAAGAAATGCGCTAAGCTGCCGCCGCCGCCGCCGCCGAAGTACCGCATCATCATCATCATCATCATCATCATCGTTGTCGTCGTCGTCGTCTTCGTCTCTGACCGTTGCTACCGTCGTCGTCGTCGACTGCATTGAGGGGTGCAGCAGCAGCAGCAGCAGCAGCAGCAGCAGCAGCAGCGACCGTCGACTGACGACGTCGGCGGCGGCGGCGGCTCATCCTGGAAATAGCGGATTAGTGGGACGTCAAGCGCCGGCCTTCCGTTTAATTAATGCGCCTTGAAGGGTTGTCCGGCGCCGGTCCGTTAATGGCCTAACAAGCAGACGACGGTTGGCAGTCGGGAATTGAATTAGATTTGCCGCTAAGCCAAAATGGGTTTGTTATAAATGACGACGACGACGACGATGTGGCGTTCGTTGGACCTCCAGTTCGCTAGTCCTACAGTATAGTCCTATAGTCCTTCGTCCTAGTCGTTCCACCCGACGACCAGCGCCGCCGCCGCCGACCATCGGAGATTTATATTCGTCGCCGAAGAAGAAGAAGAAGATAGCCCCGCCATGCCATCGCCCTGTCCGCCCGCCCGCCCGCCCGCCGAGGTATTAAGTCTTTGTCGCCGCCCGACCGTGATTATTCATTGCCTGCAGCGGTGCACACCCCAGCTCCACGCAGAATGCTGCAGTAGACACAGGCATCTCTGACCGGCTTAGAGTCGGATTTCAGTCTAGCCATCCATTCATCGGACAGTGTAACCCTTCAAAAGACGGACGACAACGTTAGGGAAAGCTGTAATGATGATCGCGTCCACTCTATCTTCATGCTCAGATTGTCGACATTGGATTAGCACAATATGGGTCCGTTCATCTCGACTGAAAAAGCTCAAAGCTGAAAATCCATCGGCCTTTCTTCGTTAGGTCATTGCTCAAGTTAAACAGACGCCCACGACTGCGTCTATGTATCGTGCAGTTATTGCGGATAACTGTTTCCGTGTTTAATATCCGAGTTTCAGACAGAGCCCAGTCCGAGGGAACAGCTCCACGTATTTATCACTTTGATCAAGGATCGATCTCAATAGTCCTGCCTCATGAGTAAAAGTTCATGCGGCTTTCAAGATAGCGCTCTACTGGTACCTTCTTTGTATCGATTTCCACATGTATCATGGAAATTCTCTGTGGAATGGATAGGCAATGACGTAAGCAAGTAGGCTACTGAGTACTGATGGGCCACGCTCTGGTGAATAAGCTGGTCTCCCTGACTTCGTGGTCGCTGAGAAATTCTCAAAGATTTGCATTACATTACTCCTTCACCCGGCTGAGTATGACCTAATGGTTCTCCAGCTCTGGATCGAGTGTATACCCTGTGAGTTTAAATAGCTGTACCAACAAAATTTATGAAATAATCACGTCGCGTTATAAAATGTTTAAAGGCTGCTTTTCGGCTGACTTTTTCCGGTTATGCGATCACGTCCTATGCAAAAGTTTCTATCGTAGGCTGTGCTTATCGAAGCATTTTTGGGTAATTTGTCGTTTTAACGTTCTTAACTATTACACCTGTATAGTATAATCGCTTCATCGTCAAAAGTTAATTTCAACGCTATAGCATACCTTACATAATCAATCAATAACCATGGGCACAGTGCCCGTAGGAGTCCGATGCCCTCCTCACATTGTCTCTCCATTCCATTCTGCTCTGAGCTGCATCCTTTTCAATTTTTTGAAGGTCTTTTTATTCGCCTAGCACATAAAACTGGGGCAACCACAGTTGGAGTTATATATCGGCCACCTGGGCTTAAACTAGAAGATTTCTCTGAAGAAATTAACAACATTTTAGATCATATGCTAAAAAAATCAAAAGACATAGTAATTTTAGGTGATTTTAACATGGATCTCTTGAAAATTAATAGCCACAAAGCCACTGCTGATCTCTACCATTGCCTAACCGCCCATCATCTATTGCCTCTCATAACCAGACCTACCAGGATCACTGACCATACATCTACATTACTAGATAACATATTCACTAACATTTGGACCAAACTTATTTATTCTTCTATTCTCATCGAAGACATCTCTGATCATTTACCAATCATAGCATGGTTTGATTTTAGTCCTATTAAACCTCCTAACAAGCCTCAAACACTGACATTTAACCTAGTATCTGATGACCATAAAGCCAAATTTTTGCAATCCTTAGACTCTACGGACTGGTCTGATATCCGTGAAGCTTGTACGGAACTAGACACTGATAAGGCCTATGACCTATTTCTTAGCAATTATAAGAAGCTTTACGATGATTCTTTTCCAATTTCCACTAGGACTTATACTCGCAACTCTATCCCAAAAAAGCCCTGGATGACTCGGGCACTGGTAAAATCTAGTAATAAGAAAGCGAAACTATATAAAAAATTCATAAAAAATCCAAATGAGGCCAACAAAAGGAAATTCATCCTATAAGCTTACAGAAACAAATTTAAGAAAGTTAAATTGCAAGCCGAAAAAGATTATTATGCATCCGAATTTTTAATCCATAGTAATAACCTTAAAAAAACCTGGGGTCTTCTGAGGAGTATACTGGATAGAGATACTAACAGAGAAACTGTAATTACTGCATTGAATGTAAATGGTGAACAAATTACTGACCCTCAGACTATAGCAACTAAATTCAATAATTTCTTCACAGGCATTGCACAATCTCTTGTTAATAAAATACCTGCTGCAACTAACTCTTTTTTCTCCTACTTATCCCAACCCCTTCCACATTCTATAGCATTAATTCCTTCTACACCTTGTGAAATAATGAACCTTGCGCATACCATTCGCACTACGCATAGTAAAGGAGTCGATGGAATTGACCCTGCCATAGCCCTATTAACACTGCCTAAAATTGCAATTCCGCTATCAGAGATTGTCAACTGCTCATTTACCACTGGAGTATTCCCCTCTGCATTGAAAACTGCCAAGGTCATACCCATTCATAAAAAGGGCCCGAGGGACAATGTTTCTAACTACAGACCGATTTCTGTACTCCCATTCTTTGCCAAAATATTTGAAAAATTAATGTATGCACGTTTAGATAGTTTTTTTTATCAAAAGAGAAAGTACTATTTCAGTCTCAGCATGGATTCCAACAGGGTCATTCTACCTACATGCCCCTTCTAAGCATACAAGACAAAATCTCTAATGCAATTGAAAATAACGAATACTCCCTTGGTATCTTCCTTGATGTAGCTAAAGCCTTTGATTCTGTAAATCATCATATTTTGATCAAAAAACTTTATAACTATGGAATTAGAGGGACACAATTACAATGGTTTGTTAGCTATCTTGAAAATCGTTTTCAACTGGTTTCTGTTAACAATTGCACTTCTGATCTACAACTCATTTCTCACGGTGTCCCTCAAGGATCTAATCTTGGACCTCTTTTATTTTTAATCTATATTAATGATTTACCTAATGTATCGCCTTCTATGTATTTTGTACTATTTGCTGATGATTCCAACTTATTTCATTCTGATAAATCTATTGATACCCTATTCGACACTGTTAATTCTGAGGTTCACCGAGTCGTTGATTGGTTTCGATCAAATAAACTTACTCTAAATTTGGATAAAACCAACTACATCCTCTTCAGATCCCATAAGAAAAAATATCCCAATGAACTTCCTATTCTACTTATTGAAGGGACTCCTATCACCCAAGTAACATCCACAAAATTTTTGGGCGTATACATTGACCAGCATCTAAATTGGAAGGAACACATCAATAATATCTCTAGCAAAATTGCTAAGACTGTTGGTGTGCTATTTCGCTCATCTAAACTGATTCCTGTCTCTATCCGGTCTATGCTATACTATTCTCTTATTTATCCTTATTTAACCTACTGTAATTTAATTTGGACGTCTACTTACAAATCTAATTTTATCAGACTAGTCACCCTTCAAAAATATGCAATCCGTTTTATAGCTAATATTCCTCGCCGAGCCCACACCGCTCTGTATTTCAAGGAATTTGGATTATTAAAGATCGATCAAATTAGGCACTTGCAAATAGGAGAGTTTATGTACCGTTATAACCATGGCCTATTACCACTTGTATTTAATGATTTCTTTAACCTTACCTCTGATCGCCACTCTTATTCAACTAGAAAATTAACTGTTTATGACCTTCCCTACGCACATAATAATACTCGTCGATTCTCTATACAATATACTGGCTCCCAATGTTGGAACTCTCTCCCTACACATCTTCATTCCCTACCTAACACAAGATTATTTAAGCATAAACTTCGCCTTTATCTACTTAAAACACTTCCTGATATGTAATGGTTAAGGTTTCTGCTCAGTGGTTTCGCCAAGCCCTTAGTTAAGTCTTTAGTTAAGTCATTAGTTAAGAGTTGTTTTTCTCGTTATATACAGAAATGTCGATTGCTTAATTTGTTTTTCTCTCTTCCTCATCATTTTTTTATTCCTGCAATTGAATGTTCTGTCATGTTTTTTCTTTTATATTTTACATGAATTATGGGTGGCCCTATTAGCGGGATTTTACATCCCTTCTGGGTCTCCCCCTCTTCACCAAATTCATGTTAATGTATTATTCACTGCCATAATTGTATCATGTTTGTGTGTTGTTTTGGTTGAGGAAAAAAAATAAAAAAAATAAAAAAATAAAAAAATATAAATTCTGCAAATCTGTTGTACACCACTCCTCAATGTCATCTGTCCATTCTTTATGCGGCCTGTCTCTTCTGTTCTTGCCTTCCATTATACCAAACATCAGGATCTTGATCTTTCTGTCATCTTTCATTCGACAAATGTGCCCGAGCAATCCAAGTTTCCGCTTTATAACTTTCTGCATGAGGTTCTCGGTCATTTCGACTCTTTTGTCGTTTACTGGCTTGTACCTTATGAGTGCCTTTCTAGCTCTATTATTGAGTAGAAATCCCACTCCTGCTTCGTGTCTAGTGGGGTCTCCAGACCAGGTAATACCTCCATTCCGCATCTCAACCGACTGCGTCCACCGCATTTCTGATATTCCGAGTATGTCACACATAGGCGTAGGAGACAGGAGTCCAGAGGGGTCAAATGCTCCCCCAAATTTCGGGCAAGTCGTGTTTTTCGGGCAAGAAGCCCAGGAAAATATTAAACAAACTCTACTTATATATATAGTTCAGAGATCATTGTTACCCCACATTATTTCCCAGTTCCAATTTGCCCGAATCAAGTTATAGATACGCTATAAAATTAGTTCGCAGCCACCATGGATAGGGATAGCAAAAATCCGCGAAAAAAGTTCTGACTTCACGGACACGGTATAGCATTTTGTAAATATTGACAAAAATCGCTGAAATTTCCGGAGCCGAAATTTGCCCGAAAATCGCGGCAATTCATGGCATTTGGGGAAATTCACAGCATTCGAGCCAAGTGTTACAGACATACAGTCCTGTTCTCGCGAAAAGATACTCCATAGAGCTTAGTTCGAGCATGTCCCAAGCCCAAATATGCCTCTATTCCTTCAAGAATGAAGCTTGGTTAGAGCTTGGTTGATGATAATTAAGGCGATAATTAGCGGTGAAGACTCCGCCTACAGATCATTAGTTCAATCGTTAACGACGCTGTCGGCTATGGGGTCCACAGCTCTCTCAGATAATTTTAATTAATGGAACGTAGTGTGAACCAGATGACCTCTGCTGCTGTAGCCTGTTTCTGTATATACATAGTTTGCTCCTACAACTGTCTTAACAAGTATAAAGTATTTTAGTATTTTCAAATCGACTCCTCTGGGAAGCGCTCACTGCCCGAAATACTCCACAAAGTATTTGTTGAGAGAACGAAGGACGGAAAGAGACAGTCCAACGGAAGAGGGAAATCAAAATATATGCCACACATCATACACAGTACACCAAATAGCACACATACATATATACATACATAGGCTACATACATACATACACACATACATATATACATTCATACATACAAACATACATACATACATACATGCATAAATACATACATACATACATACATACATACATACATACATACATACATACATACATACATACATACATACATACATACATACATACATACATACATACATACATAAATACATACATACATATATACATGCATACATACATACATACATACGTACATACATACATACATACATACATATATACATACATACATATATACATGCATACATACATGTACATACATACGTACATACATACATACATACATACATACATACATACATACATACATACATACATACATACATACATATATACATGCATACATACATACATACATACATACATACGTACATACATACATACATACATACATACATTCAATTCAATTCAATTCATTTTATTGCAACCATCAACATACACAATAGACATAATATGCTTCACATAATCGGATGGCAACAAGGAAGGCCCTAAGGGATGAATATCCCGCTAACAGGGACACCTAATTACATATGCAATTTTAATAGATGGCTAGACGGTTGACACAATGACTTTAACAATAGGCTAAAAGAACAGCATGACAATTAATGTAGTAAACTTAACTAAAGAACGCAAAACAAACACACACACAAAAATAATAAAATCAAATCAAATAAAATCAGTGCCTTCAAGTTAAATATCTTGGCAGTCATTAACCAAGTAGTTGCGCAGTAGTGTTTTTGCCCTTTGTAAACTGGAAGCTTGTTGAACATGATTAGGAAACGAGTTCCATATACCTGGTCCAGTATATTTAATATGGAATCTTCTTGAATTTAAACGAGCGGATATGGCTCGATAATGAGAGGAGTTCCTAGTGGAATAGTAGTGTATTTCAGATCCTTTTTGGAAGTACCCTGCAAAGTTAAGGGGAAGAAGATCATGGGTGAACCGATACATAAAGACTCCTATCTGGAA
Organism: Lumbricus terrestris; assembly: GCA_949752735.1. NCBI lineage: Eukaryota > Metazoa > Annelida > Clitellata > Crassiclitellata > Lumbricidae > Lumbricus > Lumbricus terrestris. The sequence continues at coordinate 22,697,452 of OX457039.1, forward strand.
AGTCATTATTTGGTGAAACTTTAATAAGTTAAATGATTGAAATAAAGGACTTGAGTGAATAAAAGGCTTAACTCCAGCTATGATACATATTGCACGTTTTTGGAGAAGTACTAATTTATTGAGCCTGGATTTATATGTAGATGCCCAAACTAAATTACAGTATGATAGATAGATACATGGATAAGGATAGAGACAGATACATGGATAGGGACAGAGACAGAGACATGGATAAGGACAGAGACAGAGACATGGATAGGGACAGAGACAGAGACATGGATAGGGACAGAGACAGAGACATAGATAGGGACATAGACAGATACATAGATAGGGACAGAGACAGAGACATGGATAGGGACAGAGACAGATACATGGATAGGGACAGAGACAGACACATGGATTGGGACAGAGACAGAGACATGGATAGGGACAGATACAGAGACATGGATAGGGACAGAGACAGAGACATGGATAGGGACAGATACAGAGACATGGATACGGACAGAGACAGAGACATGGATAGGGACAGAGACAGAGACATGGATAGGGACAGAGACAGATACCTAGATAGGGGCAGAGACAGATACCTAGATAGGGACAGAGACAGATACATAGATAGGGACAGAGACAGAGACATGGATAGGGACAGAGACAGATACCTAGTTAGGGACAGAGACAGATACATAGATAGGGACAGATACAGAGACATGGATAGGGACATAGACAGAGACATGGATAGGGACAGAGACATGGATTGGCACAGAGACATGGATAGGGACAGAGACATGGATAGGGACAGAGACAGAGACATGGATAGGTACAGATACAGAGACATGGATAGGGACAGAGACAGAGACATGGATAGGGACAGAGACAGAGACATGGATAGGGACAGAGACAGAGACATGGATAGGGACAGAGACAGAGACATGGATAAGGACAGAGACAGAGACATGGATAGGGACAGAGACAGAGACATGGATAGGGACATAGACAGAGACATGGATGGGGACCGTGTTATGGCCCGCGGCCTACTTGGCGTCTGGAACTCATTGGTGTCAGGTAATTAATGATGTTTTCCACGTATGGGTAATTAATGATGTTTCCACGTATGGGTCTTATCTCTGTGGGTCATTTTCACTTCTTCTGCTTATTGCCACATTACCCTTCCATTTCTTCAACTCTCGTAGGCCTACCCGCTCCCCATGCCTCTATTTTTAACTATACCAGGGTGAGAATTGTCACATCTGCGTACAACTCTCCGTCGTTTTAGCTCACAGTTGCTCTGTGCATTGCACCGTGTTAAATTTGAAAACAGATAGAATACAACAGATTTATTATAAATTCACGTATATGTGTGTATATATATATATAAGATTTATTCAACCGACGCGTTACGGCCACATGGCTTCTTCTGACGGAATGTTTATGTTACAGACAGATATTCCTAAAGTTCATTAGGCGTGGGGCGGGAGCCCGATGGTCATGACTATCTAGCTAATTACATACCCACACTCGCCCATGCATACTTACTATGCGCTTGCTATATATCTGCTTGTCTATGTTTTTCTGCCTTCCTTTGTAGCTAATATATTATATTGATATTTTACCATAGGCTCGTATACATCGCAATCTCCAAATTTTCAAAGCGCCACTCTAAAGCCAAGTGCACGCAGCGCACCAGACCTTCGTATAATAATACATGCTTACTTTTGTGTGTGTATATGTATATATATTTGTTTGTATGCGTACTTGTTATAGCGCCCCTTCAAGCTCCTTCTACTCAGAGGCGCTCCCGAATGCAGAGCGGACACTGCATCGGAGTTTCACGCCGAAGCGCTGAGCAATTGTGAGTGAAGGACTTGCCCAAGGTCCTTACGCGGCGAGGTGGATTCGAACCTCGAACCTTCCGGCTTCAAGGCAACGACGCCACCACTACACCACCGCGCCCCACCTTTCTTCCCCTGAGAATTTGTAGGCTATTCTTCATTCGACCCCTTGGTCCTGCTTTTTATGTGTCCATTTGTATGTCTGCTTCTTTGTCCTAATGCTTTTGGCTGCCCTTTCTTTCTGTGTCTTTCATATCAATCATCAACGTTTCCCCGTTTGTTGGGGTAATCATGTCAAACCAGACCAGACCTTGACCAACGCCTGGGGATCCTATGACCACATGCCCAAAAACATGACTTGCCCGAAATTTGCTATAAGACTTACTGCACATTGCATTGCATAGCTACATGTATAGTCTAGAGTGAGAGATTTGTTTAAACAAGAACGGGGGTTGTACTATGAAGCACTTGGAATTGGGGTGTGAAAATCAGACTTAACAATGGAGCACTTAGAAAGACGGGTTGAAACCCCACCCCCGCAATTCTCACCCTGTGTATAGACCACACTACATTGCATATAATGCATGTACTACGCTAATTATAGCCCTCCCTTCCCTCACCCTTCGGTGTGGATTGAATGCAATCCCCGTTCCCTGTCTCTCTCCTTCTTTTAACTGCCGTCTCTCGCCAATGAATGGGTCAGTGGGGTTGTAATCGACTCCCCCTTCCATCCTCTCAACCTATTCTGTGCCAATGGCCGTGCCTATGTTTGATATTCCAGTATATTTATATGTGTATATATATAGTTTATACTAGCTGGGGTACCCGACGTTGCCCGGGAAATATAGGATTCGATCCGCTTCAGCCGCAACCCCACCACACAACACCCCACCACACTCCGACCTCCGCCGGTAGCCTACACCACCACCACCGGAGAAACTTGGGTTTGACGAAAATTTCCACTCCATCCCACCTCCACCCCACCCCTCCACCCCTCAACCCCTCCTACCCCACTCCACCTCCCACTCCATCCCTTCCACCCCACCCCACCCCTCCACCCCCGACCCCCACTCCCCCACTCCACCACATCCCCCCCCATCCCCCCCCGACCCCTCCACCCCACCCCTGAATGTTTGGAGTGAAAAGCTTAAAAACTGTGAGCGTGCATTCTGGACAAATATACATACATACATACAAACATACAAAGCCAAGTCCTTTCTTACAGATATAGATATATCCCATTACGCCTCTATTCGCAATTAACGCCTCCATTCAACCTGATGATGATGACGACGAGGGCGACGATGATGATGATGAGGACGACGAAGAAGACGACGACGACAACGACGACTACGATAGTGATGATGACGATGATGATGACGATGATGATGATGATGATGATGACGACGACGATGACTATGATGATGCTGATGACCCTAGTGAGGATGATGATGATAGTATCTATGATGTTGATGCGAATGATGATGACCATTATGACAATGAAGATGACGACGACGAAGTAGTAGTAGTAGTAGCAGTAGTGGTAGTAGTAGTAGCAGCCTTGCAGCTTCGATGATGATGATGATGATGATGATGATGATGATGATGATGATGATGATGACGACGACGACAATGTAAATAATAACGACGACGACGATGACAACTGCATAGATGATGAGGAGGACGACGATGATGTTGTTGATGGCGACGACCATATAAATGATGACGATGATGATGATTAAATGATGAAAACGACGATTATGTTGACAACTACCACCATATAATTGATGATGATGACGACGACGATGATGACGGTGGTGATGATGATAATGATGACGACATTAACAACGACGACGAAGTTGTGAGTCAGTCAGGGTCGGATTAACAAATTTGGGGGCCCTGTTTAGTAAAACTGTGGGGCCCCAGCCTTACAGAAGCATGTAAAAATGACACACAAAACGTGATGTACTCAACGAATCAGCATTCGCTTATTATTAATTCATTACTTCTATTTTTACAATAGGCCTATCAATAGGTCTTTTTATATTCCAGTCTAGTGTTAACGTATCGATACATCATTTACGGCTTAAGAATATTAAAATTATTCATGGTCAGACATTTTCGTAACCAGGATATAGCACTCGTACAAGCAAACGATGTAGAAGAGATTTTCTCAGCATGGAAAATTTCTGACAGTCTTGCGGCAGAACAACGGCCAGGGCAAATGATTTTTACCAGAGAATTTGCTCTGAAACACCCTGCTGTTGCGCCGCCACTGATTACAGACTATAACATATATTTCGCGGTTACGCCAGACCCTGACCCTGACAGGCTGGGTACCCTCTTATCTGTGTGAGCTTTGCCTCCCTCTTTCCATAGGCCGCCGCGCTCTGCACTCTGCTGTCCATGGTGACTTAATGGTTCCTTTCACTCGCTCTGCAACAATGCAGAGGCGTTCATTCTCTGTGGTTGGTCCAACGACCTGGAATGGACTTCCCTTGACTATGCGACACCTCCCAAGCTCTTCTCAATTTCACAAACTGTCGAAGACTGTTTTTTCGCTTGATCTCGGCCGGGAGCGCCTCTGAGTAGGTACCTTGAAGGAGTGCTATATAAATTACAATTGATTGATTGATTGATTGACTCAAGCTCCATCCTGCCTATACAGCTTTTCACCTCGGTTTCTGTCACTCTGGACTTCCGTTTAACGCGCTCAGTTACCCGTGAGGACGTCCTTCTTCTCTTTTCATGTACTGTGACCATGCAACGAAGAGCATTCTCGGTGTAGGCCTATACATGGGTGCAGTTGTCCAGAATGGCCTCCCTGTGGCTCTCCTCACGATTCCCGCGACTCTGCTGGCTCTTCTTAAGGCTTTACTTTTTGACAACGCCTGCGTTGGGAGAGCATCTGAGTAAAATTCTCAAGAGGTGCCATATATGAGATATACGAGATAAATAACATTTCCAAGATCCTTGAACGTCTCTTTCTTACTCGCATCAAGAAACATATCACTTCCTCTCCCAACTTCAGTCCTTTTCAGTCAGCTTATCGTGAAGGCTATTCCACTGAGACTGCCCTTACATCCACGCTGGACAACATATTTTCGTCTATTGACAATGGAAAGGCCTGCCTTTCTGTATGTCTTGACCTCAGCGCAGCTTTCGATACCGTAGACCATCAATTACTTCTTTCTAGACTCACGAAAAGCTTTGGTGTCTCTGGTACTGCTTTAAACTGGTTAGCGTCTTATCTGGGTAACAGGAATCAGCAGGTGGGCATCGGTACCGCTCGGTCTGAACCCACTGTTTGCACTGCTGGAGTTCCACAGGGATCTGTCCTTGGTCCTCTATTATTCACCGTCTTTACCTCCCCAATTAATCGCATAGCTAATCATTTTGGTGTCCAATTACAGCAGTACGCGGACGACACTCAGCTCTATATTGCTCTGTCACACACTGATCAGTCCGGTAAACTTAAACTTGAGGAGTGCCTGTCATCTTTATATGCCTGGTTCTGTTTTAATGGTTTGGCTATAAACCCAAACAAGTCTGAGGCAATTTTGTTCGGGTCACGACAACGCTTGCGTTCTTTTCCTTCACTTTCCAGCATCGACCTCGCAGGCTCCGCAGTACCGTTATCAGATTCTGTTAAAACTCTTGGGGTTACCCTGGACAGTATGCTTACTTTTCGGATGCATGTAACTAACCTTTGTAGATCTTGCTTTTATCACATCAGGGCAATACGCCACATTAGGTCGGCTCTGACTAAGGATATGTCGAAGACTTTAGCTTGCGCCCTTGTCTCCTCTCGCCTTGATTATGCTAATGCGATTTATGTTGGCATTTCAGACTATGAGCTACATAGGCTGCAACGCATCCAAAATTCTTTAGCTCGGGTTGTGCTGCGTGTCCCACTACGATCAAGTTCCTCAGTTTTACTTCATCAGCTGCATTGGCTTCCTGTCGAGTTTAGGATTAAATTTAAATTGGCCTGTTTAACCTACAAATCCCTCTCTACCGGAACACCTCCCTACCTTCAGTCACTGCTTACTCCTTATATTCCTCCTCGTTGCCTGCGATCATCAAACATGGGTCTTTTAGTTGAACCTCGATGCAGAACTGTTATGGGCTCGCGTGCATTCCATGCCTCTGCTCCCAAAGAATGAAATCTACTTCCACTCTCTCTTCGTTGCTCAAATTCACTCCCTACCTTCAAAAAACGGCTCAAAACTCACTATTTCTCTTTGGCTTTCAAGCACATGGACCTTTAACTGCATCTTCCTCTGGCGGCTAACTATCCGCGCCTCAGATTCACACTTTGGTGTGACCTTGCGCGCGTAATAAATTTATGTAATAATAATAATAATAATATATGGGTAGCCTCACTAAAAGTGGTGTACCTATTTTGGGTTTGAAATATTTTGATGAAATCTGGCCATGATGTGTAAATATGAATTGCCTATAAATAAGCCTGTAAAATTTCATTTGGAAATTCTTACATTTGGTCAGGATATGGGCAAAAAACCTAGGGGATTTTTTTAGCCCACCGTGTACATACATACATACATGCAAGCATACACACAAGCATACATACATACATACATACATACACACATACATACATACATACATACATACATACATACATACATACATACATACATACATACATACATATTGAATACATACATACATAAATACATACGTGCACACATACATGCATGCAAACATGCATAATACATACATGCATATTGCATACATACACTCATACATACACTCATACATACATACATACATACATACATACATACATACATACATACATACATACATACATACATACATACATACATAAAATGGAATATACATACAGCTGAACTGTCTAAAAAAATCTCCAAAAATATAGGCATAATTCACAGAATAGCCTATCTTATTCCACTTCATATACTAAAATCATTATACTTCACACTTATACACCCATACTTAAGTTACTGCAATCTCATTTGGACATCTACATATGACACTCACCTAACTAAGCTAAATAGACTGCAGAAAAAAGCCATAAGAATTATTACTAAATCTCCCTTTAATGCTCACACTAGCCCCTTATATCAACAGTTGAACGTGCTAAAAATATCCCAAATTAAATTCATCCAAACTAGTACATTTATGTATAAATATGACAACAGCCTTCTTCCACTTGCATTCTCATCCTATTTTAGACCTAACTTATACACTAAAGGCATTAGAAATAACAGAATCTACATAAGTGTCTTTGCTAAAACGAACACTAGAAAGTTTTCTATTAAGTATCAGGGTCCTCTTTTATGGAATAACATACCGGAAGATATTCGTGCATCCAGGAGTCTCGATCGATTTAAATCCCAAATCCGTGCACACACACATTAAAAAATGTAAAATTAACAACCCATTTATTCGGTGTTTTTCCCCATTCTTTTTAAGTTGAGCAGAGGGAGGGTATCCCACTGCTGTTATTTAATTGATTCCAAAAATACTGCCATTTCTATCTGTTTTCTAATCTATTATCATTAATCATATCATAGTGAAGAATTTTTTCCTTTGGTAAATAGGCCCCAATAGCGGGATCACTCCCTTCGGGTAGCCTATTGCTCCCTACATTTCACAGTAATGGTTGTACACTTAGCCATACCATTCGCAATTGTTAACTGCAATTGATCACTTTGTGTACTATTATGAATGCTTAATTGTTAACTGCAATTAATTACTTTGTGTACTATTATGAATGCATAATTTGTCTGTTTTATATTTTTGGGATCAATAAACAAGTTGAAGTTGAAGTTGAAGTTGATACATACATACATACATACATACATACATACATACATACATACAATCATACATACATACATATATACATGCATACATGCATACATGCATACATACATACATACATACATACATACATACATACATACATGCATGCATGCATACATACATACATACATACATACATACATACATACATACATACATACATACATACATACATTCATACATACATACATACATACATACATACATACACGCATACATACATACATCCATACATACATACTTTCAATTCAGTTAATTAAGTGCATGTACAATTCATGCAATATCTTTGCCGGACTGCCTGCTAAGACTCTTCCACTCTCTTTAGACATGCTCGTGTGCATTGCATATGTATGCAAGGCATGGTTATGTGTACATGTGCATGTGCATGCTCGCGTACCTCAGAAACCGAGGGTTGTATGTTATAATATATATGCAGACGACCTGATGGTGGACCTCGGACGCTAATGATAACTTCAATCCTTAACGACTCGTCCCATGTGGCGTGTTAGGCCACGCCCATGTCATTAGGAAACCACGATTTCTGCCCCAAACTGGCTCGATTCTTGGCTCTTTTTTGCTTCAATAATTAGCCATTCTTGTCTCTAATCGGGCCTCTATTCTGGCCGAAACGGTCTATTCGCGGGAACAGGACTGTATAGGCATAATTAGCGCACGACGTCGATTAACCCGGATTAATTTTTCTGGCAGAAGCAAAATTTTGCCCCCCCACTGCTGAAATGTCCCCTGCGCCTATGATGTCACATCTGTATCTCGACATCACTTCCTCCAGTGGCTCCAGTTTCCCCGCTGCCCAAAGAGTGCGGGCATTCCATGCGCCCACCGACAGCGGTTCTCCTGCAGGTTTCAAGCTTTTTCTTTCGGTAGCCGACTTGACGATCCAACCCCGATCGCTCGGTTGATATCGCGGACCTTGTTTACCCGGGCGACGTCCGAACCGGTATGTACTTGCATCATTACACCCATCTGGCAAATCTTCCTCCTTTATCCGAGCTTAGGACCGGCGCAGGGTGCTGCTGGTTTGCAACCCCCTGTGGCGGAGTACCTTGCATAGAATATAACTTCAAGTATGCTTGAAGCAACCAGAGAAATATCTGTGGAAGAAACTATAAAATATTAGAATTTAGGCAAATGACCTTTTGGACCTGGAAAGTCTCTATAGTTAGATCACTTTATTCAATAGCGTTTGGATGGTCGTTGGTTGTGATGAAACTATTATGCGTAAGATTTTATCTTGCAATGCTGTTCTCTTGAACACAATACAAAGCTTGCAGTGCGCCTACTCAGTTACTGCAATACAGTATGGCAAGCCAGGGTAAATGCCTTGCTAAAAATACTCTGCCTGATCTTGGCGAAAGCGAACAGAATTTGTGTCCTTCCAAAAACTTATCTTTTGCATAAAATCATAAATCGTCCGTATAGGGGCCTACACTGGTTGGCCTACACTGGTTGGCCTAGCCTACTCGTGTGACTGCCCTAATTACAAAGAATGTCTGGCCCCGCTTTTACACCTATTCAACGGAGGATTGTCTGTAAAACCATGATGCGATAAGCCACAATGGTGGAATCGTCAGGGGACGTTAAAGAACAGTGTGCGGGGAGTACATTTTTCTGTGTAGGCCTAACCCTTAACTATCCGAAAGGTCTCTTCTAATTCATTGAGATCGGAAATCAAAGGTAGCGTTGCCCTGCTTGCCGAAGAACCGGAAAAGGTTATTTATCCACTCTGCGACAGTGGCATAGACAAGGGGGTTTCGGGGGGTTAAAACCCCCATTGGCCTAGGAAAAAAGTTCTATACAGGTTATTTATCCACTTAAATAAGAAAAACAAAACAATTGCTTGTAGTAACAATTGTTTTTCTTATTTTATTCCCTTTGTTACTGTATTCCCTTTTTATTACTGCAATACTGTTAGGTTGGTGTCAGGAATGGCATCCGGCCAGGCCATAAACCACAAACCCACCCCATCATAAATTACTGACTACGCCACTGCTCTGTGAAGTAGTGATGTAGCTTTTCCGGAAAAGTATTTTGCCGGAAAGTTTCCGGAAAGTTTCAGGAAAGTTTCCGAAGAGCCGGAAAAATACATTTAACTCAGAAAATATAAGAATTTCACTCTCAAATTTTTTTATTAGTGTTTAAGCTCTTTTCATTTACAGTAGCCTACTTCTGTCGATGCAAACAATGTTGAACTGAAAAATAATTAATATGAGCATTAAACACTAGTTGTAGCTTGCAGTTCTGCAGTCAGCACTGTTGCAGGAAACGTGTTTAAAAAGTGTTATGCTTAAAAGTTAAAACAATACTGTTTTATAGGAGCCTAATTAGGTGGCTAAATAATATGGGACCAGGCGATGCGACCATAGAATCGCTAAATGTCAACGGTGCTAAAATTGAAGATGCTGAAGACATTGCTAATAAACTAAATAATTATTTTGTAAGCATTGCCCAAGTTTTAGACGACAAAATACCCGACTCTTCAGGTTCATTTATGAAGTACATGTATATGAAACCCCCTCCATTGAGGTCATTTGGTTTAATATCAACTTCCTCTAGTGAGGTCTTGAACCTAAGTCATTCCATACGTACATAGCAAGGGTTTGGATGACATTGACCCCTGTATCGCGGAACCTAATATTGGCAGCATTGCCCGTGTCACGAAATAGAGTATCCCCCGTATTAATTGTATCCCCCCAAATTTAAAAAAAATCGAAAAAATCGATTCCGCGTGTATTTTTTTTATAAATTAATTTTCATCTGCTTTGTTTTGAACAATGACACTAACAGTTAGGCTATGTTTATTCCTACTAGATAATTTGTTTTGCCCTGTTTTTAGAGCACTTAAAATATTTAAAACACTTCAGAACACTCAGAGTCACTAAGTAAATTCGAGTTGCCATTATCTGAGCATTGCTTAGAGTCACTTTAAATGTAGATTACAGCATACTTTTTTATGCGCATTTTTCCAAAAAGAGGATAGAATGGTTTATCTCCCCGGATAGTATAGACCGGTTAATTCCATCCGGGGGGATAAATTAATTCATCCCCCCGGATAGCTTTCAGGGGGATACTCCGTTTCGTGTCACCCAACCTCTAGCAGATCTGATTAATTGCTCTTTCACTACAGGCGTCTTCCCGCAACCACTAAATATTGCAAAGGTCATTCCTATCTACAAAAAAGGCGAATGAGACAATTTGACCAATTATCGTCCGATTTCTATCCTTCCTTACTTTTCTAAAATATTTGAGAAAACAATGTATAGCAGACTATAATCACTATATGAATTTGTTACGAAAACTGACATACTTTTCCCGTCACAGCACGGCTTTCAATCGGGTCACTCCCCATATATGTCCCTGCTATCCATGCAAGATAGAATCTCTAATGCAATAGAAAATAATGAATTCTCCTTGGGTATTTTTTTCGACTTGGCAAAAGCCTTCGACACTGTAAATCATAAATTAGAAACCTATGGTATACGTGGTCTGCAACTCAGTTGGTTTGCCAGTTATTTGGAAGGACGTCAACAATGTGTTGAAAATAACGGCAAACTTTCTACTTTAAAAAGCATCCTATATGGCAGTGCTGTCCAACGTGCGGCCCGCGAGGTGAATTCAAGTGGCCCGCCCGGGCTCACTAAATTTTTGCACTTTGTGTAAAATTAAACAAAGGATAAAATCCATTGGTCGATTTTAGCGTTTAATTTTGTCACTGATTATGTGACAGTTGCCGATTTGGAATGCTACCAGGAGGACCAATCCGAAAGCTAAATCTCGTCTTTCTTTTCCTATGGTTAGGTTTCCGTAGTACGGTAGTCCATCTGGAGATTGACACACGACTTCTGGTTTTAACAACTCTTATTAGTTATTATACTGTACTCAACTATTAGCGGAACTTGCAAACCCTCCCAAGCCCTTCACTTCTAGTCAGTCCCTGACCCTGAGATGTTTAGGCTACAGAGTTGCAGCACGTGTGCAAGTGACTGCGACCATTCCTTCGAGAGATAGTCGGGTTCTAGTTCTAAGTATTAGAAAGAAGCAATCTATAAGAGACCATGCAAAGCCGACGAATGGCAATGTCTTGGTTTTTCTGGTCCGACGACTATGACAGCTAGCTCTTTAGACCGAGACTCTGGCTTCGACACTTTTTTTATTAAAGCCAGAGCAAGAGGATGGAAATTCGCCGCAGTCATAAAGTGAATCTTAGCCAATAATTGACTGGGCGACGCAATGAAGAGTTGAGCTGGTCAAACTGTGTCTGGGCGACGAAACCGATTGCAAAGCAGGGATAGGCCTAAACACCACCTTCACGTTTTGGTGTTCAACTAGCATGAAAATTTGCAGTCCACCACATTGATTTAGTATTATTATACCTGTGGGACTTGTCGAACTCTTTCCATAAACTGCTCAAGACTTTCCTCCTGGGCCATTCCTGGGTTGGGAGCATCTCTGAAAAGTTATCATGAACCGGCGGTATATAAATTTTATATATCGATAGCTAGATTGGCAGATAGATTATAAACATTCCACATTATATTTCAATACTTGTTTCAATGTTAATATAATAATAATTATTATATTATCAATACATTTTAGCCACTGCCCTTGAGTGTAACCTACTGTTGCGGCCCTCGGCTTCAAGACTCTTGCTTTTGCGGCCCGTGGTACCAAAAAGGTTGGACAGCACTGCTATATGGTGTCCCCCAGGGATCCAATCTAGGACCCCTGTTGTTCCTCCTGTATATCAACGATCTCCCGAACGTCTCCAACCGCTTATTCTTCATCCTCTTTGCAGATGATAGGTCTACGAACGTTTTTTTATTCACATTCTTGCTTGCATAGCCTACGCTTTTTCAAATCATAAACGTGGAGCTTGAACTTGTTGCCGATTGGTTTAAAGCAAACAGATTGTCTTTAAACTTGGAAAAAACTAACTTCATCCTGCTTAAATCGCATAGAAAAAATCCCACTGGGAGAATTTAAATTAAAAATTAACGGCATAACTCGCACTTCTGTAAAATCTACTAAATTTCTAGGAGTCTACGTTGATAGCCATTTAACATGGAATGAACATATTGCTCATGTCGCTTCAAAAATAGCAAAAAATATCGGAATAATGGCTCGAACTGCTTACATTTTACCATCTAGCATTAGAATCAAACTATACTTTTCTTTAGTCCATCCATATCTCTCTTATTGTAACATGGTGTGGGCCTCTACTTATGCTTCAAGATTACATAGAGTAAATATTTTGCAAAAAAGAGCTGTTCGTCTTGTGGTGGGAGCTCCATATGGCTCTCATCATCCTCATACAGCCCGCATATTCATCAACCTAAAAATTCTAAAACTAGATCAGATTAGGACTTTCCAAATAGGGGAATTTATGTACCGGTTTGACCGAAGCCTCCTGCCACCTATTTTCAACAATTATTTTCAGCTCTCATCCCAGGATCACTCTCATTTTACAAGATACTCTTTCTCGTATCGCCGAACCTATGCTCGCACTAACACACGCCTGTTTTGTATTAAATCTGCTGGGATCAGCACTTGGGAAAAATTCCAATGGAAATCCGATTGAGCTCCAGTATTTGGGTTTTTAAGAAGAAACTTAGCGCCTTTTTTTATAGAAGGCACCTAATAAGAGTGAAGCACTGTTCGTTCGATGTATGTACTGCAGTAGTTCTCTGTTCGGTAGTTAAGTTCTTTTGTTCTTTTTTTCATGATTGCTTGTTACTTAGCAACGTTGAACTTTTCAGTTTCAAATTATTTCGTTGTGTTTTCTCCTCCGTTTTTCTAGCATAAGTTGCTTGATTATTTTGCCACTTTTGACATTCACTATGTTGATCTTGCAAAGATTTCGTCATGGCCACCTCACATCGTCAACTCAATATACTAGTTGGTGTCCCGAGACAGCGGGATTATTTTATCCCTTTAGGGCCTCCGCTTTTGTAACCAATGAACAAGATGTGTAAACCTGTTATGTATACTTTGGGTGCAAAATAAAAATATTTGATTGATTGATTGATTATATTTTCATAACTCACAAATATGAAGGTGACTGAATGATAGAAAATATTTTCTCTAAATTTACAACGAAGTTTAATTGCATTTAAATCCTAAATGTATTTTTGGGCCGTGTGAACAATCTGAACAATAATCACAAGCACTAGCAGTGCCATCTATTGAATAAACTATCAGTTATAACCACCTAAGACTACTTATAGTGATTGATGAGCAACATTGTATTTAAAGAAAATTTCGGACTCATTAGAATTGAATACCGGACTATACCGGTATGTATTTAATAATATTTTATTGGCGGAAAAACATGTCGGAAAGTTTCCGGAAAAATACGTCGGAAAGTTTCCGAAACTTTCCGGAAAGATATGAAACTTTCCGGAGAAAGTTTCCGCCTCACAACACTACTGCAAAGTGTCTAAGCTCCCGGAATCTTCAGATTAATCCGGCTATAGGCCTAGTCGATCATCTCCATCACGTTATGAAGATTTCTGAATTTATTGAATTTTCAGGGTTATCCCTATAGGCACCACGTTGGAAAAAAGACTACACCGCGAATTTCCTGGAGTTCCTGTCAGTAGATTATTATTATTATCATCATCATCATCATCATCATTATTATTATTATTATTATTATTATTATTATTATTATTACTACTACTAGCTGTACCCGGCCACGCGTTGCTGTGGCTGAAAGGACTCTCCCTCCCCTCCCTTCTCCTCCCCGCCCCTCCCGTCCCCTACCCTCCTCTCCTCTACCCTCCTCTACCCTTCCCCTCCCGTTTCCTCCATCCATCCCCTCACTCCCTCCCCTCTCTTCCTCCCTCCCCCTCTTTCTCCCGCTCCCTCCCCTCCCTTCCTCACTCACCCCTCTATTCCTCTCCTTTGTCCCTCCGTCCTCCGTCCCTCCCCGTCCGTTGTCCATCCGTCCGTAAAACTTTACGAGATTCTTGATTTTGTAAAAACCGACAGTTACATACATTCGCTATAAACAGACGCGCAGATTGCGTTTTTTTTTTACAAAGAAGCACATAAATACCCGCTCGTATTGTTGTGTGAAAATTTGAAAGCAATAGGTGAAGAAGTTTCCGAGGTCGTTGATTTTGTAGAAAGCGATAAATGCGCTATAAAAGGCCGCACGTTATAAATAGGCCGCATTG